>JAHXZK010000007.1:1385894-1985894 GCA_020975415.1 Calonectria hawksworthii
GAGGGGGGGGGGGGGGGGGGGGGGGGGGGGGGGGGGGGGGGGGCGCTCCTGTATTCAAAGGATCTGGGAGACCCCAGCTTCTGGCTCCCTATCCAGATCCGGCGGACTTGGGGCGGACCTTGGGCCGGTGAGTACTGCGTCTGCAATTACCGAGACTGGTGGGCTGAGCTGAGCCGCACTCCCCTGAACCGACGCGGATGGGAATTCCTTAAACGATTATTTGGGCCTCGCACACTTCACCTTAGCCTTGAGCAGGTTGCGTTCGAATGTCCCTCAATATGTGATGTCCAGCGTCCAGAGCCATCAACTTCATGGCAACGCTCCCTCTACATTTGGCCAACAGCCGCAAGCGTATATCACTCTAACATGGTACTGGTACTTACTTTAAAATGTCTTTATTGAACCCCAGCAAGCCACTCTTCCGATTTTAGCCTCTCCAAGGTTGTCTAGGAAATGAAGATAACCTCTGAGAAGGACAGTGGACTCAAAAACTGCTGTGAACTAGGTTACTTTCTGGGCCTTTGATGTTCACTCGTGCCCTTGGTAGGTTTTGTTAATACGGAAGGAATTGTGATCCCTGACTTCATTGGGGATGGGGGGCCTCAGGTCGTCGCTAGCTAAAATTACTAGGACGCTCCCTTCGAGAAGGAAGCCACCGAGGCCGAAATAACTTGTCTTGTTCCTATCTCCATTGACATGACGCGCGTCACAAAACCCCTTCATGCTCTCATACTTGACACACGTGATGTTAGGGGAGAAAAGTATTTCGTCCGTCTTGGGGCAGTTGTGCTGGAAGGGGACAACGTGGACACATTATAGGCAGCGATATCCACGTTTAATGAGATTAACCCCGGAACGGAGTCTAGCAGTAAGAAATGCGAGGCAGTGTATCGACCCACAGATAAGCCGAGAGATTATGCGCAAAAGGACGGAGTTTTGCAGCGCATCATTTATATCCGGTAGGGACATTCTTGGGGAGTATTGGATGGATTACGATGAACCTTGGATGGAAATGAAACCCGAATTCTACCAAGCTCGAACATCAGAGGAGTAACAGGTTGTGTGGTCTTAGCATCACTCGTGGAATGGATTGGCGACATGGTCAATATTGTTCTGCGCCGATTGCGATTTGAAGGCATGATGCTATGCCTGGGCATTCTCCAACCGTGGTCAACATGTGCTTGTTTATTTGCATTAGAGCTTCATCTAAATATTTCACTCAGTAGATCACAGTCAGTGTCCAACTTCCCCCTCGGGATATTCTCCGATGCTTCGGAAAACGCGGTCAAATCCGAGCGGCACCCGCCGTTGTGATGGGGCGACTCGCTCACCGGGCTTGTGCCCCGAAAGAGTGCGACTGTTGAATTGGTGGGTCGAATGGGAGACGGGAGCACCGTCAGAAGTTAAATGCTTATTTCCGATCATAACCGACAGAATGGTGAACAGGGTGGTTCGTCGACGTCCGGGGCAGGGGTCTATCCACATTGAGTGTGACCTTTTTGGCCAGAGCCAACAACCAGAGACAGTCTCCATCTGGCCCATCCATTACTCCATGTTCAGTTTCGACAGTGAGAGCGTATGGCTCGCTGGATATTTCTGTTTAGTTTCCTTGCCAATTTCCGTTGATGAATATTCTTGATGCTTAATGAGAGTGAACACCTCAGTAATGATTCATGATTATCGTCAACTGAGGAATAGCCCTGAAATGACCTGCTCGCTCTGCGGGGTATTGCAATGATTTTCAACCCGCAAGCAGCGATTGACTTTGGTAGATTCAATGATATTCGGTATGTGGAGCTGTGGGCTGAGGGAAGGGACGGGTACGCCTCGGGCTGCCCCCCCGACAAAGATGTGGATCCATGGTCGCCAGAACTGATGCCTTCTTTTCTGAAATCAATAAACTTGTAAGTGGGTCTAAGAAACCAGTGGTATGGTCTAGGGAGATTGCTTGTCAAGTTTTCTGGATGAAGGAAACATGCTACTCTGATGTCACTCTACGTTGGTGAAGGGCCAACGACAATCTTGGCACTAGTTACCAAGTGATGGCGTAATCCAAGAACCTCCAAAGCATTTCAGGGGACAGAGGAGGGCGCAAAGAAGTGGCCAGGGTCGAATCCTTCGCAAACGGTCCGATGGGGTCAGTAACCGGGTTCCTGGATTCAACATCAGGTGAAATCGCCGAGCCCTTGTTCATGGAATGCCATATCCTGAATAGCTTGACACTAGCCTCTTTGCCGATGCATTAGTTTGGTTTAACTCAGGTGAGCTAGGAAACGGTCCCCGGAATCCTGTGTCTGGGAACTAGCCCTGAATCCTTCCGGTTGGGTCGATTACGACGCATGGGCAATGGGAATACCAAGCCCCACACGTTATAGCCGAACTGTATAATCCTTCAGGACTTTCGTGAGAACCCGGCCACAGAGAATGGACAAGACACCGCCCCGGCGGTAGCGAGGTAGCATTTGCCGTGAGAACAAAGCAAATCCAGTATCCAGCGAGTTGGTGATGAACGGTGTGCGAGCAAGGGCCCCTTGCCATGCAACAAAAAACATGACCGGAACCGACTCTTGGGAGAGTGGTGACCCCGGATGTCGAATAGTTTGATGCATGAGTTGCAATGACCTTGTCTCATCCTTCTAGGTGGCTGGGAATGCTGGAGATCACTGCCAGTTCTATTGAAGGCTTGGTGGGCAATCCAGCGTTGCTTTTTCCATGGTAGCCCCTTATAATAGTTGAATGAGAGAGGTGCAGAACAACGACGCTTCGTCGTATGCGAGTCAACAACGCTTTTGAAAATCGATATGGCGCTATGGGAAGCAGAAGACTACGGCGTCATAGCCGATAGAACTTGCTGGGCTTTATTTGGCGTTACTTCAGGTTCGTTGTGAGTCCATTGCTTTTCTCTCCAGCTCAGCTAATGGGGACATTACTAGCTATCGTGGCTCTTCGAATCTATTGTCGAATCTTCTTCGGTCAGGGAAAGCGAGGCGGCTTGGGAGTCGACGACTACATCACCGTTTTCTGCGTTGCCATCACCCTCCTAACATGCATCATCGTCACCATCGGATCACATTACGGCCTCGGACGACACATTGCGACACTGGACCCCGACGACCAAGTACAGGCGCTGAAATGGAATGTGATTATTAGCTCCATTCTAATCTGGACCTTTTCGTTGCCAAAGTTTGCAATCATTGCCATCCTCAAGCGCATTCTCGATTACGGATTCAAAACAACAATTCTCTTTTGGGGACTTGCGTTAAGCTCACAGGCGTGCATCCTCGCGACTTCGGTGTGGTGGTTCAAGCAATGCGACCCGGTCGAATATGGATGGAACAAGTCGATTGAGGGAACATGCGCCAGCATTAGCGTGCTGGCTGATCTTGGCTACTTTACGTCTGCCTATTCGGCTTTTCTGGACATCTTTTTTGCCCTTTACCCAGTTCCGTTCATCATGAAGTTGAACATGCCGCTGAAGTCACGCATTGCAGTTTCCTCGGCGCTTGGGCTGAGCGTTTTGGCTTGTATAGTCTCCATTTACAAGCTTACGATTTTCGGGAGCGTCTTTGAAGTTCTTGCAGAGGATCCGACTTGTAAGTCCCTGGGCTTCGTCGCTCATGACTGATGACTTGTGAATGACTCTAACCTTTGCAAAACAACAGACCCAGTCCCTTATCTGGACATTCTTGGCGTTTCGGAAGGATGCATTTTGATCATTTGCGCCAGTCTCCCAGCGCTAGGGCCTCTCTTTCGCCTGGCCAGGGGGAGGCTCACCAGCACTGATCGCAGTCGGGGCGTGTCCTCCACTGGTCAACATCACTCATCTACTCCGAGTGGTAGGTGGAATAATTTCAGGGGCCATAAGTTGGACGACCCAGAGAATAGATCAACTGCCATGGGTTCAAGTGTGGATGATATTCCCCTCGTCTCGCCCCGGGTGGCCTCAACTAGTATCCATAAAACAGTGGAGTTCACTGTGGGTTCCGAGAAGCGTCAATCACACGACTTGCCATGGACGGGGAAGGATTCCCTAGGCGGAAGCCCCTCATAAGTGGGTGGTTGGTTGGATAGCATGATGGCAACGGGATATAATGGCTGTTGGTTCGTAGGTAGCAATATGATTGGCTAGTTCGTGGTCCGCAACGACATGGGTATTCATCGCCAAGGGGGAAGTCCGCTCCTGTTTGCCCACGTGGGAATTGAATCTCCGAGATGCAGCAGGTCAAGGCACCAATGCCTTCAAACGGACAAAAATGCCACCCCGCGGTGCCGACAGTGTGGCATCGATTGGAGGCAGCCTTGCTGGTTGCTGTGGCCACTAAGCTGTTTATGCCAAGAGTACAAGGGTGACGGCCTCAATAACCTGCGCTAGTGACCACCATGCCCGGACCCGTTAGAAAGCGAGTTCCCGGTCTGCTTAAATCCGGGCTTCGTGGGGGGTTCCATGCCAAGCAAGACATGCCCCAGCGAAGCTGAGGTTGATGTGGCGTTTCTCCATAGTAGGCCGCCATCAACCCATTAAGAAGGCTGCCTTCCCCAGGTCATCCTGCCTGCGTTTCTCTCTGTTCATTTGATAAAATAAGAAAATATGGCCTCCGCGGATAATCTTCTTGCTGCCTTAAAGGGCATCAATGCTGACTCATTTTCGAACGAAGCTGAACGAGCTCGCGCTCGTGATGCTCTTTTCGAGACCCTGAAGAGGGTTCAATCACCTTGGGACATTATCTGGCAGCACAACTGGGTCAACCCAGCCACCAATGCATCAGCCAAGACACTTATTGATGCCGGAGTGTTTGATAGGTGGGCTGAGCAGGGGCACTCTCCCATGACATGCACCGACCTTGCTAAGCTCACGGGGGCCGACGAGTTGGTCATCAGTATGCTATTTCCCATGTGATGAAGCTTTGAATCGAATTAACCTTGATACTTCTACAGAGCGCATGATGCGACAAATTGCAGGCCAACATCTTGTCATCGAGACGGCTGAAGACACATTCGCACCCACGCCGTGGGCTAAAGCCCTGGCTGCTGACCCAGCCTTGCAGAATGTATATGGCACATTTTATAGCGAGGTAAACAGTCCAATGTTTCGAACGCTGCCATTTTTCCTCAAGAAAACCGGATTTAAAAACCCAACTGACGTCAACAATTGCAACTGGCAATATTTACGTGGCCCCGAGGCAAACTTCTTCCAGTTTGTTGGAGCTGACCCAGCCGTGACGCGAGGCTTCAACGATGCCATGCAATGCCATTCCAAATACAATCTCACACCTTGGCCTGAGGTCTATCCCACAGATACGATTGTGGCTGCCGCAAAGCCCGATCGCGCCCTCGTGGTCGATGTTGGCGGTAGCAAGGGCCATGATCTGGAAAAGTTCAGCTTGCGACACCCAGACGCTCCCGCTGGTAGCCTCATTCTTCAAGATCTGCCCGACATTTTGAAAGATGTCAACCCTGCTCCATCAATCACGTTGCATCCCCATGACTTTTTTACGCCCCAGCCCATCAAAGGCGCCCGTGCTTACTTTATGCACAACGTGCTTCACGACTGGGAGGACACAAAAGCGATTGAAATCCTCCAAAACATTGCTCACGCCATGGAGAAAGGTTACTCGAGATTACTTATTCACGAAAGCCTAGTTAGCAGCAGCAAGCCCCTCGCAAGAGTGACCACATCTGATATTACGATGATGGCGTGCTTGGCCGCCAAGGAGAGAACAGAAGGAGAGTGGCGAGAGTTAATGGAGAAGGCCGGTCTGCGCGTCATCAATATCTGGAGGCCCCCGCAGTCTGTAGAGAGCATCGTCGAAGCGGAACTGAACTAAGGCGTGAACGAACCTCGCAAAGATTCTATGGGCTAAGGGAGCTCTATTCACACTTCTCAATAGGAAGCCTTAAATCTATCCGAGAACAATGAAAATGCTCTTGGATTTCTCTGTTCAAAAATGTCAAATAGGATGTTGCCTTTCGCTTCCTAGTCCAGTCATGAAAAGCACATAAGACGCTGTTTACCCAGTTGGGTTATGTACGAGTCTATTGTAAGAACTGTTGACACTAGCTAATTGGTCAAGAGGATCCTGGAGGTCATATCAGGTTGCAAAATTCATGAATCTATTTAACAGTGACAGTATTTCTACAAATTTGCCTCTATGTTACATCTACCCAGTGCTTCTCGCATCTCGCACAATTAGTTCTTAATATGACCAGTTTCCGTCACTGTCTTCACGCCCTCGACCTCTATTTTCTCTTTTCAGTCTTTTCTGATCCTCTGGGGGTGTAGGGTGTCGTGGTCATATTCTCAACGAAGCATCAGGCCGTCTTGCGCTGAATCATACCATTCCGTCTCTTTGCGCAAAATCTCAATCCCACATAGAGGGCTATTGTTGTGGGTTTGCGTATTTGGAAATCAGTAACCAACTTGCTTTCGACAGATTGGCCTTTGGTCATAGGTCGCGTGGCTATTAGTCTCTCGCCCAGGTATCATCATTTTGCAAGACATCGGATAGGCAAGTACATTTCAAATCGAGCAACTTCACCATTTTGTAATATGGTGAGCTGTAATGGTAGCGCGCAAACGCACGCTATATGCAGGACCTGGGCGGGTTGTAGAAATTGCAGAAGTGCCATGCATAAGCATGCATGCGGAGAGCCGAGTGTCTATTCATGGCGTTGCTTCTTGTCGTCAGATCGAGCAAGCCATGCGGATCTGACTTGTGCGTCAAAATTTACTGACACCATGCTGCCATTTGTGCTGCGAACGAGTTGGACGAATTCACCCATTGCCACAGGACAGACTTGGACATCATCTGTAGGGAACGACTCCACCTGCCCTGTTGGTGTCAACGGTGCTCGACCGGTGCGAACCACTGTAGGTTCATCCGGTAGATTGAGATGTGTCTGAAGCGATTCTGGGGTCGGGAACATGCTGTTGGAGTTGATTACTACAGGGAATCGCTTCTCGAGTTTGGGGCCCCTTGTCGCCGCGGCTTGCCACGCACCCGGTGCCCAAGGAGACTGTTTTGTGCGTGCATTTTCGACCCGCACTTTTGCAAGGCCTTTTCTCAGACTTTCTGCCATGTCCGTGTTTGAAGTTGGAATTTTGGTGAACTTTTGTGAAGGACTGGAAGATACTGAAGGAAAACTTGTGGGCGCAGCTTCGCCACTGGCGACCAACCGTAAATCACATGGCGGCTTAGAAGTCAGTGAATCAGGGCCCACCTGGCCGCTGCCTGGAATTATGAATCGTACTTAAGGAGCGGGAGAGGCAACCATTTCAAAGAAGCCTTGCTGTTGGGACGTCGAAGTCACTATGAAGGGATTGCGCCCATTAGGCCCCGAGGCAACTCGACGGTGCCTAGCGTGAAGGCCACAGGCGAGACCCGTGTACCAGAATCTGGAGAAGGCTGGGCACTGAGCGACGTTAACATCACGCTTTTTCTGAAATGATACTTTCTAAATAAATAAACTAAATTATGATAAACTAAAATTCAATGCACCTATCCTAAGACTGCTTTCCATGTAGTTGCTGATGAGATAATGAAACTAAGCGTCATGTACAGGATTCTGGCGTCATCGGGCAGTTCGTATGACACGGAAAGCTTCCTTGTGATTGCACCTGCGACAATACCCATCCAGATGATGAAGAATCCCATCTCCCACCAATCTTTCCGAAGAGTAGATGCTCGCGAGATGGCGCTTGCGGATCGCATACTGGTTCCCCAGCCATCAGCAGTCATGGTAACAAGACTCCATAGATGAACGGCTGGGAGAGGGATGTAGTAGAAGACTATGCCAGGTATCACCCAGAGGTACATCTGCAAGCTCATTCTCTGCGGGTTTCGGACCATGTTGTACAGTGCACCAAAGACTAAACGGATCATGATGTCGTACATGGACATGATGATCAATGTCTTTCCCGCAAGGAAGTAGTAAATGATGGAAAGGCAGGCCAGCGTGGGTCCAGTTTCACGTCTCGCCGTCGCATAAAAAATGAGCGGGTGGTTCATCAGATAGACTTTCGGCTGGAGGAGCGATTCGACGTGAGTTGATCGACCCCATCGCACTTGTTGCATAATCCATCTGCGCAGCGTTGTCGGAGTTTCCGTTGTGGTCAGAGTATCAGAAGTAAACACGACACCCCAGCCGCGGGTGAGAAGATTGGTGGTGAGATGTCGATCTTCATTGACAATCTATAGCGAAATTAGCTTATTGTCAGGTTACACGAGGCCCACCAAAATATACTCACCATGCGCTTGCCCCAGATTCTCTGGAGATACCATGGGACTAGGATTCCGGGGAGGGTTGAGATTCTGAAGAGCGTGCTGGGGCCACTTTGACAATCGCTCGTTGCCGTCGGGGCCGGGGCAGATCGAGTGAGATAGAGCTCGCCCCAATAGACGGTGGAGGAAAGTTTGGTGACCATAGTCTCATCCTCATTGAGGACGCGCAGGCCAGAGCTAGCTCCTCCAATGCGGTTGTCAGCAGAAATGGCGGAGACGGTTTTCTCAATCGAGTCTGGCAAGGGCAGTGTATCCGAATCCGATGACCACAGGAACTCAACGCCAATCATCTCTGCAATGATGATGGCAAAGATGTAAGTTGTAAACATGATTCCCTTTTTGTTGACGTGCTTTTGTTGAAGGCATAATCGTCGTACACCATCAGGGCCATCAAACTCGATATTCTCCTTGGCCAGCATGGTGCGCGCGAGATGCACGCAGTGGCGCATAGCAAGTTCGTGGATCTCCTTTTCATTTACTTCCTCTCCGCTTTTTGTGCGCTTACGGATCATGTCAGAGACATAGCGTTCTGCTACCATGCCCAGCGGTTCGCGGATGTGAAGGCATCTCGAATGATGGGGGAAAACCTGGTACACGTCAGTGCGATGAAATGCGGGAAAAGAACACGCAAAAATACCTTCTTGAACACGCGTGCCATATCTTGGTCCTCATCTTCATCTCCATCAATTCCAATCAGCATGAAGGCTACTTGTCGGGCTGACTTGTAGCTTTCTAGGGCACGAGTAAAGAGGGCTGGATCCTCTCTCCATCCCACCACAGCGGCAATGGTGTCCAGCTGAGAAGACCTGTACTGCTGCTCCAAATCATGTTTCTCGGGATCAGAATATCCGTTGGCGTAAGATTGAGAGGCGGCTCGCATGCGCCGACCTTCGTTGATGTAGCGATTGAGCTCTGCCAGTGCGATCAAGACAACCAAGTCAAGCGTGGCGGGATAGCGACAGCGGGAAGAAATAACATAGTACAGGGGCATGGCCACCACGCAGCCAAGAATGTTGAAAAGCTTTTGGTTCCATGTTACCGGTCGATCTGCCGCCAGGGCGACTGGCGGGGGGTTTTCGGAGTCGTATTTTTCCATGTTGCAGGTCTGATCGCTGTAGATGAGGATCGTCCACTCGCAACCTTCTGTAACAAAAACAGTAAAAGAGAAGTAAACCAACCGGCAGACTCGGGGGAGTATATGCTGGAAATAATTTAAGGAACGTTTTTTTTGCTACTTTTGTTTTCTTTTTCTCGAAACCCTGAAGGGATGACCGGGTCCGGCAATCCCCGAATGGAAGGAGTCCAGAAATGGTGCAATGGAATCACCGACACTCTGGCAACATGGTCTAGCGCCTTGTAACGAGTACGGCACCTGGAAAATTAGAGACTAGACCCATCGTTGATGTCTCGCTGGCAAGGGGTCCAGGGACATCCCCTGATTTTTCGTCTCCTTCCGATTCGAATGCCGCCCTGCATGCGTCCCGGTACCATGGTTTCCCGTATTCCAGCGAGATGACGAAGCGTCAGCTTGTGGGTAATGGCTCTGAACTAGGCAACTGGACTAGATAGCTAGGGCTGCAAGTGCCGGAACCAACGTGACATTTCTTCAGAGGCGACTGGGATGGGGCATCGTGCCGGGGAGATTGTTGATGGGCCACAGGGATAGCCGATTTCCCTGCCTATTGCTCCTGCAGGAGAAGCAGCAGGGTAGGCTTGGCAGTTCATGGTAACGTTTGTTTAGGTTGTGCAGTGATACCGTGGCCGTTTCAATGTCAAAAGAATAAGGGTCCTTCTGTTCCAAGTCGGTTGAGGCTAGGGGTGCGACAGGGCTTGACTAATCCAATACTACGTACTTCGTCACGGTTATCCTCGTCACTGATGGCATTGACCATAGTTGGGCCAGCCTTGGCTGCGGGCCCATCACTGCAAGACTTGGCAGTTTCAAAATAGGAAAGAAAAAAACACGAACGCAAATTCTGCTAAGCGATTTTTTGAATCCACCACATCGACTAACGAGTCAGGCACACTAAATCCTTCGCCCCGACGGCGCCGTTCGCAGCAGGAGAAAGATGACCACAAGTTTGGCAGAGTGCACGAGCAGCGATAACATGACGGGGAAACAATTCCACAACTGTCGAGCCTCATTTTCCCTATACAGGAGCGATCTGCAAGCGATAGCACCAGCGCCCCGTTTCTCTCGCGTGTCCGGCACATTGCTCCACAAATTCGGTCTCGCGAATGGGGCTGCCAACGGGGCTTAATAAGCGGGCAAGGCGGGATGTGGGAGACCTGGACATGCTACGGTTCTTCAAGAGCTGTCAGAGGCAGTACAGTACTGTACTGTAGGTTCAGATAGCGGAAGCAATGTGCAAGCCGCAGGGCTTAGGCACGATTTCCGCCAATCATCCCAAAGTTAATCGGACCAAGCAGGACAATTTCGAGTCCGTTCGACGATTAGCTCGGGGAAAGCGGAATTCTAACGGATGTCCATGCCGCGTGCGTTGCATATCATTTCCCAGGAGTACGCGTTTTCTGTCGCAGCAAAGCTAGTTTTGGGGGCGCTTCATGGCCCCTGCGCGTCTTGGCCAAGGAGAGGCCGCGGCGAAGTTATTCCCCTTCCTGTCGGAACTTCCAGCGAGAGTTTATTAGAGTTTATCTAGTGGCATGTCAAAGCAACGGACTCCCTGCTGCCGCGATTGACACGATTGACCAGGCGTCTCAGGCCCCGGGACGTCCCGCTCCACCTACCCATTCCAGGGCTTGGTTCAGTTGCCCGGGTCGTGGTGCCGAGCCCCACGCTGTGTCCATTCGAAACGGGCGCCAAGTTGTCGTTGGCATTTTCACCCCTACTGGCCTGTGCCTCCCAAAAGAGCAACTATATACATAGATCCAAATACGAGCGCAAAGAAAATAGAGTTTGGTTCCCCTGGTTCGTCCCCCTCGCTTAGCATTGTCACAAGGAGAGTGGATCGCGCCCCATGCAGCCGTGGGTTCCACGTCGGCAGAGCGAAATGTCCGATTTAAGGAAATTGGTGCAATTCGAAGCAGGTCTGCGGCTCGTGTAATGAGTCGATCCATCTTGCCATATTTTTTCTTGTCAACTTACGCTCCTTTACCATTTTCAAGCCGTGGCTACACCCGTGTGCCATGAAAATTTAGCATGTTTTTCTACAAAAATAATCGCGCGGTGCCAGCTGCCATAGTAGCAGCATGCGTTGTGCTATTCATTTACTTACTGTCTGATGCTTTTGACGGGGTTGAGATCCCGCGGCTCTCCGGGGTGAACAATCATCCCGCCCAGGTGGCAGACCCGCCTTCACATGTCCAGTCGACCGCCACAAGCACCACAACACCATCATCAACAGCTCTAGAAGCCAATAGCTCTAAGGATGAACTGACCAGAGATGATGTATTGGTCATCATGAAAACCGGTGGCACAACCATGTGGAATAGGCTGCTGATCTACCTCACCACGGTCTTTGGAGGAGATGACACAACCAGCAAAAACTTTGTCATTTACTCGGATCATCCCTATAAAATTGGCAGGTTTGAGATTATTGACGTCCTTGCCAACATGACCGACAAAGCCAAGGCCCAGCCTGATTTTGACGTCTATCACCAGCTGTCAGAATACATGGACTACAACTACTACATCGAACAGAGGGGCCTCGAAGGGGATGAATACGGCCCTGCTGGAGGCTGGATTATTGACAAGTACAAGTTCGTTCCCATCATTCAGCACGCCGGGAAGAATTATCCAGATGCGAAATGGTACATTTACATGGAAGATGATGCATATCTCTTCATCCCAAACATTATCAAATACTTGTCCAAGTTTGACTGGCGCAAGCCTCACTATCTTGGTGGCTTGGCTGAGAAATCAGATGTCACATTCGCCCATGGCGGCTCTGGCTTTGCTCTTTCGCGAGGTGCCTGGGAAACTGCCTTTGGGCACAACACGGACATGACGGAGAAATATTACCAGTATTCTGCGGACCACTGCTGTGGAGACCAGATTCTCGGCCTTGCCCTCAACGACCACGGTGTCAAGTTTGGAGAAAACGGAGATGAGAAGTTCATGTTCGGGTTCAATGGCATTATCCATTGGAGCTACCCTTTCAGCAAAAATAACTGGTGTCGGCCCGTGTACTCGTGGCACAAAGTCCACAGTCGAGATGTTCAAGAATATCATGACCTAGAGACCAAGTGGGACTACAAGGTGCGTTACTACAATAAACTCAGTAATTTATGAACTTTTATGCTAATTTGGATACAAGCAACCGCTTCTTTACAGGGA
Organism: Calonectria hawksworthii; assembly: GCA_020975415.1. Taxonomy (NCBI): domain Eukaryota; kingdom Fungi; phylum Ascomycota; class Sordariomycetes; order Hypocreales; family Nectriaceae; genus Calonectria; species Calonectria hawksworthii. The sequence continues at coordinate 1,398,471 of JAHXZK010000007.1, forward strand.
CTTTTTCATCCAGCATATTCTCCCCAAGATCCAAGAGCCAAAGGAGTGGTGGGACAATATGGCAAAGGAGTTTGAGATTCACTCTCGCAATAGAAATGATCCCCCAGCCCCCAAGGGCAAATATGACTCGGCTCTCTGGAGCAAGGGGTGGCTGTCTGCCAAGGACTGCGAAGCTGCTTGCAGAGGCTGGGCTGATTGCAAAGAATGGACCTTTGTGGAGGACCTATGCAAGATGGATAGCGAGATCACTTTTGGTCAAGGATATTCTCCTTCTATGCCGCAAAGAAAAACGGCGTTGAAGCATACGAGTGGCTGGCTACCTGAACGGTTGGATCTTTGGAAATGCGACTAAGCTTCCACTGTGTCTTCCTTCATTTGTTTGTAGAATACTGTAGATCAATTAATGAATTCTTTTTACCAGATAGATTCTAGACGTAATAAATATTCGCTCTTGTAGAGTATTCGAGAGTTGAAAAATCATTGAATTGACGGGAAATATTCCGTATGTGTGACCAAGCCACATGTTGTAGTTGATGTAAGTGAACGTCTTGCCAACGCTTTTGTGCCACAACTGCAGCCTGGCCTCCACCCCATCTTTTCTACAACCTTTTCAAACCAATATTAGTTTCTCATCAGCAAACTGCTACTACTCAAAACGACCTCCTGCGACGTTTGACAAAGGAGTAGACTGACAAGACCGCTCGGGTTGGCCCGCTACCCTAGAGTCAAGCGCTTCAAATGTGGCTGATGAGTGGCGCAGTGGGCTGCAGTGAAAGGTGCTGCCACCATAACACGGTGCGACAACCAAGTGCGCCGGGGTGAAATGTGCCAGATTGAAAAGAGTGGTGTGTAATTAGATGAAGATGTGCGATTGAATGATGCGGCAGTGGGTGGGGATGCGCTGCAATTCAGAGTGCTGTGGGGGAGATGAGTTTCTGGTTGTGGCGCAGTCATTGAATGTCATCTACAACGACCAAAGTGACAGCAAAACCATCATACTTTCATGCCCTCCGAGTTTCCAGTATATTATCGAAAAAATCGAGAGTGGAGCAGAACCCGGAAGGAAAATCTGATACGTCTTTTTGTTAGCTGTAATCGGTATGACCTGGCGTGCTTCTTACATTGATTATTGAATGTTGCGCCGAAATCATTCAGAGGCATGGCATCAAAATCCGCTAGAAAGTCGCAGGGAGCGGGTCCATGACCATCTTCAGCAGGCGCTTCTCTGTTTCCTAGGACAATGCTCAGAGCTTTCGCTACTTTTCCAGCTTCCGCAGATGTCGTACTTCTTTCTAGCCAAATCTTGTGCGAGATGGTTAGTTGCTGTCGAATCTCTTCAGCTCTGGGCGACCGCGCTGTCTGTCCTGAAGTCTCAAGCAGTTCAAATTTATCGACGTCTTGAAGGTACAGACAGAGCACGCTCGTTGCGAGGAGAACATCCTGATTAAAAATATGGGTGACCTTCCATCTAAGTTGACGCAAACGACCAAATGGCTGAGACTCTTCGTGAAGCATCTGCTGAAACGATAGAATCTTGACTGCTGAATCTAAACAGATTCGTACCGACTCCCTGTCCCGCTCTTGAGGTTGCCGGACCGGATAGTTGATCAAAGCTCTCCGGTACAGCAGGATGCGCGATTTGTAAAAGGTCGTTTCAACACTTACCCGCTGTACCAAAACATTTGGACTATCCGTTATGGGATGTGGCATAGTTTCCCAGCGCAGCACGGGCGGAATAGCGCGATCGTGCACATCTTGAAGAAGTGCGTCAACCTTGATGACCTCGTCGTAGGAAGGAGGATTAATATCGGTGTTGAGGTCGCAAATCAATCCAAGAGCTGTTATCAGTCGCCCTCGTGTGATAAGAGGGAGCACTGGCGTCCATTCTGTTTCTGGCCTCGGCGGAGGCATCTCGACCGTGTCCTCGTCAAAATCACAGTCGCGCAGGTTAGAGGGCTGTTTTGTATCGATGTGCGTATCCGTGGCACTTCGAGGAAGGCCCATCCCCAAGGAGAGAACGAGATCTAATTGGAGGATTGCAGTCCAGATGCGTCTCCGCATCTCGCCCTCGAATGGCGATATCCCGGGAAAGTGATCTGGGTCCCGGTGAAAACCCATGCGCATTGCAAGATGGAGTATCATACTGATTGAAAGCCAGCCATCGGTAGCGCCGTCTTTAAAGAGCACAACCTCCCCAGTAAGGACCGTTATGAGCGTTTCTAGGATATATGGTCCTCCCGTCGTATACCTGGCCAGAATAAGACACTGAACGGCTTTCTCCCGGAAGGCATCCTTCATGGTAAGATGTTCGGCCTTGAGCGATTCAGCTCGTCCGTCGGTGAAGTCAATGGTGAAGGTCTGCAACTGGGCAGCAATACATAACATGGAGAACATGAGACCGATCCAAGCAATTGAAGTTGCAGACGGATCTTCCCAGAAGGTTTCGTACTGATCAAATGTCAGGCTACTTGTAATCGGCAGGATAGAGAGAACCCACCTCTCGGAGAAACTTCTTGCTATGAATGAGGTCTATAGCACATAGTCAGTACCCCCGAGAACGAAAGGAAGCTTGGATGTACTGACACGGAGTGATGAAGTAGGAATCGAAGTGAAGGGCCATGAGGCGGTCAACAACTGGACGAGGGGGAACAGCAGCTAGTATTTCATCTCGGGTTGCATGACGGTTTGGGCCATAAAACAAATGTGAACCGGGGAGAGCCTTGCTATCGGTGACTAAGTCCTCCTTTAGTCCTTTGATTTTGGTAAGAATGGCCTCCCAATGAGCACTCTGGACATAGCTGGTTCCAGACTCACGGACCTCTAAGGTGCCAGGGTCTGCCGGGGATTCAGTTTCATCTTGGGATTTCTTCAGTCTTTGGATCTCAGGCAACACATTTGCAGGCGATAGCGAGCTTGATCTTGACGATTTCGGTGCCGGTGGACTTGGGACTGATTGACCTTTCATCAGCGTCACGACAAGGTTCTCCAGTTCGGAGATTCTGCCATGGAGGTTAGTGGATGATCGCGGAGCAACGGGCCGCTGAGATTCGGATGCAGAAGGAGATGTCGTCGCATAATTGCAGGAGTTGGTGAGGCCACGCCTTGAGCAACCTCCGCATGGGTGCTGTCGGTCGCACCTCAATCTAGCAAAGTTAAACCTGTACAACTTTGTCGCGGCGATTATGTACGTACTTTCGGTGTCTGCAAGGGTCGCAGGAAAGCTGTACTTTGTCTCTGCGTCGATTTGGCGGCGGACGCGAACGTTGAGCACTGTCGGTCATGGTGTGAGTGGGTTGGGGCGCTCGTGGAGCTTAACCTCGTCCACAGCGATCTGGGTATGCTCAAAGCGGAATTATCCCCTAGTCCGTTCTCAAACAATTTTACAGCCACTTCAAGAACAGAAACAGGATGTTTGGCAGCGCAAACTGAGAGACAATGGAGAAAGCAACGACCATCCGACCGTCCGACCATCCGATCCTCCGCGATAGTGGAACCCCTCCTCCATTACATAAGCGAACCTCCAATTTGGCGCCGTATTTACGGACCATTTTACGGATTTAGTAGCTGGCGCAATTAGCCCTTGCCCAATGAACCATCTCATTGAATGTGCAGGAGGAGGTCAGGTGTAACGGGCTAATTTCCAGCCAATAGCATGTGATGATCTTTGCAAATCACTGCTCATAACGTATGTTTATGTGGAGCGAGTACTGCTGACCTTCTGCTGCACATTCAATGAGATAGAGCTGTGACTCCTCTACGCGGCTTTCTTCATCCGGGTCTTGTCCGGTAGCTTACCCTGCTTTCCAATATATAGCAAGAAAAGCCCAGCACCAGTGAGACAACATGCGCCAATATCCTAGAGTCACACCACCCTCAACAGCACATCATGGCGGCCGACTTGGAATCCGCCCATACGAAGCCAGCCATATCGGAAGACAGCCACAATGACCAACAATCTAGTGACCCTGATCAGACAGCAATTGAACAAGAGAAAAACGATAATGTCGTCGACTGGGATGGGCCAGATGATCCCCAAAACCCGCGTAATTGGCCAGAATGGAAACGGATGACCCAAGTCGTCCTCGCCAGCGCTTTCTTGCTCACTGCGTAAGACAGTTCCTGAGCTCCTTTGGCGAAGCAGATCCCGTACCAACTAATACGCATACAGTAACCTCGCCGCGACAATGTTTGCGCCCGGAGCTGCCGCGCTTGCCAACGACTTCCATATCACTAGTTCCACCATTGTCAGTCTCACAGTGTCCATTTACCTTTGCGGCTTCGCCGTTGGGCCAATGTTCATTGCGCCGATATCCGAACTGTACGGACGCCTTGTGATCTACCACATCTGCAATGTTATTTACATTGGCTTCATCATTGGATGTGCGCTGGGCAAAAACACGGGCATGTTTCTCGTTTTTCGATTCCTTGCCGGGTGTGCTTCTTCAGGCCCGTTGACGGTCGGCGGAGGAACCGTCGCCGACGTCGTCCCGCCAGCTCAACGTGGGAGAGTAATGTCTCTGTTCTTCATAGGACCGCTCCTTGGACCGGTAGGTGGCATTACCCCATGTAAACCGCAGTGAAGCTGACAATCCTTCAAGGTCTTGGGCCCAATTATCGGTGGATTTGTGTCCGAATCAATTGGCTGGCGATGGACTTTTTGGATCATCCTAATCCTAGTGAGTAGAGCACAGCCCCTAATTCTTTTTTTTTTTTTTTTTTGAGTCGCTAACGGTTCGATCTAGGCAGGAATATCATTTGTCATATCAATTTTCTTCCTCCGCGAGACCAATGCCTCAGTGCTGCTAGGATGGAAAGCTGCTCGCCTCCGGAAAGAAACGGGCAATGCCGCTCTGATTTCGAAGATGGATCGAGGCCTGCCGCCCCGCCAGCTGTTCCTCCGTGCTATCACTCGACCAACAAAGCTTCTCATACTGTCGCCAATCGTGTTCCTCCTTTCCCTCCTGTGTGCGTTTGTTTTCGGCCTTCTCTTTTTGCTGTTCACAACGTTTCCCACCGTCTTTGAGGAACAATACCACTTCTCTGCCGGCATTTCTGGCTTGTCGTACCTGGGCGTTGGAATTGGAATGGCCGTCTCTCTCGGAGTCTTTGCCACCGTGAGCGACAAGCTGCAAAAAACACTTGGAGACTCGCCCAAACCTGAAGAACGCCTGAGGCCCATGATGTGGGTCATGCCCGCCGTGCCGGTCGGCATCTTTTGGTATGGCTGGGCAGCCGAGAAGCAGACTCATTGGATCGTGCCCATCATCGGCACCTTCTTCTTTGGGTTCGGCATTCTCTGGGTCATAATGCCAACTCAGTTGTACCTGGTTGATGTTTTTGGCCCCGAGGCTGCCGCTTCTGCCTTGGCTGCGAACGTGATTCTCCGGCTTCTTTTTGCAGCTTTCATTCCTTTGGCAGGGCCATCTTTGTATGCAGGCCTAGGACTTGGGTGGGGGAATAGCGTCCTGGGCTTTATAGGCATAGCCTTTCTCCCGGTGCCACTCTTCTTCTATCGTTATGGAGGATGGCTTCGGGAGCGCTTTTCTGTGAAGCTCTAACATTTTAAATTGAGAAAGCAGGGCTGTCATTACCTCTAGAGCTCACCAGTCAACTTCATTGGTTGATGACCGCACGAGTAGGTGTGTTAGACCAAATCACACCGAATGACACATCAGTGGGCACGGGAGTAAATTTGAATCTTCGCATACTGAGGATAAGATATTTGGGACCCGCAGGAAGTCAATCCGGTTTGAATTACTCGGGTAAATGGTATTAACTAGAACGGAAGCCAATTCCCATCAGAGCCGTGTTTAAAACCCAAGATAGAGTACTCTCCCTGATTGAAGACCCATGGCAACCATTTTTCTCGAGTCAGATATAGCCCACTCTTCCGACAAACCATCCATCAGACGATAATGAGGGTGAATCCAGATCATGTTTTCTCCATTCTTTGTAACCCAGTTGAAATCCACGCTGAAGCCATAGGCGCCCGAATGCATCTCTGTCGTGTTTAGGACCTGTGATGGAGCCACTGTAGAGTTATTTGGAACTTCAATCGCTTGCTGAAGGGTCCCCTGCGCCGTATCCCAGACTTTGACTGTCTTATCTCGTGATAAAAATGATACAAGCATATCATCAAGTGAAAATGCAAGCGATATAATACCGTACGTATGACCCCGAAGCGTATGCTGAAGTGTTCCTGTGATTGAATCCCATATGTTGACTCCCCCATACTCTGATCCGGATGCTAAGAATTTGCCATTAAATGAAAATGTAAGTGATTTAATCTCCTCATAATCATACCGAAGTGTATGCTGAAGTGTTCCTGTAGTTGAATCCCATATGTTGACTCTTCCTAACTCTGACCCGGATGCTAAGAATTTGCCATTAAATGAAAATGCAAGTGATTTAATACCCCCAGAATCATCCTGGAGTGTATATTCTACTCTTTCGCCTGTTATATTCCCGATGTGAAGATCATCTCTGGATCCCCAAGCTATGAGCTCGCTATTAGGCGAGAATACAAGGGCTTTGCGATCCTCTAGAAGATCGGAGTATCCATTGTCCGTGTTGAGACGGATGATCCCATCTGCTGTATCCCAGACTTTGACTGTGTGGCGTGAAGTAGATGCTATCAATTTGCCATCGGGTGAAATGAAAATCGATTCAATGGACTCATCGTGGCCCTGGGATGTGTGTTGCGGGCTTGCCTGGGTTACATCCCAAATCTTGATTGTTGTATCTCTCGATCCCGTTACTATCAGCCTCTTATCTTTGAATGTAATTGAATATACTAGGTCCATATGTCCAAGGGTTTGTTGAAACCTTTGGGTTGCGATGTCCCAAATTCGTATGTTTGAGCCCGATGTAAATGCTAGCAATTTGCTGTCCTTTGAGAATGCGACCCCGCGGACCCAGCTATCATTTTTGAGCGTGTGCTGAAGTTCCCAGGTTGCTGTGTCCCAAATTTTGGCGCTGTATTTGCACCCTGATGCTACAAATCTACCATCGCTTGAGAATGCCACCGAGAAGACTAAATCTTTATGACCAGTGAGTGTTGCTTTGAGTTCCCACGTTGCTGTGCCCCAAATCTTAATTGTACCATCCCCTGATCCTGAGGCCAACCAGTTGCTTTCGTCTGAAAAAGCGAGTGAATCAACATCCCGGATATGACCTCGCCAGGTTTCTTGAAGGTTTTCGGTTGACGGCACCCAAACTTTAATTTGTCCACTCTTCAGCCCGAAGGCTAGTCGTCCATCCTTTGAGAATGCAACTGACCGGCCGCCACTTTCGAGTTCATGCTGGACCATCCCCGTTTCGATCTCCCAAATCTTGATTTTCTTGGATGATGCACAAGCCACAAGCTTGCCATCGTCAGATAATGCCACCCCTAGAAGCTCCATATTGCCCGCGAATGTGTTTCGAAGCGCCCCTGTTGCCGCATCCCATATCATAACTTTGCCACCACTTCCAGAAGCTATGAGTTCGCCATTACCAGAAACAGCGACACAGTTCGCAGAATCGCCAGAGTTCTCAAGTGTTTGGAGGCAGGGGCTCCAATCACTTTCCACAATTGGTTTGTGCACTATCCAGTCAATGTGCTGCTGAAATGATTGTCTAATAATGCTTGCCTCTGGAGCAAAGAGAAGAGCCGAAGAATAAAGTTGGAGAGGTGTTCGGTCAATTACCTCGTACGAGTGCATGATGAAACGATTCGCATCTTGAAGAAATCTTCGCACTTTGTCCGCGCCATTGGGCTAAATGATTTCTATTAGCACAAATTTCTCATATACCATCCTGGAATTGTCTTACATTAACTGTTGTTTGTAGTTTTCGAATAAGATCAAGGCCCCTAGATAGCCGTCCAAGAAGGCTCAATACTTCAACCCAATGGAGGAGGTGTTTCTGAAGAAATTCATTGGCCAGATGTTGAACATCAATTTTGACACCACTTTTGATGAGGTGTTGTATCCAATAGCGGCAGGCATATTCAACCACTGGAGATATGAGACCTCTGATAGTAGTATCTTTATCAATATCGTTTCTATACTTACCAGGCTTCTCCAGATTACAGATGTCCTTTTTTAGGCAGTTGGGCCGTAACAAAAACTTCAAGCATCCAATCGCTAAGTTTTCATGTGTTTTTTCTTGATCGACTTGGAGCTTCTGTTCCTTATTTCGTTCGTTGGAAATCAGGTACTCGCGAAAGGATAGATGGAAGGTCCTGATGGGGAGGTCTGAATCTAGTTTAGGAACATCGAGGACCGAATGAAGGGGCTTGATCGTGCTCCTGACTTTACTCTCATCAATATTCAGGATCTGTGCGAGAGATAACACGGACAATGGTTCTTCGAGAAGCACAATTGAGCCCACAATCTTCAAGAACCTGTTGATGGCTTCTTCCTGGCCAGACTTGCTTTGATTCGCTTTGAGAAAGCGCTGGAGGACGGGAAGGTATGCACCGTTGATATCCTCATCGTTGCTCTTTATCTTTTCAGCTAAGACCAAATCAAGCCCCTCTCTTGGGTTGTCACCCAGAAGCCGACAGACAGTTGCGGCAAAAATGAATAAAGGAGAAGCCATTTGGGCCAGCTTCCAAACATTCGCATCACCTGGCCAGCCTTCCCCCAATGGTGGCTCGTCATCATCTTCATATTCATCCCTAATCCTTGAGAGCTCGGATTTGAAGTATGTGTATATGTCTTGCAAGATAACGCTTTCTGGTACATCATGAAGAACTAGCTCATCGTGATCCTGTTCGATCTTCTTAAAGCCAAGTCTAAGGTAGGTTTCTGGCCGGCTTGTTATGAAGAACTTCAAGTAAATCTTCATTTTCGTTAACTCTTTTACGGCTGGTAAAAGTTTGACGATATTCTTGACGTGGTTATCTTCATCACACTCATCAAGAGCATCAATCACCACTAAGATTCTTAGAATGCCACATTTAATTTTACCCAATTCATTTAAGGGCTCCAGGATGAGCTTCTCAAGCTGATCGCGGGATGCCCCCGTCATAATCGCGTGGTCCCTGCAAACTGCCTCCTCAACATGTGCAGCGAATATGGGCCACTTGCGGCAAAGTTGGTAACTAATCGTGGTAAAAAAGCGCTTAGCGTGACTTCTATCGCCTACACCTCTCTTGAAGAAAAAGCTTGCACCAAGTTCACCAACTTGATCGAGCCTATGGGCGATAGTGCGGGATATGGTTGATTTGCCTGTCCCTGCTTTCCCTTGGAGCCAGTAAATGGGCTTCCCCTCGCTGTCATTGAACCAGTTTTGTATTTCATTGAGCAGGTCGACTCTCGTGTCTTCGTGACATTTTGGGTCGTTTTCATTCTCTTGAGAACCAAACTCGGCACCTTCAGCTAGATGAGCCTTCAGATGAGCCAGGTGGACAGACTTGTAAATGTCTGCAATAAGTTTTCTAAACAACGTTAGCCCTAAGAACCAACCCGTAGAAATGCATTGCCGACGTACTCTTGATTGTTAATAGTTTCGCGAAATTCCGTTGCAAGTTGAAGAATATCTTCTATCTTGGCCCGGCTCTCATGACTGCAATGCTTTTCGCAATCATTCGCAGCTTGAATAAGCTCATCTCCGATATCCATAAGTCTTTGTATGTGATCCCCCATATCTTCAAGCTTGAAAAAGGCGACGGCACTACTTCTATCATGTTGTAGATGTGCGAAGCCAAGGAAGAAGAGAGACTGAACATAAGCCTGAACAATTGCTTCTCGTAGGCGACTCAAAATAGACGAATCGGTATAACTTGGCTCGCTTACAACCATGTACAACTCCTGATAGGTATCGCAGTAGTAAATCAATGTAGTAACCTTGGTGAGCCCAAAGGTTATGTCGCTCTTTAGCTTGTTACTCGAAGTTACAGCCTAGAAGTAGTTAGCTCAGCTAGAACATATAAGACGACATGGGGAACATGGGGCTCACCATGAGAACAAGTCGCACCGCCGCCCAAGGCAAAGCAGCGTGGACAGGGTCAGCACTGACGACAAGGTCGACAAGGGGTGTGAATTTATTGAGGATATCGACAGTCTTCTCCACGAACCCACGCACAGAGTGTTCCTTGTTGCCAATGATGATGCTCCATGCTCCCGCTTTACGATCGGCTTCTTTGTCAGCAATGGCCTGCTCCATCCCCTTCTTGATAGTGGCCAAGTCGTGTAACTTGGATCCGGGGCGGGCGTCTTCAACCACCTGTTTAGCAAATTCCTGGATACTATCGATTATCTTGTCGTCTTGTTCCGAACCTTCGCCACGTTTCAAAGCAACGCGCTTCAAGGCCTCGTCCCACAAATGGCTCTGGGTAGGTCCTGTGGGTGGCAGCTCAGCCAGGTCAAGAGAAAGCGCCGAGACATCATCGCCAAGGCAGGCTTTGCCCACATCAGCATCAGTAGTGATTTCACACACATCAGATTCAAGCGAAATCGAAGACACATCGGGGTCGCCTGGCGCGGCAACATTAACAGAACCAGTATTCGCAAGAGTATTGTGTGAGATTGTGGGCGACCGTTCAGCCGTGTCCCCAGAAGATTCGGACTCGGCGTTAATTGAAGGTGCGCGTATTTCGACTTCAGTCGGGGGTACATATAAAACGGCGTCGCTTGATGCGACAACATTGGCGGAACTCGCATTCGCACAAATTTCGTTCAAAACTATGGGCGGCGGCTCATCGGTATCAAGCAGAGCTTTGCGCACATCAGCGTCAAAGGTGCTTGGGCGCCTGTCAACTTCAGTCGAGTGCGAGGACACATGAGCATCGGTTGTTGCAACACAATTGGTGCGGTTGAGATTTGCAGGCATCTTGGCCACATTTAACGCCTCGAGCGGACCGTCGCGTGGAAACTACATGTTGCCACCTAAGTTAGCAAATTGCAACCAAACTAGTGGTGCGACTTACAGCATTGTTACCCTCAGCTGGCTCGTGTTTCCCACAGCATCTTAGAATCCACTGTTTCCATTTGCCCCGGTTCTGATCTCGTGTCTTTTTGCTTTCTTTACCCATCTTCTCTCAGCTTCCTCGGAAGAGATGCTGACAGAGGTGAAGGGCAGTGCTGTGTTCCAAAGTAGCGGATATAGATCGGGCGAAAGCTACTGGAGCTGAAGAAGAAAATGCAATCTTCAATACAAAAGTCCAAGGAAGCAGGAATGGAAATTGAGCTGATTCCCGTCTTCAGGAAAAATTCACCGCCAGCGCAGCGGCAGCTGCCACAGAGAATATGCGGGGCGGTTGCGCTGTGGCTTGCCGTCCCGTCACAAGGCGGCTCATAGCCATTTTTATTACCCAATGAGACGTGAAAAACACGCCGCTGCTCATGCCGCTAAGCACCAACGCAGTGAACAGCTCAGCACTGCACTGTTGAATGCGCTGATGCCCGACGGGAGCCGGCCACAGTAGACTCGATTGAGTTAAGATGAACGCGTTGTTTGTTTAGGTGCGCTTCACGTCGCCCATATGTTCGATGATCAAAATAATAATGGCAATGATTTCATATTCACTTCTAAGGAAAAACAAACGGTAGATTCACCCGGGTGATCTATAAACCAGGCCACAGAAGTGGAACTCAAACAGGCTTCAGCAACACGTTGGGCCGCGTAAATATTTTCGCCTTGTCCAGGATATTCTCCTCTACACTCTTATAAAATACACTATTATTCAAAACCATAATTGACTATAAAAATCAATATCCAGTGATACTTTTGCGACTTGACAGGATACTACTTTAGTGGAGGGAAAAGACACCGACACCCAAGCCGCTAATCTATAGGGCAGGTTAGGTGAGAAGTGAAACGAGATGCCCTTTGACTGAGACCTTATGTGAGGATTCAATGGAAGCGACTATAAATGAGAAAAATACAATTTAAGGTGAATGCATGCAAGTATGCTGGCCCTTAATGGTTGTGAGCCTGGTGGTCTTAGGTTTTGGGAGCCAGCAAGCGTGAATAAAGGTCGTTGATTTTCTCAAAAAGATCTAGCTGCCGATAATTTAGAACAGAACGCCTACCAAACTAATCAAACGACAATCAACCCTTGAATGCTAGCGACCTCTAGCCACAACCACGATGGTAAATACGGAAGGATTTAGTAATGGTGAAATTTGAGTGTCTTATCAAAGGATCATAAAAGAGGATCTTGGTCCCAAAAGCGGCAACCAGTGCTCGGTCACGCACCGCTTGTCTTTTGTCTTGTAATATCAAAATATTCGGAGACGAAACTCAAGCGTACCAAAATCCGTTTCCGCTTCTAGAGCTGAGCTCCTGCCACTGTGGTGCCATCACCCTCTGGCATCAGTCTTGATGTTTCGTATTCTGCAGGCTCAGGCGCAAATGGACCTACATTATCGTGATGGGTTACTTGCTGTGGCCCATGGTCCGTAAGGTGGGAGGATCTACCATCTAAGTGCATCTGGCTCCATTGTTTGGGCATTTAAAAAGAGATTGGCGTGCTGAATGCGCGAAGCTGGTGCCGCGTAATTGCAGTTGCATCTGGGGCCAGCTCTTTACACCTGCTACGGCAGCATACCTGGACGTGGCAGCACAACAGCAATAGAAACCTCAGCCTGGTGACACTGTTGCTGCATCTTCATGCCGCTACTTCATTTTCTTTTTTTTACTCCCATCTCCAGATCCAACCCCGAAATCTTGGTGATGCGGCTTGTTCCGGCTTAAGCTCCCGCCGCCTGTTTGGGCTTTTAGCAAAGCAACCGCTTAAGAAAGGATATTTCCTAAGCGAAACTTAGACATGGTTGTTTGAGATGTAAATCGGATCGGGACATTATGCCACTCCTCAAAGACACCGGAAACACGCGACTCGTTTTTGTCCAATTGACAGCTATAGCACTGTGCCACACCACTCCTTTTGATTAATGTTGACGCCTCTCTCTCACAATTTTCCTAGAGCATGATAGAATATCAATTGAACGAATAAAATTGGGCGCATTGGCATTTGGATTGTGATAAGGGTCAGGGGATCATGCGGTCTTTTTCTAGGTATAGAGGGTCCCTTCGAGTGCGGTGAGCCTGTGCCCATTTATTAAATAAAGAATACTGCCAACTACTTATTAATGTTGCGCCTTATTGTTGAAATGGGAATGCGGAACACTGAGTTGATTATTTCTTTCAATCTTTACAATGGGATTCAATGCAATACATCAATGAGAGTAATAATCAAGGCAATCCCTCGTGCTTTGGAGATATGAAACACGAAGGGATGACGACACGAGCGAAGTGAGGTACAGGGTAAGTCAGGCAAAAGTAAAGCATCAAAAGTTCCAAAATGACAAAACGGATGCGGCACCTACAACGACCAAATTCAACACATCGTCATAGGACCGTCCTATAAAATCTTCCTAGAAGAAGGAAGGCTCGAAAACGGGCCAGAGCCGTGAAATTGAGATGAATCTGCTGTTGACATCTTGGTGTTGAGACTAAGCGGCTCGTGCTGCCAAACTCAGCTTGATGAGAGACGCTATGTTGAATGTTGAATGTTTAGTTTCAGCTTTGTTTCCTGTATGTTACTCGATGGTTAAATATTCTAGGCAAATGAGAAGAGTAGTTTTGCGCCAATCTACTGTCTTGGAGTTCGACAGAATATCCTATCTCACTCTCACCACGGCGTACACCAACAGGGTGACCAATGCGAACCTACCCTGCAGTGAGGGTGGCGCGACCGGGACAATAATTCACCCGCACACAGCTTGCCCCAAAAATTGGTAGTTGGCAGCCTTTGCTGTTAGTTAGCTGAGCACGCCTTTTTGCGCCTTCCAAGCGATTGGCGGGAACAAGGGCCCGTAAGACTGTAAATCAATCAACCTGCTGTCTGTTGGCACCGTCAAACCCACGCCTCCTGGTCGAGCCGTGCAGGGGTATTAGCTGAATTAAGTATAGTGGCTGTACAGTGTTGTGATCTGGCTTTACGCACTGACTAGATACTTGTAGGTGAATTTTGACCAATGGTTGCATCTCCAAACTTTGCGGTGCCTTTTCAGTTTCCCAACGTTTGCATCCTTGTAAAATGCGTACTGACACAGTGCGTACTTGTGCCGACACTGTCCTCCTTAAGCATGAGACAAAACTGGCCCCAACATGCGGAGTACCGAGAAGTTTGAGATTCCAGCTTTCCTCAATGAAACTACCTTTAAACCCGGGTTGTTTCCCTGTAACCTCTTGGATCAAACATGATGTTCCGGACCTAGCACCGTAAACTGTTTGCTTTCGCCAGCGGCCGTCGTTAGCGCAGCAACTCAGCTAAGCAGATGCAGACGACAACGTCTCATGAGCGACGCTTTCCTACGAATGGCGATGCCATATCACGGAGAGACGAGACCCTGGTATTTTTCTAGAAGCGCGAGCGACAATGGTTTCACTGACCCATCGCGCCTCAATTAAAAGTGACGAGGGGAGTGGGGCAGGCTGATGGCAGGCGGAGGAAAGACGGGACCGTCTCCCGCGGCGCGTCCCCACTGCGGCCGTGGCCCTGTTCCTCGCTGTCGCTCATCCTTCGACCGACTTACTTAAACGTGCGCTGACCTGCCAAGGGGGCCGGAGCCCTGCTCAATGGGCAAGAGCCCAAATCGGCCAGGGGCGTTTGGGAGCCGGGGCTTGTTCATCTGTTTCCACTTGCAGTTGCATCGATGGGGATGAGGCTGGTTGGGACAGGTCACATCCCACAATGTCAATATAGCAGGCCGGCCGTTGCCCTTCCCGAAGAAGGTTGCTTGCAGGACCAAGCCGGCGATGGGTGAATGCGACTTTCCGACCGGTTCGGATTCGCAGCGGTAATTTTTACGTGGGCACACGCCCCCCCACCGGGGCAACGCCACGCCACCTGCCCCTCCAAGTCAGAACACACGCAATCTGGACGCCGTCGATTCGGCGTGTGCTCGGTATCGTCACTGGGGTCCCCCAGAATAGCTTACTTGGAGCTTGGAGCTCCGGCCTTGAACAGGCGCAATATGTCATCGGGGTTTCTTTTCCACTAGACAAACACCAAGGTGCTGCATTTCATCGGTTCACTTTGGCAACTGGACGGTATTCCCACCGGCATGTCAAATCGCTAATTCGTCATATTGCTAAACCCGTTATCGCGTTGCGTAAAAGTACATGATTTTCCTCGCCTACACCTCAGGTCTCGCCTGGGATCTTGGTAGTCTCTGTGACCCAGCTAGCGCTGGTTAGCTCCTTTGATTTTGCTTGTGCAAATTCAATTTCTTCAAGTCGGCTTCCATCATGCTTTCGAGTTGCATCATGTCGACATCGGCGCCATTGGTGTTGACGCCTACCGGCCGTTGCATCAGTCGGTCTTGAATGGATGAGGTGTTGTGAATGAACCGAGTCAGCAATGGGCTGTCGGTATGTTTGCTAGATTTCTATGTCAGAACTGGTAGAAGAAGGTGCCAGTGCGAGCATGTTACGGGTGGTTGTGTGTGCATACAGGTTGTGGGATTGGGCATTGGAGGATGAAGAAGATGGCGGCATTGTTATGCTGTGTGCGTGCGTGATGGTGTTGACATGGATGATTCTTTCATCTGAATCAAGGAGAGGGGTGGATAATGGAAGAGGAGAAGAGATTATCTGTGATTGACCTAGAGATGCATTGTGATGGACAGTGGGCATAATTGAGTCTTTATAGCCAGATAGGTGCCGGAGCTGCGTTAGCATGGAACGAGCTTTCATCTGTCCAACGGTATGAATGGACGTAGACCGACCCAATAGCACCGGCAATGGCCCTACCCATCTGGGTATGCGATGAGAAGGCCGTCGTAGGTTTCTCGCTTCGGAGACATACTTGGCACGGCAAGGTATGGGTTGGTGTGGACGGGGGCCAGGGGGTGTCGTCGGCCATGACCATACGAGGTGTGGGAGGTACCGCTAGGACGGAGACGGCGACCAGGGTGCGGGACGGAACTCAGGGCCTGGGATAGAAGGAATGGGGGGCGCATGGAGCGCATGGAGAGATGGGGGACGGGATGGAGTTGGATTGGGTCCCACCTCCAGACCAAAACGTAAAGATGTCCAGCCCGCAAAGACGTCCAGCCCGCGAATACGTTGATCCCGCGAGTGCGTCGGCAACGTGGAGACGCCCACACCCAGGGTGTGTCCGATACTACCGGTGCCAAACCTGTCCAGGGCCGTCTCTAACCAACTCTAGATTGGACTGCATCCATGTCAATCAAATGAATCCCATGGAAGGGGAAGATGCGTGTTGACGGGCAGACGGGGCATTCTTCCTCTACATACGGCGCGTCTCCAAAAGTTCCGCGGGGCTCGACGACCGACTGACAAGGCCAGCCCACGCCACCAGCAGCAGACCTTGAGGTGCCAAGTCCAGTCAAGAAGTAACGTACTTCAGGCGTGAATGAACTCGGCCACGCAGCCGGAGCCCTCCACCACCTGGTGTTGGTGTCATGGGCAGGTGCAGCAACTGCGGCGGGCTCATTAAGGCCTCAGCTGGGTGGGCCAGCCGCCAGGTGCCTGGTTGGCTGCCTTGTGAGGCATCTGGGGCGCAACCCCTAACCTACCTAAAAGTTGTCCAGGGGTGTCTGGAGAAGGAAGTAGAAAAACTCTCTGCATGGGGTGTGTGAGCAAGAAGGAGCAGGTCAACGGCTTTCGGGCTGCCTCAGTTTTCAAGATGACTGGGTGGCGGCAGAAAATCCGAGCCAAACGTTGCGGCGGCGCGCCATTGATGCACGGCGAACTTTGGGTTCATCAGATTCCGGGGGTCGGCCGGTGGGATTTGGGTAACCGGGGCGGGATGGATAAGATCGGCTGGGCAGGCTGGTGGGATGGATGAGCGGATAGATGGGATGGGCAGCCGATGTCCTGTAGAGTCACGTATCAGCCAGAGCAAGGTATGTTCTGCCGCACCCTTGCTGACTCGCACGAACGCACTGCGCGCCGACTCGTCGCAAGCAGGATCATCTAACTCACTCATCCCAGCAGTAGGGGCACGCCAAGCATTGTCCTCCCATCAACGGTCAGGTCAACGGCCACCTCCTCAGCCCTTGGAAGTGTACACACCCTCACCCTAACACACCAGCGTCAAGCATCCTAGCCCGCCCTTGGGCCAGGGGATCCGCCTTCCCTCTGAGATTTGACCCCACTAAGCCCAGCCTGCCCTGGCTCTTTGAAAAGTGTGGTGGTGATTGTTGCTGGATGCTTCGTGATTTGTGTGATGGGCAATTTTTCTTATCCCGGGTTGAAAATACATCAAGGAGATGCGCTCAAACCTAAACCTAAATTTTTTTAAAAAAAGAATTTCAGAAAAAAAAAGGAAATTGTCCAGAGAACCATAAACAATTGAAACAAACAGTTTGCCAGTCAATGACAGCGTCATCTGCTTTAGCACTGGCCGACATGGTGTCTGCTTACGAAACTTGGCCAGGCAATGCCGGTCGGCTTGTGCCAAATTTGGAGTGTTGCAAAAGGCTTAAAACTGATGCCGAGATCTGCTCCATCCTTATTCCCAAGCGGCTTACAAGGATGGGTGAATGCCCAGACCTTGGCAGTGAATGCCCAGAGACCTTGGCAGTGCGCCAAGCAGGGGCCACGTCGGCCCTCTGGCACACAGGCGGCGATGCGGGTGCCCCCAGCACTACTGATCCTAACCCACGCGGTCTCGAAGGATGGCGGGTCTTTGCTCACCTTGCCCACATTCCAAGCAAGCAGGGGGGCGTGTGAGTCCTAAGCGTCCCCCGCCGCGCCGGGACAACGAGAGGTGTCAACGAGGGCACCCTATCACATGCTGGCCCTGGCTGTCTTTCGCACCGCCCTCGCACGCGCAGCTCTTGGGAGTGCTGCGTGCTGCGTGCTGCGTGCTGCGTGCTGCCGGGGCGGCGGCGGCATCCCTCGTCACTCCTTGTCCCCCCCGACGCCCACATCCCATCCACACAGGTTTGGAAGGGTGTGCTAACACTGGGCTGGGGCCGCCTCGCTGACTGCTCTCGGGTTCACGTCAAGCACTCTCGTGCCACCGCCAATGACCGCGCGTATAGGTGCCCTCCCGCACTGTCCTCACGCGCAGCTCCCGGAGCGTGGGTGTTGGCTCTCGGCCTGCTCCCTCCATGTAGCACACCGGGAGGCCCTCGGCGGGGCGTGGGATGAATCCCCCTCCACAGCACACCCGCCGCTTGCTCGTTGGATGGCTTCTGTTCTTGAGATGCATGCTGCTGCTCTCTGGATCCTCGCCGCTGACGCCGCCTACGCCGCCTGGCATTGACCTGCCCGCCAAGACCCATGTGCGCGGCGGGACCATTGCCCATTGCCCATCGCTCTTTGAGCTCCAGGCTCCTCTGTCGCTCATGGATCCCACACGCGGACGCACCCATGCTTGATGCGGCTCTGGCTCGCACTGCCACCCAAGCACGGAACTCCTTGGGGATGTGTACATGCTGGCTGCCCGTCCACCCACTCTCGCGCCCACACCCCGGCCTCTTGAGGGCCTGGTGCCGCGCTCTTCACCCATAGCATCGGTATTCGCCCACGCAGCTCCTGGACGAGGCCGCGGCGCCCTCGCATTGCTTCCACAGCAGGGTGTGTGATGCGTCAGAGGTGCTCCTCGTACCCCCGGGTGTTCTGTCCGTCAAATTATGTCTGAGGGACGTTGTAATTGGATTAAAGGCTGGACTGAGGAACAGGCGAAGCCCATCGACCAGAATCTCCAAAGCCATGATGCAACCCCCCCAACTAACAATTTGAGAACGATGTGGCCCGCGTTCCCAGACCACCAGCATCCGCATCGCCCAGCTCAAAAAGGTGCCTGTCGACGCCGGGGGGTCATGCGCAAAAATATTTTCCATCCCCGAGCTCTCCGTGGCTCCGGCCTGGGTCCGTGATGCGCGGCCGCCGCTTTGTATGCCTGTGCATGCAAGTTGTAACCCGATTTTCCCTTTCGAGAAGAAAGAGGGTGTGTTGGCGCTGGCCAGGGCTGACTCTTCCAGAAAAAAAAAAGCCGTGCACGAGCCAGACAACCAACGACAGCCGCACCTCGTCTGAGTGCGAGAGCGAGGTGGTCGGCCATGGGTTGGTTGACCTATGACCGTCTTCTAGCTCGGCTGAGAATAATTCCAATGACTATTTCTTCTAACGAATACACCCAACTGGCTAGTCGCTTCAATGTCCATTTGAACTTGCACGTGTAAGTTCTAGATGTGCTCAAGGGATAAATTACAGTTAGCGCCTGGCATGAAACGTCGCTAGGAGACGGTTAAATTTAGTGGGCGATCACCCGCAAAGTCAAATCCACCACCACAGCCGAGAGCGAAGCGGGAGCTGTTCCATTGTGGCAAACCCGAGAGCTCCTAGCTCACAAATAAAATGGATTTGGACTCAAGTAAATCAATTAGCCAATCAACCACCCTCTCTCTCGTGTCGGCCGTCGGAATTTATGACCGGCTGCTGCCCTGCCTCCAACCTACCGAAAACTAGGTATACAAGGGCCATCAAACTTCCCTCGTCATGAGTTCACCTGTCTACTTTCCCCGATCATCCCCCAGCACGTAAATCAACCCACTTACAATAGAATCAAACAAGGAAATTTTTATTGACGAATATGCCTGTTCTATACCAAAACAATCGAGCGCTATAGATCATAATAGGGGGATTGGAGTCTGTGAGTCACCTCAATTCATTGTCAAGAATAGGAGATTGGTTCGAAATTTAACGTAGCGCATGTGTGTGAATAGACCTAGCACTTCTCTTCGCTTTATTGCATTCGACCCAAAAAAGGTAATGA
Source organism: Calonectria hawksworthii (assembly GCA_020975415.1). Classification (NCBI taxonomy): domain Eukaryota; kingdom Fungi; phylum Ascomycota; class Sordariomycetes; order Hypocreales; family Nectriaceae; genus Calonectria; species Calonectria hawksworthii. The sequence continues at coordinate 1,418,218 of JAHXZK010000007.1, forward strand.
GATAATGTGATCGTGATTCAAATGACAAAATTTCTCTACGTACAAGAACTCAAATCACGTCTTCAACGCAGAACGTAAGTAGACAAGAAAGGCAGAATAAAGCGAAGCATTCAACTGTGCTTATATACCGAAGTGAACATAAGGAACCCAATACCTTGGACCCATCTTGGAATCTTCATCTTCTATTAGGACAAGATTCCGCTCAAAACTCTCACCGGCATCGCTTTCAACAACTGCAGTATTTTGCATTGACGCACCTGGCGGTATCCCATTATCCTCCATCGATTGTGACTCAACCCAGAGATTTCGAATCTTCCTATTGGCATTATGTAAGCCACGAGCGACAGACTCATCTGTCATGCTCCCATCTTTTATAGCTTCATAGGTGATCCTTGCTACATCAACGCAAACATCATCTCGAACGTTCCACAGAGTGCCAATGACATGTCGAAAGCCTGCCAATTGACAGCCATTGATTAGATGCAGACCTTCATCATTCAGTTTCTTGTCATCATTCCTGCCAGTCCCACAGGCTGACAGATAGGCAAGAAATGGTGGCTCTTGTTGAAGGTTGATGTCTAAAAGCTTGGACATGGTGAAGGGGTTTTCTCTCCAGTCTTTGACAAGGAGTTGGCTTTTTAACGGATCTGTGGTGTCTATAGCTCCATGTCCGGCGAAATGGAAGATTTTGCATCTAGGCAGGTTCGAAATGATATCTTCAGTATAACAATCAGGCTCCACAAGCTCAAGGAGCAAAGATGAACATAGCTCGCGAACTGTAGCTATCTCGTATTGAGTAGAGGTGAGACTGGAATGCCCGGGAGTATGCTCCATCGATACAAGGAGTGCTTTGCTCGAACCAAAATTAGACACTTGACGTTGCTTTCGGATAATTGTCTTGACTGATGTACTGTAGGAGGATATGACGCTGTCAAGGACTGTCTCAGAGGACCCATCCAAGTGATAGCCGCTTGCATGTATAGGAAACTTGGTAAGCAAACCCGTCGGTATCCACCACACGCGAGGCCAATTTCCGTCAGAGGGACGGTGGGTGAAGCCAAGATTATCAAGAACTGGCTTCGCCATAACATCCCAAAGCCAGGAGAGCACCCTGAGGCTATCCAGTCGATCCTCAGCTGCTTTGCTCTGAATATCATCCAAAGTGAGAAGAGGTAGCGGGAGTAGGCGTATTTGATGTTCTTTAATCAGAATCGCATCACAGCGAAATTTGCTAACATTAAGAACAACAATAGGACCAAATCTGGCAGAGGCCTTTATGTCCAATTCGCTGGGAGGAAGCAAGAAGTCATGAAATCCTGGTTGTTCACGGATTTCGTGGATCACCTTGTCAAGTTCTTTGCCATTTTGATACCTCTTTTGTGCCTCATCTTTCCAGAAGGTGTCTTTAGTTTGGTCGGAAGAATAATCTTCCATTGATCTATCGAGTTTGTCTCGAACCTGTACAAATCTCTCTGCAAGATCCCTGTTTTTCAGATTCAAATCCGCTATATCTGTTCTCAAATCATCGACAGATGTAGAAAGGACGCCACGGCCCTGTTCAAGAAACTCGAGTGCAGTTATTGGACCGGCGTTTGCATTCAAGGCTGCCGCTGCTGCGTCACAGGCTATGCCATTCAGTCTACCAACGATGTATTGCTTGTCCGGATTCTCAAGGAACCTGAACATTAATGATTGAATAAGAGGCATCGTTGTTTTGGCGACTTCGTATACTTGACTCCAATCCCTTGAGTCAGAATACAATTGGATAACTCTGCTGCCAGCAAGTAAGCGATCGGCAGCAGGTGAGTTGCTCTGACGCAGAGCGGCATTGTAGTTGAATAGAGCACCCTCTCGATCCGACTGCTCGCCAGTTATATCATATCGATGTTGACAATCGTGAGCAAGAGAAATATAACACCTTGCTCGGTGCGGATGATTTTCTGGTATAGACTCGATGAGTTCTTGCAGGGACCCAGGACTGAAAATGAAATCTCTAGCATCTGGATGTAGGTGTACAAGCAGGTCTACCGTATTGATGAGGTACATTGGTCGATATTCGTCATCCCTTGGGGCGGTTCTCAAGATCTCTAATCGTAGATCAAGGCTTTGTTGAATATCTGCTAATTTGCGCCACTTCCAATACCTCTGATAAAGCCTATTTGCTAGGTTGTTTGCAAATAGACGCCACGTTGGGGTATTCTTTGGTACCATGCTAATTGCTTGGAGGATAACCACGATTGCCTCTTCGAGATGAGCCGAGACCTCTGTTCGAGATGACCTATCACCTAGTCGCATTCCAAGCAGATTCAAAATCGTAGCACGACTTGTCACATCCTCCACCGGAGTCAATTCTAATGCATTCCGTATAACTCGAATGGCCTCATCGAGATCGGCCATTGCTTTTGTTCTCAAATATCTTGAGCCGAGTTGCATTCCGAGATTGTTTAACACACGTACTTGTTGACTGCTATTGGATTCCGCAATGAGAGCTTCCTGAGAGGTTCGAATAGACTCATCAATATTGTTTAAATCTCCAGTAACTGAGAACTTTTTCTCAAGGAGTACTGCCAGATTCACTAGATAATCTACTCTGTGAGGGTTGGATTTTGAAATGGTTTTTAATGTTTCTCGTAAAAGAGTGAGAACTTCTTCGAGGTGCTCAGGTGCCTTGCTTTTCAACCATCGTTGGTGAAGGGCATCATGCAAGAAACCGACTGCTCCCGCTCGATTTGGGTCGTTCATTGGTATCATAGCTTTTGCATCATTTAGAATAGAAATAGCTTTGTCAATGACGGCTTTGAGTCCGGTCCTTGAATGTTCTGTTATCAATACGGATCCATAACTGATATACAAGCTTGCTCGGGGAGGCTCGTTTTTTGGTATTAACTCGATAGCCCGTTCTGAATTCTTGATGGCTTCTTCAATGTCCTCGGCATTTCCTGTCTCCAAATACCTGCGCCGAAGGCCCCGCGCCAAGCCGTCATAGCAATCAGCTTCGAACTGGTGGTTTTTAGATAAGCATACCGCTTGCCGCAATAGTTCGATGCACCCATCGAGGTTGGCTACAAGCCGGGTACTGTGATATCTTTTTGTTAAATATTCTCCAGCATTGTAGAGAACGAGTGGGCGACGTTGGTCGTCCTGTGGCATTATTTCTAGACCCTCAAGTGTATATTCAATAGCTTTGTCAAGGTCGCTTGTGGCTCCTTCAGATGAATATTTCGTTTCCAAGTAGTTTCCAATGGCGCAGCAACAATCGGCTCGGTTGGCATGTCCCTTTGGCATTATTTCCAGTGCTTCTGATAGGAGTTTGATGGCTTCCACTAAGTTAGCCATTGTACCTGTCTTCACATATTTGTCTCCTTGTTCGGACGCAAGAAGAAGCAATTCAAACGCTGGGTTTGAACGGGATATTCGCACTGGTATGCTACTGCTCTTTTCTGTATAGGTGTTACCTGGAGGGGGCTCCATCTTGAGCTAGTAGAACCCAGATTGAGGTTTGCGCTTTCTATTTAACTTGCCGTCTCTGGATCTCTAGTGATAGAACTATGTGGACAGAGTCGCGTCGGTTTGTGTAATGTGTCTCTCAACCTAGATATTTTAATAAACAGGATGACGAATTTCCCTTGGTTCGCCTATCTTGACTAATGGGATGAACCGTAATAACTGATGTATGAAAGAACAAAAGAGGCTGATGATGCAGGTTATGATAGTTCAATAGGCACGCAGAATACTGATCGGGTTTGTGCTGAGGGGCTAAAATATGCCTCACAGGGCAGAATATAGGTACGCGTCAAATTCGGCCACCCACGTCATATTGCTTACAACAACACGATTTGAGTTAGTCCCAAGGGACTAGAATCTGCCTCACTAAGCAGATTATAGGTACACACCAGTGCGCTGCCTCTATCAATGAGATAAGGGGAGTGTTTGCTTTGAATGAAGTCTTAATAGTGTTCGGGATTCGACATCGTGAATGTGCGCTGGACGCCTATTGCGTAAGCCCCCACCCGAGGGTGCTTGAGGCTCTCCGCTAACTAGGTGTCTGATGGAAGGCATTATAGATGCCGTGATTTGGAGTTGACCTACCTTGTCAAGGCAGAAAGCTTACCTCACGTGAAGAGAGCTGACAAAAGCGGTAACCCGTGCTCGGTCATGTGTTGCTTGTGTTTTGTCTCATCATACCAAGCCAAGGGAATGAATGGTACCGACCACGTGACGTCGGTGATCGCCGATACGGTTCGGATTGACTTCTGGCTTCTTTCAACAGAACGATGAAATAATGAGATGGCGAGAACGGGCAAAACAAGGCCGGGCTTAATTTTCGGGGATTATCATCTTTATCGAGTTTTCGCATTGCAAGCCTTGACCCACTGCGCGGGGGCAATTCTCCCGTGATACTCATCTCCGCATTTCGATAGCTAGCCGTTAAGAGAATCTCGGTTCCGAACACCCGGGGACCGGCATTCACCGGCACATTATTCACTGCTACCTCAATATTCGGTAGTCGTACAGTGCATGGCATGCTGTGACGCTTCAGGTCTAACTATGGTTTGATTTGAAGAAGAGTGGTGATCGTCTGGCTCTTTCCGATGAATTGATTGCCTGACCCGGGGCACAAAGCGCAGGTATATAATAGGCCGTCGTGAACCAAAGTTCCTGGGCTACCTATCCAGTTCTATGAACACCAGTGGTCTTTGAACAAATTGACAATTATTATTATTATTAAAGTGTTTTGCCGCTTCATTAATTCAACATGGGCTTCAACGGGTGGTTGCAGCGCAAAACGGAGTCATGGTCTCGCTCCTGGCTCCTGAGCAATACCGCCATTCAATACTACAGCGCCTGTTGCGGAGCAGCCTCTGTCATATTCTTTGTGTTATCATTTGCCATTGCTGACTTCATACCTCCGCCTAAGCCCTCCTGGGGCGCTGAAAAGATTGCAAAGTTTTATCAAGATCACACCACACGCATTCATGCTGGCGCTGCAATCAACATGATAGCAGGTGGTTTCTACTTGCCCTTTTCGGCGGCGGTGTCCTACCAGATCCGCCGTGTTCCGAAGATACCCTATATAATCCATCAAGTACAGTTGGCCTCGGCAGCAGCAGGTATCTGGACGTTTATGCTGCCCGGGATAGTCCTTGGCATTGCATCATACCGCCCTTACCGGCCGGTAGAGATTACCCATGCTTTGAACGATTTCTTTGTGAGTAACCTTTGGAGATGATTATTTGAGAAACAGTCGTCATAAATCTAATTTCACTTGTAAATCGCTAACCTTCGTTCTGTTCCAGTGGCTGGTTGCATTCATGCCTTGGCCCACCTTTATGGTTCAAAACTTTGCCTTTGCTTACGCCATCATCATCGACACACGCAAGAAACCTTTGTTCCCCAAGGAATTAGCTATCGTCAATATTCTCATGCCAATAATTTTCGCGCTTGCGACCGGAATGCACACCGTATACAGCGGCCCCTTTGCGTGGAATGGGGTGATCACATTCTACTTGGTCGGTTTCACGTTTCTTGTTCAGGTGTGTGTCGATTCCGTCTGCCTGGCCCTGGCTGCTAGGGACGAAGAGAGAGAAGCAGAGCTCGAAAAGGATATCCAGTCCAATGGAACTGTTGAGACAGCTGTGGCGTAAGCATTATGGATCGACTCAGGCCCGGAAGTCAAATTTATGGGCGCTTACAGGCGCGGATACGTATTGCGGTGTCCCCGTTGCATTTCCAGGCTAGTAACACATAGATATGACATGGAGCCGGAGCAGTCACCGGAATGAACTTGCTCATATCGTCATTTAATTTAGTTCTGGTGGGTATATCCAGGGGTATGTGAAAGGGTATTCCAACAGATTGTCACATTGATACTGGTTGAGGACACGGTAGCTAGTTTCAATAAACCGGTGTGAGCAGGCCATGACTTCTTATTCCCAGAAAACGTGATGACTGTGAATCTTTATGACTTGGCGTTTGGAGATTAATTCTCATCTTCTTTGTTGCGGGCGGCGATTGAGAGGAGTAAATGAACTCCCTTCACTGACAAGCGTTGGCATGTGTGTTCGTATTCATTAAGAAAGCATTAAATGCAGACTGGATTTATTGAGAACCCGAATTATTCACTAAGGTAACGTACTCTAACTACTTCACTAACACAATCCTGCCGGAAACCTTTCTCGCTTTGAGCAAATCCATTGCCTCATTCACTGAGTCCCATGGTATCTCTTGAACCGGTATGGGACTTAATTTCCCCTCCTTTGCTAACTGGACGAGCTTTGTCAAGTCATCCAAAGTACCCGTGATGTTTGAGTAAATGGTCAAACCTTTGAAGATGTTCGCCACCAGTGACAGTTCGATCGAACCTCCCATGACCCCCACCTGGACCCATTTAGCTCCTTTGGCGATGAGACTGTTCACCAACCGAGCAGTCTCCGAGCTATTTACGAAATCAATCACGGCAATAACCGGCCCGTTTGTTGCCTCGAGAATATCAGTGGCTGCGGAAGGACCTGAAGTGTTGACCGTCTTTGTTGCGCCTGCTGCCGCTGCGGCGGTTAATTTGTCGTCGCTTATATCAGCGCACACGATGTAATTGTGTCCAAAGGATTTAAGCACCGATATGGCGGAAAGCCCCAGGCCTCCTGCACCAATGAGAAGGACCGGCTCGGATGGAGGTAAAGGCATGACCTTGCTCACGGCGCTGAGGGTTGTGATTCCCGAACAGCCAAAGGTAGATGCCACGGCGGGGTCCAAGTCGCCTGGATCAACCAGGTACTTTGGATGCGGTACCACGACATACTCGGCAAAGCCGCCGTTGCGCAGCGTTCCAAGCCCTCTTTGGTTGGCGCACAAGTTGTCTTCTTCTTGGCTGCATCGCGTACAGGCGCCACAGCCAAGCCAGGGGTATACTATCTGGCGAGAACCAACAGACAAGGGTCCTGCTTCTGGCCCAACGGCAGCAATGTCGCCCAGTATTTCATGGCCCAGGGCTGCGGGCAATTGAATGCCACGGTCGCGAACGTAAAATCGCTTGCCTCCTCCCATATCGTAGAACCCTTCAGCAGTATGAAGGTCGGAATGGAAAACACCGACATGAGTGACCTTCACGAGAACTTCAGTGCCCTGGGGGATAGGAATGGGTTGCCGGATTTTTTTGAGAGGTGTATCCCACTCTGTCAGGGCCCAAACATCCATTAGATTTTCCATGGTGTGTGCAGTGAAATGGTTTTGATTGGGGAATAATAATGACCTCAAGGAGTATAGTAGTTGGACTAGTCCCGTGGGAGACTGTCGGCCGAGGCCGGGTTTAAATGCTGCTTGATGGTGGGATTTTACCCGCCCCGGCCGTTGCCGACCTTGGTGGGGGCTACTTACAGGCCGCGTATAGTGACTCGGAGCTGATCCGAAGTTCAGTCCAAGCTCAAGTCACTTGTGTGTTATTCTGTCACGGTAATCAAGCTCTAACCAAAATGGATACTACTGCCGGTTTTCTGCCCTATTGAAAGCCGACACTACCCCCCCTCGGGCCGAAGGGTCATGAAGTTCGGAAATCAAGGCATGTGAATGTGAAATTTAACCACCTGAAGTAACGTCAATTGACATCATCACTGACCCCGCTCAAGGATCTCGAATTCGACTTTTTCCCCATCTGACAAAGGTTTCGCAAGCAGACGCAACAATGACTAGTCGTGAATTGGATCCCAAGAGCTACGACAAGCTATTTTTGAATGGCCAGTATGTTGCGTCACAAAGTGGAGAGACCTATTCTCTCAAAAACCCCAAGGATAATACTATCGTTACGGAGAGCATCCCCATAGCGGACGCTGCAGACGTGGAAGCAGCGGTTAAACACGCCGAAGAGGCTTTTCACGGACCATGGAGCAAATTCACAGCTATCCAAAGGACCGAAGGCCTGCTTAAATTGGCCTCCTTACTTGAGGAAGACCTCATGAACATTCTGAGACTCGATTCTCTCACATCAGGAATCCCACTGTCGCTCGCACCAGTGCGTGAGCGAAACTATATCCGAAATTGCGTTTTGTATTATGCGGGTTGGACGGACAAACAGAGAGGAGATTACTTCCCCGCTGATGACGGTCAGTAGACATTTGCAGGGATTGAAGACTATGGACTAACCCGAGTTGTATTTTAGGATTCGTGAAGCTGGTTCGACACGAACCACTGGGTGTTTGTGCCGCCATCAATCCCTTCAACGCACCGCTGGCCTGCTTTTTTCTCAAAGTTGCGCCAGCACTTGCGACCGGAAATGTCATCATCGTGAAGCCCAGCGAGAAAACACCCCTGGGAACTCTCGCTGTAGCATCTCTGTTTGAGAAGGCCGGGTTTCCTCCTGGAGTCGTCCAAGTTGTTACCGGACCAGGATCCACGGGAGCCTTGCTTGCCGAGCATATGAGGATTCGCAAGATCAGCTTCACCGGCTCCTTGGAGACGGGAAGAAAGATCCAAGTTGCTGCTGCCAAAAGTAACTTGAAGCGAGTGACACTGGAACTCGGAGGAAAGAGCCCAGCGGTGATTTTTGAGGATGCAAACCTTGAAAATGCAATTACGTGGACCGTGAACGCCATCTTGACGCGAAGCGGGCAGCTTTGTGTCGCTGCCTCCAGAGTGTATGTCCAGAGGAGCATCGCGGATGAATTCATCAAAGAATACAAGAAGAGAATGGAGGCAGCCGCGGATTCTTTTGGAGATCCCCAAGACCAGAATGTTCAATACGGGCCTTTGGTCGATGAGTCACAGCTTGAGCGAGTGAAGGGAATGGTTGAGAGAGGAAAGGCTGAGGCCGAGCTAATTGTTGGGGGCATCCAGCATGGCGAAGAGGGATGTTATATGAAACCAACCGTTTTTCTGAACCCTAAGGAGGATGCGGAGATATACAAAAAGGAGATTCTCGGACCCGTTGGTATCATCAAGACGTTTGAGACGGAGGAAGAAGTTGTCAAGCTTGCCAACGACACCGAGTTTGGCTTGATGTCCGGAGTTTTCACAAGGGACATCACGAGAGCTCTGCGGGTATCCTCGGCGATTGAATCCGGTGTTGTTGGAGTGAATTGTGTCAGCCTTCAACACATGCAAGCCCCGTTTGGAGGGAAGAAGCAGAGTGGTATCGGCCGTGAGTTTGGCGAGTACGCATTGAGACTGTTCACGGAACCGAAAACGGTGCTCATCAACATGAACGCATAGTTAGCATCTATAATAAAAGCTTTACTGTGGTGCTTTCCCAGGCGACCTTTTACCTCCATGACCAGACACCTCCTCAACCCATTGTCGCCAGGCTCAGATCTCATGCTTGGTTGGAAGCTGTGACCAGACTTATACCCAGACAGGGTCTCCTTGGAAGTGCTAGGCATGCATGAGCTCTCGGCATCATTCAAAGACTTTGGTATCTACTGAGTCCTGCGTGAGCTTAGATGTGTTTCGGACTTTACATTCACACCCAGGCTTCATAAGCTTGTCTGTATCATGAACCTGCAGATACAGGAGGCTTTCAACAACAGGTGCCATCACATTCACAGAGGTTCCCGAAAATTATTTCCGAAGTCAGTCGTACATAAATTCCTAGCTAGAATTCAATTCATGTATCTTAAGCAATGAGGTATTGGCTTCATTACTGTTCTCACCCATGGTTCAGACTCAAGTCCATTACCAGGACTGATACAAATAACCAACTTAGTGATGCTTGCCAAAGACGAATCACCTGCGGCAAACCCATTTTCAAAGGCCATTTAAATAACTACACGTCAGCTATAAAGGCCTTAATATGCGCTGCCATCTCTTCCGGCTTCTCCATCGGTGACCAGTGTCCAGACTCAATAAAGACCTCCTTCAGCTTGGGAACAAGACCTTGGCTCTTGGCATGGTCCATCATCCCCGGCACACAGACGGCATCATCTGATGCAAGGATGAGCAGGAGTGGGACATCAATAGCTAAACTTCCTTTCAGAAGAACCGAATCTGACTTCCACTGTATGTTGGAGGCAGTAGCCTCGTACATCTTCAGTGTCGGTGCAAAGCCATGCGTCTTGCATCGCAGCATGAAATCTTCTTTCCACCCATGTTCATAAGAGTATGACTTCAACGGGACTTGCTCGTCACCAAGGATGAACTCACGCATGGCGTTCGGGACACAAAATAACTTTTTCATCCACTCCTTGACATCGCCATGCATCACTTGCCACATTCTCTCCAAATTCCGATCGATTATATCAGCGGCGTCTGGTGATAGGAAGAATTCCCAATAAGAAAACTGTGGGTATCCCAGTGCCTGCGCCGTCAGCCGATTTACGCCGGCAAGGTCGAAAGTTTGGTCTGACGGCACCATGTACCCGGTGTTGACGAGAACGACACCGCTGAACAGCTCGCGATGATGTAGGTAAGTACGTTGGACCACCGGGCTTCCCCAATCGTGCCCGATAATAACCGTAAATTCGCAGCCCTCTTTCTTGAGGATCTCGACTAGATCGTCCGCTTGCCCATGGTATGCATACATCTCCGCATTTTCTGGCTTGTCGGTGCCTCCATACCCCAAACAGTCGGGGACAATTATTTTATTCGGAATCTCACCGAGATTGGCAATTACAGCTGTCCATAGATGCGCCGAATCGGGAAACCCATGAATAAAAAGCAATGCAGGGTGCTGTTGAGTGGACTCCCCAGAAGGGGAGACAAAATATGTGTATTGTAGCGACCGCTGTGTTGTAATTGTATGCTTGGTGAGACCCTGCATTATGTATGTACTTGATAATCCAAGATTTAGAGTGGTATTGTTATTACGCCTCGGGAATCAATGTTGGCACGGCAATTTTGCTTAGACTGGCTGGCTGTGAATCGAGAAGAGTCCTTGTAAAACCAGAAATAACCGGATACCCGGCAAGTACTATATACCAAATTTAGCTACAAGGTTTTGATTCGCCAGTCCGAATGTGATTGGCACAGGAGACTCGGGCCGAAGCGCGGACATCTAATTCACAAAGGAAACAGCTTGAGAGAATGGCATATGGGCATCGGCATCTCTAAACTCTACATCCAAACACCGAGGAGCATTTTACTTGGTGCTACTTAGGATTCATCAATTCGGCTAGTTGTTAAAAGTTTGAACGCCAAAGGGAGCAAAAGAGGTGATCATATGCTGTTCTAATGAACATGTCTGATTGGATTGTGGCCGGGCCGGATTTCCGACACGTTTTATTTTCGGAGATTCAGTCCGACCCACCTCCGTCCGGGAACTGTGCTGAGGCTGTAAGAGCTAAGATGACTTTTCTGAATCACCCACAAATTCCGAAAATGAATCGGATATCCAATACGAGGCTATGCGATGTCTTGTGTCGATCTGCGAATGTTAGTGCCACCATGATCCTGATAGACACAACCCTCTCCTCTCGAATAAAAGATATATGACAGTGTTTCTTTCGTGTTCGAATCTTATCTTTGTCATCAAAGGATTCATTCTCTTCAAATTTCATTGCTACGAATTCCCACTGGCACGATATGGGCGACAAAAGTACTTTCAAGGTTGTGATTGCTGGTGGCAGCATCGCAGGCCTTACCCTGGCTAACATGCTGGAGCTCTACGGGATAGACTTCATCGTCCTTGAGGCATACCCGGAGATTGCACCGCAAGTCGGTGCCAGTATTGGTATTTTGCCTCATGGAAACAGGATTTTCGACCAACTTGGCGTCTACCAAAAAGTCTTGGAGCTCTGCCCTCCATTGGATTCATTCCACTTTCGGGACCACACAGGTAAAGTAATCTGCGAGTTCAGAGGGATGAATGCTTCCATGCATGAAAGGTAGTGTCACATACTCAGATCTAATAACGAATCTCTGACATCATGCAGACACGGCTATCCAATCACTTTTTTGGATCGCCAGATGGTGCTCCAAGTCCTCTACAACAACATTCGGGACAAAACAAAGATCCTCACGGATAAGCGCGTCCAGCATGTGGATATGACTGATCGTGGAGTAACTGTTCGCACTGCCGACGGGTCTTCTTACAAGGGCGATATCCTTGTCGGAGCTGATGGAATTCATAGCACTGTCAGGGAAGAAATGTGGAGACTCGCTGATCAGTCATTACCCGGATGGATTCCATCTGACGAACATTCTTGTGAGTTTCGCAACTGTCAAGATACTTGCGTGTGCTGATAATTTTAGCGGTTCCTTGTGATTATGGGTGCATTTTCGGGATTTCTAACCCCTGCAAGGGAATTGAACCTGGCGCATCCAATTCGGTTTTTAGAAAACATCAATCGTACATCATCAATGGTGGCCCTGAAGGACGCGTTTATTGGTTTTATTTCTTCAAGCTTCCCAAACGAGCATACGGTGACGATATCCCGACCTACACCAAGGATGATGAGAACAGAATTCTTGCAGAGCGAGAAAATGACGACATTACGCCCATACTCAAGTTCAAAGGGATACTGGACAACAGGATAACATCAGTCCTGGTCCCCCTACAGGAATACGTCTTCAGACAGTGGCATTTCAAGCGCATCATCACGATTGGAGACTCCGCACACAAAGTACGCAAATGTCATCACATTATCATAGAATCATGTTAACATTTCTAGTTTCATCCAATTGCAGGACATGGCGGTAACGCAGCTATTGAGTCTGCAGCGGCTTTGGTCAATAACCTGCGCGCTGTACTCGAAAGGTCACGCGGCAGCAAACCTGCACTGCGGGATATTGAGCGTGCATTTGCTACGACTCAGGAAATTCGGCAAGCGAGGACTACCACTCTCAAAGAACACTCACATGAACAGCAAAGAGGCGAGCTACTTGACACACCTCTTCATGAACTCATTGCCTTTTACGTCCTGCCGTTGACCGACAAAGAGGATGTCACGTTCCACTTCTCCCGCAACATGCCACTAGCCGAAAGGCTGGACAGCCCAAAGCCTAGTCCTGTGCCAAGACTGGTCCCTTACAAAGACGAGCTACTAAGCAGCCCAGTGCCTCGAGGAAGAAAGAAGTGGTACTTTATTCTTTTCTACCTCCTTGTCGCTGGACTGGTTCATTATGGGATGTGGGTCTGGTCCGCTCATTGGGGCCTGGGCGAGCATCTCGGAGACATACTACAGACTGGGAGATTTTCATTTGACGAAGAATTTGCCCTAAAACGCACCTACATTGGCATCAAGCCCATCGACGACTACCTGGTGTTCTTGGCCGCCATATTTATGACAGGTATCAACAATTGGGCCCCGAGATTTGGGATGTTGCAGCTTTATTTCCTCGGAATGCTCGTGCAGCCCATCACGGTGTGGTCTGTTGAGGCATACCGAAAACGAAATAGACTGAGCCTAATTTCTTTGTAAGTCCTTTCCCACGCTTTTTTTCGGCCTTCTAATTCTTCCTTTCAGTATTACAATTTGGTTCACGCTCTTTCAGTCGGCTGGTATTGGCATCTATATGCCAATTTATTATGCTGCATACACATACATTTCGGAGCCAGAAACGTACTGGTGGCCTCTCACCCGGCAGGTTCCCAGTCAATACGCAAAATCCTTATTATGGGCTGTCATGATTGGCTACACGCTTCCAACTGTGCTCATGTTCGTTCCTTGGAAGGACCCATCCACTATCCAAAACTTTGAGGCCCTTTGGCAACCATCTCCCATGTTTGTTCCGCTACTCTGCAGTATTCTTGGATATTTCTACTTAAGAGTATCAAAAGACTCTCCAGCTCCCATGAAGTCGACTCTTTACTTCCCAGACATCCCGCATCTTAAGAAACTCTACGCTGTCACCGGGACCCTCGGCCTGATGTTGCACGTCTACTGCATCGCGAAAATCATGTGGTCAGATGAAATGAGTTTGGCCTCAGTCTTCTGGCCTGACTTTGCGTCACAGCCGAAAGAGTTTGGAGAAGGCCTTAGGTCCTTATTCCTGGCGGACTTCTGGGGATTTTACATCGCTACCTACGTTTGGCTATGCATGGCGGTGTGGGATCTGAAGCGAATGGGTCGCACAACTGCTGATGTTAAAGCCACTTCGGCTCTTATCGCTTTGGGCTGTCTGGTTATTGGCCCCGGTGCCACAATGTCGGCAGTCTGGTATTGGAGGGAAGATGTCATGGCTATAACCTGCTTTGCGCAGGCTTTTGCCTAAATGAGACCCGCAACCTTTCGCAGCAAGCAGGGGTGATAAGATTGATTGGCTTCTGGGGGATATCACCGGATATCTCACATTGGATGGAGGCAGGAGGATCTGTTGATCTTGGTGCGTAGTATTTGCCTAGTAGTTACAATCCTGTTGGCTTTGGTTATGTCGGCTCGAAGTCCAGCATACAGGTCAAGACTCCAGTTGAAATAATCAGTTTCATGAATTGAATTACTATCACGAGCTATATCTTGTTCTTTATTTATTTTTCATTCTATGTTCATGTTTATTTCTAGCTTTTACTCATTCGAACGTACAGATAGTCGTATTGAATGTGGATTCGATATCTTACTCGCGCAGTTGAATATCAAATGCTGGGGACTCTCATTGGTAGCTCAACATGCGGCACTAGAAAAGGACCGTCTCACAAAGATTAGATGACCAAGCGCCCCGCAGGCCTTTCAGGGATTCAGTAAGGAAAGTTATTTGGGGGAATGTCTTTGCGCGCCTGCGAAACATCGATTCGGACTCTCTGAATCTGCTCATCAGGGATGGAAAAAGGCTCCCTGCAAAACGAAGACCATTCAATGGCAAAGGCTAATCTTTCTTACGTTAGAATACTACTTCAAAAGGCTCATCCCAGCTGTCACCATGTTCAACTTTCCCTCCAACTCGCCACCGAGCGCTGCTCCCTCGTAACCGGCAACTAATTCGTCTAACACCATCTTTACTTCGTCTGTGAGACGGATGTCAACCAAGGCTGATTCACATATGTCCAGAATTCCAGCGGTAAAATCCGACTTCTTGCGTGCAGTTCCCGCTTCAGACGACGCGCAAACCGCAACGTCAGCGGCCTTGAGGCTCAGCTCAGCGGCCTTGTTCTTGAGCAGAAGCATCAGCTGCACCAAGGCACCAGCCTTTTCGTACAAGCCGATACCTCGTTGGATTAATTCAGTCATCTGATTCTGGAGCTGCGTACTTGCTGTCAGATAGGCTTCTAGTCTCACGCATCGCATCTCAGCTTCTGCGATCTGGTTGAGAAGCACAAAACCGCGGGTGCGCTCATCGTTGAGACGATCCCGCGCTTCCCGCAGCATCTCGAGAGACCTCTGGCTCCTATCGTAGCCATCGTTTCCCCAGAGCCTAGTTGTCTGTCCGCCGATCTGTGATGCAGTTTAGTCTTCTGTGTCGGGATATAGCCGAATCTGAGACGTACCCAACTGAACCCTTCCGGTATGCCCATGCCTATGTCTGCGATCGGAGTCTCGAGTATCTCGTACTCTTTTACTTTTTCCTGAATTTCTGAAACACTCTTTGCATTCTGTGTGCTTCGGCCCTGAAGATCTTGTCGCTCTTGTTTGGCCTGTTGAGTGGCCCTACTCAAAGCCTCCGAAGTCTCCCGTAGTCTATCATGGAGTGCCTGGACAAGTCCGGATTTCAACTCGCTGATCTGAATATACTTGTCAGTGCCAGGGAATACCACGCATCCTCCCCCTTAAGGGCACTTACTTCAACGTAAATCTCACTCATTGCTTTGTGTGACTGGTCAGCCAACTGGGAAGCCCGATCGAAGGCCTCGGTCATCTGCGCAACGATGCTCTTTGTCGTGCTGGGGTCATGTAGGCTGTTATCGTAGTTGCCGTGGATGTACAGAGCAACTTTGAATAGCTTTGCACCGACCGCAAGCTCAAGAGAAGTCAGGACAGACTCTCTAGTGTCCCTTGCCGTTCTATTCAGTTCCAGCTCAAGAGCTGACGCCTTGGAAGTGGCATCTGCTACATGAGAGCGAAGCTCTTGAATTGGGATAGACTCAACATTCATTTTGTTACAGTCACCTGTTATTGGGTTACAGACTCTTGAAAAGATTAGAGAAGGTGCGTTAATTGATCTTTGATAGAAGGAGAATAAGTAGGACCGCTAGGAAAGGCTACTGAAGTCTTCCGATGCCGAGTACGGGCTCAAGGGGATATATACGTCTATACCGCGCGTGCCATAAAAAATGGCTTGTTGAATGAAGGAATTCCAGGCGGAGATTTATGAGATCCATTCTTGTTGAATCCATCACACCATTGTTGTCTCGACTCTTTCAGGCCCGCGTTATCGATTCCGTTTCTCAATTCGGATAGCCAAAGCAGCCATGTCGGAGTCCAGCTGTCTACTAGTTGGGTGGCGGAAATAGTTTCAGCTACTAAATGGGGGGCATGGTGTTCGAAACTAGCCATACGTAACCGAATCTTCACAGCTCTTGCATGCGACTGATCATCAAACTATTGCTTCACTAACGAATTAGTGAATCTAGCCCTGACCAAGAGGCCCTCAGCCACCCAATACGCGCTAGTCCAGAAACGCCCCCGTGCATTTAGTGGTGGGGAATTTCTCGTACTGCGCTCCAGTCGGGGTTGCCGTGTCCATCCCGCGTTTATGGACCCATTCATTGTACCCCGTGAACGCCTCATTTACAGTCAGATGTCCACCCACCCTATAGCTGAAGGCGGGGTAGGATAAATGGGGTAGTTGTGAGGTTAACCCCTTACAATGCGGCCAAAAATGCATTACAGCCTCTAAATTCCTAGGAATTGCACATTCAGCCAGCCCGCTTCTCAAGGGCTAAGCATTGGCAACCACCCTATACCAATGCTTTTCCAAGACATATTGTTTCGAAGAAGCAAAAGAGGCCTTAATAAAATGCGTCATATATTTCGTAGCCATCTTGGACAAGCATCAGTGTACCCCCATGTATCGCTGGTACTAGTTAATCCTGCAACAAACTATCGACGATCTGCATTTGTGTGGCTTAGTTGGAAGATCGTGGCATTTCTGTGCTGAAGTATTGATAATCCCACGGGGTAAATACGTAGAATACTACCGACCAGACTACCAGCTAGAGCCTTGACGGGGTCCAAAGCAAAGCTAGACCTTAAGAGGCTAGATGAAAATAGAACCCTCCACCCTGCAAGCTAGTAGTTGGACGCGAATGACAAGATGCCCCATTGGCAAAGCTGAACAGCGTATTCACAGGGCCATTCGTTCTGCTGGCTGGGCTGAGGCCACTTATAAATTTAAACACACCTTCCTCTCGACATTGCGACAACAACAGCCAACCCGGAAACCTCGAACTTCTGCTTCGACTCCTCTGATGCCTCAGGCCACTACTCTCTCAACATGGCATTAGAGCAAGCTTTGGACGTACGTCCCTCAGAAATGAGACCGATTGATACAACAGCTTATGATGTTGCAGGTTGTCGTTCAGCGTCAGAACGTCCGACAGCTTGATCCCGCCATCTGCGACAAGGTGATCGACGAAATGAAGAGCTCAGCCATTCTCTCAGTCAGCTGGGAGGATCTCGTTGTCTCTGCTCCGGTCGCTCTCAGCTGCTTGGGAGCTTGCTTCGTTGCCAGCTCCTCTGAGAAGGCCGAGACGATCAAGGTCCCGATGGTGCCTGGTGCCGCTATCGAAAGACCACTGTACCTCGCTTTGAATTTGACCCAATGTGCTAATCTGGGTACCAATGCCTTCCTCGAGGCTGAAAGAGGGCTCCTGAAGATCCGACAGCTTTCGGTCCATGCTCAGAACACGGTAACAAACTTTCCTTCATAAAGGCGAGCCTCTTCAAGCATTGCGTGGTTAACTGACACAATATGCTAGGTCGTCGAGGTCGTAGACTGTCTTGCAGATCCTTCTATGGCAAAGAAGTACCTCAGGGCGAACATGGAAATCATCCAGGACTCTGCGAAAGATTGCTACATAATATCGAAGAAGATAGACGACGTGTTCGCCGTCTGGCTCAGGTTTGTGCAGGAACTCAACACAGCCTGCAACGAGCAAAACTCCAGCGAAGCCGAGAAGGCTGCCGAAAACGAGTTGCGCAAGGCCGCCGAGGAGTGTCGTCTCCTGCAAACGGAGGATGCTGTAAAGGATGCAAATAAGGCGACCGAGGACCTGGGCAAGGCCCTCGACGCAACTACCGCCGCGTACACGAAAGCGTCCGAGAACTTTCCCACTGGGTACGTTGGTTATGGTTTCCCTGGTCGATGCAAGCCATGATGATGCTAACATTCAGGTTGAAGCTGGGAGATAATTGGTCAGCAAGTGGTGTCTAGCCTCTCCGAATGCCTCACGACAAACCTCAACCAAGCTATCCCAGTTCTGGTTGACAGCCTGAGCCCCATCGCCAAATCCAAAGCCAAAGCTGAGGCTCTTGATCCGGCATACGCCCAAATAACTCGAGATATCTACCTGTTCGATGCCCTTAACGGAATTCTCAGCGGTCCCAATGGGGTCAACTGGAACAGCGCCGAGGTCACCAAAGATAGGCCCAAGAATGGCATCAGCTTCATTCATACTATGCTCCAGGACTCTTCCACCAGCTTTGCGAGCAGAGCCAGTAACCTGCCAGCTAGTATTCAGTACAAGCAGATCCTGACTGACGCGATTAAGGTAACTTGCAATTCTTCCAACTGACCGAAATATGAATGTGTTTTAACAAAAGGTAGATTGCGCAGGAGATTTCAGATGAGGCTAAGAAATCCAGTTCCAGTCTTAAGTACGAGAAGCCAGGCAAGGCCGACCCCCTGGTGAAGAAGTGGCAAGCGACCTTCGAGACATTGTACTCCAATGTCTATGCGCTGCACACCAGGGCTCGGCAGCTCCCAGGAAACTCTGCGAACCCGGTAAGGAAGGCTCCCATCGTTGCTTGCAAGGTATACTGACAAGCATAGGCATCTCTTTATCCCTCCTCGGCGGATCACAAGGCGCAGATCAATGGAAAGATGCCGCACGCCCAAGTCTTACTTGATGGAGCATCGAAGCGCTTTGCAACTACTTCCGAGGCTTTAAAGTCGACCACTGAGGCGTATAAGGAGGCATCGAAGCAGCTGGTCGAGCAGCAAACAGCTCTGGGCAACATCAAGGCCGAGCTTGCCAAGTTGACAAAGGAGAACATGGAGTCGGTAAGCAGCTTTGTAGTCGAATATGATGAGAATTGTGACTGACTGGAGCCTTTTTAGGACGAGATCAAGGTTGTCTTAGCCCAGTGCTTGAAGCTGATCATCAACCTCAAGTCGCCGATCACAAACCTAGTGCGCTTGTTCAGCGCCATTTCTACAATTGTCGATGTCTTCGTGAACAAGATAGTCATCAAGTTCTTGAACACGGGCAACATCGCCAAGTCCGATCCAGCTGCACTCGAGAAGGGAAACCTGAAGATCGGCAACTACACCCTTCTCGATGTAGAGAGAACCGTAAGACACCTCTTTAGCCCCCTGATACAGAATGAAGAATGGCCTGTTGACCATTCGGCAGATGATTTACCAGGGCAGCCTGACTGTTTCTGCCTATTTCAACCTGTTGGCCGATGTAGGAACTATGTGGAGAGACGTCTCGAACAACCACATCTTTCCAGGCATCGGTCTGGTCGAAAACGTCGCCTCAACCACATATCAGATTAACGAGATGAAGAAGAACATGAAGCGTTTGGAGGATTGGTCGGACAGGGCACAGTCTAGTATTCGTGAAAACTGCGAAGGGGTAAGCACTCTACCAGCAAATTCCGTTTACGGATTGGTTACTAACAGCTCCGGTGGTGTAGAAGCGCAAGGAGATCTTAAATGGCATGGATGAGCGTGTCGAAGATATTTCATCTACCATCAAACAGCTGCCGGAGGGCACGATCCCAACGCAGATACAGAACGTCATTGAGAGAACGGCCAAGGAAGGCGAGGCCGCTACAAAGAAAGATATTGTAGCCGCTGCTGAGTCTAAGCCGATCAACCGACCTTCATTGGTGAGTGTCTTAGCCAGGGTAGTGTTTGGATGCTGATGCTAATCCTTTCTCAGAGACGCCGGGGATAAGACCGAGGGATTCATGAGGTCTTAGGCCTTTGCCATCTGATTGGGTCTACCATAATAGAACATATTGAAGAGAAATACATGAGCTGTTTGAAGGATGGTTTAGACTTTTCACTCGCTTATTAGGCGACAGCGCAAAATGAAATCGTTTAATTGGGATCATATGCTGAAGGGAATTACGCGGTGCTCATGGGCCATATGTGCAGTGGTGGCGGCAACTTATTTTGATGTTACGATTCACTTTGGATTTTTTTTATTCCTGGTGTGCTTTAAACTCTCTTTTTATTTGCAGCAGATGTGCAGTCTTCCTAAGGGTGGTTTCGGTTACGCCACGTTTTATCTTATTAGATGAGACGATTTTGGGATCAATGATCGTGCAAACGGCTATGAAATACAAATTATATACATTTGTTAGCACTAAGCTTCAAATTTCTAAGGTACAGCCTGTGCTAAACTCGTGCTCAAATGCTCCGATGACGAGAAGCCTAAAACAGAGTCCAATCCACTCGATGAGAAAATATCCGCCGGCATGTCAGTCCCAAAACAATCCCAGTTGATATCTGACACATTGATGGACGCGAGTAAATTATCCTGGTCAGCACCAATTTTGGAAGCAAGATCAATGCTTTGACTCTGGGCTGGCACCTTACTGGCCGGACTGTCCATGGAACCTTGCTGTGATGCAGGAATAATATTGCGCAGCAGGTCACTCTCGCACGCTTGTCTTAGCGAATTGAGCATTCGCCCTATGATCGGGAAATGTGGCTGAACCGACTTCATACTCTTTACGAGGTGGCGGAGCCATATTGTCTGGCGAGTTTCTTCCGCTCTTTCTGACTTGTTGAAATGCTTGATCATTATCGTTGCAGCAAACGCAGCATTATCGAGCATGATTGAAGGTATGTTTTCCATTCCAAAGGCTTCTCGATAGGTGACGACTAACCGAGATGTGCGCAAGGCGTATTCGTAAATGATGGTATCTGATTCATCAGAGGGAGACTGAGACGAATCGTCCCGTGACATTTGGGAATGTCGCCGTTTTCTGGTGCCCTGGGGGCGGTTTAGATATCGCCCTAAGAGGATCTGGACTTTGCAGTACTGAGTGTGCAGTCCATATCCCGCTAAATCCATATTTGTGAGACGACTTTCGTCATAAGCCAATTGCGGTGGAAGGCCTTTGTACCACTCTTCCAATTGCCTGAATAAACGGTGCAGGGAAGCGACTCTATCCGAGTCGGTGATGGATTGTTCATTCAGCACATGGGATATTTCAGCCATGGGCACACAAAGCCCTACCCATGCGTTGAGTAATGGGGAATCCGAATCCCGATTTTCCTTGCAGCGTGAAGCTGCATAACTCATGGCTGATTTCGGAATAGAACTTGGCCTACCAAGATACAGACTCCACACCCCTTCGTATGCTATACAAGCTGACAAGAGAGCGTATGCAAGTGTGCTTTCCTCGCTCGATGCATGGGTGTCTTCAAGATCATGATTCACGCTGAGTTCATGCAGACCCAGATCAGACAACATGCGACAAGCCACGCCTATATCAATTAGCTAAAAAAGAAAAATTGATGAGATGACTTTGGATAGTGCACTTACCGCAAAGCATCCACCCTGGGCGATTATTGCCCTGGGTAACTTCATACTCACTCAAGGCGAGGAACCCTTGCAAGTTTGCAGGTGTTGGTCCCGCCATGGCTTTCCAGGCTTCGCTCATCGCCAAATCGAAATACTTGGGTCCTAAATCGCGCACAGACTTGGAGGTGCTAAGACGTGTGCCGCATGCCAGGATGCAATTTTCCAGAAATGTTGAGTACCATTGAGAGCCGTTGCCTTTCGCCCGATGTGCCAAGAAAGATTTCTTGTTCACAATGTCAACCCACAAGGTCTGGTACTTGAAGAAAGACTGGAGTAAATTGTCCCGTAGATGTGGTGAGTTTGGATCAAGGTCAATGCCAATTGCATCAGCATCATCAGAAAAGGCCAGAGTTGAATCCTCAGGGGGTGATGCCACATGCGGATGGGATGTCGCGCCATAAAAAGTAGGCGATTCATCGTGGGTACTTTCAGGCAGACTTTTATCAGCCAAAATCGGCATGGCCAAGGCGGTGTGCGAGTGTGAAGTAGCCGCGGATACAGCATTATCCGTGGCATCATTGTTCTGAGAAGACTCCGGTACTGTATCTAGGCGATTGACAATACCGCTATCGTCCCTTCCCCACTCTAATTCACCGGTGGGCCTTTGATTGAGAGCCTCAAGGGTCTCTATGCGTTGCTGAAGTTTGTCGACAAATTTACGGCTCACCGATCTATTTTTCTTAGCTCTTGCTGTGAAATTGGTACGGGTCAGCTACCTTCTGCCATCCGATAAAGGGTCTAGTAAACACTCCTGGCCAGCTCGTCGACATGGGCCGCACCCCTCATCTGATGGGTTGGACAGAGCATCACACTGCAAGGAATCTATCAGCCCTGCGAATTGAATGGGAGCCGCGGAAATCTCACCTTGACCTTGCGGAGTCGACAGCTCTTGCAAGCAACCGTTGCTCGCCTGAAAGGGCCTGTTGATGATGTTCTTGTTTGTTCTAGCATTTGGGAACGCGATCGAAGAGGCTCAAATTCTGAACGTCTAATCGAGTATGTGGAGTTGCATCTTAGATTGAACTTCCAGATGCGATCCTTGCAGGCTGTCATACCCCGCATTCAATGGGTAAGGGGAATCAACCAGCAAATTCTACCAAGGTCGAAATCAATGTTCGGGGTTTCGGTCGTTGCCGACGCGCCCGGGGTTTGGTAAGCGAGGCTAATTACGGGCCTACCGCTCCAACATGTCCTCATTTTCAGATCAATTGCCACAAACCAATAATTATATTCTATGATTTGGTGCATTAACTTGATAGAGCGAGCACGAAAAATATGAGGACGTCAAGAGTTGTGACGGGACCCACTTCGGCAGGCATATATGCGGAAGGGATGACGATAATCGCACGGCCATGACAATGATGGTATGCTATGCCCTTGTACAAACAAGTGTGGCCTGTTTATTTATTATTGATTATTTATTTTCGGTTATTCATTAAGAGGGAAAATGAAACGGAGCTCCCAATTACGAACAACCGAATAATACATCAGCTATGCCATTCCGGTAACACGGCATGGAGACATGCCCATCGGCGTACGCCGAGAGCTTTCGGCGGTTGAAGCAAGGACAGAAATTAGCAGACTAGTGATTTAAAAGGTATTTCTTATGTATCTCTCATATCGATCGCGTCGTTAGGTACCACGTAGTACACCATCCAGTAGGCAATTGCTTTTCAAGTAACGGTCGGAGCAACGGGTTCACCGTAGCTCCACAAACGTAGCCGAAAGTTCTTCTTCAGAGGTCGAATATCTTCCAACAACTATCGCATCTTATTATCGGACAATGGATAGTTGCCGTGAAAGAGCGCAAGTCGGAATTAGAAGAAGTGATGAATCTGTGTTGGCTCATCCCGTTCGGAGTCTTGTCAAGATATGCGGCGGTCAACCGATGATGTATACCATCGGAAATACCAGACCACCCACATTCGCTCCATTCGTGCCGCATATCCTGGGGCCGGTTGTCTCAGCCGGTGGATGCTAGGTCGCTTAGTGCGCGGACATGGCCAGCCGACTCTTCCAACAGTGTCCGGCGACAATGACACCGTGCATGGCTCAATTACATAAGCCTAACTTGATAAATGACCTTTGATTGACACTCTCAATAGCGAAATTATCGTATTGTATGCATGCCTTCTGAACATCTCAAGTCAATCCTACTCTTGATTCTTTACATCGACAAACAATGGCGTCGAGAGCGGTTGTAGAATATGATGCAATTGTCATCGGAGCAGGCTTTGGCGGGATTCGATCCCTCTGGGAGCTCCGGAATCTGGGCTTGACAGTAAAATGTTTCGAGGCCGGAACTGACGTGGGCGGTGCTTGGTATTGGAATCGCTATCCCGGAGCCCGAACTGATAGCGAGGCCTGGGTATACAGCATGAACTTCGCGCCAGACGTAAAGGAGGAATGGGATTACAGTGAACGTTACCCCTCACAAGAGGAAGTTCAACGGTATTTGGGTCGCGTTGTGGGTGAGTGTGTCCAGCTATGAAGCATGCATCCAGTATTTAGATTACGGGTTTTAATGTTCTGACATTCGAAAATCGAACAGATCGCTACAACTTGCGCGAGCACATACAATTCAGTGCACGTATCACGGCTGCAACCTACAGCGATGAGCATAACATCTGGACCATTAGGACTGCCGATGGAGTCTCTTCGACTTGCCGCTACTTCCTCCCTGCAACCGGGCCTCTGTCGGTTGCAAAGGCTCCTCCGTTCCCCGGGCTTAGTTCATATAAAGGCGAGTGGTACCAAGCTTCTGTGTGGCCAAAAAAGGACGTCGACTTTCGCAATAAGCGTATCGCCATCGTTGGCACCGGCGCCACTGGCGTCCAGATAATCCCCAAGCTTGCCCATGTTGCCAAGCAGTTAACTGTGTTCCAACGAACGCCAAATTATGTCCTGCCAGCTCGGAATTATGTGATCGATAACCATCAAGCAAACGAAATCAAGGAGCAATTCGATGTTACTTGGAAGGATGCAGCAGCACATCCTTTTGGACTCGCAATGAAATCAACTGGAAAGAGCGCTGGGCAATTAACAGACGCTGAGGAGCTTCGACAAATTCTTGATTCTGGATGGGAATGCGGCGGCTTCCATTACCAATTTGAAACATTTGACGATCTTTTCACGAATCAAAACTCGAATGATGTCGCTTCGGAATATCTTCGTCAGAAGATTCGTGCCGTCGTCAAGGATCCAGAAACAGCGAGGGTTCTGTCTCCAAAGTATCCGTTTCTTTCCAAACGCCCACCTTGCGGACACTTCTACTACGAGACGTTCAATCGGCCAAACGTGAAGCTAGTGGACATAAGCAAGAGCGATATCGACATTTACGAGAATGGCATTCGTTCCAGCGAAGGAGATGAATACGAGTTTGATATGATTATCTTTGCTTTGGGATTTGATGCGGCGACTGGCGCGCTTGCCGAGGTGGACGTTCAAGGTAGCCATGACAAATCACTCAGGGACTTTTGGGCCGCTAGGCTTGAAACATTTGCTGGAGTTCTGGTTCCAGGATTCCCAAACATGTTCCTCGTTTGTGGCCCTCACGTACCATTTGGAAACATGCCAGTCGTCTTGGATATCCAATTGAACTGGATTGGCAAAACGCTTTCTTACATGGAGAGTAACAACCTTGCTACGATCGATGTTACAGACAAGTCAGTCGTCGAATGGTCATCTCACCTTGACGAAGCGTTCAAGGCGACCTTGTTTGCCGAGTCGGCCAAGGCATCGCGTGCTTGGTTTGTGGGGGCAAATATCCCGGGAAAAGCACCCAACGTCTTGTTCTATTTCGGCGGTGTGCCAACCTGGGCGGCTTGGCTTGACAAGGAGGTCAAGACGGGATGGGAAAACATGAAGTTTTCTCGCCTTGGCGTTGGCAAGAAGGTCGACGCAGGTTCTGAGGTCCTCATTGGCTACCAGGCAGCAACTGATCTTACATCAGTTGCATGATTTAGTTTGATCGGTCTCTGTTGAATACACCTTATCCATCTCAGCTCAAATAACTTCAAGGAACTGGGGTTCGGTGAAAAAATTCTTTATCTAAGGATCAACGTGATGACCTTTGTGTATACGAGGGAAGGAGGTTTTCTTCGAAGCGTGGGGTTGACGCGTGGCAATGTTCCAGGATTAGTTAGCTTTGCCGTCATGGTTTCGCTATGGAAGGGTCATGTTCGAATTGCGGTAATCCTATTGGCTCCAAGAGGACCCAGCTATCTCTTGGCGTTTTGACCAGAGCGACGTCATGCTATTTGGTAGTATTAGGCGAGATTTTCTATTTTCGGGTGGTTGGTTCACTTATTTTTTACCGTAGGAACTGCGTTGACTCAATTTCGGACGTGGGTCAGAGTATCCTTGCTCCGACCAACTGGATCCTTCCCGTTCGCTCATGCACAAGTGACGCGACAGGAGGATTCTATTACCCCAGGCAAAGCCAAGCAAGGGCATCAAGACCCACGCTAGAATCTGACTGAATACTACATGAGCAGCTGGGCCCAAAACTTGGATGGATACCAGAGAAAAATGCCTACCCTATCCGCGTAACCGATGTGCCGCATGGCCGCGTGCCTGCCCGTCTGCGAGGCGATTAACTAGGAAATTATCTATTCTAATTTCGCACCTTTGCAAGCAGTGTGGGCTTGCAACAAGTTTCTCTTGCCTCTGACCTTCCTTGTACAGTGAGGTGGTTTATCTTCCACGGGGGCGACGGGGCTGCAGCCGACTTTGTGGGGTAACCTTGTATCGTAAATCTTCGGGGTTTTAACGTAAAAAGGCAAAGCTAGACACCATGGCACAAATATTACACGTACCCCAACCCAACATCAGCATCAAGTGGGTAAGTTACGCGTATAAGTTTGCTACCTCATGCGTGTCAATCAGATTGCCTAACATGTATCAACGGAGAATAGTCCACGGTCGGAAATGCAAAGACATTGACTGGCTCATTTTTACCATTCACACACACTAAAATGAAAACAATAAGGAATTTATGATTGGCCGGCAACAAAGTGTAATAAGTAAAATATAACCTTTAGATAAGCTTGATAATACCTTGCTGTCAGGGCCCCCTGTAAAAATAGTTCCTAAATATGCATATTCCTAAATAAGATCTTTTAAAATCTTGACCGATCTATTGTCCGAGTACTACGTATGCGGCTTAGTGACATGGTTCATGTGGGTTTTCGGACTTACTGAGATAACCGCCGAAGAAAATGGTTCCTTTGCGACGTATGCACAGTCATTATCAAACCAAGTCACATCGCTGCAACGCTACCCCTCCAGCCAGCGTGGTTTCCAACAACGAACCCTGCTCACAATGGTACTCTTTTCTTAAATAAGAGCCCGCAAGTCAATCCTGCACTGCTTGCGGCTTTGAATGACGATCAGCTCGAATCGAACCATCACAGCCGCAGGAAGGTCCCGACAAGCAATCATGGTTTTGAAATTCGCCCTCTTCGTGCAATTGCTGCCTTTAGCGGCCATTGTCAATTGCCTGCCAACCACAGCTGAAATAAGACCCAGGCAAGAAGCGTGCGAAGAACTTGCACAGCGCAAATCTTGGTACGTCGTGCATCGAGAACACTCTGGCTGCCATGCAGGAACCGCTTGACGATTAACACTTTCTCAGGCATACTTTGACAGATGAAGAGAAAAAGAGTTACCTGGATGCAGAACTCTGTCTCATGGACTTGAGTTATACAAATGATCAGTTGCCAGCGACAAAGACTTTGTTTCAAGCCTTTCAGGAGCAACATCAGCTCCAGGCAGACTGGATTCATCACGTGGCAAGTTACAAACGCACAAGCATATCTACCCTGATAGAGTATTCGACTAATATTGCTGTTTAAATAGGGCGCTTTTCTTCCATTCCATCGCTACATGACGTGGGCGCATGAGTACTTTCTGCAGACCAAGTGTAATTACACTGGAGCCCAACCGTCAGAACAAAAGCCCCAAGCCAAAAGTAGACTATACACTAACCTACCTCTAGTTACTGGGACGAACCGCTGGATGCTGGTGCATTTACCAGCTCAATCCTGCTTGATACAACATACGGCTTCGGCGGTAACGGACGATCTTCTGATGGATGTGTTGTAGATGGTCCTTTTGCCAATTATACTCTGGTTATTGGGCCTGGCTCTGATAATACAGAGCACTGTCTCAGCCGCGACATCAATGACCGAGCAAGCATGACATCTAACTCTACCTACTTGGAATACTGTCACAGTTTCGATACATATGTGGACGCATGGAACTGTATAGAGGGCCAACCTCACCCAGGTGGTCATGGTGGCATCGGTGGAGAGGTATGAAAATCTTTCATTTCTAGTATTCTTTCAAGCAGTTCTGACGTGAACTTTCTAGATGGTGAACGTGAGGTCGAGCCCTGGCGATCCTCTCTTCTACATGCACCATGCGTTCATTGATAAGATCTGGTGGGATTGGCAGTATGCTAACCTGACATCTCGATTATACGCCATCGACGGCACGAACATCGGGAGAGAAACGGGAAGCGGCCCCGGGGGAGCCTCCCCCATGATGCACAAGCGTGCAGTCGGTCAAGAAGGAGATCCGGGTAATACAACGACCCTGGAGCACGTCCTGAGCATGTATGAGATCGTCCCTAATAAGACCGTGAACGATGTCATGGATATTCGGGCAGGCTTTTTGTGCTATGAGTATGTTTAATCAGGTTATGATGGAAGGGAGCGGGTTGGGTTACCCGTTCTTTTCGTCAGGGCGAAAAGATGTTCACGACTTATGTGGCCTAGTTCCTGGATCACCCAGCTGAGCCTACCGCTTAGTTTTACGACTGGAAATAAATGGAAGCGAACAATGAGGGGGGCTAGAACTTTTACTTTGACAGGATCAGACGTTGACGACCTTAAAATATAGGGAGGAACGATAGATGCTAGTAGACTATGGGATACCTGATGATCGGCTCTCAACTAGCTACTAATTAGTAATTCTCAGCACTACAAACCCTTTACTTTACTTTGGAAATTTGTTCTGGGCGTTACAGGAGAGAGCGACGGGGAAAGCTGGGGGTAAGCCTGGAAAAGCGTAACCTACTAGACTTTTGCAGCTTCCTGGCTCTTCACGAACAGGTGCTTTATCGCTGCAGCCCTCAATAGTCCAAATCTGTCTCAAATTAGAATATTTCGGTGTTAAATTTAGATCTCGAAGACCTCTAATCATAGAGCAGGCGTCAAGAAATAAATTTATCATAGCATTTTGAACTTGTGTTGCAAAGTTTAATTATCAGACAGCTAGACCAAATTTCCACATATATAACATAACATTGACTTCGTAGCTCACATCTCGCTACAACAGCACAGAGATGTTGTGACTATTATCCATTCCTTCAGTCAATGACAACAGTGTTCATCTACTCTGTGAAGAGATCAAATCTTTCCACGCTACATACCACCCCTACCACCGGTAACCTACAACAGTTAGAACTTGACCATGAGTGGTATAAAGAACTTCGCTTACCATGATTGTCTAAGATTCGTTAGAAGTCATTTCAACACACAGACCAAATATTTATCTTACCTGCCCGCTCACATATGAGAAGAGTGGAGACACCACTGCCAAAATAGCGCGACCAGCGTCTGTGGGGGATCCAATGCGTCTTAAGGGTATATCACCGATCCTATGGATCTGCGTTAGCTAGGTGGGACATGCTTGGGTGCAGGACAATACTGACCACTTTTCTTCCTCGTCATAGCCACCGTGAAATCCAACAGAGTGCTTGACGCCGTCTGGCCTGACAACGTGCTCGCCTTGAGGAGCTTGTGTAAGCCTCGTCTTTATCGCACCAAACGCTACAGCTGCGAGGTATAGAATTAGTTTTGCTGATATCGACACCAGCAAAGCAGTTACATACTGTTGGATCTCACACCATATTCCGGTCCCCATTCTTGAGCAACTGTTTTGGTAAGTCCTACTAATCCAGCCTTCGCAAGAGCATAGCTGGCTTGCCCCGCATTACCATAAATCCCGGATGTCGATGAAATGTTGATAATTGACCGCGGCTCGCCGTCCTTCACCATAAAGTATGGCGCTGCCTCCCGGATGATTTTGAAGGGTGCGGTATTATGCAGGCCGATAATTGTGTCTTTATCACTTAGAACGAACGAGGACATCAGACGAAGGAAACCACTTACCCCACTGCTTATCCTGGATGTTTTGGATAGGATCATCCCATGCGTAGCCAGCATTATTTACGATTATGTGAATCTTCCCATCGCCGAACTCAGCGGCCCTTTGGATCAATGTGCTGATCACATCGTTGTCCGTAATATCCCCAGGCACGGCAATCGCAGCGCCACCATCTGAGTTGATGGCTTGGGCGGTCTTTTCGGCTTTCACTACCTCCATAATTAGCGTTGTTATGAATTTTCAACAGTACAGATGTGATACCAGGATCTATGTCGGCAATAACAACCTTGCACCCCTCGCGCGAGAAGATCGCCGCAGTTTCGGCTCCAATACCTTGAGCCGCGCCAGTTATAATAGCGGTTTGCCCTAGAACGATCAGCGAACCAATTCCCGCGCAATTTGGCGTTCGCATTACCTGCAAGCATTCCCTGGGGAAAATTGAGTCGAGGGGTGGTACTCATGATTGTTGCTAAACTTTCGCTGCAAATCAAAATCTTGTTTGATCCAGAGAGATTGGTCAAGCAAGACACTGAGATGAAAATGTCTCAGTTGCAACCAGTCTTGGTCCCATCATCTTTCAGATGTCTACAAACCTGTCGGATGACACCCGAGTTGCATTTAGTAGCCGATCGAATGAGCGCCGGAAGGGCGGCACTCGAAGCCGAGACGTGGTAATTGAGAATTCCGCAACTAGGATGCAATCCGGCAAGGGCCGAATATCCGACCCTCGGTCACTTGATCCACGCGGCACCAAGGCTAGACCCAAGACACCATAATCCCAGCTCTCAGTGGTCACCAGTTTCACAATTAGGCATTTTCAAATCACGACCGACAGACTGGTCAAAAATTGTCGTCCATGCGCCAAGTTCAAACTGCAGTCTGAATGCCGACCGTTGCCGGACATAATTATTTTTACAGAACAACACCCCGCTGTCAATTTTTAGTTATCAACAATTCCAAAAGTTTTCCACATCAATAAATCATCAACACTATGCATTCTTCACCGCCCATCCCCAATGGAGATAGCAAAGCAACAGAGCTCGATGTTCTCATCATCGGCGCTGGCTTCAGTGGATGTTACGGTCTCTACAAGCTTCGTAAATCAGGCTTCAATGTTCATGTCTTCGAGGCAGGCTCTGAAGTCGGGGGGGTGTGGCATTGGAATAGCTACCCCGGTGCTCGAGTCGACTCTGAAATGCCCTACTACCAGTTCTCGCTTCCCGAGCTATGGCGCAAGTGGAATTGGTCGGAAAGGTTTCCTAGCGGGGATGAATTGATGGACTATTTCCGTCATGTCGACAAGACTTTGGATCTCTCCAAAGATATTACCTACTCCACTGTGGTCACCGATGCAAATTACGACGAATCTCTCGCGAAATGGACTGTGACAACCGCGAATGGCCACAAAGCTGTATGTCGATACCTTATTTGTGCCACTGGGAGCTCGTTCAAACCGCATTATCCCGCCTTCAAAAATTTGGAGTCTTTCCAAGGCCAGCTTATTCACTCAACGCGCTGGCCTAGCCAGGCCAACATACAGAACAAACGCGTCGCAATCATTGGTTCGGGCGCAACGGCTATTCAGTGCACGCAAGAGATTGCAAAGGTTGCAAGTCATTTGACAGTATACATCCGTACCCCTAGCATCTCTTTGCCCATGTTCCAACGTCGCCTCGGTGACCTGGAGCAACGAGTCAGCAAGGCCACCTACCGACAAATGTTTGCGTACTGCCGGAACTCCGCGTCAGGTCTCGGGTATGATACTCAGCCAGGTTCTGTCTTTGACCTCAACGATCAAGACCGAAGAGAGCTGTGGGAAGAACTGTGGAGCCGTGGTGGATTCAACTTTAACCAGGCCAATTATCGAGACTTTTTGGTGGACGAGAAAGCCAACAGGCTAATGTACGACTTCTGGGCAAGTAAGACGCGTCCGAGGGTCAAAAATCCCCAAAAGGCAGCATTTCTTGTGCCAGATAAGCCTCCCTTCGCGTTTGGAACAAAGCGCAGCAGTCTAGAGCAAGATTATTATGAGTGCATTGATCAAGACAATGTCGATGTTGTGGACTTGAGGGCGAACGGGATTCAAGAGTTTACGGAAAAGGGCATTATTTGCCAAGATGGACGGGAGGAAGAATTCGATACAATTGTACTGGCAACAGGCTTTGATGCCATGACTGGCAGCCTCACCAGTATGAACATCTATGGTAGAGATGGGTTGACATTCAGGGAACGATGGAAGGATGGGGTCTTCACTCATCTAGGCCTCTGCAGCAATGGTTGTCCGAACATGTTCATCCTGTATGGACCGCAGGGTACGTGTTGTTTCAGTTCGTATGAAGAAAAGCTAACAGTTATCCCAGCTCCTACGGCATTCTCGAATGGTCCAATGTTCATTGAGGGTCAGGTTGACATGATCGCGGAACTACTCAACAAACTAGAAACTGAAGGCATTAAATCAATTGAAGCGCGGCGCGATGCTGAGGAAAGATGGAAGCAAGGGATTCAAGATGCTAATGACAAGACTTTGATGCCATTGACTGATTCTTGGTACATGGGAGCGAATATTCCTGGAAAGAAACGGGAACAGCTCAATTACCTGGGGGGTATCAAGAAGTACGAGACTGAAAGTCGGAAGGCCTTGGATACTTTAGATGGATTCACAGTGTTGTATTATGAGGACTAGAAGACCAATGGAAGTGTACATAGCTTATAAATGAGTATAAGCTAGTCCTAGGCGAACCTTTATTGCCCAGTCAACCTAATCAATCTTCACAATGCCTCAACGGGATGACTATAGGGTACGTGCAGGTAATTTTCGGCTGCAGATGAAAAAGTTTCCCACTCTCGAGATCTAGAGTCTAACAAGTATTTGGTTTCCATTCTAAACAATGCCGGTGTGGTTTACTTTATTCAATTCAGTCCTGAGTTGTCAGCATGTTCGCCTTTTGGTTGTGTTGTACTTTTAAGTAAAAATATCAGGTCCGTTAGCTGTGCCCCTCCATGGTGTCGTAATAAACCCGGCTAACATAGATTGGACATCAAGTTACAAGTATGAGGGATATTTTTCAAACCGAAATAATACCATATTTTGACATTTGCTGGATTGGATAACACGGCATTCATTTTCGAAGCTCGCAGATCAATGTGAATGTGAAGCCGTCCTGTCTCCTAGCCTCGCGAATGCGAGATGAGTGTTCCGCTTTTGGTTAGCGAGTGGGGCATAGAGCACCAAGCCAACCAATCGGCTCTGGCCGCTCAAAAGCCAAACCCTGTCTCGAGAATATCGGCGTGGGGCCGAATCACAATTGAAAGCCCAAGGATACGTACTTGGTCCCCTCGGCATGCCGGTTACCAGATGCGGGGTGATAATATCTCCGAACCGTCTTTGCCGAACCCATTTGGCTTCATGCTTAGGGTGGAGTTAGTGGTGAGAATTGTTTATTGTGATAAAAAATAGAAACGAGAAGCGTTCCTTGTCATTGTGCATCACCCAGCTGTATCGAAAGCAGTGTTGTCGACCAAGCTATGACTGCCCACCAGAAGAAGCCCATCTGGGTACCCCGGAAGTCTGAGGAGACGAACGTAGCAAAATTCATTGACTATGTGAACAAAAGGCATCGTCTGTCATTACGTACCTACCAAGACTTGCACGACTGGTCTGTGGATGCGACAACATTTTCGGACTTCTGGAGAGATGCTTATGCCTGGCTAGAGTTGGCGCCTCCTGGATCTAAACCTGTGGGACCCATGCTTGATATCAAGGTAGTTTGTGGCTATAGCTTCCCATGGATGGCAGATGGGAAGATGCTAATTGCCGGCAGGATGGTCACGTGCCTGACATGTTCCCGCCTCCACGGTTCTTCCCATCTGATTCATTGAATATCGCCGAGATCGTGTTCCGTGACCGGAAGGACGATGATCCGGCGATATATTTTGCTAGAGAGGGCAAGGATGACATGGAGAGAGTCACTTGGGGATCACTTAAAGAGCGTACCCGACGAGTGCGAGCAGCCCTGGTCAACTCTGGTGTTGGCGCTGGGGATGTGGTCGCGGCAGTCGTTTGCAACACTGTTGATACCATCGTGATTTCTCTCGCAGCGTTTTCAATAGGCGCGATCTGGTCCTCGACTTCATGCGATATGGGTATTGCTGGCATCGTTGACAGGTACAAGCAGGTGAGCCCAAAGATTGTCTTCGCGGACCATGGCTACATGTATGCCTCGAAGACCATCAACCTGGAAGATCGCATTACAAAATGGTCCCACGCTCTCAAAGAAACCAATGGAAAACTGTCCAATGTAGTAGTGATACCATACTCTGACTCCAAGCCAAATGTATCAGGGATCTACAAAGGATGCACATTTGACGAATTCCTTAACCGCGATTCAGGAGATGAGTTTAAGTTCGCACTGCTGCCTTTTAGCCAGCCTGCATTCATTTTGTATTCTTCAGGAACTGTGAGTGTAACAACTTAAATTCTTCCATCTAACCTTCTGACAAGACATTATAGACAGGCATCCCAAAGTGCATCGTGCACTCTGCTGGCGTGAGTACGCTCTCGGGGCACCACAAATCCAAACACTGACAATATTTTGCCGTTTAGGGTGTTGCATTGAAAGTCAAGGCCGACATGTCGTTACAGAATGACGTGCGAAAGTCCGACGTAGTATTTCAGTACACGACTGTAAGTCTGCCCAAACATGTCAAGTCAACAAAGCTGAATCTTGATAGACGTCTTGGGTCATGTGGGTTGTAAACTTGCTGAACCTTTCATGTGGAGCCTCGATGCTCCTTTATGATGGTTCTCCCTTCCATCCACGCCCAACAATCTTGTTGGAACTTGCACAGGAAGTCGGGTACTTATCCCCTCTAAAGGAAGGTCTAATGAGACCATTACCAGGTTGCTAACAAGGTATCAGAGTTAATGTGTTTGGAACATCTCCCAGATATCTTTCTGAACTCAAGTCTCTTGGCATCGTCCCACGTGAGTCCCCATAATGTGTTTACTAAGAGCCCAGAGCTGAATTTTATCTTAATTAGGGGACCAGTTCAACCTATCAAGTTTGCGCGTCGTCACTTCGACTGGGTCCACTCTTTCCGCGGAGCTCTATGAATGGTTTTACGACAAAGCCTCCCCTGCTGCTCAATTGATTTCAATGAGCGGAGGTACTGATATCGCAGGCGCTTGTGTGTATCCTTACCCTTTTTTCGATCCATGATTTATGGTATGGCTAACGAATAGAAAAAGTTGTCGGGGGTTCACCATTGCTTCCAGTTTACTCTGGCGAGATTCAGTGCAAGGCGCTTGGTATGGCCATTGATATTTTTGACACTGCAGCCACGGCTTCGATATCAATTGAGAAGACTGGCGCCCCAGGTGAACTGGTATGCACTCGGCCATTTCCAAGTCAGCCACTTACCTTCGTCGGAAAAAACGGGACGGACAGATATAGGAACTCTTACTTCGAGCGCTTTGGGCCGTCTGTTTGGTGCCAGGGAGACTTTATACAGAGACTGACAGATACCGGCGGCATCCTGATGCTTGGGAGATCGTATGTTTACTACATTCGTTTGTTCAATTTGGAAAATACTGATAATGCTACAGAGACGGGGTCCTCAATCCATCAGGGATCCGGTTTGGTTCTGCTGAAATCTACTCTGTGATAGAGGGGATCTCGGAGATAGATGACAGCATCTGCATCGGACAGAAGCGCGACATTGACGCAGACGAGAGAGTCATCCTGTTTGTGAAGATGAAAGCAGGACAGGCCTTGACGGAAGACCTCACCAACCGTATCAGGACCGCTATCCGTGAGCGTTATTCTTCTAGGCACGTTCCAAAATTCATCTTCCAGGTCGGCGATATTCCTTATACAGTCAACGGCAAGAAGTGCGAGATCAATGTCAAGCAAATCATCAACAGACGAAATACTGCCGTCAGTGGAACCGTCGCAAATCCGGATGCATTGAAGCTGTATGAGAAGTATCAAGATTTGCCGGCAGAGATATTACAGTCCAAGAAGAAATCTAGCAAGCTCTAGCTATGGTTTGATGGTTTATGCATAGAGCCTGGTTGGTATTAGATAAACGCTGTGTTGACAAGAATCGTGTGCGGCATTCAATCAAGAAACAACAGTGTATACAGCTAGGGGGCATAGATTACTACGTATAGAATGTTATCGAGTGAGAAAAACATGTCATCCCCAATAACGCGATTTTTGATGCAGCGATTGAACAAATAAACAGCCAGAAAGTGGACGTAGCAACGGCGCAACTGTTTTATTCTGTCAAACAGGATATGAGGCAAAATTTCATTCCGCATTAGCGGTGTATCACTTCACCTTTGCCGCAGCCGTCAATGCGACATGCCACGCATAATTCAAGACTGGTTTTGCAAGAAAATGCTCAAGGTGCTCCCATATTGACTGTCCACTTAACTATATAGCTACTCTTGAGATTAAAAACAGGCCCCCTAAATAGTTTCGATTGATTCTGCGGTAGCCAAGACTATTTCCTGCCAATCCTTCAAAAAGTCACCCTCTCGATAATCATCATGCTCGAGATCCATGTAACCCTCAGCTGCCTCTTCCTGTGCCACTATCCCAAGAGCACGACCTTGTTGAGAATTAATGATTTGACTCTTTGTGATATCTTTCATCTAAATTTGAAACTCACCATTTATGGTCGGATTGGCTGCTATATGTATCATAGCCTTGGTACAACTCTCAACGGCGGCAAACTTAACGCCTTCTGATTCGAGATATCGAATAACCTTGTCTGAGAGAATTGGTGTTCGCACATACCTTGTCAATAATCAGCCACACGACTTTCGTCTCGCACTAACAAATTATATGCTTACCAAGGTGCGACAAAGTTTACCCTGATACCATCTCTCCACGAGGTTCTTCGGAGGTTTCTAAACAAGCCACGGGCTCCCCATTTTGAGACATTGTACTGCGGAGATCCTGGTTGGTCTGCGTATGCTGCGATGCTACCTTTGATGATCAAGCACCGATCACGAGAGGCCCCTTGCGGCTGGGACCGAAAGTAATGAAGTGCAAGATTGGCTGTATACACTGTGCCGATTAGATTAATTTCGATTATTCTTAGATTCGGCTTTATCGGTGCTGCAGAATCATCTATTTTATGCATGTTAGTCGCACTGTCATTTCCAATAGCGGCACAAAGCCACACACCTCCTTTCTTGTTCAAATCATCACCACCTACGACACCTGCGTTGGCGATGACGATATCGATCGATTTGTGGGGTGATGCATCTTTTGCTGCTTCAAACAGTGCCAATTGATGATCCCAGTCCCGTACGTCGCACTTGACAAAAAGGACATTGCTAATAAGAGTTGAAGTGAGGATTGTTTGCAGCATCAAGATTGAGAACGTACGGCGACAATTCCTTCTCAGTTTCCCTGCCCTTGGCCTCGTCAAAATCACCTATAGTTACAAAGGCCCTAGTAGCTTGTCAGCTGATTCGCTTACCAACTATTCTCAACATACCCCGCTTCGACAAAAGCTTTGGTGTACGCTTTCCCAAGCCCACTTGCCCCTGGCTCAGCTATCAGTTACACTGCTCTTATTTAAGAGAAATTGTTCTGTGGGAAACTTACCTCCAGTAATGATGACAGACTTTCCCTTTAAGCCGCCTGTTTCTGGGTTTGTGGACACAATGACCGGTCCGTGATCTTGGTACTCTGGAATTGACATGATGGAATGACAATGGTTTGGGCAAAATCAAATGTAAGACCGTCAATGTGGGAATTATTATTGACCGTGAAGCCGCATATTACTGAAAATTATATGGACATTCGGAAATCCGGATTTGGCAAGTCGTTCCCTGGAGCCGCTTTGAACCGAACCATAACACCGATTCCCGCTAATGTTCGGCGATCGCCGACGCATCTTGGCGCACCACGTTTCAAACATGGGCCGCTAACTATTGGCACATCATTAGCCGAGGCAACATACTATAGCAGGCATGGCATTGGCCTGGATCTATCCTTACTGTTTCGCTTTTAGATCAGTTGTAGACAAACCCATGATGGGATATGATCTAGACTATTTCTCTCACCTGAGGCCCATGCTATTCGCACCAACAACAAAATAACCAACAAGAATGACCGAAATGAAGGATACGTGTCTCCTTGAAAGTCTATCGCAGCCAAGTTTGGATTGGGAGAAGGTCGCTGACAGGCAACGTTCGCTTGACCCAAAAGCCGACCAACTCTACAACTTACCATTGGAAGAGTTTCGCAAAGTGCCCTATGTACCACCACCATTACCAGCCAACGCCCCTCTTCCAAATCGTGATGTGATCATCAGGACTGAGCAAATAACGGTGCGAGACGGCACATCAATTAGTGTTCGCATGTACCGTCCTATTGATCTTACTGAACGTCATTTATTATTTTTCAATATGCATGGCGGAGGTTTGGTTTAATTCCATGCCCTATCTTAAATAGCAAGGCACTAAACTCTGGCAGGTTGGACCGTTGGTTGCCCGGAGACCGAGGAAGCTCAAAATCGGTTTGTAGCTGCAAAGAACCGAGCTGTTGTTTGTAGTGTCGATTACAGAAAGTATGTATCCGTCGTATAACCTGACATTATGAAAACAAACTAATGTGTTATTAGGGCACCAGAATTTCCATTTCCCTATGCTCTCACAGATTCTATTGACGCGTTGTTATGGGTATGTGTATGCCAGATATCTAATGAACGCCAAAGTCAATACTGAGATTTTATTTCTTGCTACATTCAATAGTGTATAAAGAACGCAGAAACACTTTGTATTGATGCCCAGAGGATAGTGGTTGGTGGAGGTAGTGCCGGTGCTAATTTGGTGCGTCACATTGCTCGGGTTCTTGGTTGAGACTAACTCGAGAATAGGCTGCTGCTCTCACTCAAGAGCTTCATGACAAAGGAATTACGGGAATAATCGGGCAGGTGCTCAACATACCCGTCACTTGCCATCCAGACCATTTCCCAACACAGAAGTACAAATTTCACTCTTACGAGCAGAATTCACAGGCTCCAATTGTTGGTGTAAAAAGGATGAGACAATTTTGGAACAATTACCTCCCCAACGCCGTGCCTGATGCTAGGGCGAGCCCCCTGCTCGCAACATCATTCAAATGTCTTCCTCCAGCTCGTGAGTCAATCGCGCATCGAATGCCATGATTTTTAAAACTGACCTGCAGTAGTGTTACAAATCGCCGGAATGGATCCCTTACGAGATGAAGGACTGGCATATGCCAAGGCCTTGAAGCATGATGGGTAAGATATTAAGCTTCCTATTCCAGGGCGAGCAGCTAGCTGACTGATAGGCAATCTACCCTTAGCGTTGACGTTACAGTCAAATTATATCCCGGCATGCCGCATGCATTTTACATTTATCCCGAGTTAGAATCATCACAGAAATATCTACAGGCTATTGTGGAATGGATAGATGGGCTGCGGGCTGGAAAGGCTGGCAATTGAACTTCTTGAACTTACATGATTCATCGCTGCAATTACTAAATAATAAGTTGGTACATGATCTTGCTCGACCATAATTAAATTTACACTGCCTACGTCTTCACATCTGACTTGCAAATGAGCGTTACAATCATAGACATCACTAGAACTCGACTTAAATTTGGCGTCATCCAATTCAAGATAGAATCCGGTGATGATCTTGTCAGAAGACTGGTTTAATTTTCAGGTTTAAAAGCAAAGAAGCTAGCCTAAAGAAATTGGGTTGCCAAGAAATTTGGCTGGGATGTCAACATACTTGCTGCGAAGGTATTCCGCTACCCCCTTGCCAAGCATGTCAATTCTCGTGCTGCTGGCTGCTCCACCTCCCAGAAAGTTTAGCAGGCGGAAGTGAACAGCCCAGACGTTTGGAAACTCGCATCTCTCAACTTCCACAGACTCTTTGTAGTCATCCCCGAGCAAAAGTTTGATTCGATCCACAGTAAGGTATGTTTGCAACCATTGATACTCCTCGGCTGACCGGACAAAGAACCCCACGTTACAGTTATCGCCTTTGTCGCCAGATCTCGCGTGAGCGACAGCTCCCAATGGAACTCTGCTCGTAAAACCAAACGATCCTAGATCCGTCGGAGATCTTGTCTCTAAGCTTGGGC
This sequence comes from Calonectria hawksworthii, assembly GCA_020975415.1. Taxonomy (NCBI): domain Eukaryota; kingdom Fungi; phylum Ascomycota; class Sordariomycetes; order Hypocreales; family Nectriaceae; genus Calonectria; species Calonectria hawksworthii. The sequence goes on from JAHXZK010000007.1 coordinate 1,458,145, forward strand.
GTTTTGCTGAATATGCTGATGTCATTCCGTGATGCTTGATGTCGATAGTTTTACCATCCATAACGACTTGGTGTGGAAGCCTCTCATAAGAAATGATTCCCGTATACAGTTCCATGAACATTCTGGGCGTCATGGTGCGGAAGTCTAGAGACATGTGATACCCTGCGATGGACAAAAGTTGTCAGCTTCTGTGATCGCCTTTTTCCCATCAAGCATAAGCCTTTTCCTTCCAACCAACGTACCTGCATAAAATTGCATTCGCAATGCATAAATGTGTTTTCGAAATTTGTCTTCATCAATGTCCTCTTTGTGATTCCCTTTGACCAAAACTCTGATAGAGACGGTGCCCAAAGCTTGGGCACTTGGGTTGGGTGTGCCGGAGCCGTACCGCTCGATGCTAAGTTCTTTGAAATTAGAATCTTTGAAGGCATACTCTATCTGCTGTCTCATGAATCTCTCCTTAGCATCAAGGTCCAGTCCATTCATGTAAAAGGTTGCTTCAGCTTGATATCCGCCGATTGATACTACGATGGCTTTGGTTGTTGGCGGAGGCGGACGTCCAAGAGCACCCGAAATTTTGACTCTGTCTTTGACGTCCGTGTTTTCGATCTTGACAAATTCAATGTCAGCCAGGACATCTGAGTTAATATACTCGGTTCCTTGAATCTCGTAGAGAAATTGCGCTCGCACGTTCAGCTCGTCAACAAACCCTGGTTGATCTGGATTCTTCGTAATAATTGCCGAACCATCGTGTGCAATCTCGGCGATTGGGAAGGCAAGATCTACCATCCCATCCAATTGACGCCTCACCCCAGAGAAGTTGGCCCCGGTAACATAAGGCCCACATTCGATCAAGTCTAGAGTATTAGGAAAGAGAACAAGTCAGCATAATTGGTTATAAATAATGATCCTGAGAGGTTGGAGCACATACGTCCCGCTACAAGAGCGCCAGCCAACTTGTTCCAATCATCAAACGACCAGTTATGCCACCAGGCCGCTAGGGCTATAACAGGGCTCGCATCAGTCACGCGTCCACATATGACAATGTCAGCTCCTTTTTGGAGTGCTCTGACAATGCCCCAGCCACCGAAATAAGCGACGCCGCAGAGTGGAGTTTTGCCCCATGCGTCCAGTGTTTGCTCAGGACGATCCAGGTGAACAATTCCACCTAGCTGTTCCTGTTTCTTGCTGTCGAGCACAATATCTGTGATATCGTCGCCCACAACATATGCGACCTTAAGATGGCTCCGATTATGCTTCTTGCAGATCTCGATTGTTTTTGCAGCACATTCCGGAGTATTCAGTGCCCCAGCATTTGCCACAAGTTTGATCTTCCGATCCGCAATGATTTCGATGCACTCGTCCAACTGGTCCAAAAAGCCCACCTCGTATCCTTTGGACGGATCATCGTACTTGCGAATCGCATTCCATGCGATGTTCAGCTCCGAAAGCCAATCCCCAACAATGGCATCCATTTCACCATTCGAAATTTGTCGGAACCTGTATTACATTCAGCACGGATTCATTCACAGTGCTAACTAATCCTGGAGATTCTGAAACGGGGGCCCGCTGGATCCGAGCTACCAAAGAAGTGGGTGTAGGGGTACAAACATGGCGTGTGGACAATCTTCCATGGCACCAGCCACATTACCAATAACAATTGGTCGCTTAAAATCCGATGTCGCCATGTTTGCTTGAAGATTTGATTCGAATTTTTTGGTTTAATCAAGTTAGTGATACCGAAACTTGTTCTGTTGCTTATGCTTCCAATTCAATAGTGACATGGCTTCATCCAAATATATTAGTGTTGATTCCTAGAAATGGAATTAGAACGGCCAAAAGATACTACACCAAACCATCTCACATCTCAATCTGCAACAGCGGCCATTGCCGCGAGTGTGAAATGTGGATACAGTCTCACGCCGAACATGCCGAAATGCCTCCGTTCTCGTTCAGGGGCTGATTCGGCCCCGAGATGCCCGAATGCCATAGGCGACACTAGATCTCATATCACTATAGATCAATAATGGTACATTTCTAGCCACATTTGAGACCCGAGGCTTGTATGCGATAACTCTAGCATTCGCCTATGGCTCGTCGGCGAAGGCCGAGCCGGTGTTCCGATTTGCCGGCGTAGCGTCGGAGGTGGGGCCGAAGATGGCTGAAGTTCAAGGGTATGGAAGGAAAGCATGGGGTTGGTAATAAATCCGGGTAATCGATGAGCACCCGATCCGCTGTAGAAAAAGGACCTTTGCGAGCCTCTTAAGTCAATTCATAAAAGCAGAATTTCATGGTGCCTCGGCATATGTGAAAATAGCCGGGCTCATGCTCATGTGTGCCGGGATGGTACCAGGTGGAATTAAGCCCTAAGTTTTAGAACTACCGGAGGATGCAGATCCTCACTTGGCTGACATAGCGAAATAATTCGATCTCACTGGATAAAGTCATGTCCTCTGTTTTCTCCTTCATGCAATGACCAACTAGGAATAGTAAACCTGCCTCCCCCGCAATCGATAAATCTGGTTTGCGGGGTAGGATGAGGCTCTCAATTCAAACCATTTTCTCAATTTCAACTTCATGAATCACTAGCCTTGCCGCGTCAGTAATCTTGGACAAGAATATTTTACCCGTCAAAACATGCAGGCTTGCGACCGGTGCCATGCTCGCAAGACGCGATGCGACCGCCGAATACCCCAGTGCAGCGCCTGCGAAAAAGCCAACGTGCCATGTGTCCATGCTGATAAACTTCGGCAACGTAATCTACCACGCGCTTACCTTGACAATATGGAGAATCTTGTTAAGCAGCTGAGGGAAGAAAACAAAACCCTGCGAGAAAACTTAACGAGCGCACAAGCCCAGATCGGGGCACGAGCACTTGCTGCAAATGATGCGGCAGATTCGAGTCCTTTATCACAATCATCACAATTCCAAGAAGGTCCTATATCACCAGAAACCAGCAATAATTCTAGCCCGGATACCAATGCTTTTGCAGTGGAGGTCGGGTATCTCACGCTTATCGCTACTGGTGAGGCTCGATATCTGGGGTCGAGCAGTGGTCTGGGATTAGCCAACATGATCAACACCATCGTCGGCATGCAGGGAGGAATAGGTGTTCCTCCAGCAGATGACGGTGATCAAAATAATCCAAACTTCCCTAGGATCCCTATGGGCCCCTCAGATCCATTGTTTCCAACCCTGACTACCGCTATGCCATTTATTGAGGCTTACTTTCAACACACACATCTCACCTTTCCACTTTTACATCGCCCAAGCTTTCAAACTACAGTTGATCGAATTTACTCCGAGCCTAACTTTTACGAAACAAATAAATTCGACGCTTTCGTCTTTGACATGGTTCTCACCATCGGCAGCTCTAACTTTAATCGATTCGAGGAAGCATCTGCCAACTCCACGCTGTACTTCGCCATGGCTCATTCTAAGATCACCCATATAGCAACAAAGCCGAGCCTAGAGTCACTAAAAACATTATTACTAATATCGCAACATGGCATTTTCAGCAATCGTCGGGAGACTACTGCAAATGTGTGGCATCTGGCCGGACTCGGCGCCCGGATGTGCTTTGAGCTTGGGCTACACTTGGAACCTAAATCATCCAAGATAGCTACACCGGACTCGTTAAATGTTCGAGAAATTACACTTGAAGAGGAGATGCGGAAGCGCTGCTTCTGGTGTTTGTATAATTTGGACAGGTAATGACCCTTGTACAGACCAGGAGAAGAAAACACTAACCGTGGAGCAATGCCTACAGAATCGTCAGCATGACCTTAGGCCGACCCTTCATAATTCGCGACGATGAAATAGACGTGTCCTTGCCGTCCCATCTAGATGATAATCTTTTTGGAATAGAACGGCCTATCCAAGTGGATCCTTCAAGCGCATCCGAGTCCGTTAATACATCTCCATTCTCACACGTAATAGAAATCCGACGCCTGTCGGGTCGAATTTTGACTCTCATGTACATTTCCAGACAGAATTCTCATATTCCGCTAGATGAAAAGCGGCGAGTGCGTGGAAAACTTCATGATGAAATCGATGCCTGGAAACGGCGTACTGAACAGCTCAACTTGGTCCGATCTGAGTCTCGAAGCTACACATCCAGCTTCCTATCGCCAGAATGGTACACGGCTGTCTACTGCAATGCTATCCTCCTCCTCTATCGGCCGTCGCCATATCTCCCAGAGCCGACTATGGTCTCGAGTGCTGAGGGCAAAAAGCCAGAGCTAATGTGTTTGCTTGACGCGGCAAAGGGATCCATTAAATCCTACAGTGAACTTCATCGGAAGCGACAACTCAACTATTCCTGGATAACCCTGCATGGGATATTCATTGCAGGATTGGCCTATATCTACAGCGTTACCAGGCTTCTTCATGATCCAACGATTAGACAACTGGCACCGAGCATCATGTGCATCATTGAGGTGACACAATCTTGCTCCCACGTGCTGGTGGCTATCTGCGAGCGATGGAATGGATCCCGCCGCTCCTGTGATCTATTTAGCAAACTTAGCACCAACCTCATCAAAAATGCTCTCAACGCAGCCTCCAGAGACAATTATGCACACCTTACTAGGGGTGATGTTGATTCATCCAGCTTCAGCCAAAACCGCCCAGATCCCCCCATTAGACGAGACGAACCTGGACAACCCAGCGACTCTCAAATGAATTTGGATGAGCCTGCGATTGGGACTAGTGGCGACGGCATGGCGCCGTATTTAGACAGCTTCTTGTTCATGGAAAACTTTAAAGACTACAGGAGCTTGTTTGATGGACCGTTCCAGAACGACTTCTTCACCCCAAGCGAGCCGTTATCCACCCTCTCACCAAATTGGAACTTGGACTCGACATTTACAGGATAAGACGCTCAATACATTTAAATAGCGTAAAATTTTATTGAACTACCGAGTTGATTATTTTCGTAAATATTGACAACGGATTTCAATGCAAAGTATGGATGGGAGCAATATTGGAGGCAATCTTTCACGCCTTGGGGTAGAGTGATTGAATGTGGAGCGTGTAATACGAGCACTACGGGCGGTGCGTTGGTTCCTGTATCATTGAGTTGGGGGAAATGAAAGTGTATGAAAGACTCCTAATCGAATGTAATCTATGAAACTATGTACAGCAATAACATGTTTTCAAGCTAAAGCTTCCTTTAACTGGAGTTGTAGTAGGATGAATCAAAGTATGAAGCGCTAGCGTAGCTGCTACCCAGAATGTCGCTAATGGTCAGCGCGCTGCTCAAGGTCTTGGCGAATGAGGCACGAGTTCCACTAGCACCGGCACCCGTGTTCTTGTATTCACCAAAGGTGACACAGCAGGTGCGGGGGTCACTGGTGCTCCACGAAGACCAGCCCTTGGAGTTGATGACGGAGGTCATGGAAGTGTCCTGGAAGACAACCTGGGCATATGCACCCCAGGGCCTACCAAGATAATAGGCACCAGAGCTGACAGTTTGGCCATCGGCGGCTGCGATGCTGCACTTGTTGAAGACGTAGTAGGAGCTACCGCCCTTTGCATTACCGTTGGCTAGAGATGTGTATGTTAGATTATGAACGAGTGGGGATTCTTTTGAAACATACCCGTGACGTATCCAAGAGAAGCGGATAGGACGCGAAGATCAACCTTGTGGAACCAGCTTCTGGCGCTTTGTCCAAAGATGAAGTCAGTGGCACCCGAAATGTAGCATCTGACAAAGACCTGGTCACCCGTGTTGCTGAGGACCGTGTCTTGGTATCCAGTAAATGCACAACCGTAGAAGCCGCTGTTAGCGTAGGAGCTGAGCGCAATGGCCTGGCTGCCCTGGCCATACGTGTTCTTTACATTCACGTTGTACAAGCGGAAACCATTAGCCCTGATTCTCAGGGTTCCAGTCTCCTCATCAGTGAGGCCAGACGCCTGGGATAGGTTATGGGTGATGGTGACCGTGTTGGATCCGTACGTGGTGGTGTCAGTCGTGGATCCATAGATGGTGAGCTGGGCAGTGCGAGCTGGGACGATGACTTGTTCATTGTATGTGCCAGGGCCGATGAAGATGCACTGAGCTGTTGATGAAGTGGTCGACAGCGAGTTGACAGCGGCCTGGATGGTAGAATATTTGCCACCCGACTTGGCTACAGTGATGCATCCGCTGGGAGCCGATGTGCGACTTGCGGCAAGAGCCGAGGAAATGAGAGAAAGGTAGACAAAAAACGACTTCATGATGATGGTGTTGGCTCTGGATGTCGGCTTGATGGAATAGGTGTAGCAGGAGGGACAGACTCTCGTTTTATATGCAGATTTCCATCACAGAAGCCACGGCATTGGACATACGATCCCATCATGTATAAGCTTTCCAGGGCTGCCGGGCACTCGGTATACGAGAATCACCTGGCAGACGAGGGTGTCCTGGGATCCGGCGATACGGTTGTGACGGCTGGAAAAATAAGCAGTCGACATCATGATTGGCGGGAAATGTTGAATTCCACTCCCCTCTTTGGCGACGACGCATCCGCCGTTGGTCGAATCTGGCTTAGCAAGATCCCCACCCTGCCCCTACGTACGACTTAACCAATAAACCCAACGTCCCCCTTTCGGCAAACCAGGGTGTCGCTTCCGAGAACGACGCGTGCTTGTCCTGTTTCTGGCTTGGCATCCGATTGCCGCGCTGCAAATCTGGGGATCTCTTGGCAGCCGAAGGCCAAATCGTCCTATGTCCCACCCTTGTTCATTCTACTTCTGAAACCAGACCTCCGCAGCCGAGATGTGCAGGGCTGCTGGCAGTCCCTAATCATCAATTTGGGACATGGTCTCTGGATATGCGGCATCTCATTGTTGAGGGAATGCTCCATTTCACCTTGTTGGCTCCGTTGGTAGATTCTGAATTGCCATGTCACTCGAAATACCGTGGGTGTGTTTAGTATGACATGCACCACAAAGACGGAGTAACAACTTTCCATGCGTCTGAAATATTCAGCAGCGAAGAAGGTAAAGTGAGAAAAAAACGTCCAAGTCGCTATATCAAAGAATCGACTTCTATGTCCAAAGGAGATCTAAGAAAAACGTAAAATTTACTAAATGGGCGGCTTTTTCAGCCTAGCTCTCAAAATGGCCCCGGAGGCGGGCCGGCCTGGGTCAAGCACAAAAGTAGTATAGTGGATGAGGTGACTAAGCTGAGTGTAGATTTCAGCGACCAAATAGGCTAGCTCTAGAAGAAAAAGCATTCGCGGACAAATTTCTCTCGGTGGATGCAAGAGACTTCTGATATCAGGTGACGTTTAGGCAAATACATCAGAATAAAAAAGAAGGGCCGCGCTTCATGTTGTTGATTTTTCTCTTTCTGTATTGCCGTACACTCAGTTTGTTTCCAGTGAAAGAAACAAGATATAGGTTCAACCAGGCGATTCAGAAACCAGTCCACTGGGATAGCAGACAAATAGCGTTCAATACTAGAACCAATCATGAAAGACTTTTAGCCTTGACCGAAAGATCAAATAGCTTATGGTATCTTGTTCTCAACTGTTGGTTGGATCCTTCTCAAGAAAATAATTGCATTCATGGCAGAGCATATCTAGGTTGATGATATACGATCGACGCCGAGTCAGTCTTGGCGTTTCTACGATCAATACTCGGCGTCCAAATTAATGCCTGGTGCCTAGCTAATCATTGATTTAAATGGTCTAGGCAGATTACTACGATGTGTTTCTATGTTGTCGGACGTCTGCCCTAGATTTGTAAGCAGTTGGGAGAGGCGAGTGCCGCCATTGGAACGGTAACGTTTTAGTGCCGGTCGAGGGGAGGTCAGTTTCAATATCAACACAGATTTCAGCTTTCAGCATATCTATGACTCCGCTATTAATTGCCTCCATTATAACCATTTAAGAGTTGCATTGTACAAGCGGTAGGTGTGATAAATGTCCCTTAGGAAAGCTTATTTGAAAAGTTCATTTGCAAATTCTATTGCATTGTCATAACACGCTATCTGATCATAATAAGTTTGTGAAAGCAAAACAATTGGAACAGCTCCCTAGGTATCAAACCGGGTAGCTCCGTCTCATTTCTCAAATTTGGAATCCTCAACATGCTCAACATGTTCTCCCTGGGCTTTCAGTTCCAGAATATCAGTACCACTACTGTAGTTCTTGAACTCCCTTGCCTTCACTCTCATCTCGAATCTGTCTTCGATTTGAGCAAATGTGAGACCCTTGGTCTCGGGGAATTCGAGCCAGATGATAACGATGGCAATAACCGAGGTTGCAAAGAAGATCCATCCAACTTTGCCACCCAAGTTTCCTGCATCCTCATTGAACATGTATGGCACGACAACATTGAAGAGCGTGCTAAACAAATAATTGAATAAGAATCCGATAGCCATAGTCTGGGATCGAAGCTTGGCCGCGGACGATTCTCCGGCCAATGCCATGGCCGGGCCGATAGTTGGGCCGATGCTCAGCCAAACCAATTGCAGTGAAATGCCAGTGCACCTAAAGAAATGTTAGCAAGTTGTCAAAGAGATCCCGAGGAATTATATGGAATGCAAATAGACTTACCAAAGCGCGGAAGATGACGTTGCTGAGACGGAACTGGCGATAGCCATGATGAAAAATAGAGTGCATGCAAATCCAGCTCCGCCCATGATCATTTTGCGTCGGCCAACTACAGTCATGGCCCAGAATGTGAATGCACTGGAAATGATGGCGAGTCCAATTCCAAGCTCAACCAACATGGCGTTGTTTGAGGGAGACATGCCGGCTACAATCATAAAGTACGGAGCGTTGGACATGAAGGTAGCACCAACCATTTGCGGCAGCCCATTGGCATAAAGCACAATGCGAGTTCTGCGCCAGTTGACACCTCGGAAGCATTCAATGAAGGAGGCGTTTTCGGTAATATATGATTCGTGCTCGATGATATGCTTGATGTCGTTCAGGATTCGGTCGGTCGGTTCGTCTGCGCTGTGTAGCCTCTTCAAGGCAGCAGAAGCGGCGTCGACTTTTTCGTTTCGGACTAGGTAGTACGGAGACTCTGGGATGAGGAACACGCCAAGGAACAGCAAGCCTGGCCAGAGCCACTCGGTCGCAAAGAGAAGTTTGTAACCGCTTCGGTCGGGAATGTTGATTCGCTTGAATGCGACGGATGCTGCAATCATGTAGCCGACATTCTATTTTCTGTCAGTCACTAAATTTTTGGAAGCCGGGAAAATTGGAAAATACCATGCTCATAGTGTAGGCGGACAAAGCCACACCTCGAATAGCAGTCGGGGTAATCTCAGAGACGTATGTTTGACCAGCCGTGAGCGCTACCTCAACGTTAGCATAGAAAGCGCAGCGACAGGGAATACCACGTTCGTACCCAGACCCAAACCCAGCGCGTTGACCATTTTACCACCCAAAAATTGGCCCGGGCTTGAAGCGGTGTAGACCACAGCAACACCAGCGGCGGAAATGAAGGCAGCAGCCAGGAAACTCGCCCGACGGCCGAATCGATCGGAAAGAGGACCAGCGCTGTAAGCACCAAGACCAGTTGCAATCTGGGCGAGCGCATTCCAGAGGGACTGCCAGTATGCTGGGATGACGTAGGCGCCATCCCGCATAGATCCAAAGTCCTCGCTGGAGGGTAAAATTAGGCGATTGGACCAAATTGAGTCGAAGAGGAAGACTCACACAAAAGGGCTCATGCTGAGGCACAGAGACAGTGTCAGATTGTCGAAGCCGTACATGGCAGCGCCAATGTTGGCAAAGGTACAGCAGAGCAGGATTTTGCGATGGTTCCAGAGAACCCGCAGGAATCCCAATCCCGTTTCGGGATTTGCTTGGTCCGCCATGGTGAATTGCACAGAAAATTCGCGACAATGCAGAATGGAAACACAGAGCGCGATGACACCAACATGTCAATTGTAAGTTGCTGGGGCTTAAAAAAAAACGCGAAAACGAAGCGAGCCGGGGCACCTTTAATATGACGAGGTAGCTTCAGTGTCCCCTGCCTAGCCATCTTGAGATAGAGCTTCACCTAATCTCACATGCTGCACAAGGGTCTCCCCCACAAATTGTCGGTATTGCTTCAATGGCGCTGCTTCGCTCGCGGGGCCCCATGGGGGGTGCTAGCTGCCGTGGTCCACATCCCGACGATAGCTCGGCGATGGCTGCTGGTTTTGTAGGACAAAACGCCAATCATACGGGTCTTGAGTGACGCTCGGTGCATCTCCAAACGATTTTCAAACGAAAAGGTCTCGTCTTCTCGGTATAAATAAAGACGACGGCGGGCCCACAAGCCGGTGGTGGACGTGAGCGACAAGGCACAGCTCACCCCGGGATATCCGGGGCATTTCTGTCCGAGCTCCACCCGGAATTGCCGTAGATTCGGAACACCAAGCGATCGGCGGTACCACCCACCCCGCCTGGCAATAGCATACATATACAGGCGCAATATTGGACCAGTCAAGGCCTGAAGGTTCGCACCAGGAACACGCCAAGCTGCATTACAATGGCTGCCGCACCCTTTGCATCTGCCAAGGCCCAGTGGATCTGGGTCCCCGGCTTTGACGACGCCGCTGCCGCTGGCCAATTCGTGCTCCTCCGCAAGACCTTTTGGCTCGACGAGGTCCCCGAGCATGAGGTCCTGCTGCATGTTTCGGGCGACACTCGCTACCGCCTGCACCTAAACGGCAAGTCCATCAGCTTCGGACCCAGCAAAAGCTATACCCTGCGGTGGAACTATGACACGGTCAACATTACCCCACACCTCACGAAAGGCCTCAATGTTCTAGCTGCTCGAGTGCTGCGCTTCTCTAGCTCCCACCCAGGATGCTTGTCCATGGTCCGCACCCCATTGCCTGGATTTATTCTTGAATGTGACCTGCCGGTATGTGTGATTCGTCCCAATATTTTGTCAGCCACGTAAAATTGACCACGTCTCCGTTGCAGAATCAACCAATTTTCACAGACGATAGCTGGAAGGCCAAGTTGGACCCTTCAGTCCGTCTTGCAGAATTATCAGAATGGGATTACCGTCTCGGTCCCCCGTTCTTGAACATTCATGAAAGAGTTATTGGACAAGCTGGAGCTCAAGACTATCTGACAGCAGAATTTGACGATGCCACCTGGTCCAATGCCGCCATAATTAAAATTGCGGCGAAAATGTCGCCCATGCTTGACCCGCGACGCTTGGCACCTCGCCAAATCCCCTTCTTGACTGAGGAGTTTGCCAGATTTGATGGAGCCGTGACTTCTTCAGAGTTGGATGTTAGCTTGGATAAATGGACTGCTTTGGTCCAAAATGATGCTGCTGTCACGCTCGCGCCAGGGACTACGTACAGTGTCGACATCGAAGTAAAGGTATTAACTAACATCCGCTTGTGCTCCGATTTCTTTGGCTAAAGTGATATAGGTCTTGACAACAGGATTCCTAGACTTTATTTGCGAATCCGAGGATGGTGATGGACCCAACGTCAGCATCCTCTGCTCCGAATGCTATGAACCCGACTTTAAGCCATTTCAACCCCGCATCAAAGGTGACCGAAGCGACTTCAAGAATGGCTACCTGTTCGGACCAGAGGACACCTATAAGCTCACAAAAGGAGTGAACCACTACAGCCCGTTTTGGTTCCGCACATTTAGATACATCCGCCTTACGATAACCACTGGTTCCAGCCCTCTAGTGGTGCGCAAGTTCACATACCGATCAACACACTACCCGCTCGAAGTGGCAACCACCATCCAAACCTCTTCTCCGCTCGTCAACAAGCTCTGGGACATCAGTATCAACACTCTGCGCAACTGCATGCACGAAACCTACGAGGACTGTCCCTTTTACGAGCAGAACCAATTCTCAATGGACTCGCGCAGCCAGATGCTCTTTACTTACATGCTCTCCCGAGACGACCGTCTCGCGAGGAAGACCATGCACGAGTTTTACGCGTCGCGCCGCGATGATGGCCTAGTAGAGACGCACTACCCAAACCCAAGCCGCTGCATTGGCATCCCCACATTCTCACTGTTCTGGATCCTCATGATTTATGACCACATGGTGCATTTTGGAGATGAGAAACTAGTTAAGGAATACATTGGAGCAGCCGACGGAGTCCTCAACTACTTTGATCTCAAGATCAACGAGCTCGGACTCGTTGGCCAATTCGAATCCGACTGCTGGGCGTTTGTCGACTGGATCGACGGGTGGATTACGCCAGGAAAGGGCTTCCTCGGGATGGCGGTGCCGCCCGCCTACTACCAGAAGGGCAGCGCCACATTCCACAGCTTGCTGTACGCCTACACGCTGCTCAAGGCCTCGGAGCTGTGTTCGTTTGTGGGCCGGCACGACACCGGCAAGGAGTACATTGCGCGGCAGCAAAAGATCATCGAGGCCGTCAAGCGGCACTGCTACGACGAGGAGAAGGGCCTGTTCCTCGACGGGCCTGGCGCGAGCGGCCAGTTCAGCCAGCACGTGCAGACGTTTGCCATTCTCTCCGAGTGCCTCGACACAAAGGACGCGGCGCGCGAGCTCATGACCAAGACGGTCACCCGGTGGCAGGAGTACTCGATGGCGCAGGCCAGCTTCGCGCTGGGCTTCTACGTCTTCCGCGCCGCCAGCGAGGCCGGCATCTACGAGGAGAGCTGGCCCATCCTCATCAAGCCGTGGGAGAAGATGATTGCGCAGAACCTGACGACGTGGGCCGAGAGCGAGAGCAGCTGCCGCAGCGACTGCCACGCCTGGAGCTCAACGCCCCTCTACGAGATTGGCACAGAGATCCTCGGCGTCAAGCAGCGCAGCAAAAAGTACCTCGAGAGGCTGGGCAAGAGCGGGCAGGAAATTGTGGTGGCGCCGAGAAAGGGGCTGGTGGAGGACCTCGCCGGTTCAGTTATTGTCGGCGCGGCGGATGATCTTATTTCAGTTCAGTGGGCAAAGGGCGAGGAACCAGTGATAAAGAGTTCCAAGAATCACAGTCTTGATATTGTGAAGTACTAGGGATAAGGAGTTGTGTTTTTTACATTGTTAAATATTGTTAGATACAATAGAATTCAAGCGTTTGATGATACCATCCTTGCTGTTCTTCGTCCTCGCCCACAAAATACATCAATATCCTATCACTACTCACTGCTGCCTTTCAAACTAATATCCTCTGGATGCCATGGTAATCATATTAACGAAAGCAAATTATTCTATGCGAGTTCATTCTAGCCCGAAACCCCGACCGAGATAAGTTGACCCAACATCAACCAACAAGGCAAATCAAATCATGCGCATGCATCCCACTCATCATTCTAGTTCAGTTCCCACTCGCTCGCTAAATGCATCCAACAATTTGTTTTTTGAAAAAGAAAGAATAGTCATTTAAATCATGAAGAACATGGAAGCAGCCGCTGCGACAACGACAGCGACGAGGTTGAAGCCAAGGGTGGCTCCCTGGCTAGTATTTGTGGGCTGGCTCTCAAGATCCTGCACACCGGCGGCGACGTTGGGGCAAACACCGTCGATCAAATCCTGCATGGTGGATCTCTTGGCCAGCTTCTTGGATACGGTGGAAGCAGTGTACGTGGGCGTGCACTCGCCATCGCGGAAGCCGCGTCGGTACTTGAGCACACGTGAGAAGATGGACGACTTCTGATCGGTCGTGAAGCCGTTCTGGGCAACCTTTCCACGGCACTGAGAGTACTGTCGAAGATAAAACGTTAGCTTGCAGTTCCGGTACATGCAATTTTATGTGGTACTCACGCTCATAAAGTTCAGGATATCCTTGGTGTTGGAGTCACTGCAGGTGGCTTGCTTGCACTCGTACATGTTGCTCTTCATTCCGGTCGTGATGCTCGACTTGATCAGGGTGTCTGCGGCCTTGCAATCCTGGTCGGCCTCATCGACCTGCTCGCGGAACGTGTGTCTCAATCCGAGCCAGTGGCCAACCTCGTGAATCAGGGTAGGAACATCGTTCTTGTTAATTCGGTCCTGTCGAAGCACAATTCCATCGAGGGAACCCTTCTTGTCCCAGGGGAAAGAGGTATACTATGTCTCGTCAGCATGTGACAATGGTCAGAAGGTTAGGATGCAAACGTACCCCGTTAATGTCCTTGCCGTCGGCGCTCTGCAGATCGTTCACAAGCCAAACGTTGAGCGTCATTTCGTCTCCAGAGCGGGTCTCGCTTTGGAAGTTCTGGAGCTTGTCGGAAAACTGCTTCACCTTGGACCAGTCCTTGTTATCACCAGAGCTTGGGGGCGCGTATTGCTGGTAGTTCTTGTAGTTGAATGTAACTCCAAGACCGCCGTATGCATCATTAAGAAGTTTCATCTACAAGTCTGGTGTTAGCCTAAACGAAACTCGGAGTTGTCTTGATATTTGACAAAAAGAAGCTGTCAGAATCTTACCCCCTTCTCAATGCGGTCCTGCAGCTGGTTTGGACGATCGGCATCCACGCTGCTTCGGATATAGTTGAAGTTGACATCGAATTCAAGGCTCGTCACATATTTGCAGTCGGTGCGAAGATCTCGGTGCATCATGCGGTTGATGGCTCGGTTTCCCCAGGTGTCTCGCTTCTCGACTCCAACCTTGCAAGAGGAGACGTTGGAGGCAATCTCAATCACGCCGGAATCGCCTGGAGCAGGATCGTTCTTTGCAAAGTGGTCAAACATGATGGCCTCCATGACGACGATCTCCTTGGCATCTTCGCCAGAGATGACTGAGCTGGGGAGGTTGGCCATGCTCTCGGCCTCATGCTGCTCAGGCGTGGTGATGTCTGCGGGTGTTTCCTCGGAAGACTCAGCTCCATCGTCGGCATCGACAGCCACAATGCCAGTGTCGGCATGTTCAGATTCAGTCGGCGATGACGGGGATGAGCCTGAAGTCTCTGAGCCCTTTGCAGAGTCGCCAGTCTTGGTGCTAGAGTCTTTGTCGCTGCTTGAGTCGGTGGTTTCAGATGAATCCTCATCGCTTGTAGCAGTGGGCTCATTGTCTCCAGCAGTCGTCGCAGAGTCAGAGTCAGTCTTAGAAGACTCCTCACTATCGCTGTCGTCAGTGGTCTTGGCGCTGTTTTCCTCAGTTGCAGTCGCCTCTGAGCTGTCATCTGTTTCTGTTGGACTGTCTTCGCCTGTTTCGGTCGGAGCATCGGTGTCAGCGGGGGAGGACTCTTCGGGTTCGGTCGGCGACGGACCATCGCTCTCGGTTTCGGACGGTTCATCGTTGCTCGTAGGCGACGGTGCTTCCGCTTCGGTCGAGGCAGGGTCTGGGGCCTCGGTTTGCGAGGGGGGCAACAGACCTTTGGTTTCGGTGGGCTCGTCTCCGCTATCAGTCTCTGAGGCTTCAGAGCCTCCAGTTTCAGTGGGGGCTGCAGGCTCTGTTTCCGCAGGCTCTGTCTCTGCAGGCTCTGTCTCCGCAGGTTGAGTCTCCACGGGTTGGGTCTCTACAGGTTGAGTCTCTGCAGGTTCAGTCTCTGCGGGCTCTGTATTCTCGTTTGAGCCAGTGTCTTGGGAGCCATCGTCAGTGGGAGCAGTGTCAGAGTCACCCTCTGTGGGAGCCTCCTCTGTGTCTCTGGTATCCACCGTGGGAACGGGATCGGCTACTGTCGCGACTGGGTCGGCAACTGTTGGAACTGGGCCATCAGGTTCAGGTGTCTGGGCCAGCACCAGGACCACGGCCAGAAATACGGTAATAAGCAGACACCGAAGATTCACCATCTTGAACAAGGCCGGGGCTCTAGGTGGTGCGCGGATGTTGGTGATGGGAGGCGGATGATGTCCGAATTAAGCTTGTTTGCAAAACCGGGAACCGCGTTTAGATATACCGTAGGGCTTGGATGCTTTGCAGCCTTGGGTAGCCTTGGTCCCGGTACCGTAAGCCACCCTTTCCGCTCCAGGCGATTGGATCCCATCTCGCTTCCTCTAAACATGGCGGCTTCTCACATCTGCGCCTCCACCAGCGAGCGCCCAAAGGGAAGTTTCATGTGGCTGCCAAAGTAGCATGAAAGGGTCTAGACTCGCCTGCGACTTAGGACTTCTTGGCAAACTCAGCGCAGTGCATTGTGGCTGCAGGGTGTCACGGTCCGGCCGCCATTCGGCTTTCAGACCGCCTGCGTGGCGCCTAAATCAGCCTTATCGACTCAGAGTGCGACAGCTGAATGGGAAAGCTGGGGTTGCTGGGCCAGCTCACAGAACGCCATAGGTGCCAGCGAATAAGGTGAGTGGCTAGCTCCGTCTTAGTGGCTGTCTTAGCACGTAGAGAGGCTTGTGTCCAAATAGCCTTTGTGGTTAGCTAGCTCAGCCGCACCTTTAGCACGGTCAGTTGATTCGGGACGGTTCCAGTCCGACAGGCAGCGAGCGGGCAGTTAGCCAACAAGGACGCTACAAACTGCATCTTTACAGCACCAGCGAGACGGAACTTGATCCAGCTCATCGCCACGGTGGCGGCCTAGATACCAATACCCAGTGCGCCGTCATCTTGGCTTCAGCTGCCTGGCAGCACAGGACGGAGACCAAGACAGCCGAAGCATCAAGCCCACCAGAGGGCCAAGACGACGTGGAAATGAAACACCAAGCCGAAATCATTTCGGTGACCATTCACATCCGTCTTGCACGGCAGCAGAGTCCTATTTTCGCAAATGGAGGCGAAAAAAAAAGAAAAAGACGCAAACACCCAGCCCCAAATCCGCTATTGAGGGCCCATCACCTGGTTGTCACCTCGTCAGTGCACCGTACTACCGCTGCAACCTGAACCATGGCGTAGGACCAGGCCAGCCAGGCCGTCCTGTCCATGTATGTTGCGCCATTTGTGGCAGTCAGTGGCCCTAAAGCAGTGCAGCCCAGCCCATCCCGGTGGAGCAGCAGGCGTAGGGCAGCATGTAGCGACACGGGAGAGGTTGGTGGCCGTTTGACTGATGACTTTGATCAAACACTCCGTGCGCACCCAAACCATCTCGGCAGCTCCATCTGCCATCTAGCGCTGAGGCCAACCGTACGGCAGTTTCCGGTAGTGCCACATGATTGGTTCGATGGTCGCCGAAAATACGCTACTCCCTGTCATACTTTTTTCCTTTTTTGACCAAGCGCAGCTTAAATTCGGAGGCGCACGTTGGTGGGAGATGATCAGATTGGGCATGGCACATTTGGATCACTTCAGAATCGATTGGACTATTGCGCAAAATTCTATCGTCATCATTCTCTACCGTGTTCCTCTAATCAATTTGCGCTGTGTGTGCTCTGCGTTCATGCACCCTTGTCTCTCTTTGCATATCCATCCCTCCACTGCTGCCTTCTAGTGGCGCTCAGGTTCCCGGTCGCTGACATCCTCGATACGGCAGGAGAAATTGTGGCTGGACGAGGCTCCCAGTTGTCGGTTTGAAGGATAGTGTTCCTCGGTGCGTTGGACAGGTTTGCCGTTTTCTTGGTACGTGGTTCGAACGGTTGTCCCGTCCGGATTGGTCCTTGTTTGCTCGGAATAGGTGCGAGTTTCAGTTTGACCATTCCGTGACGAACGGATGTAGGTCTGCGAAGTGGTCGAGCTGAAGAAGGACGGCATTTTGTGCTTATGTATGAATATTTGGTAGTAAATTTGTACTCGTAGATGGATGATCGGAGCTTGGAAATCACAAAATGCGACATACAGGGTCCAATCATTATTATACTCATGAGATTGATGCTGGTGATGTCAGTCAGGTGGGGTTTTTCAACGTCATGTCACTTCTCGCCACGACTTTCAAGCTTTGGGTGACGTCACGTATGTTTTGAAATCACCCAAAAACACTGAAAAGAATTTGTTTGGTGTGTTACATTGTCGTGATAAGGAGTAGCTGTTGTAGCACCTGATGACCGTGGTACCTATGAGTGAGGTGAAACAAATGCAGAGGCGTTGAAATGATACGATGAACACGTCATGAAGCCATTTGTCCTTCCTCAATTGGTGTTATGTTTCTCAGCTGAGGAGAACTTTTTAATGCGCATAAATCAATTATCTTTGTCAAATAATACGCAATCCTTCTCATAGAAGCTTCGCGAAAGATGAGTCCCATGATACGTACGCAGTGGCATAGGGTAGGCCTCCCGATTGAAGGATGCGGATGCATGGATCCACCGATTTCCGCCCAGCCAATAAAATGCTACAGTCTGACCTACCCCGCACTGCTGTCCAAAACGAGCAAGAGGCAGTAAGGATGTGCCAAGTACATATTCAAAGGAAAATAGAATTTGTTTTGACCTTAATTTGAAGCACTGGAAGCACTGCCCATGGGCAAAGGTAATTTTAGTGTCAGGTGATTTTTTATCGTGAGAACAAAGACCTCCCCTTTAGTCAACTTCATTCCAATTGATTTGCCCCTCTGGCCCTTGCTTGGAGCTGATGAGAGGAGGGGTAGGGACCTACAACAATCTACGACCATAAGTGCATTCCAGCGCTTAAAATTTAGTTGGCTGCCGCCTAAACCTAGCTGATGACGGACCGAGCTCGGTATTCATCGATTAGGTCCCATATTGATCCGTTCCAGAGAAGCTCAAAATATCACTATGAGTGGCGGAGTCAGCTCCGTGCATCCCCCCATCTGCACAATAGCCCCTGTGCAAGCCCGCCATTCTTTTTCTCACTATTTTTGTGCATTGCCAAAAATGACCGTGGTATTTGTTTTTCTTGCGCTTGTCTTTTTGCTGACATGTGAAAAGTCGAAAATGCCCAATTTGCCTTGACCAACGGATTTTCGCAAAAAGTTGCCCGCATGTAGACGGGGCTAAGATTACCAGTTTAACCGCTGCAGTGTGCTCAATCTTACGTGATATCTCGGTTCTTATGCAGTAGCAACATCGTGAAGTGTTAGAATTTCCCTCACATCTGTTATCTTGGATGAATTCGTATGAGAAACGCGTCGTTTCTGAGAACTTGCCAACAACACAGCTGCGTAGAACCTGCCAGAGCCTTCTGTTGACACACGCCGACCTTTGCAACGCAGAGTCACGTATCAAAGGCGAAGACCACGCTGCAGCATTGCCCCACAACTACTGGCCTGAAGACTTAGTTATTGGTTGACACAAAATGAAGACGATTGGTATCATCGGTGGTATGGCGTGGCCAAGCTCGTCGACATACTACAAGTCCATCAACAAACAAATCTCGGATCGTCTGGGCCCGTTCCACTGTGCTCAAATGGTCTTGATCCAGACCGACTTTGCTCAGATATATACATGGGAGCAGTCAGGTCAATGGGATAAGATCGCGCAAACACTGCTGGCCCTCCAGAAGAAGCTAAAGGCTGCTGGGGCAGACTTCTTTCTGGTCGCTTGCAACACGATGCACAAGCCCTTGCCCTTGGTCAAAGATCAGCTGGAGCTTCCATTTGTTCACATCGTCGATGCGACTGCAAAGCTGTTAGACGGCTACAAAACAGTGGGCTTACTTGGGAGCAAGTCTACAATGACGGAGGATTATTTTACTGGCGGCCTGTCGGAGCGTTATGGGAAAGAGGTCCTGGTGCCGCCGGAACCTAGTCAGGAAACGATGCAATCTGCTCTCGTTAACGAGCTGGGGAGAGGCATCTTGTCCGAAAGGGTGCGCTTGGAATTTCGAGAAATTATCGCAGAGCTGGTGGCGAGAGGGGCTGAGGCTGTTATCCTAGGATGCACGGAGTTCGGGTTGCTTGTCAAGCAAGAGGACTCTTCTGTGCCGTTATTTGACACATTGGTGGCTCATGTTGATGCGGCTGTCAATCTTGCACTGGAGGAATAGGAAAGTATCTTTACCGATAACTAGTTTATTGCATTTTACTAGCTCAAGTCACTCTACTTGTTCGTTATATTCTCCATTTATATCTCATGGCGCTTTCTCGGCCTCTGCCTGGTCCGTCTCTTGTCTGACCGGCTCATCTTCCTTGTAAACATCGTACTTGTACTTGCTTCCAGGGTGGTCATCTCGCAACCCCTTCTGGCCTTTTCCATAAACCTTTTCGCGCGCCGTGAGTGGCTCCTCAGGGAGATCAGGATACAGCCCACGCTTTCGCAGCTCGGGGATCAAAAGATCAACGACCTCCTCGAATGTACCAGGAGTCGTAACATATCCTAGGTTGAAGCCATCGAGATCGGCTTCCCGAATCCAGTGCTCCAAGTCATCAGCGACCGTCTGCGGGCTGCCGACGCCGACAGGGCCGAGACCACCGATGGCTGTTCGCTCGGCGACAACGCGAGGAGTCCACTTTGGGATTTCCTTACTGGTGATTGTGAAGGCATCGAGCATACTGCGGACCTTGTGCGCTTCGAGCGAGTCTGCAGCAGTGATTTCCTGATCCAGAGGAATTTTTGAGATGTCGATACCGGTCCAACCGCTGAATAGAACAAGTCCGCCAACTGTGGATGCATACTTCTTGAGCTCTTCGTACTTGGCCTGTGCTTCCTCATCCGTTCGCCCGATGATGGGAGTAAATGTACCAAAGAACTTGATAGACCTTGGGTCACGGCCAAGCGAGGCGGCCAGCTTGCGGATATTGTCTACTTTGGGTCGAAGAACCGATGGAGAGTGAGCCGACACAAAAATAGCCTCAGCGTGGCCCGCAGCAAAGTTGGATCCGGCTGCAGACGTCCCCGCTTGGAATAAAAACGGAGTGCGTTGAGGCGATGGATCAACAATATGTCTTGTGTTTAGCTTGAAGTATTTTCCTTCATGGTTGATAGTTCGGATCTTATCTGGGTCGGCGTAACTGTCATTTTCGGGATCTGGGGAAATGGCATCGTCTGCCCAAGACCCTTCCCACAACCTAGCAACTGTTAGACCGCCACCATTTCGCCTTTTATGTTTTGGTATATTTACTTGTAAAGAACGCGAAGATATTCATCAGCCTGAAGGTAGCGTTCGTCATGTTCGATCGGGTTATCCAGACCAATGGCCTTGAACGCAGCCTTTTTCCAGGATGTAACGATGTTCCAGCCAATTCTTCCCCTAGTGAAATGATCCAAGGTTGAGAATCGCTTGGCCAGGAGAAATGGTGGCTCAAATGAAGTTGATGCTGTGATGCCGAATGCAAGATTCTTGGTGACAGCTGCCATTGCGGAGATGGGCTTGGTTGTGTTAGTGTGCATTGGCCATCATCATAGCTATCAAGGCACTTACAATAGTTGGATCGGTCATCGGCCACTGTGCCGCCCTTCGAATGCAGTTGTCCAAGCTTCCCTCGTAAGTGTCGTAGCCTCCGTAGGTGTCTGCGAGAAAAAGTGCATTGATTCCTCCTCGTTCTAGCAGCTTCGCCAGCTCAATCCAGTACTCTAGATCTCGCTTTGTCGCTGACTTGTCTACTGGGTTCTATTTTTATTTAGCCGAGCGCCCTGGCGCATGCAATTGACAGACAAACCTTCCATTGTCCTGGAGACAAGTGTCCCACAGTGGACATGTCAAATGCGTTGAGAAGAATATGCTTCTTGCCATTTCCAAGGCGGTCGCTTCCATTTTCCTGCGGAGTGGTTGTGTTTTGTTCAGTCATGATGCAGGTTGATGTTGATTTCCTCAATTGCACATCTGGATCTATCGGATAAGGTTTATTATCTCAGCTTTATAAATAAGCCTCATTTTGACCACACTGTTAGCTGAATTTATAGAGACGGATGAGCGATGCCGGTAGTCCAATCCCGCGCGCTGGCGGGGTTGCCGGTGGGAGAGATGAGTGAGATTGTACATGGATTGCGTGCTAGGCTATCACCACTCACATCGGCAGAGATCTGACACGCCCAACAAGATGACGTGATCACGATGTAGCAATTTCTGGAGATTGATATCAATTATGAGATAGCTCTAGTGCAAGATGCATAATCCTTCCAGGCAGATCGCGCTCGCATTGTTGAATTTTGCAAGATCATGGCATGGCCTGGGGATTTTCGCTTAGCTTGGTGAAACAGGCATGGTGTTGTCGGAAGATTCATTGGAAACAATCTTGGCCAAGAAAAAGTTCAGCATATTAAAAAAAAAATCATTCAAACGCCTGGATTGGTATTTTTGCACTCTCGATTTTGTATTTTGTTGATCTATTATCTAGTTTTCGCTGGTGAGCATCGGTTCGAGTCATTCTACATAAACATGGCGACCCGACCGTCAGCGAGAGTTATGCCCCGCCTGGAACAGCGCTGGAGGCAGCTTTTGCATTGCTAATGGTAGATTTTATGCCCTCAATCTCGCTCGAGTCGCGACGAATTTCTTGCGACTCCGACCCATCATCCACGACGCTGGATCTAATGTTGGTTAGTTTTTTTTACCGTCGCTGTGGAATGATTGACGTACCTTTTTCTTTTGAGATAAAAGTTGATTAAATGGGCGGTTAAAATGAGACAAATAGCATTTGCAAGAACAAATGAGTAGCCCTTTGTATACCTGGGCGCTTCCACCGTTGGAAATACAAGGATGCTAGTCCACGCCGTAGTCGACTGTGACACTGCATTGAGCAGAACCAACGTGAAAGAACGTTCCGCTGGAGATGCACGAAGCTGACTATTGATCCAGCCATACAGTACGCTTGACATGGCAACAGCCGAATAAGTGGTCATGAAACCGAACCAAAGTGCCGACTCGGGTACTTTCCAAATGATGAGGATAATGAGGCCGATCGCGTTCCAAATGTGGGAAACCGTGATGGCCCAGGCTGGGCCTAGGACGAGGTCCGACGCGAAACAAATAAAAAGTGTATAAAATATTCCGAGCGCAGGTGTGATGGAACCCAGCTCATTGACTCTGGACGTGCTGTATCGGTTGAGGCTCTTCAACCACAAAAGGTAACCACCTGCCGATGTGTTCAAGCAAGCGTTCCAGAAGAAGATGTCGAGAAGAACCAAGGCCCAGAACTGCCAGTTTCGAGCCAGGCGCTTGACTGTGTTGAAAGAGAATTTGTCGGATACAATGCGTCCGACTCGGTCCAGACGTTCTCGCGCACGCTCGACGTCCTTCTTTTTGAGTATCAGCAGATTCGGCTTGTCAGGTGTTCCAGGTAGAACAACGTAGCCTAGAATGCCGATGGGAATGGTGATAATTGAGCAGATGATGTACATCCATCGCCAGCCGGCCAATCCGTGAACGCCGTCCAATCTTGCCGATGCACCGGCCTGAATAAGGCCAGCGGTGAGGGTTCCGAGAGTCAGTCCCACGTAGAAGACACCGCCGCGCCGGGCAATTTCGTCGCCGCGATACCAAGCACCGAAGATGTAGTGCATCGCAGGGAAAAAGGCAGCCTCAAACCAGCCAACCAAGAAGCGATAGGCGGCTAATTCAGCAAACGAATTGGATCGGTACTGCAGTAGCGTGAAGATTCCCCAGGCGACATCCAAAAAGGGGATGAGCCAGTGCATGGGGACATAGGTGAATAGGAACATGAATGGGAGCTGTCCAACGACAGCCCCAACAGTGTAGAGCGTCTGGAGCTCGACGAGTTCATTGCCATAAAACCCGAGGTCTTCCTTTAGTCCCGAGACATAGGCGTTGTCTATAATATTAGTACTACAAATATGATGTGCTCAATGGGGAAGCTTACTCAAGTTTGCTTGGTCGACGTATTTTACCCAATAGGACAACAGGGCGTATGGCACAACCAAGAGATCTAGCTTCCAGATGAGCTTTCTATCCTCCTCGGTATCCTCATCCGCAAACCACTTTATCTGATACCATTTTCTGCTCATCTTGCCACCCATATTTCCGATTGAGAAATATCAAGACGCAACTGAGGCTGCGATGAAATTTTCTTCAGTTTCAAGCCACAAAAAGTTGAACTTATAGATGCTACCCCCCACATAGTTGCCCGATAAAAGGTGGGCTGGAGGCAAGGGTTGGTATCATTTTCCTAAACCTCATAGCAAGGGACGGTCGCGTCATCGCATAGGTTGGTTGCACAATCCAAAATGGGATGGCGTAATGGTCGATGTCGCCCTGGACCCAATTACCAACTGGGATCTAATCAACGTGATATGGATCCCAACGACTCCCATTGGCAGTCCTCGGTGCAACGCAGATGCGGAATTGTTATCCGTAATGCACGATTGCCAATGCACTAATCTCATTTGACGAATGTGGGCTAGCCACTGGAGAGAGGCCCAAATTCAACAACGTTATGGGGATAAATTCTATCTCGATATCAGTATTGGTTCAAAATGCATTAAAAACAATTATTATCTTGGTCCTATGAGAAATACTTTCGCTGGAAGCCACATAACCCATGGACACAATGTGTCACTTTGCAGATGATTTTTCGGCATGCATGGGAATCTCTGCATCATATGATTCACATCTACTTGAGTAAGTCTTGCTGTAATCAATTAGATTATTATTTGCAGAAGACATGAAAAGTTATAAAAAATTATCGAGTATGTTTTGGGATTGCGTGGTCAAGGAAGGGCGGAAGAAGATGCCGGACTCCATATTGCTCGGTGGAGCTTCATCGATTTCGTGATTGATACCTCCACTCGGTTGCGCGGATGCGAACTACCCTAGCGCAGATCGCATTACCAAAACTTTAGCTAAGCAAAATGGCAGCCCCGATGTGTTTGAGATCCCTGCTACTTGGAACAATGAGGAAAAACCTATTTCATTGTCATCCTTTGCAACTAAAGCTAATGGGTTTGAATCTGACATGATAGGCTAGGGTCTAGGATGAGGATGAAGTTGACAAGCCAGGAATGCATCAGCAGGAAGAATATTCACATTGAATAAAGAAAGCAATGTCCCGAGAAAAAAGTTTTTTACTACTGACTAAATTACATTCAAGGTAAGAAATGGGTCACTGCAGGAAAAAAGAGGGCTAGAAGCAACGTAAGTGGCTGTACATGACAGGATTAATCATGTGAGAAACAATACCCTGAAGTAATAGATTGCTGCGCTACATGTAGCACTGTCCCTTGATACAGTATTTCGCTTTAGACGTGCAACATTGTTTGGCACAGCATTTGGTTGTTTTGCAGCAGAAACCGCCAGCTGAACAGTATCGGGGAAACGCGGCGGGGCAAACAGCTGCCGCCGCAAGTTTTAGGTCTGCTCCGTGGACGTTCGTGAGTTCGAATTTGGATTCGCTGGCCGGGACAAGTTCTGGGAGTGACTTTGCTTGGCCCTTTGATGGCGTCGCACTGGCGATAGGGAGGAGGAAGAGGAGGACGGCGTTGAATTTCATTGTCGAGATTCTATTGTAACTAGTGTTATTGAGAATGGGAGGGTTGTGGAGCATGCGATGGATGGCATGCAGACATGTGGGTAGGGGTATTGATTAAATATCCCAGCGCGCTTCTTTTTTGTTATGATTGACACTGCTTGGAATGGAACAAGATTATTCTTCATGCTTCAATCGAAGAGCAAATTTAACACAGCCTTGCCCGATAACGCAAATAAGCCGGGGAACCTCTTCCTAGGTTTGAGGCTGCTCAACCATCCACGCTCAAGTATGCTCAGCTCGCTCACTAGAGTTTGGCTAAAAACAAAACCGTGGCAATATTGTACAAAACAATGAAACGGGTGGCGGGCCGAGGAAGCTACAAGAAGAGATTTGGGTGCTGATTGGGACATTTTTAGCCGAGGACCTCCCCAAGCCTTGAAGTATTACTAGACTAGCAATATCATTCGGTAGCAATGGTAAATGGTAGCGTGAATCTGCACCATGGGATGGTATACACTCTCCAAAATACAAAATACGGATTGATCATTAACTTTCGCTTTGCCAAGCTTATTCTGAGCTCGGGAATTGTGTACGCCTTTCATTGGACCATCTAGATACTTTCTCCGATATTTCCACCACTGATGAAACTGCCAAGCCACGGCCCTGAAGGCTGATTTATTAGGGCCGATCTGTTCTGGGCTGGGTTCCAATTCCGGAACTGGCTGAGCGAGACAATTGCACGCTTCTACTAAAGGGCAAGATGGACGCCCCGAGCACTTGTGCATCGTGATTGGTTCGGAGAATCGGCAAAATCGATTGCATTGTTGCTCAGCCGACACTCAGCCCCATCGCTGAATTAGGCGCCTACTAGATCAGCTCATTAGTTGCATCAAATCCCTGGATTTTTCCACTTTTCCCACCCCAGACAATCAACGATGTATTCTGCCAAATTTCACCGCCTAGATTCAATGGCGCTGACAGTGATGAGTGGACAAAATGGCAGCAACCTGCGTAATTGTGGACAGAGTTCCCAATTTTGCGCCGAGCACCCTG
The DNA here is from genome assembly GCA_020975415.1 of Calonectria hawksworthii. Classification (NCBI taxonomy): domain Eukaryota; kingdom Fungi; phylum Ascomycota; class Sordariomycetes; order Hypocreales; family Nectriaceae; genus Calonectria; species Calonectria hawksworthii. The sequence goes on from JAHXZK010000007.1 coordinate 1,484,256, forward strand.
TCTCAGATCTAACGATACTGTCACTTCTTTAATCATGCGGCTGTTGCATACGCCTACCCTTAGACTGGAAAGCAGACGCGACGATGACATTCCACGGTATGCTATTTTGTCTCACACATGGGGCCAAGACTGTGAAGAGATCACGCTGCAAGACTTGCAGACATTGCTTGTAGCCCGAGAAAAGAACTCCAATGATTGGACTACAAACGCTCTGGCGCAGAGGCCTGGTTTCACCAAGATCCAGGGTGCTGCGAAGCTGGCGTTATCAGAAGGTTATCAGTATATTTGGATCGATACTTGCTGCATTGATAAAACATCCAGTGCCGAGTTATCCGAGGCTATCAATAGCATGTTCCGCTGGTATGAAAGATCGGATGTGTGCTATGTTTTTCTCAGCGATATTGATGACCCGGTAAAGACTGATGACTCTGGAAATCCGACTATAGAGCTGGGCAGCAGTCGTTGGTTTACTCGTGGATGGACTTTGCAAGAGTTGATTGCCCCTACCTATCTGAAATTCTACTCTAAAGGGTGGGAATTCTTAGGGGATAAAAACACCGAATCCCTTCTTCGGAGTATTAGTGCAATCACTGGAATTGATAGGGATGCTCTGAGTGGTTCATATGAACTGGAGAACTTTAGTGTATCGGCGCGTATGAAGTGGGCATCTCATCGCAAGACTAGTAGGCTCGAAGACATGGCATACTGCCTAATGGGTATTTTTCAAGTCAATATGCCCTTGCTCTACGGTGAAGGCGCAAGAGCTTTTATTCGTCTTCAAGAGGAGATCCTCCGCGGTAGGCTTTCGCCTTTTTTCCCCTTTACTTTTCTTTTTTTCAATATCGCGGTATCCATTCTGACAAATCATATCCAGCCAATGATGATCAAACTTTGTTCACTTGGACGTGTCCAAAAGACGAGCCACAGAGTAACCAACCCTCTGGCCTTCTAGCCCAGAGCCCACTTTGGTTTCAAGACACTGGGAATTTTAAACACCTTCCCGTCACTTCAGATCTCTCTAAAAGTAGTCCATCGAGTATGACCAACGCTGGTCTTTATATCCGACTTTCCTTGATGAAATTGGATGAGCTAGATCCGGAGTCGAGCAGCAGCAGGAGATCAGAAGACGCGCTTGTCGCAATACTCAACTGCAGCCCATACACTCGCTTAAACAAGAAAGACGCAACGATATACAAAGTTGCCCTAAGACTTCAGCACCTAGGAGGCGACCGTTACGCTCGCGTGGAATGTGACAGGGTTTTTGATATGGACGTTACCTTGTTGAGACAGTCACCAACGACCACCGACGAGTACATTTACGTGAAACAAAATCCCGTCATACCGCTGCCGGATATTTCGATTGCAGACCGAAACTTATCTAGCATTGCCCAACTTCAGTATCATATCAGTCCAATCTGGTCTATAAACGGGCAATGGGATGCACATATCAAGAGATTGAGATGCAACAGGTCTGGCGCGAACGGAGTTCTGTGCATCTTTCAATACACGATTGTATATCCTGGGTTTGGACAGTGGTCAACAGATGTCATGGTTGGTTTACATTCTGGGACATTCAACGTCGGGCCGCAAAGTTGCTGGTGCTTTCAGAAACCCGCCTCAGAGAGCGAAACCAGCACAGGCCAAAGCTTCTCAAATAATATCCGACGCTCTTCCTTGCGTGACATGTCAAACGTCCACGAATACAATGGCGTGGTTGCGAGAATACAACTTGAAGAAGAGGATAAAAAGCACAAGGTCCTTACTCTTTCTCTGGTACCCTTGAACACCTGGACAGTTGCAATTCCCGAGAAGAGTATGCACATTTCTTTGCCGACGAACACAGGGCTAGATCATACGCGCATCACCAATTTTCTTGAAGAGTGCTCTTCCATAAAAATACAGCCCGATCGCTTCACTGTCGAAAAATACGCCTCCAGAAACATTCGAGTTCAAACGAGTCGTACATCGGAATCTGCCGCTGTTAGGACGATCAAATCAGACCTCATGGCGTTCAAGCGGAATGAACTACTGACGAGATATTCTGGAAAGATATTCCAGATGCCTCAGAATCAAGACTTTCCTCGGTTAATTAGCGCCTGCCTGCAAGGTAAGGCGCAGAAGTTCGAGTCAATCATGCGAGAATCAACAGTCCCGTCTATTATGAGTTTAATGACATTGTACGGACCATTGTGGGCCGATGGGTTCCGGCTCATCCACTGGGCCGTCGTAACTGGGCATGAAGAGATTGTCCGTATCGTTTTACATTATGATCGAGGCTACAAGACACGTCTCGAAATGCCTGAGCCGAACCAACACGCACTGGATAGGTACCAAGCAACTGAATGGCTTACCACAGTGCATCTGGCTGTTATAATGGGAGACGCATCAATTCTTGGACTTCTTCTGCAAGACATGGAACAAGATTGGGCAAAGGTACTGTCAACCGCCTCTGCGGTGGCACAACTTGGCCCACACCCTAGAGATTCCCCGATGCACTTGGCTGCATCCCATCTACGATCTCCAACCGTCGAGAAAGTATTTAACTCCTTGAAAGAGGTCATCCAACACTACAGCCCTGCTGGAAACTTGGACTGGGTCAACATAGATCGAAACGGGTTTGGTGAAACACCTCTCCACAGAGCTGCTGCAATGAACAATTCGGATGCTCTTTTGGCTATAATAGCGCGCTTGCCCAACCTGGACGACATAGACTGTCGTGATTCGAGAAAGCGGACCCCGCTCTGGCACGCTGCCGCTGCTGATGCCTACGATACACTCCTTATACTTTTGGGTCGCTCAGCAGAAGTGAATAGCGCAGACGAGAACGGAATCACCGTCCTCGAAACGGCCTGTCGATCTGCGCGTTCTCAGATTGTCGAAGCGCTGCTCTCGCACGGTGCTAATCCCAACTCATGCACAGCGATTCAATCTACCTCCGGAGCAATGGAGGTAGTGCGCATGACACCCTTTGTTTATGCGGCGCTCAGGGGAAGCCCGAACACCTTGTGTGCGCTTCTCAATTCTGGAGCCAAAGTCAAAGACTCGGAAGAGAGTGTTCTTAATCCGCTGCATGTTGCAGCTGCAAATGGCCATCTTCCATTCGTCAGGATGTTATGTGAAACGCAAGGTATACATGAAGCAAGAAATATGCTTAACTCGCCAACGAAATACTGCTTGCGCACAACGGATGAAGGAGCCGGTATACAGGTACGTGCATTTGAACCGGGGCACGAAAAGACTGCGCGACAGCTGGCGGAAATGTGTGGCCATATGAATATAGTGAATTACTTCCAGACTCTGCAGAGGGAATGACCATGGCGGGGTAGATTGGAGGCATTGACTGTGTCTGTACATAAAGATGGTCATGAAAACCTGTTTGCTCTTCGTGTGATACATCTGATTTTATATCTTGTTGAGATGTCCTTTTAGTGTGATGTTTCCAAAGACGAGCTTCTTAGAAATTACCATTTATCCTGCGAACCAATGTGCCTCTGTGATTTATTTTCGTATGTAATGTTTTTTATTATTAAAACCAGAGCATTAACATCTGTAACTAACTGCATTCCCTTCATTCGTTTTCATTGCTACGAAAGCTGGCCATTTTCTGAATCCTCATAACTCTGGTAGCTGTCAACCATGACGGATGCTGTCCTGCCCACGTAGCCTTGGAAAGCCTGAAGTAGAAGTAGCTTTTCGGCCGAAGGCTTTTTGTCCGTCTTGCTCACATGCCGAAGCGCGACGGCAACAGGGAAAATAGCCATAGCAAAATGTGCCCCTCCATTCGGATCTATGAAAAAGGGAACAAAGCGGGCTATTTTGCGACAATAAAACAGCGGATCTGGCTCTTGGGGTAGGTCTTTTGTAGCCCCAGGGCTGACGGTCTCCGTACAGGCTAATTCGTAGTTGAGAATACAGCACGCCCAGTATTGCAGCGCTATTTGACCCATACCAAATTCCTCGGAGGTTGTAAGCGAAGAATACTGAAGCTTTTCGTCTTGAATTTTTGACTCGGCGAATTGCATTATGGTCCGGCCACAGTTGGCGGCCCAAGCTTTTAGGTCAAGGCCGAGAGACCATCGTTTCGATAAGAGTAGCCTTTGCCGTTGCTGTTGCATCTGCCCGTCTTTGTCTTTGCAGGCTCGAATGCTGTTAAGCTCTGCATACAGGCTCGGAAACTCCAACATGATATCTACTAAGGTGTCCTTGGGTCCTTTTTCATTTTCTATCCAAGGAATCGATTTCCATTCTGGTTCTGCTAGAATCGATGGTTTACAGAGCAATATTCCTAAAAGAGCCTGCAGACAATGGTATTAGTAATCTGCTATGAATAGCCGTCACTATCGCTAGCTGTCAGTGCTTGCTCTTACATTTGATGCTCTCATATCTGTAAAGAGTATATGAGCCGGACCTCGTGTGAATGCATGTGGACCACGCGAAAGTACATAGGCAGTGGTGCCCGTTATATGGGTAGCCCATCTCTTGAATTGAGCTGAAGGGTCGTCTCTATTTGAGCCGAACCAAGTCTAGGGCGGCTTATTTAGCATTGCAGGTATGATCATAAAGAAGCAAGTGACAAACGTACCTCATAGAAGCTCAAGAGTTTGAGAGCTGTCAGTACGCTGTAAGCTTCCTGGCCTGGAGGATGCTGAAGAGATTGCCCTATAGCTAGTAGAGACCTCCCATGAAGTTGCTGACTTTTGTGAAGCAAATGAGGAACATCTTCACGCTTTCCTATTAATCCCAAAGCAACGGATAATAATGATATCCGAATGGCGGGGCTGTTGGTATAGAAGTCATGTGCCACATTGGTCCAGGTGTAGTAAGAATACTGTATGGTTTTGCCTGATACACGCTGCCCATTTGGAAGGTACGAGGACCAAAAGCTACCAATCACCATGTCTTCATAGGCACTTCGAGCGAGACCCTCTCGGAGGAGCAAAGGGGCTAGACTGCAATGCGATGCTCCGTTTCTGCCCCACTGCTCGCGTGTTACTGGCGCTGTTTGATGTCCCCTATACTTGACAGGCCGGAATGCAAGGGCACCATCGTCCGTCTGCTGCGCGGCGTTGTTTATAAATATGGTTGGTCTGCTGTAACCGGCACAGGCAGCGCCAGATCTCAGACACTGACCGCACGCAGGTTTCATTTGATCGCACTGTAATAGTTCCTGAGCTTTGGCGAGACTTTTAGCTAGATGCGTTTCATCTTACCTTCCGTCTATACTTGCGGCAATTGGCGCATGCTTTTGACTTCCCTGGGACGCCTACCATGGCTCCGGTTTGTTGAACTGGGATGAGATAGCAAACTGTGATGTTTACTCAGGAGAGAGCAGAACCTCGGGGACGGGAAATGTGGGGGACACGGCACATTACAGTGGGCATAACCACAAGTTACCCAATCACTGTTTAGTCTGCAATCCCTGTCGAGGACATGATTGGACAGGCTTCGAAATCAATTACCACAGCGAACTCACGTGCATCCTTACCAAAAGGTTGGTCTTCCCAAGGCCACCTGTTGCTAGCGCAGAACTTGATTGCTTTCTATCACTAATGTTGGGCAAAGTACGAAATATCGTACCGATCATAGTCTGCGTTGATAGGTCACTAGTTGCAAATTTGTAGGATAGCAGTAGGATAGTTGACTGGAAGCAAGTACAGGTGTGTCAAAGGCAGACGGATGGAGAGGTGTACAGTTTTGAACCTTTGAAAGAAGCGGGTTGCTCGATGCGTGGTGAAAGACATTTACTAAATTTTTTATTAACCTAAAAGGCCAAACTCTCCCGGGCTAGGCTCATGAATTAGAAATTCCCATAAGGTTTCCCCATCACCATCCTACTTCTGATAGTAGTGAATGTTATGCTCTTGCCCAGTGCTCATTTCTTGTGGGCCGATCGAGGAATCTATCTCATGGACCGGGTACATCGGTATCGGGGAGGGCACTTGACTGTATGGTACATGCGAAGCAGCGCTGACTTCGGAAATGGCAGCCATCGATTGCGGGCGGTCGGATCCTAGCTCTGGTGATACTGGTACTTTGCCATACGGATAAGGCGAGGTGCTGGGATATTGGGCGGCGGCGAGGTCGGGGGTAAAATGTGCTATGGACGTCTATTAGAAAGACTTCGTTCGCCAAAGCATCGACTCTTCCAGTTATGACCTACTTTGGTAATGATCCGTGGGTGTGCGCGCAACAACTGGTGCCGGTGATATAGGCTGATACATGGGTGTGGAAACGTTTTGAATTGGTTGCTGTTGTTGTTTATTTGCCTTGCGAGGCACAATGCAAAATCTCCAGATCAAAACCCCCAAAATTAGCAGGCCAATCACTCCTGCACCAGCAGCAATACCAGCGATGGCCCCGGTTGACAACCCGCTACTGCCAGAGCTGGATTCAGAGCTAGCTTGGGCAGTCGCCGACGTACTCCTGTCGGAGCCCAAGTTGAGGAATTTCTCACGATTGGCTCCACTTGAGGGCAGAACAGCTGGGATTAGACTCTCCTGGGGGCAGGCGGCTTCCGAGCAAGGGTTTTGCATACAGCATCCCATAAAGGGCCTTGAGATTTCCGCGCAGGTATACCAATTCTTGATACCACCGTTACTGCAACTCAGCGGTGGAATGTCGTGATAATCATTTTTACTGAAAGTGGTGGTCCGTAAGTCTGCATCTGGACACACTCCTTTCGCGGCGCATGGGTTCGTTGATTCACAACATCCTACAAAATTAGTATCTTCGTCGGTGCATGCGTAAAAGTCCCCTCCATCAGGACACGTAAATTGAAGGGTCGTGTTTTTGGACATGTCGATGAAGATTGAAGGTTATGTAGCCTTAAGATATTTTTCGGCGAGAAATATTCAACGAGCACTTGAGGAGCTGTTCAGAGCAAAAGAAGAAATCGAAATGAAAGAAGAAAATGAGGAAGAGCCTCATGCAGAGGGGTGACGGAAAAACTTCAGATTCCGACCGCGGGACAATACATCTCATCACACGGCCATCTGGCCCTGGACGCAACCAATTACGGAGGGTTGTGCATTGTAAAAAGGTGGCTCGCATGGGTGTCCTTGGGTAGAAACGCCGTGAGGCATTCATCCAGGTAGTGATTCGATAGAATTGGCTGGGCTGAGGGCAGCCATGTCTCTCGACTCATGACTTTACTGGGCTTGTGGAAGCCACCCATGCATGCAGTCATCAGACTGACGCCTATGCATTTTTTGCTTTGTTCCTCTACAAATTTAGAGCATATTCATTTTCCAGCGAGACGGTGATCCAATAATAACCAGTTGGCCGGAACAGAAAGAAAATAATTGCCACTATCATGAAACAGGTCTGAGCATCATTTCGTACGAGTCGCCCAGGGCTTCTTGTCGCCTCTACAGTCCGGCGCACGGTTGAATGCTTTGAATCAGGCTGTGTCTTGGCTGCTCCAGCCACCAACCATGACGGCATAATATGCAGCAGGCCAAGAGCGTTCATTTGTCGACCAAATATCTGTTACGTGTCATATTTTAACTTGCATAGCGTATATAGCGTGTTGGCAGATCTTTTGCACTTCATACACCGCATATTTGTGGAGCGCCAGAGGCGAGCTGTGTTGCCGAAAATCTCTGCCCGCTGAAACTACGAGAATAATGTGTAAAGGAGAAACGGGGTTTTAAAATCGTGTCATTATGTTTCCAAAAGCAATTAGAATTGGCAATTCGGTTTTAGACTTATCAGCCATGTTAAAAATCACAACCACCCTTCGAAAGCTGCAGGTACAAATAGAAACCTACTAGGGAAGGTCGGATTAGCTTGATCGTCATCGCATCTACTTAGATTCCGGCAATAATTTGACTATAAACCTGGCTATCGGTAACAGGGACAGGCTCCGAAGAATATTTAAACTTAAATGCTGCGGGAAGAGTAACCTTGCCAAACTTGCCAAGAGCCGACTGCTTGCTGGGGCTTTCGGTCGATCTGAATGCCCGAAAATCTTAGATTGACATCTCCTGGTCAAAGCTCCATCGGTCTCGCCGGAAATATTTTGTGGCTCCGCCGATCCAATGAAGCCCGAACTCATCGGCTGTAGATCTCTAGCCAAGCCTCTCTGTACGCGCTCTAGTGATTCAATACGCGTAACTCTGAGAGGAACGGCGCCGTGGTTCTTTTTGGCTATTATCTGTTCCCTCCCTAGGTAGTACTGCTGACCTATGTGACAGCCGTACCATGTCATCGGGTTGAATCACGATGCACCTACATCGTGGAAAATAGCGAATGCATCGAGAATTAACCTACAGAAGCTTGACTCTTTCAGGGGCGACTTCCTCGCGGTTCTTTTTTCCAGATTGATATGAAAAGCCGCTCACTAAGCAATCAATCCCACCTTTTGACGACTGGCGAGAAATGACGACAATGTACAGGGAGAGTGGAGGAAAAGGTAAATTCTCACGAAGGATTGCTGCCGAATCAAAAGACCAAAAATGTCGGAAAGTCGGGCTCAAGAGGCCAACAAACTTCCACTCTCGGGGATCTATCATTTCGGAGATCCATCACCTAGGTCACTCCGGATGTCCGGTGTCAAAATTGGCCGATTAGTAAGCATCTTGAGCGCGACGAGAAGGCTGTGTGGCGCAGTTCGGCGAGAATTGTGGCCAAATTTAGTATTGAATTCATCAGGATAAACTTTGGTCGCGAACAGAGTGACATTTACATAACGAGAAAATTAGTCAATCAGCTCTTTGGGGAATGTCACTTGCCGCTCTGCGTAGATTATCGTGTAAACACGGCATTAATACTACTTTTTTTATTTTTATTTTTTTATAAATATTGTTCTGAGGAATGGCATCACCCAAAAACCAGACATCTACCAAGAATAAAAATATATTAATGAAAGGCCAGAGCACAGATGCTTTGTCAGCGGCCAAAGTTGGGCCTAAACAGATAGCTTTGACGCGTTTTAATGTCGGCATGAACACTAAACACGATCTACCCGCTCCCGCTGAGTCAGCGGCTAACAATGGCGTGAAGGAGGGTTCGCGTTTCTCCAGCACATTCATAATCCGCGGCATGTCGCTCTCGAATTAACAGGCCGTAGGGCAAGTCCATGTTTTATCGGCTTATCTTGAGCCAACACGTCATAAATAAAATCGCCCTTTCCTGAAATTGCCGAGACGATGCGAAAATCAGCCTGTGACAGCTGTCACAAGAAAAAGGTAAGCGCGGTGGTGCATTGCTCCCACGCTGTCTATCAATGAAATTTAGGGTATTCACTTGACGGAATAAACATGGCTGATTTATAGTGTAAAATAGATCCAATGTGACACCAACGACCCCGGCGGTGCTTGCGATTGGTGCAAGCATCATGGCCTCCCTTGCACATTTGAAAGAATCAAAAAGCGAAAAGATACGAAACAAAGGTGTGTACTCAGAGGATGCCTTTTTTTTCTATTCTTTTTGAGAAAATACATTTCGCTTTTCAGATGTCTAATTTTCCATATCTGTACCGTTTAGAAAAAGGCGGAGTGGTTGGAGTTTCGCGGCGCGTCTTGAGCGTCTGGAAGCAGCCATCGCTCAAAACATCCCTCGTCAGTCAATTGAAAACGCTCCAGATTCGCCCAAATCTTCCGACGATGAGTATCAGGATGCAGAAGACCTAGTACCTGCATCTACAGCAAATAGAGAATCAACAACTCCTGTTGACCAAGATCGCCCCCTCGATTCGGCGGGTCTTGTTTTACTGCCAACCCATGATTGGATCTCTATAAACGGCACAGGCCAGGTTCAGTACAACCAGTTCAATTTTGGAATCCGGAGTTTCCACGGCCCCTCCTCCCTTTTCTCAGAAGAAGTTCAAAATTGGATATCAGTTCGGTCTGGGGAAAAAGTCGCGCTTCACCCAAATACCCAACGGGAAGAATGGGTAAAAGAATGGGCTCCAACGCCCCCAGTCGTTCCGCCAAGCCAAAAAGGAGACCTTCCAGGAAAGGAGGTCGTCGAGATGATTCTTTCCGACTTTCTTTCTTCTGTCGGCAAGCTAATATTTCCTGTTGTTGATGGCGTTCTCTTCAAACACACGATAGCACTCGCCTACCAGCCCGTGGCTGGGTCCAAGTCTCATTTACACGCCAGTGCAAAGGCATCGGTCTTGGCGTTTTTGTCCGTTGTGCAGATTTTCAAGAAACGCATCAATCCCAGACATTCTGTTGACGGCAGCCATTGCGCGAGCCTCGCCCACAAGCTTTTACCATCTGTTCTTCACGATCGCACTCTTGTTGGGCTTCAAACTTTTCTAATGTTGGTGAGTTGAAGACGAGATTTCTCATAATGCTAGGATATTAATTTGAATTGCCAGCACATATATTTCACCACAACCGGCTCCATGCACGAATCGGAGCTCTTCCTTTCGATGGCTTGTCGTTTAGTTTGTGGACTTGGCGGACATCTCCACCAACCAACGAGGGCGTTTGGAGAAAACGCCACCATTCAGGAACGAACAACTCGACAGATACGCATAATATTTTGGATGTGCTACATGTTCGACAAGGATGTCTCACTACGCCACGGACAACCCCCTCAGCTGACTAGCCATGATTGTGACCTTACCATGCCAGTGGAGTTGATAAGTCAGAGCTTTTACATGGAAGATCTCGACCTTTACGTGGGCCCTAAACCAATTAATTACGATGAAGTCATGCCTCATCTCCCTGGCGATCCTCGGCTCAGTTGCCTCAAAGAAAAGATCCACAGTTTCCTCTATTCTACCTTGACCTCGACAAAGACGGAAGCCCATATACTCTATGAAATAAGGGAGTTGGACGGCGAGCTGGAAGCCTGGAGGTTGTCGATTCCTCCTCACTATCGCCCCACATTCTTGACATCTGGCTCCAATTACCAGGTGCCCGCCGACTTGAAGTTGATTCAGGGCATGAGGCACATAACACTGCACCTGGATTACTACTATCTATTATCGCTTATACACCGGGCCAGCGAGAGGTGCCGCCCGGTGAAACACGCCGCAGCTTCGGGTATTGGATGGAACGCGGCTTTACAGTCAAGTGGCGCCATTGCTCTCGAAGCTAGTCGTTCAACTATTATATATATGAAGTCTGCTGTGCATAAACTGGTGAGCGAATCATTCTGGTAAGTTGACATTGGCAATTCCTTCTTCTGGCGACCAATTTAGGGTTCGATTTCGCATAGTGGCTGGAAATTTACTAAGTGTTCTCTGCAGGATCTTTGTCTTCTATCCCACAATAGCCTTCATGGCACTATTCTTCAACATTCTCAACCGGCCACTCGACCCTCGAACTGCGGCCGACTTGCAGCTACTCGGATCGGCTGTCGCCTTGATCAAATCGCTGCCGGTACAAATCTTTAGCCCCGCCGAGGGCATGCGCAGAGAACTCTTGAATGAAGCACTAACTGAATTTGTTCGACTTGCGCAATGTGCCGTGGTAAAAGCGGGCAGAGAGAAATTAGAAAGATTTTCCTGAAACATTTCGAGGTGTTTCTTCTACTTCCATACACATTGGCTTCCGAATCTCGTCTTCTTTTTGTACTTGGAGATCAATTTTCACTACCACCTCTAAAAAGCTGGGCTTGGAGCACTTTGAGCGGCGTTTGTACATAGAACATGTAATTATTTTACGATGTCAAGATTCTAATAGCCTAGATTTTAAGATAGAAAACGGATGGGTCATATATATGATCAACAAAACAGAATTGTTATTTCTTGCAGTCCGACATCTTACGACGAATACTTGATGCTAAATACAGGAGTCTCTGACGTATCCCAGTCAGCTTCCTTATCTTCATCACCAAAAATCTTCAACGCTCGGAACACAATCTTGTATTGTCCCGCGGGCGCAAAGTCTCCAGATGCCATCTCTCCGGTCCAGCTAAGCGTGTTGGCACCCATGGGGTTCCACAAAGCAGGGAAGCCTGTAGGCTCCCCAATGCTCTTGGAGCTGGAGTTGGAAGATGAGACCGAGACAATATCTCCGTGAAGTTTGGCAGAGCCAAGTGCCAGGTACCACACAAGGGCTGGGAGCGTGGCAGTGGAGTTGGCTGCGGTGCCGGGGGCGGGAAGGGTGAAGCTAGTGTTGTCAGCGACAGGGCTCAGGCTTGAATCTGTCGATTGACTGATCCAAGTGTCCTCAGATCCCAAAACGGTGGCATTGTGCAGGGATCCGGCAAGTCCCTGGTATGGGAGAGACAGAGAGGTACCGTCGGATCCATTGAGCGCAATGAATCCAGACCAAACTGCCAAACGCTCCGTGGCAACACCCTGTGGAGGAGTGGGCAGCACCTCGAGGGTGACTTTCTCGCCAGCTCCAAGGCTAATCTTTGTCTCGCTAAAGTTGAGGGTGGCAGGTGCGTCAACGAATTCGTTGGGGAACACATCGGGATAGATGGAATCCGAGCCAAGAGTGTAGGTTGTCCTTGTGGGGACGTGGGAAACTTCAAACTCAACGCTTTCGTCGCCCGTGTTCTCCAGCGTAAAGTTCAAAGATTGAGCCAAGTGATCAGTATCGTTGAATGAGAGGCCGGAGGTGCTGAGGAGCACCTTGGCGTAGGCAGCGTCGTACGCCTGGACGATACCAGCACCGCCCTGGGGAACAGGGGCCAGAAAGTCGTAGAAGCTCGAGCCGTCGTTGAAAAGCTGTGGGTTGGCGTTGGCGGCCAGGACGTTTTCGATAACCGTGGGGTCCAGAGTACCGCGAACCTGAGCAACCAGGGCGACAATAGCAGCCACCAAAGGGCATGCCATCGATGTGCCGTCGAGGACAGCGTAGCTTCCCTTCTTGGTGGGGTATGTGGACAGGATATCCCTACCGGGAGAACCAAACTGAGGCTTAACATCCATCTCCCAAGTTGGGCCCCAAGAGCTGAAGGTGCTGACAGAGCCTCCCGACACGGTGTTGGCGCTTACATCAAGGATTTCGCCCGCTGAACCATCGCCCATTTCAATCGTGACGGTAGAGCCTGCCGCGAGGTATGAGATCCACTTGGCACCAAGATCAGCAGATACCATGGCAGCAGCCACGATTTCAGAAACGCTCGATACGTCAAAGTTGGCCGTGCCACCGACGTTGTTATAAATGATGATGTACTTGGCACCCTTGTCAGCGGCATTTTGTGCCTTCTGGACAAATGTGCAGGTTCCACGTCGAACCAGGACAATGTATCCGCTCAGGTCAGGCGTGCTGTCGGGGTATGCGTCGCAGCCACCATTGGCAACTGTTGTGTCGTAGTCAGGAGCCCAAAGCGGCAGAGTAACGTTGTCCCATGCTCCAGGGGTTCCCGCGGTGGCTCCAAACTCCACCTGCGTACCGTTGTCGCCTACCGTGTAGTGGGACACGTTCAAAAGTGACATGTAGTCGTTGTTGTCATATGAAGCAATGGCAGTCACCTGCTTACCGTTGGCCGCGGTACTGGCGTAGAACATGCCCACATCACCAGAGTTTCCAGCAGACACAGTGCAGGGAACGCCCTTCTCGACGATACGGGAGACAGCAACGGACCAGGGCTCCTCAGACCAGCCACTGGCACCACCGATCGACGCAGTGATGATATCAGCACCATCCTCGTAAGCCTTGTTGTAAGCAGCAATCAACACATCGTTGCTAGCTTCTCCGTCGCAGCCGAAAACACGGTATGCGCCGAGCGTGACACCGGGAGCCGCACCAGTGAAGCCCATGGAGTTCTCTTGGGCAGCAATAATACCGGCGACGTGGGTGCCGTGTCCTTGGCAGTCCATGGGATCATCATCGGGGTGAACTTCGTTGTATCCGTCATATGCATCGCCCACCAAGTCAGTTCCTTGAGTGACTAAGCAGCCAGAGCCAAAGCAGCCGCCCAGGGCCGGATGATCATAGTCAATCTGTGAAAGCACGCCACTCATTAGCATCGTTTGAAAAAGAAAAATGACGCTGAGAAAATACTTACACCAGTGTCAATAACGGCAATGTGAATTCCCTCTCCAGTGATACCCTTAGCTCGCAGCTTGTCAACCTGAGTCATAACATGAGGCTCAAATGTGTCTTCGGCTGTCTCGTTGATGGCCCGCTTTGTAGCCACCGATTGCGCACTGGCTCCTCCGGTTGACTTGACCTGGGGATCGGGTCTGCTATACAATTTGACGGGCCACATATTCTTAATAGCCGGCAGCTCAGCCAGCTTTGCAGCTAGGTCTTCGGAGTTCTCGACATCATCAAACTGGACGGAAACACCCTTGAAGAGCTCATAATTCATCTCCATGCGGGTCGTGCCCTGCTCAGCAGCCTGCAGCTTGAAACTCGAGGTGTCCTAGTAGACAGTCAATATCTGCATTTTTGCAACAATCCATTCCATTCAAAAACATACACGCCCATCTTCAAACTCGAAAATATAGGCACCCGGCAGATGAGCGGGGGCCTTCTTCTTGCTGATCTTATCGAGCTCCACGGCCCCAGCTACCGCCGCGAATACGCAAACGAGGGAATCCCAGCGAACCATGGCTGCAGATTCCTAATCCCCAAATAAAAAAGATTGAATAGCGACAGACTTTTAAAAGAATGACTGAAATGAGTGTGAGTACGAGGGGATTGGGGATTGCAAAACGGCAGCGTTGGCTGCACGACTATATAACTATGAGTAAAAACATGGGGGACAGGGCACATTGGCAGCGTTATCAAATCTCGCATCTATTTTTTGCTGCTCTTGGCAGGTAAAGGGCGGCCATTCACGTTGACGGGATTTGTCCCAATGTGGACGGAGTTGCAATGCATGCACAACGGCGGTCGCCACCGGAAAAAGATGGCCCCCCGCAGAAGTGCATCCGACAGAGCAGAAGTTCCCGGCAGCATGTTGGTTGCTCGCTTTCTGGTATCGGCGTTATCAGCCCTTTTCAGCCTGCCAGTTCAGGTTAGCACGGGCCCTTGAAAGCTCGTCATGAGATAACTCCCGGAAGGCAGAGCGGCACGTAGGATCAACCGCCAAGATAGGGCAAGGCCGCCATTGGCGGAGCCACACGAGCCACCCTTGCACGCCGAGAGCTCGCGATAGCGGGTGCCCCTGAGCGCCCCTGGAGCCATCGGGCCTTGGCGGCCGGGGCAATGGCCCCAGATCGACGAGCAAGGAGAGCGGCCAGCGGCACTTGGGCAGTGCACTGCAACCAGAGGCACAGATGCTCAGACATGGTTCATCTCCAATCGACACTTGATCCGAGGGAACTTTTCGCCCGCTGTCCAACTCCGGAACTGGGTCCGTAATTTCAGGAGTCCCATATTCGTACAGTAACCAACAAATCAGCGCCTGCAGCCTGCAAAATCTAGGTACCATCTCGGCTCGACGATTGCCGCGGGTGGATTCAACCGATGCGCGTACGCCATTTGTGGGCAGAGTGTCGCGCAATGGTTCAAATCACCTTCTCAATGTATGCGCCCAATGAGAAGCCAAAGGAACTTTGCGATTTAACCTGATGAGCTAAACTTTTTTTTTATTTGCAAAAGCCAATCTGGCGAATCGGACGGCGAATCAGCACCTAAAAAATACGAGATGATCATTTTGCTACCCTGCATTGGTGATGGGTTTCACATGCGTGATTACAGAACGGTGAAATATTTTTGCCATGTTGAATGCACGAATCAATATGCTCGGAAAAGAATCTTATTTTGTGGAACATTCACAATTGACTACTTTAGTTTTTTTTTTTACAAGACAACTCTCAAATAATTGTTGGCTTCCCACTTTGTCGTATGAGATTATCTCAGGGATTTCATCTCTGAGCATTGTTGGCCGCACAAAGAAGAAATAATACCCAAATCAAATTATTTGCTTAAAAAAGACCTTACACTTTTTTCGGATTACTTTTGTTTGGAAGCGACTCTTTTAGGTGGAAACAATGTTGCGTAATGGCTAGAGAAGTACCTCGGTGACATCATTCAAGGGTTGGATTGTGTTCACATGACGTGCACAAAATATCAGCCCATGCAGTATCCAATATATTTGCTCTGCTAGACTATTACCATATTCCACTGACAATATTAATTTCTTGGTCTAGACACCAAGAGCTCGGAAACGCTTCCTATCCGGCAAAACTAAAGCATCATGATCAAACTATTTCTCCACTTAATTGACTTCCTGTTCCGCTACATGGGTAATTGTTACTGGCCCGAGCAATCCCACATCTTGAGCATCGAGGGAGCCATAAATAGTGGGCCAAGTGGTCCTGAGCTTGTTCCACAGAGTTGTGGCCACAGTGATTTGCAGATCTAGTAATTCATCCAAGTTAGAACATCACCATGCCAAGGAGCACGAGGGAATTGTCACTTACCATTCTCGCCGTTCTTCACAAATTCTGTGATGTCAATGGATTTGCTCACAAACCAATCAATGTCCGAGACAGTCTTTCCGTTGACCTTAACGTCCCATGAACCTTCCACGTCCCCAACATTCAGAAGGACACGCGTATTCGCGTCATTCTTGCTGGCAGTGAAAGTTGTGGTGTAGTTTCCAATTCCGCTTGCATCCTCAAGGCCCTCAATCTTGGGCCATGCGGCCAGCTTGTCAAGCTTAATGGCAGCCAACTCCGTTTTAGTGGTCTTGTACGAGTCTGCACCAGTCTCGTTCACGTCGGCCGGCGCCCAATCTTGCACCGAGAGGGTCCATGAAAATGATGAGACTGTAGCTGGAAGGTCTTTTGGTACAGAGAAGTTGATGGATTTGCCCTTCGATGTCTTGGCTGTGCAACTGGAGTTGGAAGCGATGAAAACGGAGCTTTCACGTACATACGAAGAACAATCAGTGGATGTAATAGTTGTCTTGAGATTGGTGGCACCAAATCGATTCTTCGATCCAAGGCTGAACACGTAAATGTCAGTAAACTTTCTCCAATAGCTAAGTTTAGACTCACTAGATGGCTGAGGTTGCGTCCGATCCGAGTGTTACATTTACCGACGTATAACCAGATGCTGTCTGGAACGCTGGGATCGGGCTGACGGATCCGGTATACAAATCAATTTGAAGTGGCTGAGATTCCCCTTCAAGCTGGACCGTCCCAGTGAATTTATCAGCTCCATTGTTGTAGATCCAATAGAGGTAACCAGAGTCAATGGTTCGACGAAGCGTAGTAATATTGCCGTTGGCTGATGATGAATAACGAACAGAGGGGCTCACACCAAGCTTCTCCAGTGCAGCAGGAACGCCACTTGTATCGCTAGCTGTGGCCGTCGTCTTGAGCGCTTGAATCTGAGACAGGATCGAGCTCAGGCTCTTTTCCTCTGCGCTCGAATCTGAGGCATAACTAAAGGTTTGCTCTGGGAGGGAGCCGACGAAAACAACCGGAAGACCACTCTGTCCGTAGCTAAGGATGAGCTTGGCAGTCTTGACATCCATGGCCGTATTGGTTACGACAAGTGCTTTGTACGCTGGACCATCGGGGGCAAGCTTTCCGTTTCGCACCTTGACATTGTATTTGGCGAGGAGGTACGGGGTTGGAAATTGGTATGAATATCCAGCAGCGTTGAGAGATGTGTCATCCCACGAAGCCGTAACGCCCCAGTCTTCATTGAGGATTGCAACGTCAATCGAAGACCCACTCTCCTGCAAGAGCTTCTGAGCATTGGAGAGGTACGTGCTGGCCGTCTTGGCGTGTGTCCACTGCGGCTGCCTGGGACCCCAAGCATCGGCGAAGCCGTTGGAGCTTGTTCCCAGAGGCGTGAAAGGGGCGAAGCCGGGCCAGAGACTCGTCTGAGAAGTCTGGTAAGGAAATCCGTGAATGACCAGCTGGCTGACTCCAAGAGACATGTCGTGATTGGCAGTTCCAAGGAGGAATTGCCACGTGACGCCGTAGGCCTTGCCCATGTAGGCGCCAATCTCATCCGAAAGAATTGTCTGCTTACCTGCAACATCCCTTCCGGTTGCAAGAACACGGAAAGAATCCGGAGTGCTTTCGAAACCAAGCGACTCTCCCTCTGGGATATCGACATATGAAGCAGCATATGAGCTATCGAAAGAGGCAGTGTAAGGCTGAACACGAAGCTTCATCCCAAGCTTGTTTGCCCACTTCTGAAGAGACTTCAGTCTGTAATCGACGTAAAGATCGGTGACTGTCTGATAAAAGTCGTTTGTGATCTGAGCGGCTACTTTGGTGTCCCCAGAGTAGGTGTTTGTATCTTTGAGAACATAGAGTAAAAACGAGGTAAGATCGTAGCCGCGTCGAGATTTAAACTCCTTGATGAAGTTGAGAGTCCAGTACTGCTTATACTTTAATTCGAGAGAATCTTCAAAGAACGATCCACCATTTCTGATTTTCCGCCCCTCTATTAGCGTGGTTAGCGCTCTAGCGAACATCGCTCAACTTACTTTGCGAGAGCCGTCCGCAACTCAGATGTCAGGATGTGCTCGTCCCAGTACTTCGCGCCAGCATCAAATCCATCAGTGCTGAAGTGATCGACAATGTACGCAGGAGATGGGTCTGTGAGCTTGGGGCCGTTGGCGTTCACTTTACATGTTAGCAGGGCCTTAGTTCCACTTCACTGATTACTTGAATGGCAACGTACTGTCATACATGTTTTGTATCTGGCCAGTCCCTCGACCATAGATGGCAACAATTACGTAGCTTCCAGATTCGGGTGCAGTCCACGTGATGGTGTTGTTTTTGGAGACCTTTTTTGTGATATCGATGACAGTTTTTGCGCTGAATCCAACCACCGATGCCGACTCATCTGTGGTGTTGACCTCAGAAGCCAAAACAGCCACAAGCTTTGGTGTCGCGGTCACGATATTTGCAGTCTCGTTTCCAGAGGGAGCAGCGACAGGCAGAGGAAGTGCTCCATCGTAACTTTTACCCGCCTTTACAAAGGTCTGTCCGTGGACGAGCTCCTTCATCGTTTCTTTGGAATCAGGGGTGTATCCGGGGTATCCAGTAGGCCAGTGTGGGCCAAGAGTCATGTCGATAAAACCACCCAACCTGTGAAGACTTGTTAGAGAGATGGCAGACCAACCTGCAGGTTTCAAAACTTACTTGTTTGCTTGTTTATAGGCCGCTGAAACTCCGGCGTTCCATTTGGCTTGTGCCCAGCCATAGATTTTGGGGTTCGAGGGCTCCGTGATGCTATCACGAACATCGCCGATTTCACCACCTCCGAACCCGGCGTCGATAATGGATGTGATTTCGTCGACGACTTGGTCGGTCTCAACCCAGCCACCTGGCCACCACCATCGAAAGCGAGGAGATTGGTAAAGCGATGGCTCACCAAGCTTTCCTTCATATCCTGCACTCTGCCGCAGATGCAGACCCTGTGTGAGCGGAGCGGCACACAGTACCAGTGACACGACTGATGGAGAGCGCATCGTGTAGGTTGACGTCGCAGCGGAGCTAGTGAAGATGCGTCGTTGAGAGGCAGGCTATGTCTGCTGACTATGCGAAAGCTAAATTATCGTCGGGCATGGCCAATTTATACTTGATCCACAGGGTATGGACGAAACTTGAGGTCCGTGGAGAAATGCAGATCTCATTTGGTCTCTGTTTGACTATCTCGTGGAAAGTTGCACCGAGCTCTCGCTCGCTCTTCCAATGTTCGGGCATCTCGCCAGTGACTTTGCCCGAGAGGTGTACGAGTTATGAGCATGGATTCTCATTTGAGTTAAGCTCATGGAGCAGTAAATGGGTCATTTGCTGCAATTCTCAATATGCCTCGGTGATTCTGATTCGATTTGGAGCCATCTCACCCCATACCCCAGACTTTCCCCGCAGAACGCGGAGGTTGCAGTCAGGTGTTCGGGTTGTGGAGGGCTTCCGTTGTGGGCGGGATCTAACCCGTTCGAGAAACAAACTCAGTATTCATCAACGCAGGCCCCCATCCGTGTATAGCTTAATCTGATGCCCTTGCGGGAGCCCGCGGGACGCGCAAGGGAATCTCCACTTTCGCTAACTGGGAAAATTACCCTCCTGTTGACCACCTTCGCCTTCTTTTAACGCGCCGCGACCTATCCGACATGCGACAGTTTGCTCCTCGTTGTCTGTTGAGAATGAGGAGAGGCCGGTGACTAATTTTGCTGGAAGAGTGATTAAGAGTGATTTTATAACCTCCTGGCCTGATCTTCCCTCGTTAAATTGGTGTTCGTGATGGTTTTGTAGCAAGGGTAAGTCGGCCGGATAAACCCGCGATTGGGTGATCATTTTCCTTCAACAGCACCTGGTATCATCCAGTCTTTTTATGGAATGGCTCCGCCTACATTCATACCTTGCACCGCCGTGTAGATCTGAGATGGAGCTGGTTAGTGGCGGGATAAAAGCTTTTCCGGGCATGATCTTGGAAGATGGCCAGCGAAAAGCAGAATACTACGGCTTTGAGTGTGCTAAGCGTCCACCCACGTACCTCACCTGAATCATCTAGGCAAAAGAGTAGCATTACAATATACGATGGAGCCTCATATGCATCAAATTATTTTTTGTTACCGAAGCTGCTATATAATGTTATTTGGGAATTATGCAGTTCAATTTCGAGCTCGCTGGTTGGCAATATACTTTGCGTGGTACCTGAGTGGAGGCTTCGAACACTTAAAGAGATAATTCAGCCCAGAATTATTTCCCTTTTTTAACCGGGCACCTACCCTAGAGCAAAAAGGAAAAGCGAGAAAAAAATCAGATCCGCGACAGAGACAAGATTCGAACTTGCGCGGCCGAAGCCAATGCATTGCGATGATTCGAGTGCATCCCTTTAACCACTCAGGCACTCTGCCAATGCATCTTATGATGAGTTGAGCAGCGGGCGATTTATTTGAGAGTATGAGGCCTTTTTGTAAAATTTCCAAGCCATTTTGCATTTTGCTTCACAAGGCACAATCACCGTCACATCATCACCAAGGTTTCCTTGCCTGTAAATAGTACATGTTTATTGAACTGGGTGCTGTCGACTCTTCTAAATTCTACACTATAATGTTTCTGTTTTTCTACCATGGTGGATATTCTAAGAAAGGTCCATTGCAGATGATGATGCATTGGGCTCCGATACACCAGACCCAAGCACGACCTCGTTGAGAAACTTGATGACATCGTCCACGCCTGTTGGTGAGTGAAACCAGTGACCACCATTTGGATACTCCTTCCACTCCACCTGAGCGCCAAATCCACGCAATGTATCTCGCAGCCCTCGGCCATTTTGAACCAAGACTAGCGGATCATCGACACAATGCTCTAGTAGAACCGGCGTGTCGCGAAGGACATGGTTATGACTCGGAGCGCTGCCAAGGCCCATGACACTTCGCATGCCGGCCAGGTCCCTGCCTGCAAAAGGGCAGCGACAAGAAAAGCCCAAAAATGCGGCTAGCCTTCCGCCACTAGTCTCGGGTATGTTAAGGTTGAACAGAGTGTGCACGCTCGTTGCAGCACCCATGCTGATGCCTGCGAGGATCACACGGTCCCAGCGCTCGCCCAGCAGCCCCGCCTCGTTCGCTAGAAGGCTGCTGATGACTGGTATCACCTCGCGAAGCCCGACGGCTTGAAGTTCCTCATTTTCGGCAAAATCGCGCACATTCCAGACATCGAACCACTGCGGGATCACGTCGGGCATGCTGGCGCATTTGCGCTTGGGCGCCTGCGGGAACACCCAGCGAAACGAGGGAAAGGCGTCAAAGAGGGTGCGCCCGCTTGAGTCGCGCCAGTAGCGCAGGAATGCTAAGAAGTTGTCGGCATTATCCCCGCGACCGTGCAAAAAGACGACCGTGTGCGTGTGCGCTGTTGTGGGAGCGATGGTAATTGTCGGGATTTCCATTTTGTTCGAGTGAAAGGTTTTGGCGATGTTGTATCTGTTGGTTGTCTACTTTATTGCTCTCTGTCTGGGAGTGATTCACTGGGGCGAGAATGCCTTGTAGGCAGCCACGCAAAAAAAGTGGATGCGCTGTCTTAGTACGACTAACACACCTTTACGTGCGCCATCTTGGTTGAAACCTTTAACGAAGAATCTATTCAAGGAAATGTTGAAGATGAAAGACTATATACAGGAAATAAACTTTTAAATATCCAGATCAACATCTCTGATCCAAGATTGCAGAGGTTCATCGGCAAATTGACACATTTGGTCAATGACTCTGCAAAGCCCCGCCGATAACCTCTGCGCCGTTTCTTCACTCATCATGTGTGTGTGAGCGACTAGTTTGATCTCTAGAGAGACGTCTTTTGGATGGGATATCATAAACAAATAAGGAAGTATGAAATGCGGATCGCGAGTAGGATAGAAGGTCATTCGGGATGAACCTTCGGAAGTTTGTATTTTTGGGCTCTCATCAACATTTTGATGCTGGATCAGCGAGCTGTAGAATGATCCAGTTGGCCAACTGGTGCAGTTGTCAATGATGTCGCGGAATCCGAGAGAGTCTGCCCCACCGGGTGCCAAGAACTGCTCTTGGATAGAGAGGAGTGTCTGCGCCGTGGTTTGAGATGGAGGAAGCTTCAAACGCACGGGAATGTAGTTGAGACACGGCCCCACGATTTTGTCCACGCCACCAGGACCGGAGTTGCGACCGGTAACTACATGGCCAAAGTTGACGTCTTCCGACCCTGTGAGTCGGGATAGAAGTATGCCCCACGCGGAGCTCACCAGCGTCGCAAGTGTTATCTTGCTTGGAAGAACTGGCAGCGGAATCTCCGTTACAATCTCTATGCGCTTAGCCCTATCGCCTTGAAGATTTTGCATCGCGGGAAGGCTGGGCTGAATCGATGTATAAGGTGACCCTTGCAGCAGTTCTCTCCAATATGTTGTCGAGGTTGCTCTGTGTGTTTGGGCGTAGGTTAAGAATCTAGAAAAGTCCGACTGTGCGCAGGCCTCCGTTTCGTCCGCATTCATGAGTGACTGAAATATGGTGGCCATGGAATATCCATCATATTGGGTATGCGACATGCGGACAATCAATTGGAGGCCTTGAACTTTGTGTCGAAGAAGAATGAACGCGGTAGGGAGGCCTGCAGGCTTTAGCTCCTTGCAGTCCTTGTCCCAGTAATCAAGACCGGCTTGTTCAAGGTCTTCCTCTACGTCGTAAATGCGCAAGGGACAGTCTGGCTGACGGAGTACAATCTGCCATAGCTGTCCCTTAAGTCGCAAGAAGTGTGACCGAAGAAGGGGATATCTTTCCAAGGTCAATCGACAACACTTCTCCAATCGAGACTGATCGATTCGGGGACCAAGATGCAAGAAGAAGTAATTGGCTGCTTCTCCCATCTGCTCTCCCATGTGTACAAAACTTCCTTGTACATCTGTCGTAGGTAGGATATCCTCAACAGCGTTGGATTTGATGGGCATGTCCGACAGGTCAAGTTGGGTGAGGAGTGCCGACTTGGTGTCGGGTTCAACAAGAACAACTTCTCCCGCGTATTCCTTCTCGTATTCGCTCTGGCGGGATTGCTTGACTAAAGCCTCAAGAGTATCTTGCTTGAAGACATCTTGCATACTGACTTTCAGCCCGGCTTTCCGGGAAGCCGCCACGAGCTTCATTGCGGTGATAGAGTTACCGCCCAGTTGGAAGAAGCCATCGTCCAGACCGATCGACTCAGGTTCTATGCCAAGCACCTGGGACCAAATATTTTGCATCCGACGCTCCAAATCAGAATTTGGCTGGCGGATTGATCTCAGGGCTTCTTGCGGTTGCTGAACCATTTGGGTGAGTGCTCGTCGATCTACCTTGCCGTTGATTGTGGCAGGCATCTTGTCAAGCACTGTGATTGTCTGGGGAACCATGTATGGCGGAAGCTTGTTTCGAAGTCGACCGAAAAGTTCTTCTTGAAGTTTTTGGTCGATCTGTCGTTCCCCAGTTGCCACCGCAGCATGAGAAACAGTAACGAAACTGGCGAGCTGAGCTTCTCCACTGCTGCTTTGCTGCAGCACCGTAGTCGCATCGGTTACGCACTCGTGGCAGCGCAAGGCGTAATCAATCTCGCCAATCTCCACGCGCTGGCCTCTGATCTTGATTTGCCCGTCGATTCGACCCAGGCAATCGATCTGACCATCGCTTGGTCGATAGCGCGCGTAATCTCCGGTGCGATATGCCCTGACTGGGGCGTCATCAATCATTACTGACACAAATCGGTCAGCGTTTTGCTGAGGATCAGTATATCCTCTTGCTAAGCCGTCGCCTGTGAGTACAAGCTCACCGACGACACCAACCGGAACCAAGCACTGATGCTGATCCATCACGTAGGCGCCCGAGTTGCTGATTGTTTTGCCAATAGGCACTGTTATGAGCTCGGGTCCATCCGGAATACAGTACATGGTGCTGTAGACGGAATTTTCCGTTGGCCCATACATGTTGAGGACATGACCATCCATGAGGCGTTTAGCCTCTTGAGCCTCTTGGGGCCCAAAATGATCTCCTGCAACATACAGAGTCTTCAAGTGCCTAATCAGGCTCGGTGCCTCTGCAATGAGATGCTTGAGCAAAACTGGAGTAAAGGATGCGTTTCGAATGTTCTCTCGAATAAAGGTTTGCGCAAGTCCTTGATCATCCAGCGCTGTTGCAGCATCAATGCAGACCAATGTAAGACCATTCAATAAACTACCATAAATTTCCCAAGCTGAAACATCAAAAGAAAGACTAGTTAAATGAGAGTATGCCCCACTTGGGGTGAGATATTCAGAGAAATTGCTCTGTTTCACAAGCCGAACTATGCCTCTGTGTTCAATCATGACTCCTTTGGGTTTTCCCGTGGAGCCAGATGTGAACATGACATAAGCTAGGGTGGTTGCTGATGGCCCAGGAAGCTGGAATGGTGCTTCCGGATTCAAGCCCTTGGCATCAACCAGTGCCTCAGGGATGGGAACAAACTCGACGTTCTGCAGACTGGTGGAGGGTATACGAACACCCTCTCCAACCAGAACGAGCTTGTCCCCAGGCAAAGATGATATGATATCGTCAAAACGACCGGTAGGGATCTTCACATCAAACGGTAGATAGGCTAGGTTTGCCTTCAAGATGCCAAAAAAGGCAACAACCGCATGACAGGACCGGTCTGCCAACACGCCCACAATTGTTTCTGGGGCGTATTCGCGCTTTGATAGCCAAATGGCTAATCGTTCGGATTGCTCATCTAATTGAGCGTATGTTAGCTGTGCTGATTTGCACTTGACAGCCACCTTGTCTGGATGCATAGACACTTGTTGACGGAAGACGTCAATAACACTTGACTCTCTCCCGTATGCTGTTCGAGGCATGTCAATTAGGCCAAGGTCCTTCAAGTCCAAGTAGGCGCTGTCAGTGAGCAGTGGTAAGGAAGACACTGCAGTGTCAGGTTCACGAAGGCCGCATTCGAGCGAGCCGAGGAACACTGACGCCAAGTTCTTGATGGTTTGTGGAAGATAGAGATCTGTTGAGTAAGCAATCTCACCCTGCAAAGATCCCTCTTCTTGGTGTAAATGAAACTCGATATCGAACCTGGTCGTGGCGGATTGATTGATAAACTCGGTTTGGAGCCCCTGCAGAGGCAGCTCCGTGGCATCCGGTTGAGAGTGAAGAGCGAAGCAGATTTGAGCAATCGGGTTGCGAGAGATATCTCGTCCCTTCTGCAGCCTCGACACGATGTTCTCAAACGGCATGTCTTGGTTAGCCAAAGATTCTATTGTCACAGACTGAGTTTGTTGAACCAATTCTTTGAACGACGTGTCGTTTTCAACCGTAGTCCTAAGACACTGTAGGTTTACGAAGAAGCCAATAATGTCTTCGAACTCCCACCGATCTCTATTGGCATTTAGAACGCCAATAGTTGCATCATGCTGGCCAGTGAGTCGGTATTGCGTCGCCCGGAAGGCAGCCAAGAGGCCCATGAATAGTGTGACGCCATTGGCTTGACAAAATTCTTGAAGCTCATTGTAGAGCTTGCCTTCAATTCGGAAGGATTGGACTTCTGCCTTGCCAGACAAAATGGCTGGTCGAGGCTTGTCGCACTGTAGCTCAGCCGGCTGGCTGGTTTCCAGTTGCTTGAACCAATACTCCTCTTGGCGCTGGTGTTCATTTATCTGGTCCTGTTGCCTTTGCCAGACAGAGTAGTCCTTGTACTGAATTGGAAGCGGTCCAATCTTTGACAAAGGATCCTGTCCTTGAACAGCCAGAGAATAAAATTCAGCGAGTTCTTTGTAGAGAATTTCTAGTGACCAGCCATCAGATATAATATGATGCATGACCATCGATAAGATATGGTGATCGCTGGTGACTTTGTAGATTGAAACCCTCCACCCAGGCTCTTTTGACAAGTCAAATGGCCTCAACTCATCCTCGCGTAGCTTGACCATCAAGTCATCCTCGGTGATCTCGATGATTTCACGCGGACTTAAATCTACGGGCTGGATTGCTTGTAGATCTCCGTCATCTTGGGATGAAAAGGTGGTTCGCAATGTATCGTGGCGTGTCTCCAGTGCTCGAATTGCCGTGTTGAGTGCTTCAACTTGGAGCGGTCCCTGAAGTCGAACAACGCAAGGCATATTGTACAGCGCCTTGTCAGGGTACAATTGTTCCAGGAATAGCAATCGAGATTGGGCGAAGGATGTCACAAAGGGGCCATCCTGGTTCGTCCTTTGGATCACATTCGAGCCACTGGCTACCGGCACAGACTGGTTAGCCACCTGATGAAGCCTGGGCGCTTGGAAAATACCGGCCACAGTAATTGATAGGCCGATCCTTCGGGCTGCGCCCACCACTTTCATGACGTCAATTGAGTTTCCTCCAAGGTGGAAGAAACTATCATCCAGTCCAATGGATTCCGGGGGTCTATCCAAGACCTGTGCCCAGATGAGCTGCATTTGAAGCTCTGTTTCACTTGCGGGCTGTCGTTTAGGACCTTCCAAAGCTGCCCGCATCTCATCCAGATTTTGCAATGAGAATGAAGCAGCAATCTGGCGCAGCTTCTTGCGGTCAGTTTTCCCAGTATTTCCAATGGGTAATTCCGAGGTATAAAAGAATACAGTTGGCACCATATAGCTTGGAAGATGCTGACTCAGGGTATCCTCAGCATCAGGTGGAACTGGACCCATCTGAATACCAAAATGTGCAACTTCGGTGTTGGGATTCGTGTCAGTCTGAAGGAATGCCGCCAATACGGGACTGGCATGTCCTTGAAGACGGATGACCTCCACGACAACACGAGAAGCCTCGGTCGCGTATTCTTGTACCGCATGTTCAATCTCACCAACCTCAATTCTCTGACCACGGATTTTGATTTGGTTATCCTTTCTCCCAACAAAGACTAGATCACCGTCCTTATTGTAGGATACCAGGTCTCCCGTTTTGTAGAGCCGACCTTTGCGGCCTTCATAACCAGGACCACCCTCTAAAAGCCAGGTAGGATCCTCGATGAATGCCGCCGCAGTCTTTTCTGGCTCATTCAAGTATCCGCGGCCTACAAGTGGGCCTTCGATGAGCAATTCTCCAATGCATCCCAAAGGCATGAGGCAGTTGTGATTTTCTGGGTCAACCACCCAAGTTGTCACACCCACACCCTTACCAATAAGAGCGGAGTCTTGAGGACTAGAGCAGACTTTGACTGTGCTTGTGATGGTACACTCGGCAGGCCCATAGGAGTTTAAGATCTGGGCTTTATCCCACCAACGTGTTGCATCACTGGCCATCATAGCCTCTCCACTGAAAAGCAGAGTCTTCAGCTCTGGAACCATGCTAGGTTCCACAAGCTTGGCTACCGAAGGCGTCAACTCGGCAATAGTCACGCCCATGTTTGCCATGGTTTGAACAATGTTGCCTTTGCGGTCGTCGTCCGATGGAATGCACACACAACCACCACTGAGGAAGGTTGCGAACATGTTATTGACCGAGACGTCGAAAGCATAAGAGGCAAAGTCAAACACACGCGATTCCCTGTCATAGGCCAGGACCTCAGATTGATAATGTGACAAGGAGGCAAAGTTCGCATGTGTGAGCGTCACTCCCTTGGGCTGCCCTGTACTACCTGAAGTAAAGACAACGTACATTGCTGTAGAGGATGGCTGAGACTGTCGCTTCCTCACATTTGCCTCGAGAGTGCTCAAAGAACTGCTGGATACCTCTACAACCATGCTTGAAAGCTGCGAGCAAAGGCTGAGATTGGTTGTAGAAGACAGTATCAAGTCCGATCCGAGCTGTTTGACAATAGACTTGAGACGCTGCCCCGGAAGCGTGGAGTCGAGAAGTGCGAAAGCACCACCAGCCTTTAGAACGGCTAGCGCTGCAACAGGCGTCCACATGGACTTCTCGAAACAGAGCGGCACTAAAGCTTCAGGGCCTACTCCTGCTTCCATCAGCTCGCCGGAGAGTTGGGAGGCAAGCTGATCTAGCTGGTGATAAGTCAGATCGCCATCCCAGGCATGCACAGCTGCAGCGTCTGGTTGAGATATGGCTTGTAGTTCAATCATCTCATCAACACAGCTGTCTATCGCAGCAGGAACAGATTGATTCCAATCCCATATCTGCTCGATGTCCTTGGAGGTCATCGTCTCGATTTCTCCCACGGTGATATGAGTGTTGCCATGTTCGAACTGGGTCATGACAAAGCCGAGACGTTCTAAGAGTGCTTCTGCGACCCAGTTTTCAAGGACCCTGGAGTCGAAGCTCGCTCTAACAACGGTCTTGCTAGGTTCAGGGAAGACCTCAATAACCAATGGATATGAGTCGAACCACTGTGCCTGATCCAAGCCATGCCACGTCCCAAGGATACTGTCGTCAAAATCAGCTTTGGAGTCTTCCATTTGGACGAGAACCAAAGTTCGGAATTCGCAGGCTTGCCGACAAGCAGGAGAGAACTTGGATATCCTATGGAGTCCTGTCTGCTCAAATGGGATCATATCCGTGGCCTGTTGCTGGACTGAATCCAGGTACTCTGACACGGTTTGATCATTTGACCACTGGACTCGAACCGGAACTGTGGCGATGGCAGGGATAGCCATCTCCTCGATGTGGGGGATCGAAGCGTTTCTTCCAGATAGCGTTACACCAAAGATGACATCTTCACTATTGGTCATCCGCCCAACAACCAGTGCCCACGCGGCCCGAACCTTTGCGGATGGTGTGACACCCTGGCTGGCCCCAATTTGTGGGAATGTGCGGTCAATCGACGTGTCCGCCACAGGCTGTTGGATGGATGCTGGAAGTGGTGGGAATGGTGCATGATCCGGATTATCCAGAGTCTTTTGCCAATAGGCAATTGCTTTTCCTTCATCGTTCTTGATTATATGGTCGATGAAGCTCTGGATTTCTGGTGCTTTTTCCAAGCCCACGCCCTTGTATATCGAGGCAAAAGCTTTGAGCATCAGTTGGAGGGACCAGCCATCATAGAGAGCATGATGTATGGTCCACACGAAGAAATCAGGTGCCTGTTTATTGTCGCCGATGAGTGCATAGCGAGAAAGTCGCGTCCCAACGTTCATTGGGGTGGCTCTGTCGCTTTCAAGGTATTCATCTAGGCGAGAGGCATGATTCCATTCTATGTGATCATCCAACAGAAGCTGAAGCAAACCCACCTGGTGCTCCACAATGCGAGTTCGTAGGATAGGGAGTGCGCTCACTACCTTGTCCCATGCCTCACAAAATGGAGCGATGGGCTCATTTTTCGGGAGCTCGAGAGTGGCCTGCATGATGTAGTCTCCCGGACGTTTTAGAGAAAGGGTAAACATTCCCTCTTGGAGTGGTGTGCAAGGATAGACATCCTGTATCGACTCCAAGTCCAACCCGTATTGAGATGAAATATCTCCAAGAATCGAGTCAGGGCTCTGACAGTCTCGGAGTAACTCAAACGGCTCAAATGTCTGTTGTTCCTCACTGACGGAAGCAATTGTCTGGCCTGCAACCTTTTGCAGGGTTTGCTGTCGGAAAATGTCCGGTATCTCAAGCGACAGGCCACTCTTGCGAGCCTCGCTCACAACCTTCATTGCAGCGATCGAGTGACCACCGAGCTGGAAGAAGTTATCATCCAGTCCAATAGAAGCAGGATTAATGTTGAGGACGCGTCCCCACACTTCCTGTAACTGATGCTCTATCTCGGTGGTGGGCTGCTTTGAAGGTATCTCGTCGGCAGTCCGCTGGAGAACCATGGCTTGAAGTGCTTGACGATCAACCTTCCCGTTAATATTAACGGGAAACTTGTCTATGATCTTGATGGTTCCAGGGACCATGTAAGGAGGTAACTGAGCCTGTGCCATGTTCTGAAGCTCTTGCTGCACATGTAGGCCAGCTTCATCAACTTGGGTAGGTGCAAGAGCGAGCTCAGTCTCCTTGCTGATTGTCACAAAACCGACCAGCTGTAGATTCTGACCCTCGCCCTGCAACACGGCCACTGCATTAGTCACAGAGTTGTGACTGCGCAATACGTGTTCAATTTCTCCTAGTTCGATGCGATGGCCTCGAACCTTGACTTGTCCGTCGATGCGACCGAAAAACTCCAGTTGACCATCGCTTGGTCTGTAACGGAAGTTGTCTCCGGTTCTGTACGCTTTCACGTCCTGTCCGTCAATTGACACAGTCACGAAGCGGTCAGCGTTCTTTTGAGGGTCTGTATAGCCACGAGCAATACCGTCACCCGTAACAACTAGTTCTCCAAGGACTCCAAGGGGAACGAGCTGCTGGTTGGGATCCATGATGTACGCTCCAGAGCCACTCATCGTTCGTCCAACTGGGACACCATTGACACAAGCCTCATCCTCGGGGAGATTATAGATTGTACTTGCTCCCGTGTTTTCGGTCGGACCGTAAACGTTGATGATATTGCCGCCCTTCATAAGTTTCTGGGCTAACAACATGTCGTGCCGGTCGAGCCGGTCACCGCCACAGTATAGCGTTGTGAGTGCAGCGATGACTTGAGGACAATATTCCAGGCACTCCTTCAACAATGCGGGGGTAAACAAGAGATTGTGAATCTTCTCGCGAGTGAAGGTATCTGCAAGGCGTTGTAGATCCAGGACCTGCATACGATCCATGCAGATAAGCGTACCACCTTTGAGAAGAGTGGAATAAATCTCCCATGTTGAGGCATCAAAGCCAATGTTGATCATGTGGAACATGACGGCACCCTGAGGTAGGAATTGGGACATGCTACCCTCAGCTAACCGCACAATTCCACGGTGCTCAACCATGACTCCCTTTGGCTTGCCTGTTGATCCCGAGGTGAACATTACGTAGGCAAGACCAGTGGGCGAGGGAAACACTTTGGGTGGCATGGATGCATAATCCAAGTTGCCCTGTGCATCGTCGAAGGCCTCTGAAATTCGGACAAACTCAACGTCTTCGATGTTGAGAGAAGGAGGACTTGCATCCTTTGCAAAGAGTACAATCTTGTGTCCCTCAATAGAAGACAGGATTGTTTCCATTCGCCCAGCTGGGGTCTTCACATCCAATGGCAGGTACGCCAAGTTGGCTTTGAGGATGCCCAAGAATGCCACGATTGTCTCGCAACACTGGCCAGAAAATACACCTACCAGAGTTTCGGCCGGAAGAGATCGAATTCTTAGCCAGTTGGCGATGTTGTTGGAGAGGGCATCCAGTTCGGCATACGTCAACTCAGAGGACGAGTCTTTTACAGCAGTCTTTGAAGGCCAGGCGGCGACCTGCTTGCAAAAGAGTTCCACCACAGTCGAGTCTCTGGGATAGTCGGCTGGTTCCTCTTTAATGAGGCCCATAGAATCGAGCTGCGAGAAATCGCTTTCGTCCATCAGTGGCAACGATGTTATCCGCGTGCTGGGTTGGTCAAGAGCTCTGTCCAGCAACTTTCGGAAGGTAGATAACATGGTATCGATGGTCTCTGAGCGAAAGAGATCGTGCGAGTAGTATACCTCACCGACGAGGCCATTGTCTGTCTGGAAAAAGTGAAATTCGAGATCAAACTGCGAAGTCTCGGGTTGATCTAACATTTCCGTCTCGACTCCTTCCAGACTAACGCGGCCCAAGTCGACCTGGGAGTGGACTGCGAATGCAAGCTGTACAATTGGATGGCGGGAAAGATCCCTTTGCTTCTGCAACTTGGCAACAATGTTCTCAAAGGGTGTGTCCTGGTAGGCGAAGGATTCAACGGTTGCATCGTGAACCTGCCTGACCAACTCTTCAAAGGACTCGTCTTCGAGACAGATGCGGATGCATTGCAAATTGACAAAGAATCCAACCAAACCTTTCAACTCCCACCGATCACGATTAGCATTGGGATATCCAATTATCGCATCGGTTTGGCCGGTCATCCGGTAGTGCGTAGCCCTGAACGCGGACAGCAGCACGGTAAACGGCGTGACCTCAAGTTGAGTGCAGAAGCTCTGTAACTTGGAGTATGCGAGACCTTCAAGTTTGATCTTCTTGACATTTGCTCTTCCTGAAAGTGTAGCCGGTCGAGGTTTATCGTAGATAAACTCAGCTGGCCGGCTCATTTCCAGTTTGTCCACCCAATATTGAAGTTGGTTCTCGTCGTCATTGCGGTGGTGCTTTTGCCACACAGCGTAGTCCCGGTATCGAATCGGCAAAGGCTCACTTGTCGATAGAGGGTCTAGCCCGTGGAGCGAGGCAGAGTAGAAGGCTGCCAGTTCTTTGGCCAGGATATCAACGGACCAACCGTCAGACACGATGTGATGCATCACAGCGGTGAAAATATAGTCAGTAGCTCCGAGCTGGTATAGGCGAACCCTCCAACCAGGCTCGGTCCTCAAGTCAAAAGGAGTTTCCAACTCCCGTTTGACCGTCTCCATGACCAAGGTTTCATCTTCTCCTGACATATCAACCACTTCGATGGTCCTTGGTTCAAGTGCCTGAACCTCTTGAAATCCAACACCATCGTGCGTCGAAAATGTGGTTCGCAGAGTGTCATGCCGAGCCTCCAATGCGGTGAGCGCAGCACTGAAAGCGTCGACGTCAAGCTGCCCACGAAGTCTGGTGGCATAAGGCATCAAATATGATGCCAAGCCAGGATGAAGCTGATCGATGAACCAGAGACGTTCTTGAGCAAAGGACTGCTTCACGCGACCCGTTTCCTCGAGACACGGGATAACATCCATGTCCCCTTCGGTGTCGGAAGCTTGGCTAGCGACCTGGCGCAGTCTGGGATACCGAAAGATATCCGCGACAGTCAAGTCGATACCGGCCTGAGCAGCCTCGCCGGCAACTCGCATTGCGATGATCGAGTTACCTCCGAGCTGGAAAAAGCTGTCGTCGATTCCAATTGCTTTTGGCTCCAGCCCAAGCACCCGACCCCAGATTCTTTGCATGCGTCGTTCCATCTCGGTCTCAGGTTGTCTCTTTGGACCTGCGATGGCGCCCATCTCAGCGGCTTCCTGGGCAATAAATGAAGCACCAATATCTTGCAACTGTTTTCGGTTTCTCTTTCCAGTCGCTCCAATTGGTAGTTGCTTCATGGCAATGAAGACCGATGGGATCATGTAGGCAGGCAGATGCTCTGCAAGTTCATCCTGAATGTCAGCGGTGATGGGAAACATTTTGGGTCCCGGCTCTTCCATATCGATCTGGACAAAAGCTGCGAGCATCGGAATTGACTGGCCATCTCCGGGTATAATGACATCCGCAGCCACCAGTTCTACATGGGGCAAGCATTCGTTGACGCGATGCTCGACTTCACCGAGTTCCACTCGCTGACCACGGATCTTGACTTGGGCGTCTTTCCGTTCCAAGAACAGAAGGCTTCCATCGTCGTTGTAGCGAACCAGATCTCCCGTTTTGTACAATCTTCCTTGCCGCCCTTCGTAGCTAGCTGAGCCTCTTTTGAGCCATTTCGGATCCGAAATGAAGGCTGCAGCCGTCTTTTCAGGTTCGTTCAAATAACCGCGGCCAACAAGGGGACCCTCAAGAAGGAGCTCGCCAGTACATCCTGGCGGGACAAGAATATTGTGATCTTGGGGGTCCACGACCCAGGTACAAAGACCAGCACCTTTGCCAATGGAAGCACAATCTTCGGTGCTAGATGCGCTAGCGTTGATTGTACTAATTCCACACTCGGCTGGTCCGTAAGCATTAATGACCTGGGCTTTTCCCCACCATCGAGCTGCGTCATCTGCAGACACAGCCTCGCCGGCGAGAATCAGGGTCTTGAGGTCTGGGACTTTAGCAGGATCAATTAAGCGTGACACCGATGAAGTCAAATCTGCGATTGTGACCTTCATATCCGCCATCGACTTGTTGATGTTGTTTTTGCGGTCTTCCTCAGACGGAATGCACAAGCATCCACCAGCCGCAAACACGGCGATTGCATTGTGTACGGCAATGTCGAAAGAGTATGAAGCAAAATCGTAAACCCTAGAATCTTGTTCAAACCCAAGAAGTCGGGATTGGTATTCCAAACCCGAGGCGACATTCTCATGGGTCAAAACAATTCCCTTGGGGGTTCCGGTGCTTCCCGAAGTGAAGACTGCAAATGCAGCCGCCGAGGGCGATGGGCGCGGTTGGACTGTTTGGTCCAAACGTTTCATGTTGTAAATTGTTTCCATGTTAACCTCAATTACCTCATCCGTAAATGCCGAGCTGAAGGCCATATTGTCAGTTGAAGAAAGGATCAAGTTAGTCCCAACTTGGCCCACAATAGACGACAACCGTTGCGCGGGGAGAGACAAGTCCAGCAGAACAAAGCCTCCCCCAGCCTTCAGTACCGCTAGCATTGCCACGGGGGTCCACATGGACTTCTCAAAGCACAGAGGCACGAGCACATCTGCTCCAACGCCACACTGTACAAGCCGGGTCGCCAGCTTCCCTGACAGATCGTCAAGTTCGCCGTAGGTCAGTTGACCATCCCAAGCACAAACAGCTGCAGCATCAGGCTGAGATTGTGCACGTTCCTCAACTAGATGGTGCACTAATCGGCTAACTGGGGCTGGAGAAACGGCGTTCCACTCCCATATCTGGTCCAACTGGCGCTCCGTGACCAGTTCGACATCAGCGATTCTTGTGTCAGCGTTGGCAGTCTCAAGTTGATTGAGAACAGACTCAACCTGCTGTAGCATTTGCTCTACTACCCAAGGCTCAATCACTTGGGAGTCGAACCTAGCAGTAGCGGTGACCTCTCCAGTTCCAAGCTGTGCTTCAAGCACAAGGCCGTATGTGTTGACCGATTCCAACTGGTTATCTTCTTGCCACTTTCCGAGCGCATCGATATTCACATTGTCCTCGGGCTGTACAATGAGCAGTGTTTGGAATGCACAGGCTTGCTCAGCTTCAGCCGACACCTTGGCTATTTGCTGCAGCCCAGCCTGCTCGAAGGGCATTATCTCATGGGACTGTCGCTGTACCATGTCCAAGTACTCAGAAACCTTCAGGTCTCCTGTGAAGCTCACTCGAACTGGGACAGTCGCCATTGTAGGTCCCAACATCTCTTCAATCCCAGCGACAGGAGCATTCCTTCCAATCGCGGTGGCGCCGAAGACAACGTCTTCGGAATTAGCCATAGAACCTGCAACCAAGGCCCATGCGGCACGAACTAGCATGGAAGGCGTGATGTCAGAACAGGCCAATTCCGGGATTGATATCCGTTGCTTGATGCTCGTGTCTGGTGCGGGTTGCTGTACAGAGGGCGGCAGAGCTGGGAAAGGGGTGTCGTTGTATCCTTGCAGGCTTTCCTTCCAAAACTCTGCCACCTCTTCTTGGTCTTGATCATTGATGTATTTCACAAAGCTTTTAAATCCAAGTTGTGGTGTCACCTCTTCTCCTGCATAGCAGCGATTGACCTTGTCAATCATGAGTGGTAGCGACCAACCGTCTTGCAAAGCATGATGGACGGTCCAAACAAACCAATTCTGCGAAGTAGCTGCATCATTGATAAGAGCGTAACGCGCCATCGGCTCAGCAAATCCAATTGGCCTTTGTTTATCGGATTTCAGATACGCGTCTAGATCAGTTCGTTCAACCCATTCAATCTCCTCATCCACAACAACTTGTGCCAAGCCAGTTTCATGCTGAACTATTCTCGTCCTCAAGATGTCCGTGTTGCGAACGACAGATTCCCACGCACCACGGAAGCGGTCGATGGAGACATCGGAAGAAAGAGCCAGCTGGCCTTGCATTATATAATCTCCAGGCGACTTGGCCGACAAGGAGAAAAGACCTTCTTGCAGCGAGGTACAAGGATACACATCCTGGATCTTCGTGGGTTCCAAGGCACTGCCACGAAGGGAAAGGACATCGAATTCAGTATCCATAAGACTGAATGGAGGAAGTTCCTCTACATCATCGTCTTCCAATATTTTGCTTTCGCTAGCCACAGATCCAAGTGTCGCGAGGCGGAAAATATCCGCTACTGTGACGTCGATACCAACTTTGCGTGCCTCGCTGGCAATCTTCATGGCGTCGATAGAGTTGCCGCCAAGTCGGATGAAGCTGTCGTTGGTTCCAATATTCTCGGGGTCGATGTTGAGCACAGATGCCCAAATTGTCTGCAACTTCTTCTCCACCTCTGTGGTGGGAAGATCCTTGGGTTCCTCTGCCTCTGCCCGAGCATTTTCCAACTCCTTGGCACCAATTTCTCTCAGCTCCTTCCTGTTCGTCTTTCCAGAGGGAGTGAGCGGGATTTGGTTCATGGAGAAAAATGTCGTCGGGATCATGTGTCTAGGCAGATGCTGTGCGAGCATATCCTCAATCTCAGCTGAGATTGGAACAGACGTGGCAGCATCGGAGTTCGAGTCGTTGTCCATCTGGAGAAAGGCAGCCAGGGTAGGACTGCCCTTTCCATCTTTTGGTGGGATGACCTCGATAGAGACTTGGCTTGCCCCTGCGACACACTTTTGGACCCAGTGCTCGATTTCTCCAAGCTCAACCCGTTGACCGTTGACCTTGACCTGGGTGTCCTTTCGACCGACAAACACCAAAGTACCATCCGGGCGATATTTGACCAAGTCACCAGTCTTGTAGACTCTGCCTGTCCTCCCGGCACTGCCTGGTGAGCCCAGAAGTAGCCAAACCGGCTCGTCGATAAAAACTCGTTCAGACTTCTCTTTGTCGTTGATGTAGCCCATTCCAACACCAGGGCCTTCGAGGACTAGCTCACCAACACAACCAATGGGCACGAGCAGATCATGGTTGTCAGGGTCCACAACCCAAGTTACTGCTCCAGTTCCAACTCCAATGCCCGTGGTTTCCTGCTTATTCGTCGCCATGTAATTAATAGTGCTGATTGGTGTGCACTCAGCAGGTCCATAGGTATTAATAATGCGGACCTTGTGCCACCAGGCCGAGAAATGATTAAGTTGCAGCGGTTCGCCGATAAAAAGTACAGACTGAAGGCTGGAAAAGTCCTTCGGGTCCAAGTTCTGGGCAATAGACGGGGTAATAATGACAAAGTTTGCCCGGAACTTGGCAATAGTTTTCGAGAGGTTGTTTTGTCGATCCTCCTCGCGAGGAACGCATAAGCAACCGCCCGCGAAAAGTGTAATAAATATGTTATAAATGCTCATGTCAAAGCTATAAGCAGAAAAGTCAAAGACCCTTGAGCCGGGCCTCATGCCGAGATAGTGCACCTGGTGTTGAAGAGATGACGCCAAATTCTGGTGGTTAATCATGATTCCCTTCGGAGTCCCGGTGCTCCCCGAAGTGTAAATCACATACATTAGTGAATCTGTGTCGTACACCCGCGGTAGCTCGACGGTGTCGTCAAATTCAACGAAGAAGTCGTCGTCAATCACAATCGTTGTCTCAGCAAGCCTTTGCCCTAGGGCTTGGCTTGAGGCGGAACACAGGATTCTGTCAGCATTGACATCTTTGGCGATACTCTGTAGACGCTTCTCCGGAAGAGCGGGATCAAGGATTAAAAAGGCCCCTCCAGCTTTGAGCACACCGAGTACGGCCACAGTCGTCCACTTGGATTTCTCAAAGAGAAGCGGAACAATTACGTTTGTGGTGACTCCCATCTCGATGAGCTTGATAGCCATGATTGCCGCCAGGTCATCCAGTTCGGCATAGGTCAAGTCGCCATCCCAAGCAGATATGGCGGGTGCTTCGGGTTGAACAATGGCCATCAACTCAAAGCTCTCATGGGCGCATTTCGAGCTTCGTTTGGGGACATCCGAATTCCAGGACCATATCTTTTGGAGATCCTTTCTTGTTGCTACCTGGATGTCGGAAATCATCTTGTCGGGGCCAGCGTCGGTCATCTGGCTCACGACAAGGATAAGCTGTTGAAGAAACCCTTTCACGGTAGGTAAATCCATGGTTCTCGAGTCAAAGTTGGTTTTCACCACGGTGCTCTCCTCCCCACACCAGATCTCATGCACCATCGCAAACGATCTGCCCTTAGATTCCTCGGGGGAATCCCCGGGCATGCTAGTGACATTTTGCAATGGCTCGTCTTCATTTCCGTGCATCACCAGCACCGTTTGGAATGCGCACGCGTCCTCACCTTCGGGATGCAAGCCCAAAATCTGCTCCAACCCAACGTGCTCGAATCGGGACATCTCCATCACCTGCTCCTGCACCAGCCTCAAATACTCCC
The DNA here is from genome assembly GCA_020975415.1 of Calonectria hawksworthii. NCBI lineage: Eukaryota > Fungi > Ascomycota > Sordariomycetes > Hypocreales > Nectriaceae > Calonectria > Calonectria hawksworthii. The sequence goes on from JAHXZK010000007.1 coordinate 1,522,642, forward strand.
ACACAGTCCGCTCGCGCTTTTGCCGAATCCGCATCGGGATTGTCGGCATTTCACCCCCAATCTTCTTCGAAACGCCAAACACCACATCCTCGGCACTCGTCGCGCGGCTCACAATCAACGCCCACGCCGCAGAGATGATGGTCGAAATGGGGATTTCGGGAATGTCATTATAAGGGTGCCGGATTAAGTGTTCAATTACCTTGTCACATCGTGCCTGCTTCAGAGGGGGCGGCAGCGCCGGGAAGGGAACGGACTCGCAATCGGCGAGCGCATTCTTCCAGTAGTCTGAGATCTCTGCCTCGCTGGGCAGAGATTCTTCCACTCCATAGGGAAGACTCGATCCTCCACCGGGGCGATATTTCATGGCGCAGTCGTCATTTGCACGGTCGTGAGCTGTTAATGGCTCGTCGGCACTCAGGGGCACGATTTCAGTCATGGATGGGTGGTTTACGGACAAACGCGAAGTCGTTTTTCTTCTACTCCGCGCGTGTGTCAATATTTTTTTTAATTTCCGCCCGATGGAATTCGCTTAACTAGCTAGATGCACGCACCTTTAGTTCTGCTGGGACAGACCAAATTTCCGTGCCAACCTCGCTTCGAGTCGGCTGCCTGCTCCGAATTCTGGAACCGATTGCGCGTACCATAATGCTTTCACAGGTGCCTATCCCGTACTTATACATGCATTTCCCCCTTCGTTTTCCCTGGGAGCCGAGATATCTGATCGCTGCATGCCCACTTCTGTGCATATTTATCCCTTTGCTAGTTCGCAGGTGGAGCCATCACAACTGAGGCCACTTCGGTGGGGCTGAGTGAGACACGGCACATAGTGCGGTGCTCAACGCTCTAGGCCCAATCGTTGTGTTCGCTTTGCCTGTTTGAGCCGCCGGCCTTGCCCATCTTGGATAATCACCATGATCTTTTCGATACCCATGCCAGTGGCCTTGAGCTGAAGCAAGGGTCTCTGAACCTGAAAGCCGGGTCTGTTCTTGATGGTTTCCACTAAAACCCATCCTTGTCAGCGAGGCGACAGAGCTGCATGCAGAGCGCTCGCAGCACTCGAACAATGGTTTGAGAGTTTGGCGAGCTGAGCTATCCAACTCGACATATGTGATCCTAATCACACCACCCCTTGATCCTGATGGAAGCGATGAAATTTTTAAGCGTCTTCTTCTTCAATGCCTGTAGATGTTTGATTGGTTTAGTGAATCAACAAGCGAGCCATTTCGCAAGGTTGAGACGAACCATGCGAGGGACCAGGGTGCGAGTTTTTTTAGTGGATACAGCCGCGGCTTCCAGAAGCACGGGGTTACATGAAACCCATGAGCGGACAAGGCATTACAAATGCATGGGACAGACCGTCTTTACTATGGAGTACACATCTGCCTGCCCTCAGCGACAAACATGATGATAGGTCTGGAATTCCTTCAAAGAGAGCGGCATTCAACGACGATGCTCAACGAGAATGAGACCAGGGGCTTGTGATGAAGACTGGGGCCGATGGACGCTAACCGGTCAGGTCCCGCAGCTATTGCCAATAGCCTTGAGCCGAACCCAAAAAGAAAACATGTCGAATTTCGTCACCAACGAATTGGACGCGTGGCTGGCTGAACGGACCATCTGATATTCGCAGGTGCATAAAAATTGCCTGAGTACAAGATCTAGACCCCGAATTGAACCTGCAGGCAACAGTGTGATCAATTTTGGCTGCATTAAGCCATCACTCAAGTGACACACGTTGACGCCAGTGCCGGAAGAGTATTTTGAGGGTGGGCCCCTGACGGATTTGGCTATGAACCTAACCTGGAGGTTGAACAGAGCAAACGAGGTGCCCAAATCTCTAGATACCTATCAAGCACGTTTCGCCACTGATGAGAATTTGTGCCCAGTTTTGTGTTTTGCAACAAGAAAGGGGGAAGGGGCTCCTAGAATGGCTTCCCAACAACCCTGAGCGCTTGCTCGCCCCTTTCTCCAATTTTGTGACGTTTTGTAAAGAATCCTAGTCGACAAAAGTGGCCATTTTCCTGCCTCCTTTCACCAACCACCTGACGTAGTAAAAAAATAAATATTCATTCATAACAATTGTACTGATTTGAAGACTTGAATGGTAATGTCAATCAACATGATTTTTTTTTAATAATTGCAGTTGTGTTACCTGAATCATTTCACCCCGATGATTTGAAACCCTAAAGACACCAAGTACATCCAAGTAATAGCAACAAGAGACATCTAGAAATCTAGAACTGTCCATTTTGTGTCAAAAGGGTCTCGGTCCGAAAAGAAGCTGCCAACTTGTTATGACATCATTCTGAGGTCAGGCTAGCTCGGGAACGGACCGTGCAACAACGGCACCACCACTTTAGTCGGCTATTCTGCTCCGGTCTCTGGAGGAGCAACCGGAATTAGACCCTCAACTTTAAAATCGGATTGCGGGAGCTAGTAGTTATGGCATGGATGCCAAGAAGAAATCCGCCAGGTCAAGGTGCTGGGGCCGGATATCCCTGACCCGTCCTCTAGCGCGCTGTGATGTAGGGTAGCCTGTCGCTGTCTAGAGGACCTTTCATCAATGTTGTTATGATTTCATCCATAGTTGAACGATGAAGTCAATTATGGATTAATTAGGCTCCTTTAAAAAAATATTTTATTTTTTAAAATTATTTTTTTACTTGTTTGAGTAGTAAGAAATCGAACCACTGTCTTAGAGGGCAGGTTCTAAAACCATTCGCGGTGCTTTTATTGTGTCTCAGGAAGCTACAACCCCACACACCAAGGGCATTTGTATGTGCGTTTGAAACAGTCCCGCGTCTCTCCGCATATTCGACGTTTGACGTTGCCAGAGGCGCTTAACTTTCACAATCTGTATGCAGGAAATACCCCTGAAGGCTATTTTTGATCTTCAAGGACCCTTGCTCGGGTCGGTACCGAGTCAATCCACGGGGAAAATATCCAGGGGTTCAGGTCTAACCGAGATTCGTTCCACACATGGCCAATCATGCAAAGGAAGCAAGCGAGAAGATCTGCCACTGTTTGATGCGCAGCAACATTGCCGGAATAGTGTGGATAGAAGTAACTAGTAAAGATTACAATATAATCATAATTCCAAAAGTCCAAGCCTGATATCCTTCCAAAAAAAAAAAAAGTAGCATTACATGAGACTGTATTAGGGTATAACTGTGGGTTTTTTTCATGTCACACCAAGTTTCCCGTTGCCCTTGGTGATTGGCTTAATCAAAATCGAGGAGGCGAAGATGAGACGAGCTCGCATCGGGCGACTGTAACAATAACGAGCCTCGTCTGCTGTTCGGAACGAGCATGCGTCGGGCCTCTTCTCTAGCCTCCCGCTTAGCGAATTCGTCCAGTAATTTGTGGGCTGCTTCTAATGGCAAAGCACAGATTGCCGCCTTGAGATGCTATTGCAAGTTAACGTCAGTATTTTTTCGCTTGGCGAAAGTGTTCTGTATTTGGGGGGCAACATACCGAAGGGAAAAGATTCGAGTCATAGAATTTAAACTCTTCCATGACTCGATACATGGCGAGCACTCGCTTCCAAGGCACAATGGTGTTGCCGATCAGGAAGGCCGGGAAACTGGCTGTGGCGAGCTCCTCGAGGATCCAGCGGCGCTGGAAGTAATCGCGAGTCATAAAGTCGACGCACCCGACCCAGTGAGGCAGCGCACACGGCTCCTCGCCATTGGGGCCTTCTGCCCAGGTGTGCATGATTGCCTCTGCCCACTTGTGAGTGGGAGAGTAGTCTTCTGGGTGCACCTCTCTGTCGCCGGGCTTCCCCCAGCAGCGCGGCACGGCGGCGGCAATCATGGCCATGGTCTCGTTGGCGACGTCGGTGTGCTCGTGCTTCTCGCCCAGCCAGCCAACCACAATGTCGGAGAAGTTGTAGATGTATTTGAGATTGACGAGCTGCTTCGACTTTTCCCACTCGTCGTTTTGGTTGATGCAGATGGCGTCGAGCCAGACCCGCAAAAGCCCGCAGCGGGTCCCCTCTGTGTGTGTCGTAATCTCAAACAGGTTCTTGAGCCAGCGGGGAGCGCTGTGGCGACGGCCTTTGGGCTGGTGGTCGCAGAGCGCGGGGTAGAAGACGGTGCGCACTTGCTTGAGCGCCTGGACGATGTGGGACGTGATGGTGAAAGGGCGACCATTGACGTACATGGTCTCCGTCTCTGCTGGGTCGCCGTAGAGCGACGAGAGGGCGACATATCCCGTCTGCTCGTGGTGGGGCACGGTGATGAGACGACATTTCACCGTCTCGTTCGGGTTATCGGCGGGCTGGATCTCGAGCAGGCGAATCTCGCGGCTTAGAGGGTTGAGACGTCTGTACTGGATGCTCATTTTGACGACTTTGCTTCTTACTGTTGTTGTTGGTGGTGAAAGTGGGTGGGGGACGTAAACGGCAAAAGACACACCGACCATATGCAAGGAATGCGATGGTCAAGGCCAGGGGTCCGATGTTTTTATAAACCCGCTCGTCGCGTGCTGCCTGCCGCGGAGGCGGCCCGGCCGTCGCAGCATGGCAATCATTTCCCTGTTGGCGGGCTGGTGTAGCGCAAGACATGGCTAACAGGCGATATTAACCTCCCGATGCAAAAGCGTAATGGGTATTTTTGGCTTTGGTGCTACTGGAGTTGCGGTTAGTCGACCTGTTAGGGTTATCCCAGCCCACTAAAAATGCTGCGTTATCCTCGAGTCAGCATTAACGTTCGTTTCGGACCTGCAGTTGACTATTTAGACTTTCGCTTGCACCGCGCGATACACACATCAGAGTCATTCTTGACCGCAACATTGCATTCCTCGCGGCGCACTAGAAGAAGCATACGGAATTCGCCACAGTAACGCTACGCATTAATCACTATCTCCGCATACTCAACGAAGCTCTATTGATATACAGTTCAGGTCGTCCTGTGAGCAAGCTTTGCGGGTAATTGACGCCCAAGCCGTCGCCGAGCAAGATCGTTGCCTGTGAGAGAGTCAAAGCATGGCGGCCACTCCAGAGAAGCACGGTTCTGCCTGATATAAAAACAAAGCAGTGATTTCGGCCGAATCCATTTGTCTTGTATGAACCCTGAAGCTGCGCTTGGTATCGATCAATAAGGCTCCAGGTTGCATGTGAACACTCCAGCCTGATTTCCCGATCCACTTGGAAAGTATGTGACCACCCGCATGCTTAGCGTGCGCAAAACTAGGCTTTGGAAGAATTCGACGGATAAAAGACGGATTTGGTGGCGTCTTCTGAGTGTGGTGGCTATCAATGACAGTTTTTCGAATATTCTTCTCACAGCATCATGGGCTTCTAGAATCAGGTACTAGGTTAACTAGACAGTTACAAATAGGAAGCCGTTGATGGATGCCGTATCTCAATCCAAGGAATTACACTCATCGTTGTCGCGTTAGATGGAAGCCTCGCTCGTATGATGAAATTTCCTACTGGAGGCCACCTAAGAGCAGGACAAACCTGATTCTACTTGATAAAATGGAAACATGTTGCGCCAAAGGCCTTATAGAAGAATAAAATAAAAAAGATACATTAGACTGTCCTTTTTCCAATTGTTTCACGACTCATGTCATTCATGATGATGTAATTGATCGCCAAACTGCCGAGACCCACCGGAATCCGGACCTTAAGCTCCCAATCGTCCTCTTAGTCAGCTGTAGTTCATCTGATTATAACCAATAGTCTTAGTTGGCATTGATGACTTCTGATCTTGAAAAATGATTGGATTATCTGCCTCGTAGTTTCTAGAAGATTGATCTCGTCTCTTGATCTAACGGTGGCCTGGACCGCTCTGCGATGACACGATCGCTTGGACCCGGTGCATCGAATGTCCCTGAACACGAAAGAACTCGGTTTCGCTTACAAAGTGAGAATTGACGATGATGAAATCAATTGATGAAATCTGCAGCAGAAAATGGCATCAAATGTCAAACTTGATGTTTGCGCACGTGCCATAAAAAAAGGGAGTGACCCCAACTAAATTTTGGCGCTTGGGATTGATGGAGGAAAAAGAAAAGCAACAGAATCGCGCAACCATTTTCTACTGGAGGGAATGATAGGGCGCGCTAAAATAGGGTATGTGATAAAAATGAAGGATTGGCGCCTGGAAGCGGGACATTTTTATTAGAATCCTGCCTGAAACGACAAAAGAAACAATTCGTCGCAAATCGCCATTTCGATTTTTCTTCTTTTATACGCCAAACCACCCGAGACAGGTTGGTCAGAGTGGAGCGAGTGATACAAGTTGCAGCTCGACTACTACGAGAAATCCCTCAAGCCTGCCGTTGGCAACTCCAAGTCTGAGGTGATGGTGGCTTCGGCGGCGTCGGCGGCTTTGGTGTGCAGATAATTGGATGGGAATTATTCCACTAGTGACGTGGAACAACGGCTGAAGAAGGGCTGCATCTGGACCTGTTGTCTTTGTCAGACATTCCCGGGAGTTGGGAAAGTTGGGGCCTCAGATCCCCACCAAGGGGTGTGGAAAAAAAGCAATTATATCGCACACATCAGCCTGAACTCCGCAGGCTGCAGACGCCTAATATAGACTGTCCAATAGGCTGTGCAGCCTCGAGCTGTGCCACCTCCGACAGGGCCTGCCTCCTTGTTGTCTCGGCACATCTCCTCACATGCAATCGAAGGAGAAGCTGCATATCTGATGCGGGAAACCTGCCCAACAGCCAATGTCTGACCCATCCCCACACATCTCAGCGGGTTAGTCTTGTTGGTACACGCTATAGAACGAGGCGGATATCGATAACCACCCCAGACCCTGTCCAATATGGGTTTCTACAATGGTGATGTGATTAGGAGGCCACAGGTTAGCCCCGTGGCCCATTTGCTATAAAGATCCCCCGATGGGCCAACCGTCAAGTCGAGTGTGGATGTCATACCATTTCCCTTTTCCCAGACCGGTGCTTGACGCATGAGAGATAAAATGGAGCCCGCCTCTGAATTAAGTGCAAGCTTTCTCAAGGCTCTTCTATCTCCTTTGGGCATCGCTTGTGCCCTTGGCTTGTGGGTTGGCTACCACATTCTCGTCGTCTTGTACAATGTCTCCCCGTTGCACCCATTGTACCGGTTTCCTGGCCCAAGAATGGCGGCAGCCAGCTATGCGTACGAAGCATACTTCGACTGGTGGCTCGTGGGGAGATACGGCCGCAGAATACGCGATATGCACGAACGCTATGGTAAGCGGGGTTCGCTAAGATGCTTGTTATCGCCGCTGACACGAGAGCGCAGGCCCCATAGTCCGCATTAATCCCGACGAGCTTCACTGCTCCGACCCCCACTTTGTTGACGAGATCTACGCTGGCCCCGGGCGAGTCCGCGACAAATGGCAACATCACTTGAACACTTCCAACAGCGGATGCGTTGCGTTGAGCAGCCTCTCGACCGGGCCTCATGAGGTCCATCGCATGCGGAGGGCGGCCATTTCTAGGTTCTTCTCGCGACAGGGGATGCTGAGATTGGAAGACGAGGTAAACGACTTTGCCCAACATTTTGTGGAAAAGCTGTTGGGAGAACGCGGCAAAGGTGCATTCGAGGTGAAGGAAGCTTTCAACTGTTTCACGGCCGACGTCGTTTCCCAGTTCGTCTTCGGCAAACCCATGGGCTTTGTGGCCCAGGATGGTTGGGAGCCCAACTTTTCTACCTGGGCCAAATCGCTTATCAAGGTGACGTACTTGGCCAGATATAGTACCATCGTCAGGAAGCTGGGGGACGTGGCGCCGTGGGTCGCCGATTATCTGGGTGAGGACGCGAGGACGCTGATGCGATACATGACGGTGATTGTGCCTGGGTATATCAAAGAAGCTTTGCATCAGCCAGAAAAGGGAAGGCTTTTTGCCGAGCTGGCCGACTCAAAGACATTGCCCGATTCTGAAAAGTCAATCTATCGCCTTTCCGGAGAAGCCTTCGTTCTCTTGTTGGCGGGGACGGAAACAACCACCGTAAGTGAACCATTGTCCTGATGCGCAGAACCAAAGCACGCTAAATGGTACGCAGGCCATTTTGACCACCATCGTATACCACCTTCTGGCCCGTCCCGAGATCTATGCACGGTTGATGGATGATCTGCAGGACATCGATCCCTGCAAACTCAAATGGACCGATCTTGAGCGCCGACCTTATCTGTGGGCCACTGTCCACGAGGCGTTGCGCGTGATGCCAGGCATCTCGCACAGATCAGCAAGAATCGCCCGGGACGAGAACTTGATTTACAGGAGTCAGGATGGCAGTGTAGAGTGGGTTATCCCCAAAAACACTCCAATCGGCATGACATCCATGATCAACCACTGGAACGAGGATTTGTTCCCGCGCCCCGACGAGTTTTTGCCTGAGCGGTGGCTTGAGGGCGGCCAGCCAAATTTCAAGCTTGCGAAGTCGTTGCTCTCCTTCAGTAAAGGTAGCCGCTCGTGCGTTGGCGAGAAGTGAGTGGTTCTCAATTCTAGCTTAGCGCATGGATGAAGCTAACACTGTGAACAGCTTGGCATATTGCGAAATGTACATTTTGATAACCCTCTTAGCATTTCAAGTCATTCCTCGAGCCCGTCTGTACGATACGACGATTGATGGTATTACGTACGACCATGACTTGGCTGTTGTTCAGACCAAGAACGGTCCGATTTCGGTCAAAATCCAGATTGACTAGATTTCATACGAATTTTCTGTATGATTAACACTGTCAATCATCACTCATACAACATGATGAGAGGAGCTTGTGGGATATTGGTGGCGGAGGATTATGACGAATATGTCTTCAACGTTCGATGCTCGTCTCAGGCTTAATTTATTTTTAGTAAAGTGTACCAGTCACAGAATTTTATACATTCTTAATAGATTTTCACTGTTATTTGTTACGTTGGACTCAGCACCTTCATTCAATCTCCTCGGCTCTGCTTAGATTTCCCTCGGAGGCGGGGTGATGTTGCTGTTGGCTCTTCTCCCCCGGCATTCCATCCCGCGCCCCCCCGCTGCATGCACGGGGCATTTGCCTCCCATGACACGAAATAGGGCAGGGGAGTTTGTGTGCGGTGGATCTGACACTCCTTAGCGAGTGCGTGGACAGCTCAAAAAAGATGATCCTAGTGGGCCCGCACTCACGTCACATCCTAACACTGCACCTTTCCCGGGGGCACAGGCGGCTGTGGCCTGAGACGTCACCGGCCTTTGATGCATGTTGGTACACATCATGCAGGCATCAGAAACGAATGCCACGGTAACCCGTAAAATAGAACCCTGCAGAGAAACTAGGCACTCATTAGCGGTGAGGGGTATGCTGTGTCACAAATTTCATCCTGTTTTCCTATTTTGATTTGCACTTTCAACAACCTGTCAACTTTTTTTTTTAGTTGATAATTGGCATCCGAAAATAGTCATGAGTGAACCCGCCACCCAAACCGCGCCGCCAGCGGTAGATCCCAAAGAAAGCAAACCGGAGGAGAAGGCTGAGCCTCAGTCAATGTTGGCTCCATCGCATTGGGAGGTAAGTTTTGATTATTTGATTGCCCATTGGCGTCCCGTAACTGACCTGAAATTATGGGATAGACTACAGTTACATCGAACGACAACGATGCCAGTGACGCCGAATCTGCTTTGGCTGATGATGCCGCAAGTTCGACTGCCTCAATCAGCTCTAGCATCCTGCAATACCGCGTGATAAATGGCCGCACTTACCACGCGGAACGAGGAGATGCGCAATACTGGGCCTCTAACGACGCCAGGGCTAACGAAGCGCTTGACATTATCCACCACACCTCAACCCTAACACTCGACGGAAAGCTTTACGCCGCACCCATCGACACCAAGAAGGTCGAAAAAGTCATTGATATTGGCACGGGCTCGGGTATTTGGGCGCTGGACTTTGCCGACGAGAACCCAGAGGCCGAAGTAATTGCGACAGATATTTCTCCTGTCCAACCTTCCTTCGTTCCGCCAAATGTCAAGTTCGAGATTGAAGATTTTACGCAAGACTGGACATTTCCCGATAACTCGTTTGACTACGTGCACATGAGATACCTGTATGGAAGTGTTCCCGATTGGTACGACCTCTACAGCAAGGCATACCGAGTGTGCAAACCTGGTGGCTGGGTTGAGACTTACGAGGGTGATCCCATGGGCCACAGCGACGATGGAACGCTCCACGAGGGCAGCGCGCTCGCTGAGTGGGGCAAATTCTTCTACGAGGGAGGCAAGAAGCTGGGGCGTGTCTTTACTCCGCTTCCCGACAGTTTGCAGGAGAAGGGACTAAAGGCTGCTGGGTTTGTTGACATTCAGTCGAAAACCATGAAGGTGCCTGTTGGCGAATGGCCCAAAGATGAGAAGTTGAAGGAGATAGGCCGGTTTGTGCAGCTGGGCATTGAAACTGATGTCGAGGGCCATGTATCGTTTATGGCCAACCTTCTCGATGGTTGGACCCGTGAGCAGGTGCTGCTGTATTGCGCCCAGCTGCGACGCGAGTTGAGAGCAAAGAAAACTCATGTGTATTACCTCCAGCGAATTGTATGGGGCCGCAAGCCGGAGTCACCAGCTACGTCTGATTGAAGGCTGTGTAGACTAGTTTGAGAATTGAATATGATACCGCAAGTAATCTTTGATCTCACTAATCTTGTGTTGCCAAACCCCTGACACCTTGCTTTCAGTTACTCCATAGGGTGGCTCTGTGATTGGGTCTCTAAAATAATACCGGCCCGATATTCCCAATTTGTATTGATAATGTCAAATCCCCAATCTTTCATAATCACAGCAGATGTACCAAAGTCATAAGACGTGTCGTTTTCGAGATATGGCGCCTGGTCTGGGTAATACCGGATTCTGGTGACTCCAGAAATCTCAGCTCAACGTCTTGGTGCAAGCTTTGTGGCTGGTCAATCGGCAGTTCCAGAGTTGCTGATGTTGTTGACGATGGCCCGTCTCATCCGCTGAGGATCCTACGCCATGCCCGCCTCAAGTGCATCCACCAGGTAAGGTCCCTCCCCAGTGCGCATACACTGTACTCCTGGCCCAGTCCTATCTTGACATCCATGATATTTTGGATGCTGTTTTCCAGAGCGAATTCTTGTGTGGGCTACAGGCATTCCACGACGAGCGGGCCTTGCGACCAAAAGAATTCTACAAGTCGCCACAACTTGTACCTGCCATCACGTAGGAACTGACATAGCTCGACAATAATGATGTTCTATTGGTCCAAAATTTTAGCTCGTGACATCAAGAAGATAAACTACCCGTTGGCGTTGTGGGGCATGACCGCCCGCCAACCTCTCACGAGGTTGGTCACAAAAATCCCGGACAGCCACAATATTCCAGATAGCATTTTTTGCGTCAGCTTTACCAACCATAGCTAAAAAACACATGCAATTTACACATTTCCAAGTAATTACCATACAATACCAAAATACCTTATATTAAATATAATTTCCGGGTTTCTAAGTTCTAAAAAAATATACTAGATAAATCCTATACTAAATTAGTATAAAATATGCTTATAGCATGGCATCCAAATATACCTTATAATACACAAAGCAAAATAGCTATTACAAAAACACTACCCTTATATTATACCTTTGCAAAGGAATTTAATACTTTAAAGTAAAAAATCAAGCAAATTATTCAGTCAAATTTATCCTTACTATAATCCATAAGCTCTTAAGGCCGCCCACTATTACTATTACCTAGTAAAGATATTGCCCTTATTGCCTTTATTGTATGGCTTAAAAGATTTAGCTTTTTAGCTAAAAAATATTAAATTAAAAATACTACAATAGATTTCCTTTATTAAAAAGGCATTAAAAATCCCAAATTATCTAAGATATAGTATCCCTACTTTTATAAATACTATTTAGAATTAAAGAAAATATATATTAAGGCTATAGATAAGGCTTACTAATCCTTTAAGATTTTTAATATAAAAGATATTAAATCTTTTTTTTCTAATTTTTAGAATATAATCTTTAACTATAATATTAGCCTTTTAGAATATTAAAATAAAGATAAATATAGTATTTAGATTAGATATTTTTATAAATAGATTAAGGTTCTTATAGTCTATACTATATAGTCATAATACTTTAAAGTTATTAATCTAATAAATTATAAATTATACATATAAATCGGGTATAGAAATATAATTAAAAATAGTATTCTTCCTTAGTTAATATTTAAGATATTGCTATTAAAATCCTAGGCCAAAATAAATTCTAATAAGCTTTTAGGGATATAATTTTTAGCCTTAAAGATCAACTTTAATAATCAAAAGATTATAGTTAAATAGCTTTATAATTTTAATATATATTTATAAAGAGCTTTATTAAAGATTTAATAAAAAGGAATATTATTTATTAAATAGTTTAGCTATAATAAATAGCTTTATAATCTTTTATTACTTAGAGTTATACTTAAAAAACCTTTAATTATTTATAATAAAAAAAATAAGATTTATTATTTTTTTATTATTAATAGCTTTATAGGATATTTATTATATAAATTTATTTATTATTATATTAAATTTGATATTATTATTTATATTTTGCCCTTATATTTAATATACCTTACTTAATTACTTAATATTAATGTATTTTAATCTCTTAAGAATACATATTAAAAGGCATTATAAAAATCAATTTAAAAGGATAATCTAATATTTATATACTAATAATTTACTTTTGCTTTTATAAATATTTATAAGGCCAGCTTTATATATTATAATATTATATTAGGGTTTAAAAAGTCCGGTATCTAGCCCATAAGTACAACACTAGTGATTAATTACATTATCACTAAATGCCACTAATAGCGAAAATCTATTCCTTTAGTTATTTTTAAACTATTACCCTTAGAAATTTGCTTTAAGGATACTTAAGATTAAATTAACCATATTTATAAGAGATATTAGGATAAAATAAGCTTGTTAACCTTAGAGGTACTTAATAATATTGGCAAGGTTATTGTAAAGATAGCAATAATATATCAATAACATAAGGTATTTATAGTTAACTAACTTAATTAATTAGAGTAATATAATAAGAAAAGGAAGGCTAGCTACTGTATTAGACCTAGGGGCGATTTTATTATAAGTATTAGTCTTTCTAAAATTTAGGCTTAATATAAAGCTTTAATAAAGGCTATAGAGGAAAAAAAGTAATAATTATAGTTATGGTTAAGCTATACAATTATTATTCAAGAAATAAATATCTTTAAGATTACCTAGAGGAAGGCAAAACATAAACCAAAAGCCACACATTTACCTAGGCTAATATTTATCCAATAGCTTATTAAGAATAGCAACTAAGACTAATATTTATCCCTTAAGTTAAACCAAAAGGAGTATTATAACCTCCTAAGCCAAAAGCCTATTAGCTACTTTATTAAGGCTCAAGAGAAAACTGCCCAAGCTCTAAGACCAATTCTTACAATGGACTAGAGCACTTAGCCTAACGATAACAATAACATATAATTTATGGGTATTAATATCTTCCAAGATAATGATGATGATAATTTTGAGCTTTAAGGACTTGAGGATGAAGGTGGCAAGGTTATTTCTAACCTAGAAACGCTGCCAGGGATTATCTCGTTGCCGCCGCTGGCTCCCCTTGACCTTACTAATGATATGGTTAATAATAACTTTGCAATGCTAAGCCCGTCGGCAAAAAAACAAAAAGAGAGTGGTTATAGAAGAGTTATAAGAGCCCTGAAGCAATTACGAGATTAATAGGCAAAGGCGTGGGTTAGAATTAATATATAGTCAATAGGGTCAAATGCGGTAGCCAAAAGCAGGCCCCTTGAGCCGGGCAGCTTAATTGAGCTTAAAAATGCGATTCCTGTTATTTTTATTAATATATTTATTTTTGGCTATTTCCTTGCTTTTTATTTCTGTTATTTGTAGTGTTATTACACAAAAAATGACTGTGGATAAGAGTCTGAAATCTTATGATTGAAAATTTATGAATTTTGCAGCTAAAATGTATGTGAATGTGATGTCCGGAATTTTGTGGCTGTCTGGGATTTTTGTGACCAACCTTGTGAGAGGTTGGCGGGCGGTCATGCCCCACAACGCCAACGGGTAATAAACCCATCAGCGTTCTTATCTAAGCTTCTTTTGATTTGCTACCAGCTCGGCGAGAAAGTCTCATTCATTCATTGGTCCCTAAAACATTACTGCTACCCAACTCGTGGCTATGCCTAGACAAGGCAGATTCAGCTTACAGATAACGCGGCTTGAAATTGATCCGGTTCGCCTCATCCAACCCTCGCGCCGAGAGAGGGGCTGCTCGTCCCCGAAAACCCCACCCTTTACATAACAACTTTTATCTACACCCTCCGTGCTAAGAACATACTCTTTCGCTCATTGGTACTTTTTTCTCTTCTCACTGCCCAAGTTTAAAAATGTCCGGCGCAAACGCCTCAGTCTGCTTTTTCCCGGACGGGGCTACCGGCGGTTCAAGCGTGAAGCCTCCAGTTGTTCCCTGCGATCCAACAGCGAAGCACAGCGCATGTTGTGCGTTAGGCGAGGCGTGCACTGGTAATGGTCTTTGCTATTCTGGAAGTGGAAGTTGGGTATTCTCCATCAGCTAATGCGTCAGTTGCTGAGTCGCCTGGCAGCATTTTATCGTGGCGCATGTACCGACAAATCATGGAAAGATCCCGCATGCAGCTCAATATGCATCGATGACAACGGGGTCAAAAACGGTGGTTAGTTTAGAGAGTTTGGAAACACAAGCGACAGTGTGTCGGTGAACCAAGCTGATACCGTCAAAATAGGCGACCAAGCGGGCTGGACGTTTCTCACACCCTGCGGTACCTAAAATGGGACGCCAACCTGGACTTGTGGGACCAACAGCTGCAACAATAGCCAGCTGACTTTCTCGCTAAAAATCGGGAATATTGAGTATTTCAACATATCGGGCACGAGCGACACGGAAACCAAATCCTCATCGATTAAGCCGGAAAGATGCCCCAGTAACCATCTTACTGCGGTAGCAGCTGGCTTGAGTGTTCCTCTTGGCGTGTTGGCTATAAGCTGTTTGATATGGGCGATTATAGAGCGGAGAAAACCCAAGATTAACGCTCCAGCAGTCTATTATAAGACTGGTTGTACTTGTGAGCATCAGGCTCAAGTACCTGCAATACCAGTGGAGCTATCTCCAGAACCAAAGCGAGTGGAGATGCCAGGTATCTGAGTTTATTATTATTTATGTCTAGTAAAATAAGAAGTCTTGAAACTCAATTGCACTGAGATTTCTAGTCGTGCAAGATTCTATGTGGCCACACTCTACTTACAACTCATGGCTACTGGGTCGGGCGGTTACGTCCTAAATCGACATGCTTAACGACCTTCCCCTCACACAGGGAGGATCGTGCAGTGCATGACAGTTTCTATCCAGAGCTTATATAAGTCATCGAAGAATGTCCACTTAAGCACCAATGGTTTTCGATTAGATATCACAATCAACATGGCATTCAATGTTAGTTTGTAGTTGCCTTCGTAATCAATCTGCCTCTCAAGGATTCCGATGAGCATCGGACGTTTTTTCGGAAGTATTCTACTAGCATTGACTAAGTATTTATTGACGGGATTATCATGTAGCCGGGGCTGGTAAGTCTCATATTTGAATCAATGCTGCATATTTGAAGAGAAGTGGGCTCATGTTGATTTGAAGTGGTTCGCCCTCTGAGATGATCTCCTATGCGAATTGATCTGCACCGCCTCTCATAATCATTTGGAATAGTACAATATCTTTTTTGGCATCTTCTGCTCCTGTTTTAGGTTGTTTCTTATTAACCACACAGTCATGCAACTCTAGCATCTCAGAAGTGAACATGTCGGTAAACGTTGTTCGAATATTGCGGACCTGGAGACCTTCATTCAACCTCTCCTTGATCGTGAGAGTTATAGGCAATCCCTTAATATATGATGTATCATACTGTATCCGAACGATCTTCTCGGGTGAGTAGATTTCGATTGATGCCTCGACTTGCGGTACCCCGTGGAAGCCTGTTTCGTAGGCAACAGGGAACCCATCGTACCTGAATAGGACACTAAGATTCGGGAGGGTGAGGACGGCACCAGCTACCGACTGCGGCATCCCGATGAGTTCACGCATAGCTGACAAGTCGTGAGTTCCAAGGCTTCAAGATGTTGATCAGAGAAAACGTTCTATTCCATAGGAGCGCTGATGTAGGTACTTGACTTACCCCCCAAGAACACGTAACATGTGTATCGATTCTGGCGTCAAGGGAATGCCAAACTCTCTGCTCAAGGCCTGTTCAAAGATGTCTTCCTCACGGGCAAGGCGGTCGTCGTTGGCCGCCTCACTGAAGTCGGTGAATCGTTTTGGGAAGGTTCCGGACTGCGAGACTGCCAACGCAGCGGGGCCGACGATGTTACTCACTCTCGCAAACTGGATTCTCGACATGCCGTCGACCTCTTTGGCAGCTTCCTGGAATGCGGCGGCATATCGACGCATCAAACCTACAAACACGCGTCCTTCTGACTGCCTCTCGGCCGCAATCAAAAGGTCAATATCTCTGAAACACAGCGCCGCAGGCTTTTCCAGCAAGCAGTATTTATTGTTTTTCAATGCCAGAAGCGCATGGGGAATGTGGTAGGCGTCAGCACTTGCGATGAAGACGACATCAACCTCAAGGGAGGCACAGAGTTCCTCTGCATCAACCGTAGTCTTGGGCTGCGCGCCGAGCACCTTCGCGGCGCAATGGGCGAGTGCACCTTGTGATACGTCGCAGAGGTAGGTTATCTTGAAGAAATCGGATAGGTTGTTCAGGTTTGGCAGGTGGATGACTTGAGTGATCTCACCACATCCAATGATACCAACCCGCAAAACACGCTTGTTTCCAGTATTTGAAGTCGTCATCATGTTTGTGGTCAAGGGTAGATCTTGGATAAGCAAAGCTGAGGGTTTGGAAACGAGCTCTGGATTCATGCAGTTTTCCCGCATCATGAATGGAACTTTACTCCATTTAATTAAACCTGCAATGTCTCACTGCTGACCATTAGACATGGTTCCCCGAGGGGAAACATATGTGGGGGGTCTCTGCTCGGCGGGGCGCGTGGAGACCATCGTATCATGCGGTCCGAATAAACACGGGAGTGTGGATCGTATAAAGCGATGAGACATTGAGACATGACATTTAACCAATAGCAGAACAAGTATCACCGAGAACCGCTGATCTTGTTACTTAAAGATGCTGGTGAAATATAATGTTTGATCAACAGGGGATAAGTATCCCCGAGTGCCGTGTTGCTCGAGGTTATTCATCTCCACTAATTCGGCGTATGGACGGTTTGTGGTATGAGAGTTGGCCAATGAAAAGACAACTATCACCGAGAACCGTTTAGAGCGTTGATCTTCCTTCAAAAATCGCTTCACTTCTGAAAAGGGTCGGTAGGATATATGTGAATCCCATGCACTGCGGGGAACATTTCGTAGTCACCTGTAATCGCAGCAAAGCCGATAGCCGGAATCCGAAAAATGTTTGTGGTGCAACTTTCTGTTTTATGGAGGTGGGGGTCTTATTCGATCCATCCGGGGTCTCTAAGCCTAGCGTTACGCATCTTATATATGTCGTGGGTTCCGTGCCAAACCTTTGTGCATGATATTCAGAATTTTGTAGCACCTGGCCTTTGACAAGTCGCACGCCCGTCTCTTTTCTTTTCACATATTTTTGTGGCCTAGGAAGACAAATAGACCATTATTATGTCATTGGAGAAGCCGACTTGCCGCTGGGGCATCGTAGCCACCGGCCAGATCTCGTCATGGTTCGCCAAGGACCTTCTTGTAGCACGCGAAGGTGCAAAGGCCAATCATATTATCCAAGCCATCGGCTCGTCCTCGGTGGAGAAAGGCAAGACATTCATCGAGACACATCTTCCCGGTCTGTCACCAACTCTCTACGGTAGCTACGAACAAGTGTATGCCGACCCAAACGTTGACGTGGTCTACATCGGTACACCGCACGCTTTCCACAAGCAGAACTGTCTCGATGCCATTAGCCATGGCAAGAATGTTCTCTGCGAGAAAGCCTTCACCCTCACGGCTGCCGAGGCACGAGAAGTGATTGAAGCGGCAAAAGCTAAGGGTGTTTTCCTCATGGAGGCCATGTGGACTAGGTTCTGCCCGCTCGTACGCGAGTTGCAGAGGGCCGTCCACGAGGATAAAGTAATTGGCGACGTGTATCGCGCCTTTGCGGATTTTGGATTGAATCAAAAGATCGATGCCCGTGGTCCTGACTCTAGGCTAAAGAACAGGGCTCTTGGGGCTGGTAGTCTGCTAGATATCGGAATCTACAGCTTGACGTGGGTGCTCCTTGCCCTAGAACCACCTGTTGCAGCCGCAGCAGACAAGCCCGGGGAAAAGCCAAAGCTGTTGGCAGCCCAGACTCTCCAAGACGGGGTCGACCGAGCCACGGCTATCATCTTATTATACCCGGATGGCAAGCAAGGTATTGCTACATCGCATACATCCTACAAGTCAGCACCAAGATTCTGTAGAATCGAAGGCAGCAAGGGATCAATCGAGGTTGATGGCCCTGCAGCATCCATGCCCCTCGCCTATACTATCAAGACGGAAGATGGTGAAAAGAAGATCGAATTTAACAGATCGGGGATGGGCTTTTATTGGGAAGCGGATGAGGTTGCACTGAGCCTTGCCGCTAACAAGACGGAAAGTAATATCATGCCTTGGTCTGAGACGATTCGAGTTATGGAGCTTATGGATGAGACTCGGAAGCAAGGAGGCGCCTTATTCCCTCACGAGGAATAGAAATGCATACTATACTAAATTTACAATTGCATTGAATTTAATCCAGCAAGGCAAATTTCGCCCCCATGTTCCAATTTCTCCGCCATCTGAACTCTATCCTTCAAATATTCAAATGTAAAAAATATTATAGCTTTTGGATTAGTGTTAAAAAATGTGATCGAAACGCCTCGCTATTAACACCCACAGCGACTCGACAGTTTGGAGCAGGGGGGTTCGGAGTCTCCAGTCGGTCCGCGATGAGAACGCCGCGGGCTTCACCATCTCCCGTAATGACTGACACGGCCATGTCTTTGTACTCGCACAGGTCAGGCTGCGACACAACAGCCACTGCCAGAGGGTCGTGCATGGGGATGGAGTCAGTCGGCGGCCTCCCGGGGAACCTCACAGCCTGATACTTTATGTAGGCAATTGTAGCGTCTCCAGCGAAAGCAGCAAAGCTGGATGAAGACTTCTTGAGTTCTTGAGCATCTTCCATGCTCAGTCGGACCTTTAGTGTGCAGTCGAGGCCGATCCAGCGCTGAGGGATGCCGGAGCGCAACACGGTTCGGGCGGCCTCGGGATCCGAGAAGACGTTGAATTCTCCCGGCTTGCTGCGTGAGTACATGGTCCCGAAGAAAACCCCTCCCATGATGACAAGCTCTTTAATGGCTGACTTTATCCGAGGTTCGACAAGCAAGGCAATGGCCACGTTGGTGAGTGGTCCGATGGCGACAAGAGTAATCTCGCCCGGGTTTGCAAGGATGTGCTCGACAATGGCAACAGGTGCATAGCCCGGCGAGGGAGCGCGCGCACCTGCTTTTTGCGCAAGCACGTGAGGAGACGGCGTACGCTCCTGGTCGGGATGGATGATGGGGGTAGATGAACCGCGCACAAGAGGGACGTCATGAATGCCGAGCCGGTTGAGAAGCACGCCAGTTAAGATAGTAGCGCTCTCGATGTCGGTGTTGCCGTTGACAGTGGTAATTAAATCAATCTGAATATCTGGATCTGCGTGCGCCAAAGCAAGGGCAAAGCCGTCATCGACATCGGCGCCTGCACCCATGGACAGATCAGTGTCGAGTATGATGCGCGTTGGTGCCATTTTGCGGAGCGAGATTCTGGCACTGGAGTGATTGATGCAATGAAGAGGCTCTGTCGAAAGTCAGGAGCGAATTGGCGCGTCCTTAACAACCCCGGGATCAATGCGCCTGCCGCGTGCGTTCCATTTTATGAAGAGGGGCTTTTCAGGCGATCCTATCCGAATGAATATCATGTCATCTGTTGGCTGACGTGCCGGTACCTAACCGGACAGCGGCCGGTCAAGCTGCTGATCCGTGACTTGTCGGGCAGTGGCCGACTCAAAACTTATGGTTCTTGTGGGGTTCGTGAAGCCATGGATGTGATAGGCTGCTTCATTCTCCCCGCATTTTCCCCATGCTCGTAATATTGGATAGTGGCTCAATTTTGACTAGTTCCATGCTACCCCAAGCAATATCCCGGACTCCATCTACCGCGTCGGACCTGGTCCGGTCTGGATGTGGCGTGTGCCTCTATGTCGGGGGCCATCCGGTCCCAGCTTGAGAATCCACTCTCCCCAACCACTGAATAGTGCCATATTGAAGTCGCTTCAAATCACAAATGCCATGCTATGATCAATTCCAAACCACACAGGTTATGGGATATATAGTCAGGGCACCCGCCTCAGAGTTTACGTGGCTCTTCTCCTGTGTCGTGTAGCAAGCGCCCTGTTCTTTTTCGGAATCACGCTTCACTATGCAGCCTCGCCAAGAATCCGATGAGAAGGCAAACTCTGCCGCTCATCTTGAAACGCTCGATAATGATCATCTTCCCAAGGCCATCGACAAGGCCTTGGCCGAAGGAGATGCGGTTCAGATGCGATCTGAGCTGGACGATTTGCCCATTTTGAAAGCCCTACGCATATACTGGCGTATCGCCGCAATCTGCATGATGGCCGCGTTCAGTGCTGCGCTAGAAGGCTACCGTACGTTTTATTTTTATTTTTGTTAATCGAAGACTCTGGATCTCACTCTAACTTTGAATCGAAGAACTCGCACTCACCAATTCCATCGTCTCAAACAAAGGCTTCATCCGTCAAATGTCCGGTGGGGGCACTAAGCTGAATCCCACTCATGTGGCCATTTGGGGAGGGATGCTGTCCACAGGTCAATTTGTCGGCGTGGGTCTCCTTCAACTAATTGCCGATAAAGTAGGCCGCAGGATCTCTATGCACATCACCTGGGCTTCTCTTGTAGTGGTAAGCTGCAGGCCTTGTTCCACCTGTTCATTTCCGCTATGCTGATAGTCTTGACAGTCTGTGGCTCTGGAATCGGCCGCGACCAACTGGCTCTACTGGCTCTTCGCCAGGCTGATCGGAGGAGCGGGCCTCGGCATGATGCAAGCAACTTATCCTGTTTATATTTCGGAAAACTCCCCGACACAAATTAGAGGCCTCCTTACCACTTCATACATGCTGTGGGTGATCTGGGTACGGACTGGTAGTTCCATGACAGCAGCTAACTTGATGCAGCTGGTATGTTTGCTCACAAATTTTTGCGCCGTTGGCTTTGCGACAATTGGCCTTCAAGGACCCATATAACTTCAAAATTCCCATCCTGACACAATGGGGAATGCTGGGCGGAATGCTCATCATCAACTTATTCTTTCTACCTGAGAGTCCATGTGAGTTCAAGGAATTGCCATCATCATCAACACTATCATTTACTCTGGGGCTGACCAAAGCTAGGGTGGCTTGTACAAAGGGACAAGATTGATAAGGCGGAAGCTGTGCTGGCCAAGACGCACAGAGGTGTGCCGGGGTACGATGTGAAGAGCGAACTGGTAAGATCCAAACCTTTCAGTCTACTTTGTACTTGAATTGACTTTTTGGTAGTCAATAATAATCGCTACGGTTGAACGCGAGCGACAATTCGCCGCCGAGGATAAAAACCAATACAAGGAGATTTTTCGAGGTGTCAACCTTTGGCGGCTCTTTATTTGTTTCTGGCCAAAAGCGATGCAACAGTTTACAGGACAAAGCGTCACAAATAACTATGGTACATACTTTTGTGAGTTAACCTGCCTTCCTGGCAATTAAATGGTCGTACGCGTTTCGCCTTATTGCTAACTGAGATTAGTCGAACTGGCTGGCAACAATGATCCTTTCACGGTGACTGTTATTCTCGCCGTCTGTCAGCTTGTGGGTGTTCTCGTGACATCTCTGCTTTCAGATGGATTTGGTCGGCGATGGCTTACTCTGGGCCTCTTTGGTTCCGGGGCCATCTCAATTCTCGCCATCGGTATTCTTGGATCTTTCAACTACCAGAGTGAAGAGCTGGGTAGCGTCCTAGTGAGTGATTTTCAGTTATCAAAAGCTACTCAAACTATGACTAAAACTTTGTTGCAGGTATTTTGGGCCTGTGTGTCCAACTTCGGAGTCATTGGAGGTGCTGGAATCGCCTACTCTTACATCGCCGAGATTCCCACTCAACGGCTTCGAGCGCGCACTGCCTCCATAGCCCTCATGGGGTCGTTCCTTCTTGGTATAACTTTCAATTACACAGTACCACTTATGCTCAAGGTTTGGAGCGTCAGAACGGGATATTTGTAAGTTCAATATTCCCCCATTTGGTAGCAATCGCACATGTAGTGTCGCTAACCTCACCAAGCTTCGGAGCTACAGGTATCATCGCGTGCGTCGTTGGCTATTTTGTCCTACCAGAAATTACCTGCCGAACTCCAGCCGAGATAGACGAGATGTTCGAAGATAAGATTGCACCGCGCAAGTTCCGGAAGCACGTCACGCAGGTCCAGTTGTTTCTTGAGGAAAAGGAAAATAAGATGCAGATGTCACCAGAGGACAGAGCGTAGTCTGGCTTCACCAATGCCAACATCGGCCCTGTGATCTCGGATTTCGTACCTGGAAGCTGAATCAGATACTAGGGCGTGGTTAATTATATACGTAACAAGAAACGAGTAGCATTGACAATCCGTTGAACTAGTCTAGGGTAATGATGGGATAATATATCTCCACGTAGTAACGAGAGTAACATCGCGTTGATAGATTGACACGAGTTAATCAGCCCTGATGCCTGGTCTTTGGGCTTTACTGTGCAATCGCTATTTAGTTGATAAATGTATTTGAACATTGGATGTCATCGAACACCGCGAATTAAGCCGACAGGACGATTTGTACCCAGGAACAGTTGTACATGTGCGCTTCGCAGTGCCCATACATTTCAAAGCCAATAGTTGGTCTTGATTAGGGCCAAGGGTCACCGATAAGCAATAATTCTTTTAAATTAAAATATTCCACTGGGTAGCGAGATGGTGTATTCAAGATCGAGCCCAGCAGTTTTGGCAACAAGGTGGTGACCCAGGGATTTGGCGGAAGTTGGTTTTTCCGACCGAGGGAGAAGTGGGCGAAAGCCAATTAGCCACTAAGATGGTTCAATTTCCGTTTCCCCATAATCTCTCACAACTTATCCAGGTATTCAAAATAGTGTCTTCCATCAAAAGGCTGAGAATAGTCGGTCAAATAAAAGTCGACTAATTGGGATTATCAAATTTTATTGTACTTGCCGCTCAGATCTTACCACAACCGAGTACAGGACAGATACCTATGTCGGAATGAGCCCGACCATTCAGCTTCATCGTCTGGTGACGCTTCATGCATGCTGCACCTAGCGAGTACATAATACCCACCATAGCTTCAGACATGCAGGGTCAAGTCTCTCGCTCCCGTCGGAAACGGGCTTCCACCCCCCCAACCAGAAATAGACGGGTCCGCTCCACGTCATCCTCTGCTCCACACCAGACTGCATCTGCCAAGAGTTCTCACGGGCGCATTGTCGTTCCCGCGTGCGATAGATGTCGTTCCTTCAAGAAGAAGTGCAGCCGGACCTTTCCCGCCTGTCATTTGTGTACCAGCGCAAACCGACCTTGCTCATATAATGCAGCACCAATTACCCCTGAGGCCGAGGTCGTGCAATTGAGGGCACGAGTCCAATGGTTTAGCGATTACATTAACCACCATCTTCTGGAACCACATTCTGACACAGGCATCGAAGATGTTGAGACTGGTTCCGACCTTGCGTCCTTGCTTGGTAGTCGTCTGAACCTCGGTCCTACGAACTCGGCAACTCTGCCGCCCCAAACACAGGGTCAAGATGCACTTGCTGCAATGCTTTCAACCGATGCAGAGCGGAATCGAGCCGAAAATGACTTGATACCTGGCCATGTCGAGTCAGAGAACTCAGTAGAAGGACTATCAAGCCTCGGTGCTCAATTTGACAGAAACACCAGCGCTCCACCCAATGATTCGGACGGTGCCGGCCTAACCGACCATCAAGGGTCCTGTCAAAACTCAGCACGCACACGGAATCTAAACACCAGTGACTTCATCCCAGACTACAATCCACGGACGGATATGGCAGCTCGCCGCTTTGTTGATGCCTACTTTCGGAATGTCAACGGAGCGTACCCCTTCGTCAACCAGACCAAAGTCCTCGAGAATCTCGAGAAACTGGGCAACCTAGCCCGTAGGCTCCGTGATTCACAATCTACCCTACTGTACTTGGTCATGTCCATAGGCTGCACCGCTCTCGAGCGGGCGAGCCAGGCCCCCGGAGATGCGGCGGCGCGATTTGAGGTGGCGTACGCTGAGATCATACAAGAGAGCGTGTGCCGAGCCACAATCGAATCGGTACAGATCTTGATGCTTTTAGCGCTTTACTCACTGTTTGACCCAGATGGAACATCAGTGTATTCCATTGTCGGCATCGCTGCGCGGCAGGCCATTACTTTGGGCCTGACTCGTCGGCCAGCAGATGAAAAGACCCATGCGCCTGACGAAACAGAGCTACAACATCGTCTTTACTGGAGTATATTTGCGCTCGATCGTATGATGGCGGTGTCACAAGGTTTACCTGTGTCCCTGACCGATAACAGCGACGTGCCATTCCCGAGCTTGACTGTGGAAGAATTTGCTAGCGCTGAGAGAATAACGCACGCACGGAAGCTGCAGACGAGTCGACATGTTATCCAGCTGCGTCAGCTGGAGGGCCGCATCTTGGACCAGGTTCATTTCAGAACAGACACGGAGATTGCGGATCTGGCGCCTTTGGATAGGCGAGCAAAGCTGAGCGGCCTCCGAGCGTCCATCGAAGATTGGTATAGCCAGGGATGTCTGATGTCGCCGGTAGGAGGTGATAACGCCACCGTTCATAGCAGCACGACCTGGCTCAGCGCGCGGTATTACCACCTGTTACTGCTGCTATACTATCCGAACCACTTCAATAGCTCAGCGAAGGCTGTATCACGGCAAGACCTACAGCAATTCGCCCAGCGTCAACTCCAAGCAACGTCGGCCCTTTTCCAGCAGCAGCAACTCCCTCTTAATTGGAATACGCTTTATAGACTGATGCCCATATGCTTGGTGTTGATGCATGATTTTGTGGCAGTATGTCGCTCGGTGAACTGGACCTCACAGTCGACATTTCCTTTCCTAGCAAGAGACGAGGTTGACGTTGCGCTGTCCGTCCTGCAAGCGTTCCCGAAGGAGTGGAAATTGGCTCACCAGGCGGCGGAAGTAGTGCGTCAGTTCGCGGGGGTTATATCAGGCGGGATGGCTGCCTTCTTCTCAGACGATCCATTGCTCTCTTTGGGGGCTGTCGGAGGACCCACTCCCGCCATTGATGGTAGCAACAGCGCAGGGGAGGAATACGGACACAGAGACAGCCTGCCGGTCTTAATGAAGCCCTGCATCGCGAGGATGATACTCATAATGCAAGAGATGATGGGGAAATCAACCTGCTTTCAGTTTATCGAATACCCACCAGATGAACCTAAAAACACAGATGGCCTGGCTGCGGCGACAATGCCTCATCAACAACCCCATCAACAGTACCAGCAACGACAACAACAGGCACTGCCTCCAATAGTGAGCCAGGTAACACTGAACCGGAATGAATTGAATGGTATACAGCAAGTTGGAGTAGGTGATGACTACGACATCGGTTACGGATGGGGTGCCATAGATTTGGACTTCCTATGAAATAAGAAGCGGTTTTTGGATTATAGCAAAATCATGTTCGTATTAATACACACTCATGTACAACTTAGTAATCTGTAAGAAATATCCACACGGCCAAGACCAAAATCAATGGCCATTCTGAGCTCCATTAATGCCATTGACACCATTAGTGCCATTCACCTTGGCCCCAAATCCCTTCGAGACTCGCATCATATCATCGACCATCAGTTGGCTTGCTCCAAAATACTTTGTTGGGTCGCAAAGATCCTCTAATGCCTGTCCATTGAAGTGAGCCGTCACCTCCTCTTGCTTCTTTAAACACTCCAGCAACACATCTCCGCTCTCAATCGACTCCTTGCACGCGCTGTATACAACATCGTGGGCTGGTTGGCGACCAATGTGGGGAGCAAGAGCCATCATTACCGCCTCTCCTACAATCAACCCATTGGTTGACAGGAGGTTCTTCTTCATTGCTCCAGTATTAACAACAAGACCTCCTAGGGCAAAGTTGGTCTGATGTAGAGACCCAGATGCGAGCACGAATGCCTCAGGTAGGGCCACCCACTCCAAGTGCCAAGGACCAGACGCACGTTCAAAGTCAACCACCATGGCGTCGAGACCAAGTGAAGCATTGGAACGAAGAAGTTTTGATGCAGCATAGATGAGCTCGCTGGAGATGGGGTTCCTCTTCTGCGGCATCGTGGATGATGCTCCTCGGAGAGGCACAAACGGCTCAGAAACCTCTCCCAGCTCGTTTGATGACATGCAGATCAAGTCGTAGGCAATCTTTCCTAGCGAACCACCAACGAGACCAAGGTAGTTAAGAACCTCGGCGATATTATCTCTCGCTACGTGCCAGGTGATTGGGGGGTTCTGCAGCTGCAACTCCTCTGCCAGCGCTGCTCGGACACGGAGTCCAGTGTCGTCAGATCCCAACGAGGCCAATGTGCCAGCGGCTCCGCCAAATTGGACAAGCAGACATCTATTCTCAATTTCCTCTAGCCGCTGTAGGTGTCGCACAGTGGCTGACAAGTACACAGCGCACTTGTATCCAAATGTACAAGGGAGAGCGTGCTGAAGATGGGTTCGCCCTGCCATGGGGGTATCGCGGTGCTTCTCAGACAGAGTGCGCAGGATTGAAACAAGCTCGCGGAGTTGCTGCTTAATAAGCATGAGACCCTCTCGGATTTGCAAAACTGATGCATCATCCATGATGTCTTGCGTAGTGGCTCCCCAGTGGATATACTTGGCGACCTCAGGCGATGTCTTGGCCACGAGCTGCTCCACTAGGGGCAGCACAGGGTATCCGACAATATCTGTGTCCCTTGAAAGCTTCTCCATACTTATTTGGTTAGCCTCGAAAAAAGCCCCGACCACCTATTTGGTGTACTCACTCGATCTCAACGCCTGTGACGGCTGCTGTCAGACGCTCCCCTACCTCTGGGGGAATAACGCCTGTCTTGGACTGAGCTCTGGCTAGAGCAGCCTCGACTTCAATCATTCGCTTTACATAGGTATCATCCGAGAAGACATCGCGCATGCCCTGCGTTCCGAAGAGATTGCGGAAGACGCGCGAATCAAGTGCTGACACGGACATTGTGAAAGGTGGTTGGTACAATTCTGAGAGCCTCGAACGATTCTTGTCCAAGAATGGCTAACGGTACCGAATAGGAAGAGAGAACAATTCATTTATATGCCCAAGAAATCACGCGTCCGTCACCGCTGGGGGGTTTCGTACACTGCCTTCACTCTCGGGAAAGACACTTATCCCGGGGATTTTCTGCGGAATAAGACGCTATTCCGGACCCACAATGCGGATTTCTCGCCACACAATTTCTCCGCACTGGGGCTGCTCCACTGCCTTGGGCCATGTCTGATGAAATCTGGGGCGACGGATTTCCACCTGTCAAACCGGAATAAGCACGGAGAGATGAACCGAGACGATCGCCATGAGTTCTGCAGCCTCGCCTCTTCCAATGGGAGCCGGTCAAGTCTGGTAAGATTTTGTCAACAAAAGAATTCACTGCATGTAGGAAAATATCTAACATGGAGGCAGTGACCGTTGTCGCGCGTAGGCCATCTTATTGCGCTTGCATACCCTTGTACTGATGCCCTCATGATAGGAAAAAAGTGAAATGCGATGGCGCTGTGCCCCAGGTTTGCATCACCTGTTCCAACGGCTGTGGCCTCTGTTTCACTGTTCAATCTACAGAGATCATTCGTTTTGCCAAAATACGAAGCTAATAACGATCACAGTGTGGTAACTGCGCCTCTGCGAGCGCCCCTTGCGTTGTATCGGCCAAATTGAAGCGAAAAACGAAAATACGGGGCTTTCAGGCCTCATCGGAGGAAGAGCTATTGCGGCTTCGAGTAGAAAATTCCGAACTCAAGACCACACTTCAAGGCGAACGAGAAGTAATTGCTTCACTACAGCGCCGTATCGAGGAATTGTTGCAACCGTCCCAGGTTATTCCGGAGCCATTGCTATTCCGGTCCAATCCCAACCCACCATCCACCGACAAGTCTGGCCCTGTTGTCCAGCACATGGGCCGCCTTGTGCTTGATGATGAGGGCTTTAAGAGATTCGCCGGCTCCACGACTGGAGTGCACTTTTTATTGTCGGTCCAACAATCCCTCCATCAGAAGGGTATCATTCGCGATCGATTTCCAGAGAGCTGTTACCGTCTGCACTTGCTTTCGCCTGTGCGCGACTCATGGTTTCAGTCAACTTCGTGGTTGTCTTCTCGACAGAACGGCCCGGAGTTCTTGGGTCAGCTTAAAATAGCTTTCGATCGACCGATATCCTTCTACGTCAGGCAAATATCATTGTTCCAGAAGACGTGGTTTTCCCTATGCCCACTGGTCGCCGAGTCGGACCTCATTCGACATGTCATTGAGGCACAGGATGCACTGCGTCGCGGGACTGTGCTTCGCACGTTCGGACATTGCTTTCAAATGCTCGTCATAATGCTCATTAATTCCTCAACCGTCGATGATAATCCAGATCGAATAGACTCCGCTGCGTGTTCAAGTCTAGTTCGTTTAATGTCGTCTCAGTTGGCGGCGCTGGCAGATCTGACGAGCTTGCAAGGCTTAGCTCTGTTCGCATTTTACATTCAAATGAGTGGAAAGACTCTTCTCATGCCCCAACTAAACGGGATTCTGGTGCGCACTGCCCAGCTTCTTGGACTACACCGCCACCATAGGCGATTCAGATTCAGCGCTGGGCAAATAGAAATGAGGAATAGACTATGGTGGTTTATATTCATATATGACAAGTAGGTCTTGCCCCGTTACTTTCATAGCCCAGACTTACCAACAGATGCATAGGGTCACCTCAATAACACTGGGCTTATCGCAGCTCATTCAAGATATGGACGTGGATACAGATTTACCCACTGATTGCGAACTAGAAGAGGTGGAAACATCACATATCTCATTTCCTTTACCAGGAGAAACAACGAAAATGGCGGCATTCCTGGCAGTAATATCTCTTTGTCGTATTCTCGCTGAAGCTCTTGAGCTTCTTTACACCACTACTCATCGTCGGCACGGGGTCGAAAAAATTGCAAAACTTCACCAAGACTTACTAAACTGGCGAAACCGATTTAACCCACACCAAGGCGAAGAAAGCGGTGTCGGGAATGACATTCCGAAAGAAGAGCCATCACGGACGTGGTTAAATACCATGGACCATTATGCCATGCTTTTGATTCATCGTCCAGGCTTGACCTTTGACGAATCGACCCCTTTCTTCAAAGAAAACCTCGTACATTGCACTCTTGCCTGTTCCGGGATAATCCGCTTGCTTTGCCCTTCTGGCTTCGACAGCAATGTGAGGGGCATCCTACCGCTAGGCTATAGCCTTCTGCTCCATTGTGGGCTCACTCATATCTACTTCCAATCTTACCAGTTTGAGCACCAAACAGCTTCAGGCATTCCAAGCTGGGAATCAAGTCTTAATGCAGTCAAATGTGTGATTGACTCGCTTTCTCGTTTCAAACCAACTGAACGCGGTGATGAAGAGGCCTCGCAGCCTTTTACAATTGCTATTTCAGACGCTATCCAGCTGCTGGGGAATCTCAGCCAGGCCACACTAAATCATACGGACAATGTAGCTGGCGGCATCGGGAACTCCCTCCTTAACCCATCACTAGCGTCCAGTTTAGCCTCAGGGAATAATTGGTTTGATATTGCATCACTAGAGGTTGGCCAGGGGGTAGGCGGGCTGGAGACATTGAATCACCTAGATTTGATAGATTGGATGTCTGAAAATCCGTTTAGTGTACTTCCGGGGACAGAATAAATGTAAAACGTTCGTCAAGGCTTGGCCTAGGCTTTCATGACAACCGAATGATGGATCTACGTTTAAGAAACTGAGAATACAGCCAACGCCGCATGCGCGAAAGTTTTCAACCTGTGTCAGTATACCTCAGGTGCCTAGCTACCAGCTGTTTCGCTCATTTCCGGCCTGGGTCCAACCGACTCGGCCCATTGTCCGCACAAGTGCGGGGCCACAGAACACCCATGAGACGATCCAGGCGAGCCAGCAGAAAATGAATGTCTCGAGTTGTTTCCAATGGGAAATAAGGCGTACTTGTGGGGGAAATAGTGGTGCTGGGTCGGGGCAACACATAGAGATGACATGCTACGTCGGGTTAAGAACCTATCCCGCAGCTGCTGGACCACAATTTCGCAAAATGCGACAGTACTCTGGAAGCAGCAACCGTAAATCATTGCCGACAAAATTAAGCATCTGCTATGCTTAAATCTCTACAGCATTGCAGTAGATGCTAAAATTAGATTATTCTATTACTCATAACTATTGGACAGGCAAAATTATTGAGGTAGCAGCAAAATCCTTGCAATGTCCAACATATTCCACCCTGGCTCATCTAGCCACTTGGGATCGTTTTCTCCTAAACGAAGTGCTGATTCCAAAGAATTAGCCATAACACGGCTATCCCAAATGCCCTCTCTCATTCCCATCGACCGCAACAAGCTTACACCTTTCTGCCATACATCACGCTCTCTGCTTGCCGCACAAACCTGACTGACTGCAGGGATAATGTGTGCATCGAGGCAGAAAATGGGGCCTGATGCGTCTTTCTGATGCGCTAGAGCCTCGACTTTTTTAAAGATTGATTCGCAAGTCTCACGTTTAACCTTTCCAAAAGACGCCAAATCGAAGAAAATAAACCATGAATCTCGCCTAAGCTCGATAATTTGGACCCTGCGACGCTGGTCTTCTGATAAACGCTCTTGGTCAAGGCCAGCCAGAAACGAATCGAGACGCCGGACCCAATTACGAGCGATGGGCTCGATGGTTGTTGTCGAAAACATGGTGCGATTCAAGGCATATGTCGGAGACGGGCAAGGACCAAACTGATGAGTAGTTGGCGCTAGACCTTTTCTACGCTCTTGCAATGCTAAAGTCACCCTTGCATGGCCCTCCATATTCATTTCATAAAATGCCTTTGCCGCTGCGTCGACTGAATCGAACGGTTTGTCGCTATTGCGCAGGTTCGTCTCGGGTATTGAATACAGATATAGCTCGGGAATAGACGATATTCCTAGATAAGTTGCTACGTCGATGTTGAGTCTTGTTAAGGCGAATTCGGCACTATTGAAAAATATCGACTCCTCGGATCCTGGTCGCTTCAGAATATCCCCGGATAGCTGGCGAAGGGAGGCGAGGAGTGAATATCCTCCCTTTAAATGGCGAAGTGACTCCATGTAGCGACCCAATAGGTTTTCAATGCAGGTAAATATCAGACAGCATGCAAGCAAAGTCTTCATCTTGGATATTGACTGTGCAGCTGAAGCTGAGTTGATATGGTTTATGGCTCGATTATAGTGTTGAAAACAACCTTGATCAAATATTTGCGACGCTGAGGAGAAAGTGGGCGGTCCCTGACGCCGGGTTTTGAAGTGTTTATGCGCGCTCCCGAGAGCACAAAGGGCATACCTGACAGAGCTTTCGACATGGCCAAGAGGGAGAACGTGCTGTATCCAGAATTCGATCGGGAATATACCTCCGCGAAGATCCTCAAGGATAAATGTCCGAACATGGTGGAGAAGATAGGCTTCGGCAGGAGGCTGGGTCGCATCAGCAAGCAGGATGCGAGGCGCAGTGCTGGTCAAATCGTGGCGGGGAAGTAGCTGCATCACAGCATGCATTTTTTCCGTGTTGGTTTTTGGCCTGGATTTTCGCGGCAGAACTATGTACCCGTCGCATCTATAACCAAAGTGTTCGCATCTTCGGCAGTGAGGCTTTGCCTCATCACATTTCACATGGCGAAGTCTAGATGCAAATAAGTATCGATTCTGTAAATGGATATTTGGAAAAACTCACTTGCTGCAGTCAGAATCAGTATCAATACGTGTCAACACCTCACGAGCTACACATACCATGTCACACAGCCGGTCCGCACTTTCTTCCCGCTGGTCCTTGTGGCCTTCTTTTTTGGCGCGTCTGGCTTGGTTGAAAGATTGGCTGACGTGCTGAATTTGCTAAACATTTTGAAGATGAGTCGCTGGCTCAGGGGAGAGGCATTCCGGCCAGCGCATGACCTTTATAATGCATGGGCTGAAACTTTATTGTACGTGCCCTCGCGCTAGCAACAACCCACGCTCCCCCCAGACGAGGTCAAAGGGCGATTGCAATGTCGCACGGACCAGCTATGGTCCCTGGCCCATAATCCAAACGCTGAACTAGAGAAATTTAGGACCGGAACTCGGCAAGTTAGGGTACAAACGGAAGATGACGGTGCAAAACGGCTAAGCCTAGGCCACGTTGAATATTTAAAGCACAGGAATGACGAAATAGACTTCAAATTACAAGGGGCGGTCAAAAAATAGGCTTACTGGCCGGGAATTATTTTTATCAAACCCTGGGCCGCAGCCACCTTCACCCCTGAAAAATATGACACATGTCATAGCC
Source organism: Calonectria hawksworthii (assembly GCA_020975415.1). Lineage (NCBI taxonomy): Eukaryota > Fungi > Ascomycota > Sordariomycetes > Hypocreales > Nectriaceae > Calonectria > Calonectria hawksworthii. The sequence goes on from JAHXZK010000007.1 coordinate 1,555,389, forward strand.
CTACACGTAGAACCCGACAACGCGCATTTGATGTGGATCCTTGCGTTCATCAGATAATCAATGCTTTGGAATTGAACTCACACACCAAAATGAACATAAGGAACCCAAAGAGGCGGCTCCGGATTTTCCATATCACAAACCTCCACATTCCGCGGCTCTCGAAAGCCTCTTCGATCGCCAGAACTTGGAGCACTTGCCCTTCTCCCCTGCCCTGTATCCGAAGAAGCCTGCTCAGCGGTCACTTCTTTAGGAACACCAATCCAGCGATCCCGAAGTAGCTTTGTGGCATGGTGGAGCCCCCGAGAAATAGACTCATCTCTTATCCCCTTGGATTTGATGGCTTTGTACGTTATCCGGGCCATGTCCTCGCAAATGCTATCGTTGACGCTCCACAGGGTGCCGATGACATGTCGGAAACCGGCAATCTGGCAGGCACCAATTAAATGAATCCCCTCGTTGAATAGCTCTATTTTATCACTTCTACCTGTTCCGCAGGCTGAAAGATATGCAAGAACCGGTCGATTCTTGTGTAAACTGATATCAATCAAGTCAGAAACGCAGAGGGGGTCCTGATATCCATCTTGAAGAACAAGGAAGCTTTTAGATGGGTCAGTCGCATTTGTGGAACCGTGGCCGGCAAAATGAAATATTTTGCAGTCAGATAAAGAGGCAAGGACATGTTCTTTGGTCCTTTCTGGCTCTGTTGGGTCGATATCCATTGATTCGCATAAATCGCTCAGAGCTTGGACTTCTTTTTTTGCAAATGGAAGGCGGAAATGACCAGGGGTATCATCCATGGCTACTAGGACTGCCTTGGCAGGCGTGGAAACAATAGGTTGTCGACGACCGTGGATCAAAGTCTTGATAGTCGAGCTGTACGAGGATACAACTCTATCAAGTACCGTATCTCCAGAATTTTCTCGGTGTCGCCCGGCTGCATGGATGGGGAATTTGCTGAAATGTCCAGTCAGAATCCACCACACGTGAGGACAATCATCTGAACTGGCCGGCTCGGTAAAACCCAATGCATCCATAACAGGACTGGCGACAACATCCCAGAGCCACTCCAAAGTTTCTGGGGCCTCCAGATTATTGCTTGTTGCCTTTTCCACAACTTCTAGAGGATCAACAACGTCTTTCAAGTGTATCAATCGTATCTCGTTTGGTTGAACAATTATTGCATCGGAACGCAAGATGCTATTGTTGATAACAACGATAGGGCCGTTATTGGACGCAGCCTTCATTTCGTCCTCGCTTGGTGCGCGTAGAAAGGACTCAAAACCTTCCTTTGTACGGATTTCCAAGATGACTTTGTCCAGCTCCTGGCCTATATCATAGCGCTGGTTCCATGCGGTCCAGTCTCTGCCTACCTTTCCGTTTATGTCTAATCCGGAAGCAATATCTTCTCTAAGGCTTGAGAGCCTTTTTGAAAGATCAGGGTGTGCCTTTTCAAGATGCTGAATATCTGCCCGCATGTCATCGATTGATGCCGCGAGCAGACCACGACCTTCTTCCAGGATAGTCAACGCAGTCGCTGCGCCTTGGTTGTCCATCAATGCCACTGCAGCAGCATCACAAGAAATTCCTCTGAGCTTTGAGATGAGATCCTGTTTATCTTCCGTATGCAGGGACCGCGTCATCAATTGAGGGATGAAATTGACAGCGCGAGAACCAACTCGATAGGCGCTGCGCCAGTCCTCAAGCGAGGAGTAATGCTGAAGCGCATTGACACCCGATTGGATCCTATTAATTATGGGGGAACTGGAAAGATCTATGGCCGACTCAGACAAGTATGCAGCCTCTTGGAGGTCGTGCCACTGTCTCGCTCTGTTATATCTCTCTACCAGTCGAAATCCAAGGTTGTTGAGATATCCAGTAAGATTTGGATTGTGTTGCGGAGTGATCTCTACAACGTTTCTCATCAAAGTTATGGCTTCCTCTATGCTGGCGATATCGTTCAGCTCCATATGTCGAGTTGACAATCCATTCGCTAGGTTGTTCATCCTTACTCCTCGTTGTGGGTGATCTTTCGGGGTACCGTTGACAGATTCGCGGCTGATTCTGATTGACTCTTCGAGGTCAGTGATGGATCTTTTTTCATCATATCTCGCACTGATTAGATTTGAAAGGTTGTGCAAGCGGCTTGCCCTATCCGGTCCATCACTCGGGGTTGTTCTGACGGCTTCCTTCATGATCTTGATGGCCTCTTCAAGCTCAGATGTAACTCTGGTCCTCTGGTATCGATCCCAAAGACGGTTGGCAAGGGTTTCTAAATGCACAGGCCGACTTTGGTGGGTTGGGGCCATGATTGTAGCTGCCTCACGACTGAGCCGAATGGCCTCATCCAAGTCCGCCATTGCTCCAGTCAGCAAATGTCGGTCGGCGAGCAAGATTGAGAAATTAGATAATACGGAAGCTCGATATTCATCGCCCTGCCATAATTTAGACATTGCTTTTTCTCCCATCCGAATACCTTCTTCAAGACATATAAATGATCCAGTTTTGGAATACTTCCATCGAAGTTGACTACTGAGATTGTCTACGCGCAACGCGTACACTGAAAGGTTCTCCGGTGTCTGTTGAACAGCCTGGCGAGCAGTTTGGATGCTTTCGTCGATGTCAGACACATCTTCCGTCCTCTGATACCTAAATCCTAGTCGATATGAATGATCGTAGAGAACCGTTGCCATTTGAGGGTCACTTTCTGAAGTTGACCCTATAGCTTCGCGCCCAATTTTAATCGCGGTCTCAAGGTCGGATAACTGGCCAGTTTTCGAATATCGAGAATCCATTAATTTCGCCAAGCTATAAAGTAATCTTGCATTGAGGGGGTGATCTTGTGGGATTGTTTTAAAGAGTTCTACCATATGTTGCATGGCCTCCTTGTATTGAAGCTCGGCTCCTGTAGCCTCATAGGCCTTTGATAAAGATATTGCAAGGTTTATTACAAGCAATGGCTGGCCCGTATGTCCTTGAGGTAGGGATGATGCTGCTTCCCGTGCCACTCGGATTGCTTCGTCAAGGTCAGAAGATGACCGCGTCCTTGAATATCGGGAAAAAATTCGTTTGTTGAGCGAGTCTAAAAGGGCAGCCCGATATGGGCCTTCGTTCGGAGCCAGGTCAATGGCCTCGCGTACCACTTTAATAGCATCATCGATATAGCATGCTTCTCCTGTCAAAGCATACTTGGTATCAAGAAGTTCTCCGAGTTTATGTACGGCAACAGACCGACTTGGATAGTTCCCCAGCCCAGGGTCTAGAGCCTCCTTTCCTATCTGAATAGCATCCTCGTGATCACACTGCGAGTTATTTTTCTCGAATCTGTCGACAAGGGAATCTCGAAGTTTGTTCAGAAGAAGGATTCGATGCTCATGAACCAGCGAATCTGAACTAAGAGCACTTTGGAACGCCTGGATTCTTTCACTAAGATCTGCTGGTTCATCTATGGAACCATCAAACCGGTTCAGACTTTCATCAGGCGATGTTGAGTCCCCGCCCAGTTCTTGGTTTCGGTGTGATGGTGAATTGATTGCTTGACTTTTGGTTTGAGTCGTATTCTCAAAAGCAGCCATTTCTTGATTTCCAGAACCGCTGTTGGAGAGATCCTTTCTTTGGGGCTGATCATACGCTGAGCCATTTGAGTCCTCATCTGAGGCGTCCTTGTGGCTCGGTGATTTCGGGACAGTTGGGTCCAGAAGCATGAACATTTTGGGAGCAAGGATCTGAACCAACAAGTGATTTATAGCAATTATAGAAATCCCAAATAGTCTGCGATCTGCATCAGTTCTGTTTGTGTTCGAGAGTCGTGGTTGGATGTTAGGCAGCAACCATTCCTCAGCCTGATATGCAACTCCCTGGCGGGGTCGTGACACGTACGGCACGTGATACACCCGCCACCGATATCAAATCAGAAGCGATGGGTCAATGACAAATGCAGAGAAGAAATTATGCCACAAGGCCAAATTAGTAGCTAAAAATGCATTCCAGATTCATGCCGGCGCCGGACATCTATCTATCTCAGTAATGGATAAATCGGGTGGCAGCAACGGGACTGTCCATTTTGGTTGCGGGAGGAAAAAAGTGACTAAGAAATGTTGAAGAGGCAGGTTGGAAATTAGCAAGAATCGCCGAGCGGGGACGGAATGCGATGTTTAGAAGCGAGAATTTGTAAAGTACTGTTGGTCGTTGATTGTTTATGAGCCTGCCTGAATTTGGCACTTCATCCCCGGTTATGCTGCACGAAATTGTGGGTCAGAGATCAGCTACCAATGCCTGCTTCGCGGTAGTGTTGAGACTCACGTTGAGGTTCCCCCCTTACTGAATAGAATGTTTCGAGGCAAACCATCTGCAGTGTAGTTTCTGAATGTGTTGGCGCGAGGCAGGAGACATGGCTGCAACTTTTCTTCATCTCCGTGAACCAAATTACAATTCACATCTTAGAATAGATTTTATTTATGGTACCATAATCGTCATCTAGATAAAGGCAAGAGAAAATGGGGAAAAGAAAGTAGTGACATCGAGTTCAAATATAACAAGGATTAAGAATTGAAAGTTCTATACAGTAGGCAGTCCATCCAACTGATCAAGATATATCTTGGCTTTCACGGATCCAGCTTACAGACCCAGAACCGTGCAACAATACAATCTAGGGTTTAATTCCGGTTGGCGTTGAAAACACATCCTCTGGATCCAAATCTGCCTTGATAGTTTGTAGGCGCTGTAGATTCTGGCCATAAAAGACATCCGGGGGCACTCCGAAAACAGGAGTCCCAACGTATGAGAGGTATCCCTCAGACTGACCTCCTTGAATGGTCAGCATGGCCTTGTCTACATAATCGTAGGTGACATTCGTAGTAGGCCCCTCGGTATAGACCATCATATTGAAGGAGTAGATTGAGTTTCTGTGAGGGTACGCCGTGGCGTCGACCGGCTTGGAATTGGCCGCTCCGTTTTGTAGATCGAACATGGCTGACCAGTTTGTTGACTCGTTTTCTGCGTATTGCAGGTGGTGAAACAAGTTGTCGATGCTTTCGTTGGTTGGAGTTTTGTCGTACGTCAGAATCGTATCCCGTGAGTGAAAGTATGATTGATTCACATGCTGAGCCGACAATGACTCGAAGGTTGCTTCCATGTGCTCAATCCAGCTAATGTTAGACTTTTCGTTCGCAACAACAGCACCTGGAAGCTGGTTCTTTAGATCCAGTGCACGAAAGTCGGCCTCGCTGCCTATATAGGCACCGGTAATTACCAAAGAGCCGTTGGTAATGATGGCGTTGATGCCAAGGGCTGTAGTTAGATCTGGGTTGCTGGCAAACACGTGGTAGGCCTTGAAAGCGTCGGCCAAGACAGACGCATTCTTCGATTGCAAAGCATATGTGAATGAGTGGACTTGGGAAGGCTCTCGCTTAGCTTGGAATTTAAACTCGGTGATGACACCAAAGTTTGATCCAGCACCCCTGAGTGCCCAGAACAGATCAGAGTTGGAGGATTCTGATGCAACAACAACGGAACCATTGGCAAGCACAACCTGAGCCTCAACAATTGCGTCCAAAGTCGGGCCATTCTCTCGGCTTGTCATTCCGAGTCCACCAACAACAGCGTGGCCACCCAGTCCGACCGTCGGAAACGATCCATGGGACATGTACCAGCCGCCTTTCTGATGCAAGCCTCTAACCGCCGTCTTCAAAACGTTGCCAGGACCAACCGTTGCGACTCCGTTGGCATCAACATCCAGCTGTTGAAAATGGTTCAAATCCACAATGACTGATCCGTTGGCACCTCCAATTGCTAGTGAATGGCTCCGTTAGTTCTAGGCGCCCTCGTATGTGTATATCTTTCTGATATTATCAATACCTTTGTTGATGTAGTCGTGACCGCCACTTCGAGCTTGGACTTTACGAGCAAACTTGGCAGCACATTTGACTGTTTCGGAAACTTCGATGGTTGTGAGGGGGTACACAACACTGATAGGAACAAATTGAAAATTGAGATTGTATGGGCGAACAACGTCGGAAAGGTAGCCGGTTTGATTGACAAGATGGACACGCTCGGCGTCAGGAACAGCGCGGGCAAGACAAGATTCTAGGCTTTCTTGAGTGTATCGAGGTGTTGCGGCCGCGGCGGTCCAACCTGCGCAACAAGCAACGACGAGAAGATTGACATGCATTGCGGGCATGTCAGAGTGTATTTAGGAATTTCTTTGCGGGCAGTTAAAGAGCGACTGTTTCTCCCATATATCCCATTTCAAGTCTCAGACATTCTCACGCGACCTTTTCAATATTTTGCCTCTTGTAACAGGCCTCATCGCCAAGAATATTAAGTTAGCCTAGAATTATCAAATTAGATACACGTACCGGTTACTCGGCCTTTGCTTTTCCCGGATCTTAGACGTAGGATCTTTGCCGCGGATCCCGGGCGCCCAAATTCTACGCGACAGCTACTCAGGCAACTGGAAGCCGCGGGCGCCGATGTGGCCCTGGCAGGGTATCAATACAACGAGATCCACTCGACTCCATAGTCGCTACCTTGGCATATTTTCTAGTCTAGGAAAGAGGCAAAATACGCGCAAACTTAATCGTACTGAATCGTCGTTTGTCACATACTCTTCATTTAAACAACCACAAAATACATGTGCCCCACTTAATAAGAAGGGAATCCAGGGGTTTTACCTTTCCATGCATTATTATGAATGGACCAGAGTCCCCGCTAGTTAAGGAGCCGGATCTATCCTTCTCCGTTAAAGCTAACAAGCTCAACCATATTGCCCTCAGCATCTTGCTCATCAACTTTCCATCCATACCCGTGCTTAGAATGTAACACCTCCTTTGTTCAATGCTAGCAAATTCGTGTAGAACACTGCAGTAGGCGTGCCAGTCCTATTTCTGATGATTACTATATCACTCAGTTCCAGCGATGCTACTGAGAAGACTGGCAATGATGTTGTGCCGGGTTCAAAGCAACCAAGATTAGGATCGTCAATGACCACATCTTCAATAACTCCAAACAAAATATTCATCCAGGCAATGTCTCCGTCTATCCTGGCTTTCCAGTCACGTTCGACAATCGAAACCACGCCGGTATTTTTAATCATATTCATTGGATCAATTTTTATTCAATTACTATTTCTTTACGAGACGGGTTCATTGCAATGCAGAATCAGCTACATGGAATAGTTATGAGACTGAGACCGAAACACAAACAGTGACCTACAGCCATTTCCTGATTGAGGAGCAAGACGCGAGTTGCTTGCATTTGTGCAAACTGGGTGACACATCTAATACCTTACAATGGTCGTCGCAAAAAAAGAGTGTAATATCCTCGCATTGAATTCATTCTATGGCAATGATGTGGTAGTTTGTTGTATGTGGATCCATACGCCAGTACAAATATAGGAAAGCACTGGTTTTGGAGCATTTCGTAAGATGTTGAGAATGACTTCCAGCGTTTTTCTTTTCAGCTTGTTAGTCAATTCAGGGCCACATTGAACCTTCTTGAATATTGATGTTAATTCCTCGGAGCAGAACACCAAAACGATTCGATTCAAATGCTCGATAAACGTTTCACCCATCAGCAACCACCGATTGCTGCCCATGATATTTTCCCTGGGGAGCGCAATATCATCTATGGAAACTAAGAGAGGAGTAAATTTAGAACCTTCACGCCAATGCTGAGGCCCAACATCATTTTCTACGTTGACTGAAGGCTCCTTTGGGTTTTTAACGCTTGCAATCTCCAGCTTTGACACCTCAGAGAACTCGACTCAAATCTATTAATACGATGGGAGCATCAAAGTGAGTCTACAGACCCCGGCCTCTAGGGGGTTTCGGCCTCCAGAACTTGTCTCTCGGGCATGCGTTGAAGTGCGGACAAAACCCTAGAAAAGTTAAAGGCGAACGACTCTGACAGCAATTTGTCCTTGTAATTGGAAACTTTCATGATTAACTTGCATGACACGAAGATTCCCACTTGCAATATGGTTTATCCGAGCTTTATCTCAGCAATGTGGTTGCCTAGAAGATCCGACAAAAGTGTCGTAGGCAAAGGCATAACGCCGCGTTCCATCGCCAAGACTCGCTCAGGCTACTCCAGACTCATCTCAGAGACGAGACTCCCGTTACCGATCAATCACCATAGCCGTGGACCTCGCGCAAAGGATAAGAGCCAAATGACGCCGCAATTTCAACGCCCAAGGTCACATCAGTGTAGGAATTGGTAGTTCCCAACTAACCCCACCCATCCATAATCCTGATAACGCCTCCAAGAGTTGTTCAACCACGGCCACGAGCCAGTCGATGGACGAGATGTCAGGGCTCAGACAAAAGTTTTCCAAGTTTTCCTCGGGGTTTAACGGCGTCTCACCGCCGACAACAATGGCCTGGGGTCATGTCACGAGTTATTTCCTGCCAGGACACAGGGCACGTTCATGGGGAAATAGTGGAGCCGGGAGTAGCATGTCGAGAGGATCCGTCCCGGGTTAAGCAGCTATTCCGCCGCTATTAGACCCTTATTCCGCAAAATGTGACCAGAACCCCGGAATGAGCATCAATGAGAAACTGTGGAGTCTGGGGTCTGGGGTCCGGGGTCGAACAGGTAGAAAAGTTGAAGAATTCCCAAATGTTATTAATACCATGGGCCGACATTGTCCAACTCTTCCAACAAACCATTTCAACCAGAAGAGAGTCGTTTCAAACTGACTCAATTTGGCCTCGCCTCAATTTCCAGCCACCATGGATTCCTCCAACCCAACCTCGTTCATGGGGTTTCGCGGCAGTCGTTTGACGGCAGCCCAGCTTCTCCTTGTCATGCTTCCGGCCTACGTGCTATTCGGCTACAACCAATCCAATCTCGGAGCTCTCCTCGGCCTCAAAGACTGGTCTGAAACCTTTCCTCGAATCGATAAAACATATACAACAGGAGCTGAAAAAGAGAACAATTCTACGGTTGCAGGCGTTGTCAATGCCGTGTTTACGCTCGGCGCCTTGCCTGGGTGCCTATCGTGCTCATATACTGCTGATAAATTCGGTCGCCGACCCATCATCTTCGCCGGCGCGCTTCTTACTTTGATTGGAGAGGCCCTGGAAGCATCTTCTTTCTCTCTTGCCCAGCTGATCGTCGGTCGACTGTTGTTGGGTGTGGGAGTTGGCATGCTGAGCGGAGTCGTCCCGACATGGCAGAGCGAATGCTCAAAGCCAAAGAACCGCGGACGAGACGTTGTTCTTCTTGGACTCTTCATCTCCCTTGGTTACGTGCTGCAAGCCTGGATCAACCTGGGCTTCTATCAGTACAAGACAGGACCCATCACCTGGCGACCAGCGATCGCCATCCCAATTGCCTTCTCTCTGCTTCTCATGGGATGCATCTTCTTCATGCCGGAATCACCGCGTTGGCTTATGCGCCAAAACAGAGCCACGGAAGCCAGGTTCACTCTCGCTGCTCTCAAGGGCACAGATCTCGTTTGTCCAGAAGTGGAAATTGAGATGGCAGCTATGGAAAGGTCGCTCGAAGAGAATCCCAAAAAGTCGGCGTCGCTACTTGATCTCCTCCGAAACGGCGAAGACAGGTTGCCATATCGCTTTGGCATTTGCGTTTTGCTTCAGTTCTTCCAACAGATGTCCGGCGGTAACCTGATTTCCGTGTATTCTACCATCATCTTTGAGGATGGCCTGGGCCTCGACGCTCAAACTGCTCGCATTCTTTCTGGAGCCACTTTGACTTGGAAATTTTTGTCGTGCTTTGTGTCCTTCTTCACAATTGATCGCCTCGGTCGTCGCCTAGCGCTCATGGTCAGTGGAACTGGAATGGCAAGCTGCATGCTTGGCCTGGCCGTAGCTACTTCCTTTCCCAAGAGCAACTTTGCTGCACAGGTCATCAGTGTGCTTTTTGTCTTCTTATTCAACTTTTTTATTCCCATTGGATTTCTTGGAGCAAATTTCTTGTACTGCACCGAGGTTGCGCCATTGAGGCTTCGCGTTGCCATGTCGAGTATTTCGACGGCAAACCACTGGCTATGGTGCGTTTTCTTCCACTCAATATGAACCATGCTAATCAATTATACAGGAACTTTGTTGTCACAATGATTACACCTATCGCAGTCCAAAGTATCGGTTACAAATATTACATCGTTTATACTTGTATTGGATTTTGTATCCCTCTCTCGGTTTACTTCCTTTATCCCGAGGTATGACCCCCAGAGCGTCATGTTGTAATTTAATGCATACTAACTTGTGACTAGACTATGGGAATGAGCCTCGAGGATATTGATTTGGTTTTCCGCGATAGTCCATCTGTCCTGCAGACAGTAAAGTACGCCCGAACCCGCCCGCGTCGCGTGAATGAGGTCGACATTTTGGATGGCAAGCTGGGGGTTCACCACGAGGAAAAGGCTTAAAAATTGGCAACTTGAACATTGAGCCGATATTTTATTTCTCACTATTCAAATTTCATGTCGATGATATCACAAACTTCACAAATATTAGTGCTGGTAAAATTGGGTCAGGGTAGTTGTTTAAGCATGTGAATCTAGATTCATGAGCTGCCTGCATACGTCATGTCCCAGATAAGTGGACAAATGCTAAACTGGATTGTATAGTATTTCCACCAGACTATTCACCCCAATAATCCACCACCAATTAGGCCGTTCCGATAACAGAAGCAACAAACTCGGCCGCGGCAGTAACATCGTTGCCGTAGCTCAAGTGGCCACCAGTGCCACCAACGATGGAGACGCCGCTAGAGGAGCTGCCACCGAGACCACCACCAATGTTGGCAACGCCGCAAACAGTGTCATCAGTCTTGCAGTAGACCTTGCACTTGGATGCATCAACGCCCGAGAAAGCCTGTCCCTTGACTGAAGAACGAGTTAGTTGTGTGGATCAAACCATGGCGTCAGGAGATACTTACAAGGGTCACCAAACACAACAGCAGCAGCAATCTTGCTAGCCTCAGTACCAACCTGCTTAGCAGCGTTGTGGGCAAGCATGGCACCCTGGGAGTAGCCGGAGATGACAACCTTGGCATTAGGGCACTTGGTGAAAGCCTGGGTAATGAGACTTGCCCTGTACACGTGGTTAGATCTGTTTCAATCCGCTAGTTTCAAGTTTTATTCAGGACTTACATGGTCTTAGAACCGGCGGGGTCGCCCATCTGCATGTTTCCGGCGGCAGAGGCAGCGTAGTCGACTCCCTGAGCAGCAACCTTGCCGCTGCCAATCTGCTTCTCGAGGGCGCTGTAGAGGCCAGGGCCGACGACGGAGCCCATGTTGCCCATTTCCGAGGTGCCGCGAGCGAAGATGAGAATCACATCCTTGCACTCGCCCGAGAGGCCGTTCTGGGTAGAGCCACCTAGTTGACGGGCGGTTAGCCCAGGAGTCGGGAGAGGAATAGTAGGAGTGGTGGAGTCGCCACCTAAGCCACCGAGACCGGGGATGCTACCAGAAGAACCGCTTCCAAGACCACCGAGGCTACCAAGGCCCCCAAGACCACCGGTGGAACCGGAGCTACCAGAAGAAGAACCACCAAGTCCTCCAAGGCTTCCAAGGCCACCAAGGCCAGTGGTAGAGCCAGAGCTGCTGTCGCTGCCGGAGGAGGAACCGCCAAGTCCTCCAAGGCTGCCAAGGCTTCCAAGACCAGAGCTGCCACTACCAAGACCGCTCAGCTGTCGCTTGGTGCCAAGGCCGGGGATGCTGCCAGTGGAACCGCTTCCAAGGCCGCCGAGGCTGCCGAGACCGCTCAGACCGCCAGTGGATCCGGAGCTGCCAGAAGCACCACCAAGTCCTCCGACAAGATCCCCAACACCACCGGTGGAGCCGGAGGTGCTGCCGCTGCCGGAGGAGGAGCCGCCAAGGCCTCCGAGGCTGCCAAGGTCTCCAAGGCTGCCCAGAGAGCCAGAGCCGCTTCCAAGGCCGCTAAGCTGTCGCTTGTCAACTGGAACGGGACCAGCCGCGGCCAGGACAGGAAGGAGGGCAAGAAGAACGGTGCGAGAAAGCGAAGGCATGTTGAAAGTGTTGCAAAGTGTTGCAAAGTGTTGCAAAGTGTTGTAAAGAAGGTGTTTTTTTCGAGAAAGACTGTCGTAGAAGATGTAGAACAAAGACCAGCTTCAAAAGAATGGAATGTGGTGTGTGGAATCTGGGTTGAAGGTGCTTGTGATGATGAGCCATATCAAGCTGGAAGACGAGCATTATATACTCAGCCCGTCTACACTTCCTCTGCTCATCTTGGAACAACCCAGCATAGCAAACATCATGTTCAACATCGCAACAAATTCCCAAAGAGGTTTCGCGACCTTTGGCCAGTTTCTCGGAAACGTTGGTAAATTACCGAGCTCCACGATACCGGCTCGATAGGCAGGATCAACAACCTTGATGCCCCCAGGACAAGCCCTCTACCCCGTATTACATCTTCTCCAATAGCACGAACGTCTTGGGATGAAAATTGGGTTTGTTTCTTTTTCTCTCTACCGGTGTAGTCCAGGGGGCCTCGCTCGACGTCAGGGTCCTTCAGCCTTGGGGCAAACTTCGAAACGCCAAACCCTGCGCATTGTGAAACAAGTCACCAAGGATCAGCTAAAACGATCTAGGGCGGACCGAGGAAGGGGGGAGGAAAAAAACACCAAGGCTGCACTATCTGGTCATCGCACCAATCGTCTCCCCGCGCCGCTTTGACCCCTTCACGAGCACCTACTCCATTCGGTAAATGGTTATGCTCTTCCCGGCTAGTTTGCTAAACAGCCTCGGCAGCAATCATCCCCACCCATCTGTCTCGTCTCTGTGGTTTGGATAACCCAGGCCTTTCGCGCCACTATATGTTTACTTCAGACATGCTTAATTCAAGTCGTCGGCTTGCGAGCCCGATAATGGTGAGATGACAGCCCCGCTACCGGTGTGATCTTCATTGACTACCGGCCATGGACAATCCACCATGAGCTGCAGTGGAGTGCCTGCACAAAAACGCCGCCACCGATCACAAGCGCATTGCCCGCCTCAATTATGCGGCTGCAGCCATGAAATCATCCAACCGAGATGAGGGCAATCGCCGATATATTATCACCGGCCGTATGGAGGGTGTGGAGTCGTCCCCTCAGCCACCGTCGTTCCACTTCATCCGACCCTGCATACAATCAAGAATATTCTGACACGGCGCCTTTGACCTGTCACTTTTAGCGCCTCAGCCCAAGGTGATCATCGTCCGTTGTTCCGTGGCTCGAGCACGCATCCTGGCATTTTCTCGAGGCGCGCTGCGCACAGACTCGAGAATTGAGGAGAATCGTTCGAGAGCTTCTGTCACGGCGTGGATGACCGCCGGGGCTAAACGAATGGGACGAACTATGCAACCTAGATTTTCATTAAAATTAATGCTAACACGGAATTTTTGTGCCTGAGTTGCTCTGACCAAGCACCACTCACCATGACCCATCGCGATTCCAGATTGGAGACACCTACCCGAAACCTCTGCAAAATCTACTTTTATCCTCAACTTGAAGCTCAAAAAGTCAATTTTCATCGACTCCAGCGTCAATCAGTTGCCTAACATCGCAGCATCGCAAAAGTGACCATGAAAAAGGATCTAATGCCCCATCAAAAGGACACGTAACAGGATCGAGATGAGAGACATTAGAGAAGACGTGCTTATGATGTCACCCAAATAGGATTTTTTCTTCTTCTCAAGCCACAAGATGCAGGAGGGAGCAGTGCGAACCCTCTTTTCACATTGCCCGTCCAAAATCCTGATGGAAATTGGAATTTATATATAATTACAGTGAAGCCAATGTGGCAGCCATTGCAGATAACCATGGCTTGATCAGATAAGATCGCGTGGATTTCCAACATCAACTCGCCAAGGTTCACTACCGTCATGGATGTTGAGGCCAATCTCACAAAGATCTCACAATCGGCGGTCGAGTCCCACAACACCGGTGATCAGCTCGGTATGATTCGCTAGTGGCAACAGGGTAGGAAACCCCCGCCAAAAAATGCAACCTTTGATGGAACTCTGTCATTCGTTTCACGTGAACTGGTCGCAATCTCGGCGTAAGAATGACATGCTTACTTTTTGGGCCCAAGTATTCGCGACCGCAAGCCCAGTGCATCCGATGTGAGAGGAGAGGTATTCGTACTTCCACTGGCAAGTGCAGCCTCTGGCTGAAATTGTGATCGCCAGTCATGACAAGTGCAAAAGCGAGGCTCAAAACTTGCCATAACCCCCGGTTTTTGCTGGATGATGGATCGCCGCTCCTACGAACCGCCAAAGCTATTTCGAAAGACCCATTATTGCCTGTATACTAGATACTCTTTTTTCTCGATGCTATTCGTCAAGGGTACCTAATCATGAGTTTTCACACCCCGCTCATGGTAGCCGCACGCGTGCTTGCCCTGCTATGTCTAGCGGACATCTTGTTCACGCATGCCGCGTCGCATGATCTCTCAAACCAGGTTCAAATCATCAATCAGAAGAAGTTCAATGTATTGGATGATACAAAGCCTCCCCGCGAGTTTAATTCGTCAAACGTAAGTCTCTAAGTGAGTTCTAGAATAGCCTTTTGATCGTTGTATGCAATCCAGCTGCTCGTACCCCCTGGCTCGACATCAGATGGTTTACTGGCGCGCCCGTTTCATGTATACGACGATGCATTCCATGAGATCATTGGAAGCAATCCGACCTTGACTCGGATCGCACGTTCTAGAAAAGACCCACTCTTTCACGAAGCAGTGGTATGGTACGTGAAAAAACACTCGGACTCCAATATTCTCGTGGATCGAGATCAGGGATACTGATTGACCCAGGTCCAAGAAAACTAATGAAGTATTCTTTGTTCAAAATGCCGGATCTGAAGATGCGGGCACCGGCTTGAATAAATCAGCCATTGTGCAAAAGATTTCTCTTTCCAACATTGCCGCTGTGTCCCAATTCCGCGATGCCGTTGGCGCCGTCAAGGTGCAGACTGTATCATCCTCGCCCACGGTCATCAACCCCAATGGTAAGCGTCGCTAAATTCGCAGCCATAGCTTAAGCTTTCAGGATAAATTAAGCTAAAATACGAAATGCAGGCGGTACAAACTTTCGTGGTCAGATTTTGTTCGCTGGTGAAGGTCAAGGCGACGCTCCGCCCTCCCTGTTTGTCATGAACCCAACGGCGCCTTACAATACTACCAGTAAGCATCTCTGCCCATCTTGGCTCGGGGCGTGACGAACTGCACTTGCACCTTGGCAACATTGATAGAATTTCTTTGCTCATTGCGGCTCTAGTCATCCTCAATAATTTCTTTGGGCGTCAATTCAACTCACTGAATGATATTGCTGTTCACCCGATAAACAAGGACGTCTACTTCAATGATGTTCCGTATGCCTATTACCAGGACTTCCGTCCGGCGCCGGGTCTACGCAATCAAGTCTACCGATTTAACCCGGATACAGGCGCCGTTACCGTTGTTGCAGACGGTTTCGATCTTCCCAATGGTATGTGGCTTCCTATCGAGAGTCGTTGGCACTGTACTCACCACAGACAGGTCTTACATTTTCTCCAAGCGGTCAATATGCCTATGTGACAGACACGGGCGTCAGCTCCGACCATCGAAATTTGAGCCGGCCTTCTACTATGTATGTTAAACATCTGCGCAGTGCAACTTTTTGCTATCGGCCCGACACTCTGCTAAGATACTGATATGAACACACTTTACAGCTATCGCTTCGATGTTCAGGATGATGGTACATTTGAGCACCGCAAGGTTTTTGCCTATGTGAGCCCTGGTATCCCAGACGGTATGCTTGTCACCCGTGCACCCGTTCTCCATTTTGCAAAATCCCCTTCGTCCGTATCAAGCTTTAGCCAGAGCACTGCCGACTAAATTTTATGCCAGGTATTCACTGTGATTCCCAGGGCAATGTGTATGCTGGCTGCGGTGACGGTGTGCAGGTCTGGAACCCATCTGGAAAGCTGATTGGAAAGATTTATCTCGGAAAGGGTTCGGCAAACTTCAACTTTGCAGGCAGCGGACGTATGATCATCTGCGCGGAAACAGAACTCTACTATGCACAGATCCAGGCAACGGGCGCTCAGCCAGAAAGTGAGCTTTGATACAGCATTTGCAGAATCCACTTTAGATAAATCCCCAAGATGAGAAGCGAAGCACTGCAATTTTAGCCTCCGACACGATGATCAAAGCCTCTTCTGGCTCATGTTGGATGTGACGGTTGGATGTGGCACCCCAAAGAGTCAGCATTGGAGATGCGAGCACCATCCAATGAGCATATATGCCTCATAGTTAAGATCAAATCCAGGCCAAAAAAAAATTCTTCAATCAAGCTAAAGCAAAATTTTAATTACCATGACAACATGATCGGCCTTGGTCTCGTATGGTGCACACGCGTTGTCGCGTTTTTTTTTTTTTTTTTCACTGGACCCATCATGAGTGGGCACACCGGGACCCACTCATCTCAGTATAAAATCTCTTCGACCTCGCCAGTCTTTGGGATTTTTTTTCTTTTCTTCTTCACGTCGACAATACTTCAGTATGTGCACCCCTACTACTAGCAATCACCAAACCGCCCTATGAAAGCCTTGATCTTGGTTGAATCCAATCAGGTTTCTTGGGACTTTGGGCTTGCAGCAATCCTTCACACCTCGCACCTTTGCTAACCCACCCCTTCAGGAGAATCATTTCTATAGTATTCGACCTTCTCTTGGTTCCCTAAAAGAGCCACAGATCCCACCCTGGTTGATGAGTGCATATCCTCGATACCCTAGAGTGAATACCTCGGTCCTCTCGCACTGTCCGCAAGGATGGCGGCGCGGCATCGTGCTGTTGCTGTATAGAGAGTGTTTTCCTCTTGATGATCTCGACCCCGTTCGCGGTCTGCCTTCGGGCGCGCGCTCGGGGTGGGTATCGATGGACGTCTGACAGGCTTTTGTTTCTTTTTCATTACTACTGAGGCTTGCCTTGGGTGTAAAGAAGATGTTTTGTAGTCTTGGGCATCGGTTGTGCTGCATGCAGGCTCAATTGCTCGCAATGGTACATGGTTTTATTTTGCATGCGATGGGCAAGGAAATTAAAATGGATGTAACTGCCGAAGAAAAAGGACCAGCAGAGAATGTTTGCTTTGTTATTTTGGTCAACATCTCAGGGCCTTGGTTCATCTTAGTCATTAGAATTTAGTGCTCTACAGCGCTAGCACCTTTGTCCAATCCGTAAACTCCCCCACCAGCCAAGCGGAGGATTGTCTGATGGAGGATGTTAGCGGGTCGATGAGAGTGCTGCTCCACTGAGTAGTCCACTGAGTAGGACCCATGCAACATACTTGTAGCGGCTCTTTCGGAAAGCATTGAACAACATTACGGAAGTTTTGATGTCCTACCCACCAGCCTCCCTGGTCGCCCCAAATGTCAAAGGCACCGGCAAAAAAATTACTTGCCGAATTGGACGAATACTCCAGAGAAGTTGCTGCTGCAAGTGCTTGGGCATGTGCAACTTTTCAACCCCTCCCGCCTTCGGCATGCTCATGGCGCTGTAGTCCAGTGTAGCATAGAGCTGGAGAGCAAAAAGAAAGTCACTCTTCTCGAGCGATTATTTAGCAATTGCACGTTTCGATCGTGCGACCTCCGGGTTATGAGCCCGGCTGGGGTAAGTTAGCAAGTGTGACCTTTTTTATCAGGTGTGAGTCATAACATACCGCGCTTCCACTGCGCCAAATTGCTTTCTTGGATGTTGAGCGGTCACCAAAATGACCACTATACGCCTGCGCGATGCCCTAGCCCTGAGTGGAGGGGCTCGTGCCCATTATGGTGGGGTATGTCTTACCCTATACTCTGCAAACAGACAGTTACACTTCCAGGGGTTAACATTCCGTATCAGTCTCTAAAAATGTGAGAGTTTAACTAGGATGTATTAAAAGAATGGGCGAAGGAATTATTTCACATAGAATAGCGCGCATACACGAATCGTAGCTAGGACTTTGACTATAGGATCATCTCTACCACGAACACTATAACAGAGGTTATGACCATGACTTCCCCCACGGGCATTATCATATCAACCGATTGTCAAACCAATGTTGAGACTGAGACTGAGATTGCCATAGCTGCTGCAGCACGTAGTGCGGTGATGATTAAAACCACTCGTATTTTTGCGCACACGTTTCTCAAGGAAACTACCATCAGCACCGGCATCTCCTGCTACCGTCAATCACCAAGCCTGGGGCCAAAACGGGCACGGACCAACCTTGACACGTACCCACATCTCCTCTCGTTCTGTGCAATGACGGGGCAGGATTGGCGATGAAGAATTGTCTCACAGCTCTATTGACAATTACCACCCGTGCACCAATAGGAATCCAGGAACAAAGTATGAAATGCGTGATAGCTCATACTCACATTGACTAGAACTAGTTAATAAGCTATTGAGTTTTCCAGTAGCACGAGTGCTGATGCCTTCTGGCCCATCCATCGGTAACTCCTATCGTACAATTAGCCTTCGGATTCTATGTATGAGCCAACAATCCCATTACCATCAAGAATGACTGCGATAGACCGCATATGCACAGAGATAGTTGATTGCTCTAAAATATTTGAAAACCAAATTGGCACGACAATGTCTTGTTTCTGGGACTTGGAGAGAAATCCTACTTGACAAGACGCCTAAGGTATTACGGTCAGGTTCATGAAAGCTTGGTACTCCCTCAATTGACATAGCCCTCAAGGGTTCGAATTTCGATATTTTAATGGTTGATCTGATAGATTGAACCGAATTGCTTTCACTCCCACGGCATCGCGGGGTCAGAAGTAATCATGGGGGAGGATGAGTGTAAGGGTTCCGTCTCACGAGCGGTTTCACGAGCCCAACTATGTGACGACGGGTCGGTAACCTCAATCTTGGCTGAGCACAAAGCCAACGAGGAGCATAGTTTCGAAGGATCACCGGACTCGAATTTGTCATAAGCGCTGAGTCATATAGCGGTGTGCTGACACGGTCAAGTGGGTCATCGCAGATTAGCTCGGACGGGCCCCTTTTCTTAAAATTTGGCGATGCTTCGGGCGCGGACACAAAGTCTATCACCAATTGTCCCAAGACAATGGATTCACCACACGAAAAATTGATCTACGCCAGGAGTGTGGGGTTGCTGGCGGCCACCTGTCTCTCCACCGCCTTTATCATTGTGTCTACGCCCAAGTCCGGGATAAACTCTCTTGCCCGTTATGCTTGGCTTGCCGTCGTCTTTGCTCCTGGCCGACAGCTTTTGCAAACCTCGGTCGCTTGGTGCACAAGTCTTGTGATCATCAGTGTCATCCTGGGGTTTGTGGGGCTTGTCTTGATGCAATGCTGTAATTTTCTCGCCATTAAACGCCTCGATGCAGACGACTTGATCAAGGGAAAAGTTTTTGCTAGCTCGGATGGATTTTTTCCCAAGGTTCTGAAGACAACTTACGCACTGTTCAACCTGCGAGGAATCGGCACAGAATGGCAGATTTCACGTGTGAACGCGTTCCCACGCTTTTACGAGCGACACAGCGACAATGGCAAGCCTAGCAAGGCCGCATTCATTATTCGCCAGTTGTTGATCATTTCATGGCAGTACATCTTTCTCGACATTGTTCAAATGTCCACAGACAATACTCCACCCGAGGACACTGAAAAGCTCTTTGGAGTAGGCAAGGAATTTGTTTACCTGGACGCCACAGCGGAGGAATGGGCAGGTCGCGTTATTGTGGGTGTCACCTCATGGTTGGACCCAGCCCGAGTGACTCTTGATATTGGATATCGTGTTGTCTCGGTCGTTTTTGTTCTGCTAGGTTTCTCTCGTCCCGAGGATTGGCCTCCGCTATTCAACAGTTTCTTCGAAGCGTACACTATCCGAGGTTTCTGGAGGTAAGTAATTCTATTCTTCCCACCTCATGTCAAAATGCAGTTATTGATAAGGAGACAGCACATTTTGGCACCAGTACTGCCGACTGGGTCTCACATCCATCAGCAACTTTATTTGTCGTGATTTCCTCCGGCTCCCTCGACCCTCACTCATCGAGCGTTATTTAAACATCACGCTTGTGTTTCTAGCCTCTGGACTCTTCCATGTTGTAGTGGACATGTACTGCTGGCAACCACCGTCATATACTCCTACGATGGCCTTCTTCGGCCTCTTTGCTGTCGGCGTTATGATTGAAGACGGTGTCCAGGCATTGTGTCGTCGCATCACTGGTGTGGATACCCGAAAGACTGGGCAGAAGGTCCCGCTGTGGCATAAGCTGGTGGGATATCTTTGGGTGGCTTTCTGGCTATCAATGACCACGCCTTGGTATTTATACCACAACGCCAGAGTGCCCGCAGGGCAAAAGTGGCTTCTTCCTATCAGCGTGGTGAACCTGACTGGGGAAGCAGTAGGACAGACACTCCTGGTTGCCGGTGGCTTGGCTTTGAAGTTTGCGATCGGCGGCGAGCTCTAAAATCTTAGGAATAGTGATCAACATGGTTAAGGAAAGATGAGGGTTGACTGTAGTTGGGCTAGATATTCCAGCAGAATCTACTCTCACATGAAACATTGCCTGGATAAGCTAATGAAGCGGGCGGGTGGATTGTGAATGGTCATGATGATTGTAAAAATATTCAAATAATTAAGGCAGGGACGAATTGAATTTGTAAAAACCACTAATTTTATGCCGGATGCCTGTGCTATCCCGAGACTCTGTGTGACTTTGTACTTTTGCGACTTCCGTCGTGGTTTTTATCATCTTATCAACACACTTTCATGATTTTTTGACCAGTTTTAAACAACAGCCAAAATCATATGTAATGTATTGCACCTAAACAATTTGTCTCTAATGATGCTATCTGGTATATCGCACTCTACATCTTCAAAGCATGCATCGATGAAGCAAGACCAGAAACACTGTCAGCTAAAGGTCCCACCTCTAGCCTTTTCTTGCCCAGCCGGGTCCCGTTTACCTCAATATCAACATTAAGGCTCCTGCCGCTAGGGATCATCCTGATATTATAGTTAAGCTTCTTCATCTTTTTACCACTAGGGGTCGTGTAATTAGCCAGCCGTGATACCGGCATGCAATTTTCCAAACTGCAATCGATTGTGCACATTTCATCCACTCTTGAATTCAGTCTTGTCGGCGGGACAGCATCCTCGCATTGGAGCACATACTCCAAGAAGTGGCCATTCCAATTTGGTTCGAAAAGCTGGAAGAATGGATGGCTTATTCGGTCCTTGGGGACACAATCACCCTAGAACTGTTAGCACTTTTCTCAAAATGGATTCTCGTAGTTTTATACCTTTTTCAAGTACCATTCCATCTGATTATCGGCCCTCCACTCGCCTTGGTCCTCATGCCAAAATTTGTCCTCTTCGAGATGAATTTTAGGGTCGAAAGGGGTATGAAAAGACACCCCAAAGCTGGCTCTGCATATAGTAGACGTGATATCAATGGGCTTGTGAGCCGCCGCAGAACCGTTATCGTCGGCAGCATCCAAAAACCCTTTGTAGACAGCACCACGGCAGATGGCAGTTCTCCTGGAAGATACATTGTTAGAGAAATGACCTATTTTAGGTACTTGGATCAGGGGCAGTAGGTTCTTACGGATCCGATCCGCTTGGCTGCAAAACGCTGATCTGCCTTTGACCAAGCCTAGCAGCCATGTATTGATGCAGGTAGGGACTTCCACCTAGACCTCCAACTAGGATGAGTGACTAAGAATTTGAAATTTAGTATAGTTTTCTCAATATAAGTTGATTGCACGTACAGTTACCCCTAGACCGTTGTCGTTGGCACTCTTGATTTGGGCATTAACTAGCTTTTCAATATCGGCAAAGACTTTTTGGAAGACTGGTTTGATATGAGATCTGCCAAGAAAAGGTTAGATCTAATTGTGACAAAGCACGATAAATCATGACGCCAAGGTGTAAACTGACGGTTTGAGGTGCATATAACCGTTCTTGATGATAGGCTCTTTAGTAGAATCATCACGACGCTGCCCCGTTTTGTTCGCTAGATCCGCTGGTAACCGCATGATGTATTCTTTTGTCGAATTATTCGGAGTGAATTGTGGTTTGATACCGAATTCCCAATCACCTTTCAGAACTTCGTTTTTGCTGGCGCGACTCAGCGTCTTCCAGGCCTGTTGGAGGCGACCTCTGCAAAGTGCCTCAAAGGCCTCATCAATGAAGACTCCACCACAGAGGCCACCTGTTGAACAAAAAAAGATTATTAAAATTTGTTACTTTGAGAAAGAAAAATGAAGAGTTGAAACCGCAATTACCTGTTCCTTCTACCGCTTCTCTCATGCGAATCGGATTAGTAGACTCTATTTCGTAGGTAATCAAGTCCTGTTTACATCCAAATTAGAGACAGCTTTTGATGTTCACCTGACGAAAAGAACGTACCACTGTACCGCCACCAGCGTCGCAAACAACATAAACATCGCCCTGTTGCACCGTATGGGCGCAACCACGCAATGTTGCCAATGCGGCAGCCTCAGGCTCAGGCGCAAGGCTCAAACGTGTTGGGCCAGCAGGTCGACGCTTCAAAATACCTGCTTGCTCCACAGCTTTTTCCATGCTTTGTCGGGCATAATCTTTCCAAATTGCCGGAACTGTAAGAACAACGTGAAATTTCATAGCGTTTATGACACCCTTGCCAGGGAACTTTCTAAGGGTGTTCATAGTATGACTCCACAAGAGGCGCAAGTAATCTGCAACGGCATCGATGGGAGTCTTGCCGGCGTTGCGCAAGATGTCACGAGCGCGTTGGAGATATGGGGACCTCTGCATTTCCGGACTCAGATCCTCATCCTTGAGAAGAAGGAGTTTGAACCACTGTATGCTTGAGACGTTGGCTGGAATTTCGTATCCCCAGGTCATCTGATCGCCGTTGTAGAAAATTTCCGTTGGAGCTTTCGCCTCATTTCTACCAGAGCCTGGCCAGTTGCTTATGACTTGGATGTTGTCCTTTTCAAAATGGGCGTCTGTGGCCCAGCCAACGCCGCTGTAGCTAGCGTTTGACAAGTGTCAAAAACACGAATACTTCGAAATGGGATGTTGCATTGTTACTCACGTGGTTCCAAAGTCGATACCGATTACCAAATCCTTGCTCTCCCGAGCCACTTTGCTTTGAGAAGTGTTTCCGTTGTAGGACATGATGATGAGATTGTGAAAGAATTTGAGAGTGGTTATGTAAAGTTTGAATAGAATGAGAAGACTGGATAGTGTTTTGTTGAATGTGAGCTGTTAGAAGAACCAGAAGAGATTACCCCTTTATATCTCTATAAAGTGGTAGGTTTACAAATGGGCCCTACTGGAACTGGACATGGACGATCGAAAATAGCACCAACTAATGATTTTTACATAATAATGTTAATAAAATGTCTCATTGTTTTCTTTTGCACAGCCTGGTTTTTGACCCAGATTAAGAAGATGCACAGCTCCCCTTGGTATCGTTTCGATTCAAGACAATTGCGGGCGGTTATTCATGGCCAATAAAAAAAGGAAACTCGCCTTAATAATCGCTGGGGCTTGCAGCTGAGAATTAAGCGGCGAGAACGTAACAGATTTAAACCAGGCCCCGGCAAATATCGGATTGCTTATTGGTTGCGGAACCTGCAGGCTACAGCCTGATTCAAGGTTTTTGGCTTGAGGCGTCACGCAGTCAACCGCAGTGGCAGAGACAAGCGCTGAGGCTTGTCAATCATGTCTCAACGAAAGACAAATGAGTTTGAGCTAATGCAGCCGTTGAGGCCGGCGGTTAGCTCGGTTGTCCAGCTGCCATTTTTGACTCTCGACTTTCGGCCACTCATTTTGTGCTGACTGGATTATTCCACCTTGATCGCTTACAACCTGGCGTTTGTGGCTTCGATCACTCCGCTCCTATCATCTTGGTGCTCTCTGCACCCACGATGGTCAAGTGGTACCCGGCCCTTTGACATATCTGTATGGAATTTCTTTGCTGCATATGGCGGTAGCACCTGTCTATAAATGCTCCGGATTCCCCCCCAGAGTTGTAAGCTTTTCAGAACTTTACAATGCAGACTCGTTTTCTATAATCTAGCTATTCATTTCTCTTATACTTTTCAACTTCCACTTCTCCACCTCAACGCACTTTCCACAAACTACCTCATTATGACACCTTCCAAGACTATGGAGGCCGCTCAAATGGCTGTCCCAGAGGCTGAAGTTCTCCAAAAAGGGACTGAAGAAACAATCGACCATAGCCCACAGCTTACTGAAGGGCCAGAAGAAGGAGACAATATGGATGTTGAATATCTTGCACAGCGTTGCAAGGAGCTAAGAGAAGACTTCGAGGAGGTTAACCAACTTTGGAAAGAGACTGCTGAAGAGCTCAAAGATCTCCGTGACAGAGACCAAGTCCTGGGGGGTCAAGTGGATGACAGTGGTCTCGCTAAACAAGCAAAGAAGCTGGAATTTGAAATTCGAAATTTCTCCATGCACTGGTTCCAGAGCGACACACTAGAGGCTATGACTACAAATTTAGGCACAGACACGAAATACTTCTGCCATCTTCAATCTTGTACACCAGAGAGCCCGGAGTATAGAAACCGTCTTGCATCTCCAGACCAACGTCACGAGGTAATTGCAGCCTTTTTGTGGAGAGTCCTGACCTGTGAGGTCTTTGATCAGTTCTATTGGGCGGGTGAAACAGTCGCTCAGAACTACCCAAGTCTGAGGAGATTTCTCAAACCAAGTGAGTGAATTATAAATTTCGCTTGTTGAAATTAAATACTGAATTTTCTATCATAGAGCCCGTTTCGAACACTCACTTGTCTATGGACGGGAACACGCACAAGCTTTGGAGTGCTAGAACCACTCAGTTCATCTTGGAAGCTCTCCATACTGAAGATTCTGAACCACGAGAGGTGGAGGATTATGTGCAACAGCGCAAGCGGTATATTATCAAGCAGACTCTGTACACCATTGGACAGGAATCCATTTCGGATGTCGGGAAAATGAAAAAGCAGTTAAATGATATCCTAGATATCGCTCTTACGCTTGACAAGGATCTTAACAGGCAGGTGGCTCAGGTGGAATGGGAATATGGAGATGATATCAATCATATGGGATTGTACAATGATTTCCTGAAGGACAGTGAAGAAATCGAAGACCTCATTGTACCAATTGATAATCCTAAGGAGTTGAGAATCATCATTACACCAGCTTTAGTTAGACATGGGGGCAGCGACGACTTTGGTTCAAAGGAAGTGTTGATGGATAGGGTAGTATCTTAGAGATGGTATTAAGACGTATCTCTGCTTAAATCTTCAATATGTTCCGGATGATAGTCTTTCAACTTGTTGTCAGCTCTCTCGCTGTTTCGAAGTGAGATTAACTCATCAAATCGCTTGCGCTTGTTTGGAGCAAAACCCTTGGTCTCTTCCCACAGAATGTCCATGTCCTCGAGCGCCACTCCCTTTGTTTCTGGTACAAATAGATAGACAAACACAAAGGCAATGACAGTCATGGAGCCGAAAAAGAGAAAAGCCCCATAAGAAATGCTCTCAATCATATACGGAGTCGAATACACGACTATGAACTGACCCAGCCACTGAGAGCAGGTGGTGATTGCAAGGCAGAAACTTCGAACCTTAACGGGGAATATTTCCGAGCAAACGATCCAGGAGAGATTCCAGCTGGTTGTCTTTTGTTAGCTATTTTCGTCTGACTTTGGGAGAACACATACCCCGATACGTATGAAACAGCGAACAAGTACACCATCACGATGGCACTGTATGCTGCACCATCTTTTTTCGCACCTCCATCAAATGAGTGGGTAAGAGATGAGTAACCAGCAAGATAGAACATGGTAAATGAGCAACCGATTGAGGCCAGCAGAAGTAAGGGGCGCCTCCCGAAGCGATCGACGAGGAAGATGAAGGAAATTATGGAGAAGATTGTCTTTACCGCGCCGTACACACCCGTGGCTAAGAGCCCGACCGACGTTCCGGTAAATCCGATGGAACGGAATATTGTTGGGGAGAAATAATTGACGGCATTGATTCCTGTGAAATTCTGGAACAGTTGGATGCAGACCCCGACTATGAGACGAGGCAGCACGGCGCGGTTGAAAGACTCGCGTACAACCACGCGAAAGTTGCCGCCCGTATCACCTGTTGAGATGCCTTCGTGCTCTAGCTGATTCTCGATATTCGAAATGGTCGTTTGGATATGAATATGATCCGCCGGAAGCTTTCGCAGCCACTGCAAGTCCTTTCTGGCTTGCTCGTGCAGGCCTCGAGCAACAGAGTGCCTGGGCGACTCTACGGCCCAGGTCATACCAAGGATCAAGAAGAATGCCGGAATGTATTGGACGCCAACTGGAATTCTCCACTGCGCCGAGCTTGAGGCCGAAATGTGTTCGTTTACGCCGTAGTTGACCCAGTATCCACAAACTGCGCCAGTTTGAAGCGCGACTTCGAATAGACCAACCAGGGCACCGCGAATGGTAGCGGGGGCACACTCTGCGATGTATTGCGGGATAACCACGGAAGACGACCCAACTCCGAGACCGGTTAAGGCTCTGCCAGCGAAAAGAGACCAATCTTACCGCCGCCAATCATTTGCAACGTGACGCCAATGTTGAAGATGATGCCGGCTCCGATGAGTGACAAGCGTCGTCCCAGACGATCGTTTGTAAAGTAGACGAGAAGTGAACCAAAGAAACAACCAGCTTGAACTGTATTTTACGTCTGAAATTAGTGGCGATGAATGCATAGACGTGTGTGTCACGTACAGGTTGAAACAATGTTGGCTGACAAGGCTGTTTGGCTTTCGGTTGATGCATTGGCCAGCCCCCAGGCACTTCGGAAGGATGGCAATGCCATGGTGCCTCCAATAAAGGCGCTATCATAACCTATCAGGAATTAGTAAAGTTTCATGAGAAATAATTGGATGACTACATACCGAACATGGCAGATCCCCATGCTGCGGAGAGGGCTACAGCAACAACGCGCCAATTGTATATCTCCCTTGGCTGAGGATTGCCGGGATCCTCATGGACAGGGATCAGGAAGACCATATTGATGCTGGTTTAATTCTCGTTGCAGAATAGTATAGATGAGAGGAGAAATGATACTGTAGAACTTTTCTGATACTACATTATCCCGAGAGTGAGGTTGGCGGATTTATACCCAAAAGAGCTCACCCCACCTAAGTTGGCTACCCCGTGGGGTAGCAGAATCTGGGGTATGGGGTCAAAATCTGAGGTTTTTTTGACATGTCAATCTCGCCATGTACAATGCAAGTGGCTGCATTGGTGGCGTGGGATTTGACGGACTGGCCTTGTTGCGACGCCATGCTCAGCCCGCCGTAGGACCGACGGGATTCCGCCACTCACAATACCTAGGAAATCGTGCGAGTCAGGGTCCGGCACCACGGCTTCGGGAAGTGGAGAGCGAAGCAGGGGTCATCTTTGACCAGCATATTTTCTACTTCCTAGCGGCGCGTTATTGGTTGCCAAATGGTAGAGATCGCTGCTCTGGGGTGGTGTTATCATCTAATAAATGGTGTAGATGGACTGGGAGGTTTTTAAAGACAGCTTCAAGTTTGTAGGAACCTTATGTACGTCGCATGCTACTTCATGCCTGATCATCCAGTATGGCTATGTTCACCCATGTGCCATTTCCATTTTCACATGGCCATACAATGGAATTTTACAATGATCTCATCTGGAGTTTACAATGTCAGGCGCGCATTTTATTAAATTAGCATCGAAATTGGTTAAAACTAAATATAAATATCTGACCTAAAGATTAGCTCTGACTTGATCAACCGAGGCGATTTCATTCTTGACACTATTAACCAGGTTTCGTAACCCATTTATGCCCCGAGATGCCAGCTCTGCAGGCACATTCTCGCCTGTATCATGCAGCGAATGTGAAAATACTTCCAATGACAACGGTCCCTTGTATCCCATGTCCAATATTGCCTTTAAAACCATCCCAACGGGCATGTAACCCCCACGGGACTCCTCGCAAGGATACAATCGGTGATTGCGCGACCAGGGCAACAGCCTTGGAGTTTTCGGGTCTTCGGGCGGAAGGAAATCCGATTCCATGCGCTTTGCATCAGCGACCTGGACAAAGAAGAGTTTCTCTGGCCGCACGGTAGCAGCCATTGCCGCCATCGAATCCTGCAGAATTCTCAACGCCTGTTCCCGTGACCGATAGAGCATTCTTCCTTCGCCCTCATTTGAATACGGGTCTGCGAATTCCACGGCTAGGATATTGAAAGAATCTAGGATGATTCCCACGTTATCTCGGTCCACGGCCCGCACCACTTCCCAAGCCGAGGCCCAGGTGTTGCGTCTTGCCCAGGACAGCGGCTCGTAGCCGATCCGCAGCATCTTACCCCCGTCTTTCTGACAAAACTCGATAGCCAAATCGCTCAGCGCGGTTAAATCTCTGACGACTGTTTGAAAGTTTGCTGTGGCCTTTACCCCGTCGTCGGGGCGCATGCTCGAGCACATGAAAACCAGGTCCGTTTCGAAGGCGCGCATAAAGGGGAAACGCGCAGCAACACGACGCAGGGCAGCGGCACGTTCGACAGGGTCAAGGTTGCCTTCGATATCCCTCAGAGGCTGGGTACATGCGATGCGCATGCCCACCGAGGACACAAAGGAGCACAGCTGACGAGCGACTGCAAGCTTGGCCTCGGTAGCTTCCCAAGGGTCGGTGGAGTCGAGGCCATTCTCCGCGAGGTATTGGGCCCAATCCTCGTCAAAGAGATCCACTACATCGAACCCGACTTTGGCAGCTGCACGGATGCGTGGCTCAAGCGGGTGCTTGCTGCAGTGGCCCAGGGAAAGTGTTGCGATCCCGAGCTCGTTGGGGATGGGTCTGGCAGTCTTCATGGCCGAGGCAGATTGACAAGATGACATAGATGGTGTCGGAAATGAGCCGATGTCAAAGTCGTACGATTTTTTGAAACGGATACATTGGATTCTCTTATTTATGCTGCAGAAAATCTACTGATTGTTCAATAAGTTGCGAATGTAGCTTGTCAGTGTAGATCGGTGCGATACTGGTTGCTGATTGGCGGACTGTGCTGGCTCCGATGGTGGTGAGTCGGAATTTGGCGTTCCCGCACCTGCATTGCTGTCGTCATTATACTTACGCGAATGGTAAAAAAAGAGATGTTATGACGCAGTATTTCTATCCACGGCATTCGGTTCGTTTGAGGAATTTGACACCAATGGCACACATGTCTGTACAGGCTTTGCTCACAGTCCTGATCTAAGTTTCAATTGAATCAATTCGCCATGTCTTCTCAATCTAGCCGCATTGAAACCGATGTGCTCATCATTGGTGCTGGAATGGCTGGGTTGTCTGCTGCAGTTTCAGTTAGCAGCCAGTCCCAGATAAAATGTGTTGTCGTTGAAAAAGGTGACAAACTGGGTGGTTCATCAAGACTGTAAGACACGCCTTGAATTTCTTTCACAAAACACCCTTGTCTAATGATGGTACAGCTCCGCCGGCATGTTTTGGGCTCCTAAGAATGTCCCCATGGCTTTGAGCACGATACCGCATGCTGACCCCCAACTTGTTACGAAATTCGTTTCTGAATACCCAAATGCAGTTCAGTGGATGCGAGATAACGGAGTCAAGACGCACGAGCAATTCAATGGGATAATGACGATTGGCATCGGCTTTCCTATCGATATTCCGCAGTGGCTCGATCGAGCTGAGTCTCTCATCAAGTCAACACCCACTACAAGCATCATGACCAATACTTCGGCCGTTAGTTTGATCCAAGATGCCCCAGGTGTTCCAGGGTCTCGAGTCGCCGGGGCTATCCTCCGAACCGCCGATGGGACCTTGATTCATTGTTCAGCTCGCGCTGTTCTAATTGCTACCGGTGGATTCCAAGGAAACCCGCAACTGGTATCAAGACACATTGGACCAGGAGCTGACAATATATTTGTGCGATCGAACCCATACTCAACAGGCGACGGGTTCCAGCTTGGGTCGCAGGTCGGCGCAGGGACCAGCCGTGGTCTCTCCACTTTCTACGGGCACCTACTGCCCTCGCCTCTCCACCGCCGGAACGTCGATCCCTCGCACTTTATCCACCTGGCCCAATTCCAATCTGGATACTCGGTTCTTGTCAACTCCGCAGGCCGAAGGTTCTGCGACGAGACGTTTGGCGACGAAGTCAACAACCAAGAGCTTGCTCGCCAGCCCGGCCGCATTGGCTACATGATTCTCAATGAAGAGGTCCGGAAGCAGTGGGCGCTTGGAGAAGTGTTCCCCAACGCGGGGAAAATCGACAGGCTGGAGAAGGCAAAAGCGTTTGGCGGCCGTGTGACGAGTGCCAAGTCTGTAGATCAGCTGATTGAGCGCATTGCGCAATGGGGCGTCCCCGCAGATGCCTTGCGAAGCACAATTTCTGAATATAACAAGGCGATACAAACACGCGCAGCACAGGCCATGGATGTTGCAGTAGGAAACAACCATGACCCTCACCCAGTGCTAGAGGGCCCTGGTCCATTTTGGGCACTGGAGGTCCAACCGTCGATTACCTTTACCTACGGCGGGCTGAAGATTGATAAGTCGGCTCGGGTTGTGGATACGGATGGAAGACCTGTGCCAGGGCTGTTTGCATGCGGCATGGATGCCGGTGGCTTCTCGAATTGGCGATATGGAGGCGGGTTGGCCCAGGCATTTGTCACTGGGCGTTGGGCAGCTTCGTCAGCAGTGGAAGAAGTAAAAAGCTCAGCCAGTGTTCAGGCAAGGCTATGAAGTTCCTACTGCGTGGATGGATATCTTTGGAAGCGCGATTATGGTCAGACACTTTCGCCCGAGGCCACGTTAACAAAAGGTTGGAAAGAGCTATAGGCTCGTGGTATTTGAGGTAGTGGGAATCGGCCAACTTCGTGATTGGGGAAGGAAACTTCCAGCATGACGACTCTTGTTGCTGGGAAAGATAGTTTTGCCATAGTTCGCATTACTCAGCCCTACAAAACTATTGGCTGCCACTTTTATTGCCCTGCTGATAATAAATGCCTGTGGATATTTACCTTTGGGTCTAGTCCCGTTGGCAAATTGTTTGCAGATTTGCGCGGAAAACAATCTATAGTTCTACATGCATGGAAAATAAGAATACGAGGCTTCTTCAAAGGCCCGGGCGGTGCCTTGTACGATAATGCGTGGCCATATTTGTCGTCAGCCGGGCCGATACGACCCTAATAATTAATTATTCATTGAGTATATATCATTTTCTTCATTAGACACTTTGCGCTAGTTTGACCAGACCTATTGGTACCTGGAATTGTTGTGCTGGGATGGCCGAGAGCATTCCCACCGTCCGAAAGAGATGCCAGGGAGTCGAATCCCGAACCGAACGACAAGGCCGCACTCCTGCGCATAAATCAACGCCTCAAGAACATCGGCGACTTCTTGACTGTTCCACATGCCCTCCCTCCGCCTGATGGACCGCAATATTCTGATTATTCTTTTCTGAATGTCTACATCCCCGCACGACGTACAAATGACGTTGAGAACGGGGATGATGGTTGCGTCAAAGGAAAAGGTGGGGATGTTCTTGAGGCCGTGTGAATCAATGAGAGCTTCCATCTGGTCCAATATTATCGAGTAAGACTCGGGCGTAACCCGACTCCTGGTCGGTCTTGCGTCCATGAATGTTGAATGGATCGTTTTGACTACCGAAATCGCGTGCAACTGATACGCTTCCTTTTCAGAGAGCGTGCTGTTGTCAACTTTTGCTTTAAACTGTTCAAACTTGGTGCTCCATGTCCGGAAATACAATAACAAGTCTTGCAGTTCGTTCATGGAGCTATTGAATAGAAGACGGGGTTGTCCAGGATAGCTGTCGACGAGCGACTGTTTTGCATCTCGCTGGCAGAGAGTAAAACCGGTCGATAATTTCACCTCAAAGATGCGCAGAGATCTCGCAGCAGCCGAAACCGACTCAAATGGCACTGAGGGATCTTCCACTATATCCTTGGGGGTCGAGTAGAGGTTCAGCTCGGGAATGGCGTTGTGTCCAGTGTACATGACCGTGTCCTGGCTGAGACTTGTAAGAATTCGATTTACATCGTTGAAAAGAGCCAGTCTGCCATGGCTCGTCGTTTTTGGATATCGTTGTTCCGGATTTTGGAGGCGATCCTCTTGCTGGGAGCCGAGGAGGGCGTAGGCGGCTTTTAGGTGCTGCAGCGATTCTGTATATCGCCCGAGTAGGTTCTCGATGCAAATGAAAATGATGCAGCAGATGAGAACAACGTCCAAATGTGACTGGTCCCTGGATGAAAAGGTGTTGATGTGGTTGATGGCCTCGTTGTATTGTTGAATTGAAAATTCCTCCAGCGTGGACGGTGCGCTGGTGCACGAGGCCGAGAGCTGGATTTTGAATTGCTTGTGGGCGCTGCCGAGAGCGCAAAGCGCGGCTCTCACCGGCTTTATGGCGTGACCGAGGGGTAAAGCGTAATCAAACCAAAAGTCCGTCGCTGTCAAGACGGTGGTGAAGTCCTGCGTCAGGTACGTTCGCACATGATAAAAAAGATCCAATTCTGACGGTGATTCGTATGCCTCGGAAATCAGGGCCCTGTACATTAGGGAGCGAGACGTCTTGGCCATTTGCCGCTCCAGGAATTGGCATTCGGGATTGAAGGGTGCCTTTTTCTTGGCGGAATTTGGCGAACGCCTTCGACGAACGGGTGGATATCCTCCACATTCAAAGTTATCCCGTTTGCATCGCTTGCAGTGGGGTTTCTCTTCGTCGCATTTTAGATGGCGAGATCTGGGCCTGGTGTTAGAAAACAAGGCACAGAAAAGGTTCTGCAAAATCAACTAACTTGCTGGGGATGAGGTGAGTCGCTGGTGTCAAAAAAGGGGCGAGAGGAAGTACTCACCATGTGGTACAGCCGGTTCTGACTTTCGGGCCTCCTGTGCGTTGCCATTTTGGCTTCTCGCCGAGCTTTCGCATGGTGTACTGGTGTGCTGCTGCGTCGATATGGTTCTTGGAACTGTAATTTCCACTTATTGTTGCGGGGGGGTTATTTATAAAGAAAAAGAGTCGTGTGAGCTTGGACGCTTTTTATCGTTTACGACTGCCGGGGTTGCGATGTGTGTGCGGGGACTCGTAATGAGACGGTGGGAAATTAGCCAGGCCTGGAAGCACAGGGCCATTTCTGGAACGAGTCAAGTGCAGATTAGCACAAGGCAATTGTGCACGTGTATGCAATTTCCTTGTCTTTATTCTTAATTTTTAATAATTCCTTTTAGACCTCCATTGATCAAAAATAATCCTATTGGGCTTTCATTAGTAATTTGATGCTGGGAGGTGTAGGTAAAGTATAAAATATGTTTGAGTTTTGCTTTGTGTAGAGTGCCCAAACTTCTGATTTGACGCTGAATCAACCGGTCAGATAGCGCATAATGGGACCCTTGCTGGCGGTATGTGCGATCTGGGCTCGCGGAAGGGTCCAGAACATGATGCAGTACACTGAGCTTAGCCTTGACGTCATGATAGGCTTGTTCATGGACGTGCGTATGGGAATCATTGAGTTCGCGCTGGGATTCCCTGACGAGGTGGAGAGATTCGCATCTCTTGGCGGTGAGATGAAATCTGGAGGCGCGGACGTCGCATCATTTAGACGCGAGAAGTGATGGCGCGAAGAGAAGCGGGTGTTGATCAATTTGCAACTCCATAACGTGTGCCAAGCTCCATCTGTCGACCTGTATGATGAGCAACACCATAGAGAGGAGGATTTGATCAGATTGGAGGACAATTAACGATTGTGGCGGGTTTGCGCGGGTCCATTTGTCGGGATGCATGGGTGCCAGATTTAGCACGAGATGAAACCATAACGGGGTTGGTATTAAAAAGCTTAATTCAAACGGTTGGCTTTATTTTTTATTTGGAATGGTTTGGAGAGTGCATCAAGGGCGGATGGCTTGATGCGCAGCATGCTCATCATAATTATGTGCGTGATGATTGGATGGACATAACTAATAATCTCGGCCAGGTTTTGTGCAAACGGCAGTTGTGGCGATGACAAGTGCTGACTCGCCTTAACCAGGATGGCCAAGCAGGCGAGAGCCACGGACGGCGCGCACAGTGGTTGCGAAATAAGGCTGTTGGTAGAGTTTGGTCATGGCGGGCACTAGATTGTGCACCGTAACTGATGGAAGCGTGCACGGCGATGTCAAGGCTGAGATGTTGAACAAAAATAGAATGGTGAACGAAAACTGTGTATGCGTGTGACGGGCACACGGGAGGCTTGGGTTGGGTCCGCCATGGATAGAGGATGGATAGAGGATGGATGCAGATGGACGGCAGAGTGTGAGATGGGCGACAGAAGATGGACGAGGACGAGTCGGGGAGAGGCCCGGAAGTGGGTCTGTCCACGGTACGTACCTACCCAAGTGCCCCGGAGCTGGGGCATTGGGGACGGCACCAAAGTCAAGATGAAAACGGGTTGAGGGACGGTCGCAGGTAACAAACATTCAACGTCTCAAAAAAACTCAAACTGTAAATTGACATGCAGACTGCCACATTGCCTATTTTGCTGGGTTTGTCTGGGCATGTGTTTCCTCGACCTAACCACAAGGCACTAAACTCTCTCTCACCTCCGCTAAACGACTTTATTTCGCAGGTCAGTCTATGGGTGATGCATCATTTTTCATTTTGACTGACACCCTCGCTTAGATAATGAGACTGCAAGAGTTGGCTCATGGGCGTGACAGAAACCTGACCATTGTCCAAATTAATGTCAGAGGTTGCGAGATACGATTCAAAGCGTTTCAGAAACACATGTTGTCCATGAAACGGCCATGGGATATTGTTGCAATTCAAGACGTTCCTCCTAACTTTCCTTGGCCAAGCATGAGTGTTCGACGCACGCACGTTGCCTGGTATGACGCGGCTGGACCGCTTACTGAGAAGGATCACGCGATGAATCGCGGCCCTGATTCTCCCAAACCAAAGTCGCGAAACCGCACTGCATTCCTTGTTTCTCGCACAATTCGTCCTGCGGACCGGCATGTTACAGTTCCGGCTTGGGGTGGAGGGTTAGTCTCGACTCTCCATCTTCGTACTCCATCCTCCGACATCAACATCCACAACGTATACAGAAACACGAACGATCCACCCGTGCCACTTGACATGGAAAGGCTGTTCCAGCATTGTTGCTTGACATCGAATGACATATTGGTCGGCGATTTTAACTTACATCACCCTCTGTGGGCTGGTCCAGACTTGGATCGCAAAAAGGTATGCCGTGACGCGAAAGTTCTTGCTGAGGAATCGGCCAAGCACAAGATGCGACTCGTGACCATCCCTGGCACCACCACATATAGGAACTCACCTGAAGCCGAGTCTCAGTGTAGATCGACGCTGGATCTTGCATTTCTCAGCAAGGAGTTACATACTCGATTTCTGAACTGGTCCATTATCGACGTTGCCGGCTTCGAATCAGATCACAGGGCCTGCCAAACTACGCTCAGCTTGAGCCCTCACCGCGTAACGGGCTTGCGTTTTCTGTGGGAACGAACCAACGAAGAAGAGTTTTGCGCGTGGGTCGGTACAAGGCTGGGGCGCCTTCCACGGCCCGATCTAACGACCAAGACCGGTATCACAACCCAACTCACAAGCATTGTCAACATTCTCACCGAGGCCGTCAAAGAACATGTTCCACGCCAGGACCCATTCGTCTCGGCGCCCCTAGCGACATCCGCTAATCGCCCCGCACCAGCTGAGACATACAAGGAGGCTGTGACATCCAGCACGATAAAAAGCCCCACTAGCATGTGGAGGTGGGTAGGCATGACCAAACGCCGCTTGAAGCCTGTGGACTTGCTGCACTCACCAGACTTTGTCGTGGAGGGTAGACGCGCCATTACAGGCCCAGAGAAGGCAGCCATGTACATGGAAGCAAACTGCGGCCCTGGAAACACGAGCAAAACACAAGCAGTAAACCCTGAAGTGCCACACGGCCTCGACCTAACCATCCCTGCGCAACACCGACTCGTTCGTGGTATCCCAGGCGAGAAAAAGATGGAGGGCGAGATCTTTGAGCTCATCAAAGCTTTACCCAAACGCAAGTCCTCGGGTGTGGATATAGTCGGCAACGAAGCGCTCAAAATGGCTGCCCCGCCCTATCTAGAGGACCTCTTCGAAGCCTGCATGGAGCTCAGCTTCCACCCGGCCTGCTTCAAGTGCTCTAGGACCATCCTGTTCCCCAAAGAAGGAAAGAAGCCTTCCGACCCAAAGGGCTACCGTCCCATTGCGCTAATTTCATGCCTCGGAAAGCTGTACGAGAGGTTTATGAACGGCCGCCTCAAGATGTTCATGGACGAGTACCGCGTCAAGCTCGGCAAGGATGTGCTGCCCGTCTCGCAGTACGGGGGGCTGTCGCGCAAATCCACGACTACAGCCCTTCAAAGCCTGGTCAACTTTGTTTACACGGGATGGTCGCACCATTGGCTCGACAAGTTCAGCATCATGGGTCTCGACATTTCAGGCGCCTTCCCCCGAGTCGACCGCCGCGCCCTCATCAAGACCATGGTCGAGAAGGGGGTACCTGGCTACCTGGTCAAGTTCGTGTGCTCGTTCTTGTCGGATCGCTGCACCGCCGTCGAGGTGCCCGGCCACGAAAGCGAGTTCTTCTTCGAGAACAGTGGGCTGCCGCAGGGGAGCTGTCTGTCCCCCCTCCTGTTCCTCGTCTTCGCTGCGCCCCTGCTGGAACAAGTCATCCCCGGGGGCCCCGCCACCGAGCTCTTTGCCTTTGTTGACGATACCTACATCATGGTGCGGTCCACGTATTGGAAAGAGAACTGCAGGCAGCTCAAGCTTGTCCACGATGGCTTAATCTCCTGGGCTGCAGATCGAAGCGTCACCTTCGGCCCTGAGAAGTATGGGTTGATGCATTTCCGCAGTTTCCGGGACCGACACAGGGACCCCATAAAGGAGCGTCCCGACATCCAGGGTATGCCACCGGCTGAGAAATTGTTCGAAAAGAATTACTTGGTGATCCTCGGTTTGACCGTCGACGACCAGCTTTCGTGGGCGCCTCACATTGAAAAAATCAAGGAGAAAGTCGACAAACGGCTGCGCTACTTGATGGTGACCTCGGGGCCCACCTGGGGCCCTAACCTGCCTCAGATGAAGCAGCTATACCTGGCACACGTTCAGTCCGTCATAGCCTACGCTTCTCCAGTCTGGTTTTACCGGGTTCGAGGCGCTACGCGCCAGAGCGACATTGCCACTTCCTTGGTCGACAAACTCAACAAGCTGCAGGGCCATTGCCTCGAGCGGATTTCTGGAGCCCTGCGTTCTACTTCTCGGCACGTAATCAGGCGGGAGATGCACGTTTACCAACTGTCCGACTTTTTGCACGCCAAAGCGATTGCCCACGCCGCCAAAGCCTACGATACCCACGGCCACCGCTTGAGGTCGCACCGGGAGAAGGCCCTC
Source organism: Calonectria hawksworthii (assembly GCA_020975415.1). NCBI lineage: Eukaryota > Fungi > Ascomycota > Sordariomycetes > Hypocreales > Nectriaceae > Calonectria > Calonectria hawksworthii. The sequence goes on from JAHXZK010000007.1 coordinate 1,592,813, forward strand.
GGATCATCCTGTCTGCAGAAGCACCCGTTCACAAAGCTTGACGAGGACGCCCACAGGCTGAGGGAGAAGGCAAAGGCGTACTTGGTCGAAACCCACGGTGCTCGCGCCGAGGAGCACTGGAGCGACTATCGAAAACGGTGCAAAGCCATCGACAAGATGTGCACAAAGGAGTTGGAGTCCAATGCCAGCCAGGACTGGGAATTTTACAGGAAACAAGGGTCCACAATGTCCAGGGGCCTGCGAGCCCTCGCCCTGCACGATGAATGGGGGCCCCAAGGCATCAAGCTGTACAAGAAGCTTGACCGCAAGCAGTGCACCATGCTGCTCCGGTGCAGAACGGGATTCATCGGTCTGCGCTCCTACCTTTACGAGATCAAAAAGGAGCCCACGCGCGAGTGTCCCCACTGCCAGGGTCGGATGCACGACCCGCGACACCTCTTCTGGTTCTGCACCGACCCGGCCTTGGTTGCTGCTCGGGACAAGATCAAGGAGGAAACAGGAGAGAAGTACCTGCTAGATCTCATCCACAGGCACCCAAAGGTGGCTGCCGACTTTGCCATTGCCCATTTCGGCATCGAAAACTTTTCCCCAACCAGCTGGAAATCGCTAGCCAAGCGCCCGGCCGACGCAGACGAGCAATCCCCCAGGCGGACCAAGAGGACGAGATGGGAGGACTGAGATTGTGCAGTCTGAACTGGACTGGTTTGTATTTATTTTTATAGTGTGCTGCTAATAAAGCCCCGTTTTACTTACCCTCCTGGGTTGGAGTGAAAAAACACCCGTTAGTAAAGAACGAAGCGGCTGGGAGAGGTCGTACTTACTAAAGCACAAGGCTAAGCCTTGCGCTCATCCTTACGCTCATCCTTACGCCCAAGCCCTTCTCTCTCTCTCTCCTCCCTCTTCAAAAGGGTAGGTAGAGTGGGCAATTGGTCAATTGCCCTGTCTGCAGCATTGGTAAACTTGGTCGCCACCCACGTGCCAATGTGGGTGGCGGCAGCCGTCTTTAAAACTTGAAACAATGAGGCGCTCATCTATGCAAGATTAATACAATATACAGAGAGCTCTAAAGAGTCCTTACAGTGTTTGTTGTGAGATTGATGTTGGAGGATGAGGTTGGTAAGCCCCTTCAAGTTTCCTTTCACAAGGGGATACTTATCTAAATAGGATGGTGGCGATAACCAGATGTTGTTGGCGGCCCCCCTCGAAATATTTGCCCGGGTGCAAAAGAAATATACTAACCTCATAGTGTTTTCAGGACCTTGGTCTTCGAGGTGATGGAATTTGATTAAGATGAGATGGAAGCTATCTATTGCTAACCCGGCCAAGCAGATTCTCGCTTCATTTTATCCTCCCAATTGAACACCTCTGCGGTTGGTACAGTGAGCCGTAAACTGAGAGTCTTCGAGGGGAGTAGTAACAGGAGAATAGGCCTTTGGAGCGGCATCGCGAGGCATCTCCGTTGATGCTTTTCCAATCTACGGTTGCGAGGTTGGTGTGTTGGCCTGTTCGTGATATTCGGCATGCATACTTAAATGACTTCAGCCGCAGGCATCAAGCTCTCATAAACTGCAGGTATCCATATCGCCCCTGATCATATGTAGTGCCATATCTAACATGCTCGAGTCACAAGCAGGCGCAGGCTCTGAGCTTCTTTGGAAATCGTAGGTATTTCTTTCCCTTCTACTCGCATAGTCTTCATCTGACGAAATCCAGTAGCAGGCCTGCAGTCTTTCGTCCTCATTGGAAACCTGCCGAATCCACCAAACCGTGCGTATTTTATTACTTTTTCCAGATACATATGATAATAATATTAACGGGATCACCTGACAGACACACATGCACCTCAGACCTTGATGGGATCGTGGGTATTTACCTTGCTGCCAGCAATATACCGCATTAGAATCTGACAGAATATGGCCGCAGTTGATACTTTAACTTACAACCTGTTTGTGTGCGTGGGTATGTACATTATTTCCAACCACAACACGGCATTGAAATTTGACAGCATCCAGTTGCAGTCATACAAGCTTTTCGAGGCTGTGGGTATCTATATCCCCCCCCCCCCCCCCCCCCCCCCCCCATCCAGAACAATCTGATGAAGTATCATCGCAGGCATGCATAGGCTTTAGGCTGCCGAGCCACAGTTGCGAATTTCACATTGTACGACCCCGCCCAGCGTGCAATGGGGTTCGAAATATTGACTTTGAATTTGGCTGACCAGCAGCTCCCGCATACGCAGAGTATTTTGTTTCCTCATTCTCTCCCCAATGCTATTTTTGCTAATGCTTGTAGAGTCATTGAAAATTTTTCCGAAGTCAATTGTGCATTCGGTATGTGTATGGCCAGCAATCTATCATTTGGACACTAATCAACTTACTTTAGCATCGCCACACAGTATTCGTGAGCTTACTTTATTACTATTCCCTCATCCGTTTAGAGTACATATTCTAACACTCCTGGATAGGTACTGGCCAACCTACGTTCAATTACTGTACACCAAGGCACGAGGGATTGCCTTCACTATTGCTCTCATCGATGCGTTGCATTGGAATTCATTGTCAAGCTTGATAGAAATAATCGACTCAGTAAAGTGGCGGATCCCCCGTCCAATTATGGTTCCTTGATGCATACCGTGATAAGCGCGTGATCTGTTTCTCCGAAAGCTAGGTTTGAATCTTCCTTTTGCGGACCCTTCAGGCAAAAAAGCTTGTTTATTCCGAAACGTAACCGTCATGGTCACTGCACCCCATTGAATATGACCGATCTTCTCTTTCTTCTTCCCCGTAAAATGCAAGAGAGGATTCCTGAATAGCACTCTACTTTTTTGGTCTATTCAATCCCGACTTCTTCTTATCACAACCTTGCCCTATTTGATCCTTAAGAGGGGATCCAAGCAGCGAGCGCTCGCTATAGCAGTAGTTCTCCTGCCATTGTGACGCTGATCCTAACCTATCAGTCTGCTTTGACAACACCTACCCCACAATGGCGGAACACGAGGCTATTCCGAGATGCCGGCCAAACGACGACGTCACGATCTCTCAAATCTCCTTCCTCGACCTGCCTAGCGAAATTCGAAACATTATATATCGGAATTATGTCACGGTCGAAGGAGGTTTAGTCTTCAACGCCGAGACCCGCAAACTGAGGGCCGCTAGGGGCGACGGTGGCACGGAACCGATCGACGCAGCACTTGGCTTAACCTGCGCGCAAGTAGCAAAGGAAATAAAAGGATTGGCCTTTCGGCACAACGTGGTCAACTTTTATACGGGAACCTCGGATGAACTACGAGTCAATGCGGCCCTTTTCCAACAGTTTCAGTTCTGGGCTAATGTACTCTCACTACCGACGTTGATCACATTCACAGAGGAAGATGAGAAGAATGAAAATTTCGACCAGGTCAAAAGAGACATATTGGCCCAGGTGGTGCACGAATATCCAAAGATAGGACCAATTTTGGAAGCAGTCGAGGCCGGCTATATCGAAGACACGGTTGTAGCAGAGTCTTGCGGGATCGTGCCGTCATATTTACGAAAAGTCTGTGCGCGACTTAGTGGTCTGATTCTTGATAACAAAGCTCTGAGCGGGGAAAGCCTCTCATCGAGTGTTGAAGTTCTCAAGGACCTGCGACGCCAGAATACACCTTGGCGGAGTAATTTAACTGAAAAGGATTTCAACTATGTTGCGAAACATGGACTGTCGCCACTGCATGAGGGCAAGAATTGGGAGTCGCCTTGCTCTGATTGGACAGGTTTGCGTTTTTACACTGAAGGCATCTACCGGTTCTCTGCAGCCTCGCTCGCTCATGACTTTCTATGCGCTCTTCCAAGGTCTTTGCGACTACACTTACGAAGCGTTCGACTGCATGAGGACAGGACTGCCGTATCTTGTCCCGAGACTCACGCACAAGGGCTAATCCAGTTTTGCCTTGAGAACCCAAACCTGCATATTGAGCGCCGTGTTGACTTGTGGAGGAACGTGTTCCAGACTATTCGCATGAACCAGTTTGGAAGCGGGAACGTTTCACCCGAGCAGATTTGGGGCCATGACAAATATGGGGCTGAATCAGGCTCTGGTCTGCGGTCCTGGAATATCACTGATGGAATGGCGCTCTGGATCATGGAGGCTTTGACTCTGCCGCCGGCTGGTATGCCCGAGGGGGCTTTCACTCTGGTTTTCGACGGGGGAGAGGCGTCCGAGAGATGCTCAGAGCTTTTCCGGGATATTGTTCAGCGTGATGCTGCGGTCCAAGCTGCCTTTGATATTTTAGCAGACGCAGAACTCAAGCATCTGCCTCTTTCGCCCAGCATGAAACACTTTGTCAAGTGCTCAGCTGATATTTGTACGTTTGAATCTCTTCGCAAATGCATTTATTTACAACTAACCTCGAGCAATCAGATATTCTTGACGGCTTTCCAGAAGCTATCCAAGCCATATCTGACAAGACAAGCTTCATTCAATGCAACTTTCGCGTGGATCCCAGTATTATTTGGGATATTGAAGTGGAATTAGCCAAGTTGGAAGAAATCGGCTTCGGTGAAGAAATCCTGAAGCTGAGACACAGCAGAGCCGAGATTTTGCAACCCCCCTCACCACTTCCAACTTGGAGTGATCTGCTCGCCGAAAACATACTGCCATCATTCTTCGGACCTCAGAGGTTGACGCTCGTGTCAACGCACCACATGCATCCACGTGGAGATTTGGACCTTGTCAAAGATACACTTCCTAGGTTGTTTGGCGAAATGGACTGGGAGAACGACAGTGAAGATGTAGATGTAGATGAGGGTGAGGGTGAGGGTGAGGATATGGAGAATGGCAATGCAAATGACAGCCATGGCGAAACGATCGAATCCTAGGCTCAACTAGGGGCAATTACTTGTATTTTTAGCGACCCCTCTCCAAAAGACTTAAAATCTTCAACAGAAATAGCCGACATCAAAATTTTCATCACGCTCAATGAGACCAGCTCATGCATTCAACAGGAGTGTGTGCATTTCAGTTCAGCGATTCCATGAACACTTCTCTAGTGCCAAGATCCCCAATCCATCAACCACCAAAGGTAACGAAAAGAAAATACACCGATTTCCAGGATTTTAAAGGGGGAGAAAGCTGCCATAGTCTCTTCAACTTAGTAAAAAGTCAAACCCCACCAGTTTGCATGCAAGCTCTTCTGACCCTCTTCCATTCTACAGCCATGCTGGCAAGAGAACAAGAAGGCTGCCTACCAATAAAAAAATATCACGAATCATCACATTCTGTAGTTAGCTTGCTAGTATGGATTAGTTCAGCAAATCACCAATCACACCAGAGGTCGCGTGGCCCAATGGCAAGGCGTCTGACTACGAATCAGGAGATTGTGGGTTCGACCCCCACCGTGACCTGGACTTCTTTTTTTTCCCTCTCATTTTTGCGTTTGCATTCATTTTCCCTTCCCGCTGTCAAAGGTTGCGATGGTGTGGTGCTCTAAAAGGTCACTGTTTGAAATAGAATCTACGGTCGCAATCACTGCCCGCACCGGAAACCACCGGGTTCGGCCACCTCTGGGCACCACCAGGCAGAAGCAGCTGGCGTGGGACCTGTAGACTTTCGCCGATGCTTGGCCTGGTGGAATCGGGGCTGCACGGATCAAAGCTTGTGGAAAGAAACCAAAAAGACGACCATGCGCTCTCTCTGTCAAGCATGTGGCTGTCGCTAGTTTGAAATCCGTAGCATCACCAAGTGAATCTACGTAATTTCCCCATCACCCCCATCACCATCCCTGATGAGTATGGCATGGCGAACACCTCCATCTGAATCTGTCGACGGTGGCGAGTTTGAAAGTCTTCCTAGTGCCACGGACCACCGTTGAGGGCAAAGGCTATTCTCAAGACAAGGTTTCTTTTTGTCTTGCGACTGTTGGCAACCAGGCCGCGAACTTTGCAGAGCTTGCACAGTCCCATGATTGCCATGCCAAACTTAGTGCTTACATCTGGAGCCTGCCTGCCTTCAGCTTTGCAAATAGGCATATTGGTCCCAAGTTAGGCACTATTCAAGATGCCATCATACATTACAACAGACCTGGAGCATTTTGAATTGTATGCAAAAAAAAAAAAAACGAACAGTTTTTTTTGTTGTATTAAAATGTTTGAATCAATAACAACCCTGTATCCAATCTAGTGTGCTGGGAGCAGATAAAAGCCAAGCATTGGCCTCAATGGAGGCCTTTGACAGAAAATTCATAAAACATCATCATGATAAAAACAGAAGACTGGGCTCAAATCATCCACACCCTCGATACTGCTTTGCTTAGCCGCGGATAATATCCATCTCAATCTGATCGCCGTATTCTCTCCTGATTGCGTTTACGTGCTCCTCAGTAGCTCTAGAGTGGGGAATGTGTTAGAAAGGGGAAACTTTTTTCAAACTTCAAGACTAGGCAGGGTGTTGTAAACATACCGGAAAGAGAGAATGGGCAGAGCGCTGGGAGTAGTGTTGACTCTTAAGTGGATGAGCTCCTCGATGAAGCTGTGCAGATGGGACAGGATTAGCAATTGAAACTGGCGCTTCTTGGCAGGGCTCTCTTTTTTTTCGACTTACCACTCGAGCTTGTTGGCATCTGCGTTCTGATGAGGGCGAATGGTGACGGCAAGCGGCAAGACTGTCTTGGTCTGGTTGAAGGTGCTCGCACGGCGGGGGGGCGAGTCGAAGTTGCTTGAAGGGGAAGAACCGTAGTTGTTTGGAGGGGGAGCGTTGAAATCATTTGACTGATAAGAGCCGTAGCTGCTAGGGGGGGAACTGTTGAAGTCGCTTGCACGGCGGGCACTGAAGTTTGAGGGAGGGGAGCCGTAGGTGTTCTGTGCGGGAAGGTCAAAGTTGTTGGTAGGATGAGCGTTGTAGCCGTTTGACTGATGACCGCTAAAGCCGCCTGCCTGGGAACCGCCAAAGCCACCTGCCTGGGAGCCGCCAAAGCCGCCTGTCTGGGAGCCACTGTACTCGCTTGCACGACGGGCGCCAAAGTTGTTTGAAGGAGGGGAATCAAATTGGTTTGAAGAGTGGGAGAAGGAGTCTTGATTGTTGCCGCTGTTCTGGCCGTTGAAACCGTAGTAGTTCATGGTTGCGGTGGTTGTGGTGGTGGTGTTGTTGTTGTTGATGGTGTTGTTTGTGTTGATGGCTGTAGTAGTTGTGATTGTGATGCTGATAAAAAGAAATCGGACCTTGGGCGAACCATCCAAACCCTTATATACTGAAAAAGTTGCCTTGATCAAACCATCTCTTCATCAAGATCTTGAAAGACTTAGTCACAGTCCATCTCAGATCCAGCACAGGGGTTAGGCCGCCACAGACCCAAACAACTCACCTATCTCATTGGCTCAAGCTCAGTGGCTTCCTACGTGGACGGAGACACAGCCAAACAGCTCGCCTCGGACCCTGGTACACGTCACCCGGGATCAGACGTTCTGCTGCGCGTGGTGATTGAGCGGTCAACTGCAAGCTAAGCATCTCGGCCCAACGCTTGCCTGGTTCGCTCCAATCATTGTGACGTGTCTCCTGGCCGCCTTCGACACTTCATTCGCTAAGCCCGTAGCGGAGGGTTGAAACGCTGCGTCGACCATTCGGGAAGCTTACCCGGTGCGCTAATGCAACCTGGTCACCAACGAACGGTACCGGATGGCGACACGAAACAGTGGGTCGCCCAATGTGAGGCTGTTCGCCCTAACTGGCTGTGACATGTCGATCCACGTGGATCGAGTTCCCCCTTGGGCATTTGTGGGTTGATTGAGTTGGACCAGATGAGTAAGCCGTCGTGGTCACCTGGTGGAGTCGTTGTCTACAGCTCACACTGACGAGTCATGAACTGATGCATGTCCAATTGCTTCCTGAGGCTGGATTGGTATCTCATACGAGAAAACATTCTATTTTCGTGTTTTTGAGGCGAATTTCATAAAAAATATGCATCTACTGGCTCTGGGGCAAATGGCACCACATTTCATACCTAACATCACTGCGCCAAGTAGGCTTCAGAGATTTCTTGCCAATAATTAGAATACTAAGAGTCAGCTAATATTAGTGACCGCCCTTGGAGACTGGTATGCTTACGTGTATATTGATAAATGATTTCTTTGTGTGGTCTGTAATGTCAAGTTAATAATTCCTGACATATGCAAGCTCCACTTGACGGGTGGCTCTTTGCCCATTTTGGTGTATCTGCTGGCAGACGATAGTGTCGGTTATTTCTCGGTGCCAATGTCTCGATGATACTTTAACTATGTTGGTCTGGCCTACGCTACTTACCGTGTATTATCATTTTGTTTTGATGGATTGTTCATCCTTTGCTTCTTCCAATTGTAAGCATCCAAGCTTGTAGGGTAAGTGGGGTGCCTATGCAGGGGGATGACTCGCCATAACGTAGATGATCTTTAATGCTCTATTCTTTTTATTTATTTACATTTACCTTCTTTTTTCAGAAACAAACTTAAACTTTTGATGCTGATAAGGGTAGGTGGTTGTTATGGCCCTTTGAACTTTTTCTCCCTTTGAGCGCTCATTGGTGCATTGCCTCGGCTTCCTCGTATTTTGCCATGTACATCACAACTTCTTTTGCATGAGGTAAAAGAACTTGGTAATCTCTCCAAGTCGCATCATCACCACTGTGGAATAATGCAGTTGGGGCATTTACCGATATCGCCACCGTTGTACTCAGCAGGTTATTCGCCTCAATCCACTTTCCCGTTGATAGTTGTATTAGATGGTGCAGCTTGAACGATTGATTTCCTAATTCTACCCCTACAAGTGAGAAGCTTCGTGATGGCGCCGGAAAATTGTGAAATTCCAATTGAATAAAATCTTTCAGATCACGATAACTTCACGCAACATACTATAATCTTTTCCAAGATCGTTCAACCCTTGTTTCTCCATCAGATGTACCTGATTTGCATCTGTCACAAGCCATGATGGACGGTGCATGTGGAAGCTTTTGTTTATTCAACCAAGGAAGGTATATCTAGGTCTCTTATAGCCGTCGTTACAGGCTTCTGCGTGCCGCCGCCGCCGCTGGCGGTCATCGTGACCGACGACTGTGGCGACTACCGGCTGATGTGAAATGGGCCTGCCGCCGCCAGCCCTGTTGAAGCTGGATTGAATAGACCGGCGGCTGTCCTGTTTTGAGTGGTATTTTTAGGTCTATTGTGACTATATTGGTCCTGCATCTGCTTCTTGTAATATCGGCCGTGCCGGGTATCAGTCCTGTGTGGCTGTCATCCCGACGCGCGGTGAGGCCCTCGCGGCCCCACTCTTAGTCGCGGGCCTCAGATTCCTGCCGTTGCAGACGGCGTTGATGGCCGTGACGGTCGGATTGACCTAGTGCCGGTTTTGACGACATTTGCATGTGAAATGGGGTGTGAGCCGATTGGGGGCAGTTGTGTTGATCGTAGGAATGCCCTTATGTCCAAGTTAGGCCGCTGTGATTATCTGAGAGTCTCACAACATCACTTTCCTGGAACAGCTCGAGGTACCTTAGTATCGTCGTCATTGGTGCTTTTGTGACCATGTATGCTGCCCGAGTCATTGCAAAAGTTATGCACTCAGGAGATTTGAGAGGTGTCTTTGCATTGCTTTTGCTGGAGTCGCGAGATGGGATTCTAGTATAGAAAAGTACTGATGCCTGTTCTTCATCCATTAGATTTACGTAAGCCAACAGACAAACATCTTGAAATAAATTGTCTTTGAGAAAATGCAGGCCAACTTGATTGCACCTCAACCAGCCAAGCATAGATTTTTGTAGTGATTAAACTCGCCCATACCAAACAGTACCACGCCACAGAAGAAACCAGAGCCTCCACCAACGCTCTTACTTGCGCATGACGTCGGTCATTCCACAGGCCAGATCGGCTCCGACTCCCACATTGCAAATGGAATTCAGAACATTGGCATTCGTATGCCCTTTCAGCTACAATTAATACAGCTGTTGTCGTCGCACCATTCGGATGAAGTCGTAGGGGATGGATTGGTCCACAAGTATGCGTAATCTTGCTGCAAGCACAGCGGCCTGGATGTTCTCCTTCAGAACAGTGCACCAGCCTGCGTGACGTGCAATCGCAGCTTCAACATCCCTCTGCGAGCCATGTAGATCCAAGAATACCATTGACATCGCCTTGTTGGTGGAATTTCGTTTCTCGATGAGATGCAACAAGGGTGCGAGAAAGCTGCGATGCCCGGCCGGAAGAGTAGAAAATATTCCTACAGAGTTAATGGCTTCTTCAAAGTCGGTTGCCGTACATGTCGCGGCTCGGCAAATCACCTCGGGCGGGATAGAGAAGCCAAGCGTAAATATTTGACCGCAGCCCAACGAGATCAGTGCTGCCACGACGGAAGACGCTTCGGTAAACGATCGCCCAATAACTAACACATTTTTGTCACGAAAAGCAGAAGGCGAATGCTCCTGAATCAAAACGCTTTTGATGCCGATAGCAAGGCAGCTGTATCCAGTTAAGCGCCCGTTCTCGGCGCTGACAGTGTCCACCGAATGCGTGAGAAGGGCTTCGGGGCTATGAGAATCGAGAACCAGATTTGCAATTAAGGGCGAGGAGGGACTAAATATAGCACCGCCGCAATCGCCATTACGAAGCAAGGCATCCATATCCTGGCGTTTTGCATGACCCATCCGAACAGCTGCATGAGGCAGGTTCAGCTCGTTGAAGCACTTATCCATGATGGCATCATCAGGGGCAGAATCCTGAAAAATGAGAATCTTCTTAGGTACCAGTTCGCCGAGCACGGAGAGGACCCTAGTCAACAATGTTAGAATGTATTGCACGTGCATCAGGAAATCGCAATATCAACTCACCCATTTGCCTCGACCAAAGACAGCTGGTTTGGCGCGCTGCTGACTGGGAGAAGCGGGTGCGTTGTGGCCTCCAGAAACGGGTTGAGGATTCTCGACAACTTTCCGCCCCTCCCTGTATTGAATGCACTTAAAGGAGGATTCCGCGAGCCGGCATCGAGGTGGACCTTGCTGCGGAACTTTTGTATCTCGAATGTCTCATTTAGATCGGTGGCAATACCTGCGATTTGGACCACATCGCCAAATGAGGCGCAATCGTCATACGTTTTATGTAGATTAGGCGAATTCCAGTCTAAAAGACCTGAGAAGTCGTGGTGTGATGCGATGACTGCGGTGCAACCCCGGTGAGACATGATCAATTCTCGCTGAGCGCTGTCGAAATGATCTTCCATATCAATGAATTCAACTCCAAGCTTTAGCGCTTTCAGTAGATACTGTATTGCCAAGGTTGTGCTATCCAAGGGCCATCTTGAAATCTTTTAGCGTTCGAAAGCGTCGTGGGAATCTCAACCACCTACCTCCCAGCTGATGGTTCGAGTCGAATCGTAAAGATGATGGGGAGTTCAGAATGAAGCCGCAGCAGTGTCAGCTGTGCCTCCAAGTAATCCAGAGAAGGGAAGGGGACTGCTTGGTCCCGTTCATGAAGAAGATCTGCTCTTAGCTCCAACGCGTCGGCCCCAACAGATACAATCGTCATGTTGGAGAGCGCGACTTGTACATTTGGATAAGTAAGGCCAATATATGCAGATCTTTGCTTCTGTTTAATTTGATCGAGAGCATTATGTTGGCCAGTGACAAAAGATAGGAAGCGACAAAAGTCCTTTCGTTGAAACTTGCCGCGGAAGAATAAGTACTCATGATCAAGCTTGTCATTGAGCTCAGCCCAATTCTTATCTCGGCCAGCATTATCCAGACATCTCAAACCTATCTTTAGTACAAGTAAGTCATCGCCGTTTTTTGAGGCAATGGAACTGAAGTTGAGATTCTCGATCGACTTTCGCTCACATGGAATGATTGTGTCCTGGCAAAGTTGGCCGTGGCCGACGTGTTGATGTTGGACAACGTAACCGGTTATGATGGACGCCAAATCTATCAAAAACGAGTGCTCTATATCATGAATAAGAATAAGACATGTCATTGTGTCTTGCTGGCTTAATAATTGTCGTTTTTGGTGTTGCTTGCCAATTTTCTGTGTATGTCCTGGTACATGACTTGAGGATAAAGGCTTAGGCGGGCCACACTCGGTGATCCACATCTGAATTAGTGGCTGTCGGGCATCGGAATCAGCTGAGTCCGCCAATCACAGCTTGAGATTCAGAACACAGGAAAAGTCGCCTTTCAATCGTGCCGCATGATGGATGCCCAAAAAATGTGCCGAGCTAACAAGCTGGACATTGTACGAGAAACTCTGCTTTGGGTAATGATACCCATATTCAAATATTTAGGCATGAATTTTCTTTTTTTTTTATCTAGTCCCGCCAAATATACATCTCAATCTATACAACTTGCAGGTATTTTACATCGTGGAGCAACCGTGAAATAAATCAATCCCCTTCGCTAGAATTCCAAACTTCGAAACTCATCATCTGAAATTTGTTCAAGAAGCTTAAATAGAAAGGGCGAGTCAGCATTTTTAGCCATGCGCTTGATGCATCCATTTTTGACTTACCGAGTTTATCAAATCTTGACCAATGCTTTGGGAATTTTCTGTACTCAAGATTCCGGTCAGGTCCTGGGATTGTGAGGATTCTTCAAACTCAAAGTAACCATCCAGTGCGTTGATTTCCGTCGACTGATACATTTCGAAGCTCCCAAATAGTCCATCCGCTGTGGGCTTAGACTGGCTGCCAGCCGGAGGAACTGGATCGGGTTCCAGAGGCTCTGCTACTTCATATTCGTAACATGTTTTTCCATTGTACATATAAGGCTTCCCGCGAATAGAGCCCAGTAGATGCGACAGCGTGCCGATCGCGAACAAGTCATCAGGTCCATCCAGGCTGCCGTGGTGGTTAGCAATGCTTTCACGAGTAGTAAAACCAATCGGTGGAAAGAATTTGAACTTGCCTACTATCCGCCCAATCACCTAGTGCAGTTAAGGGAAGGTGGCTTGAATCAAATTCTCCGTCAGGGTATCGTTTGTAAAACTGAGTCAGATGCAAATTTGCAGTGACCAGAGTACCCGATCGGTAGTTTCGTACCATGCGAGCATGAAGTGTGTGCATCTTTCTCAACATGTCGCACTTGCGTTTTTGTCAGCAATCATGCAAGCTTCCAAAATATGGGAACTATTATTGTACCTGATAATCCACCAGAGGATGCCGCTTTCTCATTGCAAGAAGCTTCTCAACAATGAGAACTAGATGAGACCTGTGAGAACCGGCAGACTCATAGTGGGCCGCGTGGATGAGAACTGTGCAAGCGGAGCCTAAGCAGAATCTTGAAACTATCAGAGAAGTTGCAGGAAAATCAGGAGCAAGAACCAAACTCACGATGAAAAGTAGGGCCACGAATATCCATGCGAATGCGCCTTGGTACATAATTCGGACATTTTGACTGCATGGCCCACACACTTCCTTGAGGTTTCTTGCTGCCAGGGGTCTGGCGAATCATTTGACACGATGGATCCCGAAATCAAGGGGAGGAATTGCCGATACAGCCGAATGAATATTGTGTGGTAAATAAACCAACTGAGGTAGTATCGATCCACGACAGATATTTGGGAAAAGTCCAAATCATCGGGCTTCATCTCCAACTCGACCCGACCCCGCCACTTCTCCAGGTCGCCAACCAGCCCTGAAAGATTGGACATGGGGTGCCAGGGAAAATGGCTATCTCCTTGGACACCCCCATTTTGCAAATAGTTATTGCACTTACCTAGCAGTATAATTATGTTGGCAAACATGTGCAAGATTATCTGTTGCTGAGATTGCCCGTCCTCACAAGTCCAAAGTTCAGAGAACCGAGGTGTTCGTTCAAGGTTGACACTGGGCAATCGCAAGCCCCAGATGCTATCGTTAGAAAAGGCCATGGGCCGATTCGTCCCGCAGACACTGAATCGGTCCATGGTGTAGAGTGTATGAATACACAATCGTGCCAGGTCCCTGTCCTCCAGGGATTCAGAGTTCTTGGCATTTTCCCTGTGCAGCTCCATCCCTTGTGCCATGCGTATGGCAGCACCGAGCTTCATCCAGGCATGTGCACCTTTCCCCAGGCATATAAGGCAGATTATTTGCATAATGTTGATTTGTATATGTTCGATGGAGAAGACTATTTCGTGCGCTGGCATCTCGGAAAGTTCCAAGTAATGCTCCGCCTGCCGTTTTGTTGAGCTTTGATCCAAATGATCCAAATAGCTAGACGAAAATGAGAGCCTGCAAATATTCCAAATTTGTAAACCGACTTACCAAGTAGAAATCGCAAATAAGGCATATAAAAAATTGGCTGAAGTTCGTGAATTCATCACATTTCTTCGAACAGTCGCCTCGTGGACGAATGTATAGGGGCTGCCATGGATGTGCGTAAAGAATACAGAGAGAATTTCTCGGCGAGCAGGTAAATCAGGACCTGGGTCCAGAGGCGTGCTGGTGGCTTCCACAGATGTCGCGGACTGTGGGCTTGCGGTTTTGTTCTGAGAGACAGTGACGTTGATGGAGGTATCCTGTTGACCTTGTTGCTTCTCGAGGCTATGCACTCGATGCAGTAGTTCTTTTACAAGATGGGAATTCGGAACCCTCTTTTTGGGCACGGCATCTATTCATCATGAGCACGTGTCATGATAGTAGCAAATGTCTATTACCGTATACACATTGAAACCCATGGCGATCGCAAGTCTCGCAAATGGGGATTTTGCGGGAACATTTAGACTCAATTGGGTCAGCGGTTTATAAATATTGATAAGTGTCACCAGGCTCACCTTTCTCTGGCGACATGATCGACAGCTCATGGGAGACAAGGGTCCAGAAGATGGCCTTGCATTGTGGCCACTGGACGCGGGAAGCGGCAAACGGGCACTTTTCCCGCGATCGGACGACGGATTCTCCTGGTCATGGCTGGACATACTGCATCGTCGCGATATTACGGATGATTTGATCGTTGTGGAGCGAGAATTTGTTGGCCGGGAACGCTTGTGTTGACCGACTTGACGCTGACCAGTCCGAGGCCCATCCCTGTCCGATTCTACCGTCCTAACGTACCCCGCAATTTTAACCAGATCTTAGCAACGCGACGGGGAAAATACTTACCCGGGACCTGGAATGTGTTGCGTTTCAATCTAACCGACTTACACTACTAATTTTGTTTGTCTTATACTTGATTTGCAAATTCTGAATAATTATTTCTAGTGCACCTTTTTGGATGATTCATGTGCGATAGGTTTTATTTTCGTAGAATGCACTAAACCTGTTGACGGTACAATGAGTGTGAATTTTGTAGCGTAAAAAGTTTTCAAACCCGAGAGAAAAATAAGGCAAGCAAAGCAAGACAGCCTGCTCGCGAAATTAAGCTTAATAGTGTCTATTTTTATTGTGGTTCCTCTATTTTAACGTAGACCTGAGCGACTTCCATGCCTAGCCTTGAACGGTGATGTTGCTTTGGGCTTCGCGGTCGCTAACCCTGCAGTAGTCGGAGCCAATCCACCTACCTACCAGTATTCTTTGATGACTTAGTGAGTCCATCACTTCGATAAAAATAATGTCACCCCTCAAAGCCAGCTTCCATGTTTCGAGAATATGGTTCGTGTACCCCCTTCGGAATTTCCAGACATGCTCCTGTCAGCACGCACATGAGGGGCCCTCTACCCCATCTCGGTGCAACTTAACCCGACACAGTCCAACCCAAAATAGCTCAAATGTGGAGGTCATGCGGAGATCCCGGACACTCATCATGTAATTCTCTAAGAAGTGGACATGGATTTCGCGATTTTTGGTCAGTTCATCACGCTCTTCCTTATCACACTCTCATTTTTTGCGTTCGTCGCATTATCGCACTGTGAGCTAAGCAATGGCGCCGGAAACACTCGGCCCCGGCATTACCCATGTCCGATTCGAGCATCACCATGATGGTCTGAGTTTAGACACCGGCGCTCCACGGATTTCTTGGTCTTTTTCCGCACCGCAAAATGACTTCAACAACTGGCACCAAATCTCGTACGAAATTGAGCTACGGAGAGAAGTTGGCATAACAGAGCATCACCAGATTGACAGTTCCGACTCCTTGCTTGTGCCTTGGCCGAGCAAGCCGCTCAGGTCTCGGGAGGCTGCACAAGTCCGTGTAAGGACACTTGGAAGCTTTGATGTGCAAGATGGAAACCGACAGGAATGGACCGGATGGTCTGCATGGACTACCGCAAAGGCTGCCCTGCTGTCGAGCGAAGACTGGTCGTGTAGCCTCATCGAACCTGCGGCAGCTATCCCGAAAAGAATAGCTGATGAATCCCTGGCACCGGTACGATTCCGCAAAAAGTTTCGGATTCCAGATGTTTCTGTCAAATACGCAGTGCTATACATCACAGCACATGGCCTTTACCAAGCATCTATCAACGGAAAGACGGTCGGCGACCAGCACATGGCCCCCGGTTGGACTAGCTACAAGCATCGCCTGCAGTATCAAACCTACTCCGTTACTGATCTCATAGCGGCGGGCTCCGAGTGTGTTTTGGATGTCCAGGTGGCTGCTGGATGGTATGCCTCTGCGCTTGGATGGGCTGGCGGTAGACGATGTCGATTTGGCGACACCCTTGGGCTGCTGGCACAGCTTGAAATGGACTTTGAAGACCAAGCAGAGCAAAGATTCACCATTGCGACAGATGATTCATGGCAGTCTGCCTTGAGTCCGGTTGTTCAAAGCGAGATTTACAATGGAGAGACGTACGATGCGAGAGAAGATGTGGTGGATGACATGGATTCGCAATGGCTGCCAGTGCAGATCAAGTCATTCCCTAAAGCACAGCTAATATCAGCCCAGGCTCCTCCAGTCCGAGTTACTGAAGAGATTAAGCCAGTTAGCATCTTCCAGACCCCCTCAAACAAAACCATTATCGACTTTGGACAAAATCTGGTTGGCAAGCTTCGTGTAAACTTTTTACAGAAGCCAAAGGGACACGAGGTTCGATTTTGGCACGCAGAGGTCATGGAAAAAGAAGAACTTGGGACGCGACCTATTCGATTCGCCAAGTCAACCGATATCATCATCTCGAACGGGGACGAGATTCGCAACTGGACCGCACTCTTCACTTTCCACGGGTTTCGTTATGTGCAAGTTGATGGGTGGTCAACCAGCGACGACAAGAACCCTCTGACTGTGGAATCTGTAACGGCTCTGGTAATGCACACGGACATGAAGCGCACCGGCTGGTTCGAGTGTTCTCATGAACTGGTCAACAAGCTTCATGAAAATGCGGTATGGAGCATGCGCGGCAATTTCCTCTCCATCCCCACGGACTGTCCTCAGCGCGACGAGCGGCTGGGATGGACGGGAGACATTCAGGTTTTCTCCCCGTCGGCCAATTTTCTTTACGATACGAGAAGCATGCTGGGGGGATGGCTTGAGGATGTGGCGGTGGAGCAGCTCCGGGATGGAGATGGCATTCCGCCGTTTGTTGTCCCGAATGTGATTGGGCGCGATGACGAGGCCGTTGAGGATGAGTGGTGGCCACATGTGCCCAATGCCGTATGGGATGACGTCGCCATCATCTTGCCGTGGGACCTCTACCGTGCTTTTGGAGACGTGGGCATCTTTGCGAAGCAGTACGAGAGCATGCAGGCCTGGATCGACAGGGGTGTTCAGCGAGGACCCGACGGCCTCTGGAGCCCTGAAAAATGGCAACTGGGCGACTGGCTTGACCCTGCGGCCCCGCCAAGCGAGCCTGGAAATGGGAGGACGGACGGTGTGTTGGTGGCCGACGCTTACCTTGTCCGCATCACCCTCATCATGTCTCAAGTTACGAAGCTGCTCGGTCGCGAAGACGAGTCGCTTCGATACGCGCAGAGCTATGCGCAATTGAAAGCAGCATTTCAGCACAAGTACATCACACCAGCAGGCCTGTTGGCGTCCGACTCTCAAACAGCGCTGGCATTGGCATTTGTGTTTGATCTGTTCGCCAACCCTCAGCAGCAATTGTTCGCGGCTGAAAGACTCATTCGAGCTGTTCGCCAGGCTCAGTTTCGAGTATCTACAGGCTTCGCGGGGACCCCGATCATCTTGCACGCATTATCGAAAATTGGCCGGTCCCAGTATGCATACCGCATGCTATTGGAAAAGCGATGCCCGAGCTGGATGTACCCGGTGTTGATGGGAGCGACGACCATCTGGGAGCGCTGGGACAGCATGCTCGATGATGGATCCATCAACCCAGGAGAAATGACAAGCTTCAACCACTACGCGCTCGGATCGGTAGTGAACTGGTTGCATGAAGTTGTTGGAGGCATCAGTCCGTTGACGCCGGGTTGGCAGCAAATTCAGGTGCGACCTGTACCTGGCGCCACATTGACCCATTCTTCCGTCAAGCATACAAGCCCATACGGAGATATTGAGGCTTCTTGGAGGGTAGACGATGGAAAATTTGCACTGGACCTGGTTATTCCACCAAACTCAAAGGCACATGTTATCCTGCCAGATCGACAGAAGAACCAGGTGGGTGAAGAAGACGACTCTGGGGTTTGGGTAGGGTCAGGAAAGCACAGTTTTAGCTGTGAGTGCCCGAAAATGGATGAGTGGCCTTTGACGGCAATGCATCCACAATTCTGGCCGCAGCCTCGGAGTGAGGCTGTATAATGCGATTGTGTGGTCGAAAACATCACTGGGCAAGGTACGCGCGCGGGTACTGCTGTATCTTATGAATGGAACCTAAGGTGATGAATTTCATTGTTCGTAAATTACTCTCAACCCACAGAGCTCCATAAGAGAAATTGTCACGTTAAAATAGCAGGAATGCTAGCACAAATATTATTCGCATTTTTGCGCCCGGAGCGCTGAGAGCACGCGAACAGAAGATAATATGGGGAAAGAGCTGATGATCATAGGATAGAGGCGCCAGGGAGTAGAAAGGGCTTCAGAAGACCTCTATTCTGTTTTATTAGTTATTGAATATCTCATATACATTGTATGGTATGTGATCTTCGATGGAAACAGCTGCCCGGAGGGTCCGGATGACCCTGGTTATACTACTCCACCCCATGTGACTTCCTTTGGGGTGTTTAAATCGTATTGGACGATTTTATGACCTTGAAAAGATCACTATCTCTTTCCAAGATACTGTCATTTGTGGATATGCCTATCCTTTTCATCAGCTTGATGAAGATTCTTACGTTAGCCAAGACCACTTCTATGAGGGTTGGGTTCTGTCTTGTTCAGGTCACTGTGCACTTATTTTATTTATTCAATTTAATATCAGCTTTTGAGATAGCGTGAGAGTTCCATACTTTTGCATCTTTTGATGGTCCAATTTAACTGCAGTGGAATTTATGGTCATTTCGATATGCATCCGTCTCCAGCCTGTACAGCGAGCGGATAAAACGGGTTTATGACCCGGATACCCTTTCTGCTCGTGCTGGTATAGATACATACATATATACCCATACGATAAATCCCTTTCTTTTTTCTTCTAAGAATAATCGCCGTAGTTCAAAACTTGTGGCCAACATTTCGGTCGGGTTTTCCGTCCAGCGGTGGGTCCGGCAATTCCGGTTCAGTCTGAAGGAGCTGACCTACGGTTTGAGATTGAACTGCGATCAGACTGGCGAGCTTTCCGAGAATAAGATAATAAAAAGAAATGAGAAAGGCTCTGGACAGATTAGAATCAAATCAAATCAATCACGGCACATTTTTATTCTCCTCAATCACGCTAGATCCCATCTGCCCTTGGCCGTAAGTAAGTGGTTTATGACGAAATACAACGGTAGCTATTGGACAAGTTACCTAAATTGCAAGATAAATGAAAACAGCAAATAAAGTATACCCCGAGACTGTTACAAGCGTGATGGTTTAGCTGCACTCTCTCGGTGACGCTGGCCTGTTGTCTCTTGTGTCCATAGGACGATCCTTTTCAAAAACTTCGAAAGTTCTTCTCCCTTCTCCCAAAGATCATTGTGGTCCCCGCTAGCTTGTATTTCATCAATTTTAACCTGTCCCCCAGCCCTTTCCTGCAAATGAGCCTTGATTATTGCCGTCTGCGAATACGGTACAAGGGTATCCGCTCGGCTTTGTACTAGAAAAACTCGTTCGCCTTCCGGCCACTCGGTAGTCCAGTCCTTGACGATGGTTGGGCACACGGCGTCCCAACTCTTCTCATCATCACCAAACGCTTCGCGGGTGAACGACTCGTATTCAGAGAGTAGATGCGCGTGTGATTTATCTGGGTTCTTGATGAAAGCTGAGAGATCGTATAGACCGTTTAGCCCCACCAGAACGCGAGGCTTTTTAGGTACCGGCCCTGGTTTATAGCTCCAGCGCGATGGGTCCATCACAGTCTGGAATATGAGCGTTGCTCCACAGCTGTGTCCTACCATGATGTAATCAGTTGCGCCTCCTAGACTTTGGAGATAGACCATCCCATCCAATACATCATGAATGTGGCGCGGATGTTGGACATCACGCGCAGTATCCAGTGAAACATTAGCTTCTTTGGGGGGGTATGGGTGGGTCGGATGATGAGGAAAATGCGAGAGGCGGTAATTAAGAGATGCGATTCCCGATATAGATATCCCGTCTTTGGAAGCCGCGCTTTGCAAGAGGCTGTGTATTGTTTCCTGGAAGGCGGATGCATCCACAAAGGGGTCCCTCCAAGCGCCTCCGTGAACAAAGACGACCCAAGGCCCAGATTGAGAGGCAAGAGCATCTGCGGGCTTTGGAGCGGATATCCCATGCTGAGAATTTGGAATCCATACATCTAGTGTTTGTAGATACGTTCCATCTGGCACATAAGGCACATTGTGCTTGTGCCAACCAACGGTCGCTGCCTTGTTGGTCGCATCGGCTGTCACTGTCACCGGCGACCAGGGAATAGAATCCCAATTCAGGGAGCTCATGATGAATTTCGAAGCAAGGCGACTTTTTTTCAACTAAAGATCCGTGTGGGGGGATGTTGCAAATGAACAAAGTTTACCGAAGGCCACATGAAAGGACTAAGTCTTAAAATACTATGTTCCTGTTGCAGAAGAGCGATGCTTTGTAAACATTGCGCCATTTCATCCCATTCAACTACCGAACCTCTAGGGCGCAGGGTATATATTTCACTAGACCTAATGATACATAAATGGCCAGGAATAAATGGCTAGTTTGGTCCATTCAGCCGACATTGTTACCCTGATAAGAGGCTACCCTGCCTGAGCTGCCATTTATAGAAACTTTGCCGACACATCACGTAATCTTCACTAATCACCCTCTCCAATACTGCCATCTCATTGGAACACCTCACAGCCAGATAATGCAACCCTCCCTTGGGTCCCGGTTAATTGAACTGGCAAACCAAGAAAAGTCAAGGTACAACCGCGGGTTAAATTTATTAGAGGTAATCGGATTGACAAGAAATGCCGTGTATTTCAGATAAACCTCTATCAATCGATCGTGACTTACATAAATGGCGGCGAACCCTGCCTTTCCGTAAATCTAACATGTCCTTACGTCAGCTGTGTGCAGTGAAGTTTGACAGATGTGCAGAAAGAAAACCAATGCTCCGCTTTACATGGGATGACAGACCCAAGATGCACCCCGCGATAGGCTTTTTTTAAGGGCAAAGTCCATCACCATTCCCACCAAACAATCCAGACAGAGTCATGTCATAGAATTAGCACCTTGGTTAACTTGCAAAACACCAGCTGAATGGCTCCTCACGCCAAGGCGACTAATATCCACAGGTTTCCAGACTAACCAATCCGGCTCAGGCGGCTACAGGACTCGACGGCCCGTGACCTAATGCTTCCAGTGTTGGTTGCCTAAGAAAATTTCAAACCAACTCCTCTCAAGACACCGTGGCAGTTGCTCATCACTTCTGAAAAAAAAAAAAAAGAATTTCTCGCCGATCATACAACCATTTGCCAATAGCTATGGCTTCGTCCATCTGCCCTCAGTCACACCAAGGTGAAACATCGCCACTGCTGGGCACGATCAGTAGCCAGCGTGATGGAGCGTCCGGTGAGCCCATCAGCGACCGGCAAAATGGTTCCTCGATCGTCGGTAAACCACGGCTTGCATCTTCGTTTGCCTTCGACTTGGGGACCTGCCTCATCACCTTGCTCCTTTTGGCTGTTTTTGCGACGCTAGGTATCAAAGCCCCCGATAGGTTTGGCTTTCACTATTGGGGAATGGCATACGCAGAAGAACCTATTTTATGGACAGTGAGTCAACCGCTGGATGGAACCTTTACCGGTTACAGTAGCTGATTACGCCGTGGGCAGGCTCTATTCTCCATGGTGGTCAACCTTGCCAATCTCGCGAGCATAAGACGCGACCGAAAGCCATTGCCAGCCTTTGTGAATACCTTATTTTTCGCGCCTATAGCCTTTTGCATGATCATGGCAGTGGCGCAATTCGCGGACATCTTCACAAGGCTATGGTCTGTTGATTGTGATAAACAAAAACCCTCAGGCAGTTATGATGCCTGGTCTGAAACCCCCATGACTCAGATAAAAGGCACTGAAGAGGACTGCTGGAGATTGGCTACTATATTTCTAGTAGTCGGAGTCTTATTTATAATCTTTGCATTATTTCATGGGTGAGCAAAACCACTCTGTGATCTGCAATACCCGCGCAAATCGTGTCAAGTGTAAGATGCACAAGCTAATATTAGTGTGTTTCTAGGTTTATAGCGCTGAGGATATTCGTTTCCGAGTTTTTTGATACACTGGGAGATGTCATTCACCTATTTCGCTCTTCAAACTTTGCAACTTTATCAGAATCTGGTCAAATCTCGTTGGAGATAAGGCTTCGCTGGGGCTCACCGCGGCAAGATGAAAGACAGGATGAGCCAGAATCGGAAAGACCAAGAGAATGAAACAAAGCCGAAAGTAGACTGACAGTTCGTGTATCCAAGTGAATTCTTGCATAGATGCCGGAGACCAAGATCAAATGGCACCTCATCGCGATCAAGCTCGGTAGTGCAAGTCAAAATAAAATGTCTAAATAGAGTGCCATTTGCATTTCTACGCGTATTTTTTCCCTGGCTCAATTTTTCCAGTGTTCTTGGGTCTTTCTTCCTCCAGCGTAGACATTATCTTTCCATCAATTTCATCGCTCATGTCTGGTTGCGCAACCTGAATGTGAAGGAAAATGCGCTTCTTCAACTTTCCAGACAATCCTGCTCCCGACAGAAGCGACAAAGTATCCTTGTCAATACTAGCCATGATTGATGTGAGTCCAAAGTCGCTTCCAACTGGTGTAGAGTAAAAGTAGTAGGTAGTCAGCAGCATGATTGTCGTCAGCACTGGCTGCACCGCAAAGACAACATACAGCAAAGGTTTTGCATCGATAGTATGGCGGGATATTTTGAAGGTTTCAGACACATCTTTGTATCTGAATTCCTGAACAAACGTTGTATTCGGTACCCTTGCGACCTGGCTGCGCAGCATATGCCTCCAACGATTCGCATGCAGTACCGCAACGCTCATGGCTGCAGAAGGCATTTTCCACGGAGAAAACGGTCGCTCTTTCCAGAATGGGGAAATCGCAAATGGTAAGGCATCCATAAAGGTCTTGTCCTCAATATCGTAATACTCCGGCAACATATATTCTTCGATTGGTTGGAGCGAATCCGTATCGCAGGATGCCGAGGCCAACATGACCTCGCTGGAAGAGACATTCCATGTCACGGCGCACGGTTGGCGATAGAGATTAAACATCATGGAAAAGTTGGACCGGCGAAAAGCGCTTACCTGAGGGCTCTTCCAGTCACTGTACACTGCCTCCCAGGAGTCATTTGATGCGACGGGCTCCCCGTAAAGATGCTGAAAGCCTCCAGCAACGCCCCATACTTGCGGCCGAGCCCCACGAGCCATGGCCACTCGCCAACCCTCATATGTCTCCAGGGTCGTCGTTTTACCCATGTAAGGCTTCCAAAAGTCATCATCCCGAAGTAGCTCGGCCGTCGACGAGTTGTACTTCGAAAGCGTTCCTTTAATGTTGGCGGACAGAAGCAAATACTCATTGACACGCAAGGTTTCTTGTATGTCTCCCAAGATAGTAGAATTAGGCATGTCTAAGACGACAACCTCTTCTTGTCCCAGCATTACCATATTGTGACCAAAGAGCTTAGGTAGTTCTGCATTTTGAGGATAATTGTCATCGTTCGCCGCCTCCCGTCTCCAGGGAGTCATCGCATCTATCAGTATGTAGGTCTGCTCGCGGTCGTTTTCTAATGGTCGACTAAACACACCATACTGATTCAGGGTGTATTTGTGTACTTCCAAAGTCGCGCGGCCGTCTGAAAAGGTCTTGTACAGAGCACTAAGCGCGAGAGGCAAGCCGATGGACACAGCGATAGCAATTCTCCAAACCCAGTCGGTCTTCGCCCCAAGGATTGATTGTCGGAGTATGGCATCCAGGTTCTGTAACGAGGCACCTTGTCTCGCCTCCAGAGTAATGAATAGTTGACTTGTTACTCGGCGATTGCAGATATTCATGATGGACATGAGTAAGCCGACGACAACCAGTTGGCGATTGAAGCCAAGACGCCAAGCAGGATCCCAGTCTGGTTGGACAACCACGAAACATCCTGCCAAGGAGAGCGTAGAGATGCAAAAAGACAAAATATCTCCAAGTGTGCATCGTGACTTTTTTGTGGGAGAGCCATACGAGTCTGACTCGTGGGGCCTGCCCACGACATCAGAAGTTGACATGTCGTGAAATGAGAAGTAAGTGAAGAATTAAAATTCTTAGTGTTCGGGAGTAGCAGTAGGCTGAGATGTTGGTGACGAGAAGATGAGCGCATGAATGAATGAATGAATGAAGCCGTGAAGATGGCTCTGGGTGGAGCGCCAGGCCAGGCGTAATATAAATCATATTGTGGGCACGTCTCAAATTCTTTCTGCACCAGGCTATGGAAAGTTCTTATTTTGGCGCAAGTCTTACTACTTACTGACCTCGATCTCAGGTCAAGATTAGGCCATTCCGCCACCGATTTCGAGCGGGTGGGGTTCGATCAATCAAGATGCAGTTGGTTATGATCAATCCCAATCGCAAAAGTGCTACAATTTTGCGCTAACAGGCTCAGCTGAACATAGCCGTCAAGCCATATGCATTTCATGAGAAACCATGTCTAACACGATGAATTTCTCTTGGTTCTTTTGCCGCGTGGCGCTCACCCACCGCCTGCCAAAAATGGTCAAGCGCTTAGAGTGCAACTTGGATTCGACCACGGAGGCTTGGCATGTGGTGAAGCTACTAAACATGAATTCGGGCTGAGACAGAGTCG
This sequence comes from Calonectria hawksworthii, assembly GCA_020975415.1. NCBI lineage: Eukaryota > Fungi > Ascomycota > Sordariomycetes > Hypocreales > Nectriaceae > Calonectria > Calonectria hawksworthii. Next base: position 1,618,030 of record JAHXZK010000007.1, read on the forward strand.
GCGCTTAACAGCCGGCTGTCGAGTCTTGAAAAAAGGCCTCAACCTCTTGACCAAGCGAAGATGCCTTCTCTGCCAATCAATCACAAAAATTCCAGCACTAAGCACTAGTCTCAGAACGACAGCCAACAGCGACCTAAATCACGACCCCACTACGCGACCGTACTCGGCGACCATAAGAGCAACTGCTCAGCCTCAAAACTTGCAAGGGCTCTGAGTAGGCGAGGTCAAGATTTGGGTCGCACTAGGCTGTTTTGGTTGTCATTGATAATTCCTTTTTTTAAGCTTATGGTTTTGATGATGTCAATTCAGAATATTACAAGATAAGATGAACAAGGCTGTTTGAGATTCTAGGGGCAAAAGTATGTCAAGTATCGCTGGGAAATAAAATTTCCGCATTAAATTTACACCACCTGCTGAACCATAGTTCGTCCAACTAGAGAAGAAAAGACATGGAAAAGCTGGACTATGAATATGCTGCAAACCCACAGAGCAAAAAGCCGTAGAGAAGGCAAACACATGTCAATGTTCCAGTCTCCATCGATCAATACAAATGCCTTATACTGGATAGGCTTGGCTCATCCAGCCCTCACGCAGTCATGGCTGGCACTCTTTCAACCCTCGGCCACTCGTATGAGCCATCGGAAAGTGCTTCTTCTGGCCAGTAGAACCGGACTGGGAAAGGTCAGAAAGGTCTTCTAGAAAGGAACTCACTTACAAGTAATTGACGCCGTAGATGCCACTGGCAACCAGTTTCCGGTCCAATCAGCGGGCGGTGCTACGTCGGCGAGCTGAAGCAGGACTTGAAATTCGCCATCCCCAGACTCAGAATCAGGTCCGAAGACTTTGCCACCCTTTGCATACTCTAAGGTGGTGCTTTCCGAGCCAAGACCATATCTATCGAGCGAATTTGGGACCAGCTGCAATGCATTATCGTAAGATCCGATATTCCAGAATCCTGGGCTTGTGACCTTCGGTTTTCCGGAAAATGATACCAACAAGGAAGATGTCTCATTGAAAATGACATCACCAGAAATCAATGGGTGATAAGGGATAAGCGCCAACTTCTGGGTTTGTAGAGACTGGACAGTCTTGCTGGCCTGAGCTGCGTAATTTGTCCTATAGTTTCCTTGGTACGGTGGAATTGAAATGGTCCAGTCGTTTCCCAGATCCACGGAATTTGCCGGGTTGGACAGGTCGGCATTAATAGAATTGTTAGCGATTGCTGAAGCCTCCATGAGATCAACAGAGGGCTGAGGAGTGAATATCCCATTTTGAACGCCTGCGCGGGCCAGAATACTGTTGATACGCTCGCGATCAGAGATGGTTTGTGCTGGGTTATAGGGCACTAATTGGGCGGCTAATTGTAGCTGAGCCTTGGGATCCGTGATTGCTTGGGTTGAGAGGTTTGCCAGCGGCGGAACTTCAGTTGACGCCGAGAGATCTGCCAATTCCATTGTAGATGCATCTTGGTAGGCTAAAAGAGTTGCCAGCTCCTCGCTTGTATTGGCGCGGATGGCGAGGCGAATGGCGAGCGAAGCGTATGCGGTTGATACACTGACGTTGCCATTCCGTAGCCCAACTTCATTTTGCGTGTCGCGCTTAATGCGATAGGTGCCGGCTGTATTGTCGTTGACGTTGCTGATTTCCGCTATCGCATTTCCATAGCTTGATGAAGCTGTCAGCGAGTGTCGTGACATACAGGTAATCCCACTCACAAATCCCAAATAACATAACTCCAGAATCGATCATCGATTGCTGGGATGGAAAGCAAGACATCGGCTTGGAACAGATCCAAAACGGCAAATGAGTAGAGAACATCAGGATTAACGGCAATGACAGAGTTGGAATTGACTGTAGGAAATTGCCGAGTATGCAAAAAGATATTGATGGAGGTCAACTGTGTAAGCAGAGTCAAGACAGAGCGCTGAGCTAAAAGCCCATACGTGAACTTGGAAGGTCAGATTTTTCTCCTCAAATTACTCGAATCATACTGACAATAATTGACCAAGCTGTGGCCTCAAGCGCGTTCTTTGGAGTATCGTCGACGTCAATGATGAGTGCAGATGAATCGGTAGTTTGGTTGGTGTCGTTTACTTCAAAATCCACTGACACCACTTCGGTATTGCTTGTTCCATATTTATGGGAACGTATCAATGCTGGTGCGCACATCAGCAAAATTGGAAGAAGAAATTTATGCATTTTGATAAATATCAGTTGAATAGTGGGTGTGAAGAAGCTTCTTTGATTGAGTATGATCGAGTGCTACTGGTTTGGGGATAACGGTGGTTAAATATTGAAGTTTACTGCCCCTCAAGGACAAGTCATAAGTCGCAGTGACCAGCCAGACGACTTCTCGTGGGCTGTTTGAAGTGAAGTTAGTTCTGTTCCGTCTTCTACAGCAGGGATTCCGAGTGCTAAGCCCATGTAAGCATAGGCGGGCTCAATCCGAGCAGCCTCGGAAAGCTACAAGATCCATCACGCGGGCTGTGCACGTCTCAAGGTAAATATTAAAGCTCTAACCTGATTTCCTGTCCCCACGCCAAGATTAGAACACGGCCTCGGGTACTACCCGAGTATTTTAAATACAGTTCATAAGTCTCTTATTAAGGAGACCCGCAAGGTTCTATCATAAGGGAATACAGAATTAATTGCAATGACGCCAATTAATGACAGCTCCTTTGCATAAATGAAGTTCTAATATTATGGCATGTCATACGGATATGGTCACAAGAAGTTCAATCAGTGACCCTCGCCGATCATTTTGCTTGACCAGTCTATCAGGTTTTCCCAAGGCGAATGAAGCAGTTCATCTGCGATACTCTCCATCAATCTTTGAGCCCATGAATGAAGAAACCAGCACTCAGGCTCGGCCCAACGTAGCAGAACTCCGTAATAAGCCAGCATGGCTAATGCAAACGGGTTTCCCTGCAATACCAACTCAAGAAGCCCCGGGTGGGTGAGCATTGGCCACAGGAATATGGCTCTAAGCTCGGCTGGTGTAGCAAGAGTATGGTTTCTGCTCACAGTGATTATGCAGAGCTCAAGAGAATCAATACAGCTTGTGATGACAAGCTTGACATTGACGCCGATATCTTCAGTATTATCCAGTTGACACCTAAGTATTGGAAGCTGTGCAAGAAGCAATGGAAGGCGATTCTGTGAGTCCCGAATGTTGGGAACTTGGCTGAACATGCCCCGAAGTGGTCCTGTTTTTATTTCGTCTTCTGATGCGCGAAGGATTACACCTATTCCATTGACGAGAGAAAAAATGTCGACAATCATTTTTATAGAGTGGAAGCATTGCTTGTGCTTTTCGCAGCCATTGGATGAGGCGAACGTGCCCATGATGAGAAATATTGAGGTCGCGTAGAGAGCGTGGCAATTATCTGAAGTGATGGACCTGGCCAGTGCTTGTCTCATGCCTTTTACGGCGAGGCTTTGGTGCTGAGAAGCTTGCAAATGATATTCGTGCCGCTTTTCGGGATTGATATATGCCATATGAAATCCAGAAAAGGCTAAGACTTCATGCAAGAGGAAGGGATGCAAGAGAGCCTGCCGGGGAATATCTGTTTGCAAGGTGGGATACACGTCTTCTGTAAAAGCGACAGTGCGGTATGCCACAGTGGAGTAATGGTGCATTAGCTCGACATTCGAAACCCAGCAGTTGGAAATGTCATATGTGAATTCAGTTTTGAACCTTGGAAAAGGCAGGGATGGGTTCAATGCAAATGTTGTTGTCGGATCATTCGAAGGTTCGGGTCCAGAAGACTGCACCAACCAGTCAGTATGAGTCGAGGTGAGGCAGGAGATGTTCTTACCGTGGCATTCTGTGAAATAATGCTTCCTTCATTAGTGGTCTGGGAGTCTGGCGTCGCACTTCTCGGCTGAAGGCTGCACCGTACAGAGTGCCGGATGCAGGCAGAGCAAGGAATCTTTTCATCACACTACACCTCGCCTCCACATTAGCCAGGCCCAGCGGCATGGGTCCAACTTGCTTGCCTTGACATGGCGCTTTTTGCACCGTTCGCATCCATTCCTAGATTTCTTATGGCCAATCCGAGCCATGTTTAATCTTTGGCACTGGGTAATGACTTTAGGTAGCAGTGCAGCTTTCCAAGCTAGCCTCTGACGATCCACCTGGGGAGATGGTTGGCTGACGTTGCTCACCAGAGACAGATGATGTAGGATCACTCGTAGAATGGTTGCAATGCAGTGGCAGGCTTCGGATTTTGAAAGCGAAGATGAAGTGAGGAATCCGAAGCGTTGAGACGATCTGGGCGAAAAGAAGGCTCCAAGCTTCTCTTAACAAGTATACGCCCCGCTCCGCACCCTTGTCTCGCCGAGAAACGCCACTAATTAAAGCGAGCGGAACGCGAACCCGATGATATCCTCGCGTTTGGACTTAGCGAAAAACTTTATTTCCTTGGAATTTTACGAACCCGAGGCTGAATCCGAGCTTGAATCCGAGCCTGAGCCCGGGTTAGCGCGTATACAGCATCAAGCCGAATGCCAAGTCACCGGATCATGGCTTGGCAATACTTAGCATCGTTTAAGCCACCAGTCCGATGGTATTTAATACGCTTGGGCCGTTCATGATACAAAGTGTAAAACGCGATCTCCCGCTTATTCCATCAAAGATCACCAAAACCCATGTCCAAGGAACAAACGTCTCTGCGCAATATGAGCTTGAATCAAGCCACAGCATATTCTAGCTGCGGGCACTCAACCGCTCAGTCACCCCTTGGTCCTGTTTCAAACCGGTCCGTATGTTCGAAAAGTATTTATAGCATGAACCATATCTGACACACGATATAACTGTGTCTCATATCTTTCATTACAACGAATCAACGACGGGTTATACTTAAAAAAGGATGTAAGCATTAGAGGCTAGGTAACACTGCAATCGACTTTCATACTATCAAATGAACAATTCAGGATAGATCTATGTCGTGATATTTGAATATGGTACCCGCAAGTCTTCCCAACAAAAGTGCGAGGCAAATGACCAAACGCCTCGTGCTATCTATAAAAACATAACGCGCAAAACATTTCTTTTGATACAAAAACGCTACCTCGTAAACACCGTGTTATAAAACTCCTGTATCGTCTCACACTCCTCTAATAGCGACGAGACGCAATTAGCTTTGATAATCTCCTCCCAAATGACCTTTTCTAGGTCATATCCAGCCTTCTCTACTATGGAATCGCTGTCGTCTCCCCATATTCTCGAGAATTCGCCGGTTTTATCATCTGATATCAGGCTGTTCAAGTCTCCGTTCAGTCGCCGTGTGTCAATCTTGACTCTATTCAGATGAGCAAACAGCGTCGACGTGACCTTGACCTCCCTCTTGGAACGTGTCTGTCGGGCTGTCCCATTGAGCAGATCTGTCGGATCTCCGTGCAGTTTCCAATCTTGCTCGGGATCTGCCTGCCAGATGCCGCTGCCGTAGTTGATGCCTTCGGATGAAATGAGCTCCGCAAATGTCTTCACTTGCCACGCTGGCTTTCCGAGCACCAGCGCACTCTGCAGGAATGTTTCCTTGTCACCCGAGCCCCAGGCGCCTTGCGAGTGTAGCTGGTAATAGTATTTGGGGCCGTAAAAGTTGTAATAAGCGGCCAGCAGCAGACTCTCAGCATGCTTGGCCTTGTTGAATAGCATCACTCCCGACTCGGAGCTTCTCGAGTCAATGGTGACCTCGGGCTTCTCCATCCCTGCAATCTCGTAGAAGAGAGGTGATATCGTCGGTAACCAAAAGTCCGGCCATGTTACCAAGCCATGGCTCTTGAAGGGCTCAACATCGAATAGGTAGTCCGGTTTTCGAACAGGAAATGCGTCTGCATCGAGGAAGAGCAAATCTTGGAAGCTGGAGAAGATGAGAGCAAACACTTTGAATTGATATTTCTCCAGTTTAGGTGTTTCCCATTTGGCCCCCTCGGGTGCCTTTAGATAGTCGTCGATATTTAGACATGTTACTTTGAGCTTCTTTAGCGAGCGATTGCATAGGTCGCGCTGGTGGTCAGATGCCGAATCTAGGAACAATTCAACTGGGAGTTTGGATCCAATTCGTCGCAGCATCAGGATAGCGGTGATTGCGATTCCAAACGTGGAAGCTTTGGAGGTCATGACAACACCTCGTGAGTGCGAGGTGAAGGGCAGGCTCGGAGCGAGCTCCTTGATGCTTTCCACATATTCTCGATGCTTTTGCGTCAGTGAATCCTTTTGTTCTTGAGGTATTCTGACAGTGTCGACGCTCAGACTTGATTGACCTGAATGGGGATCGAATTTCTCCCTGGGCAGAGAGTGCGGGGGTCGAATCTCGGTTCCCTCTGGTTCCGCCTCGTACAATTTCGTGATTAATTTGTCCCAGAACTCGCTGATATCGGAGGTGACGCCCGTGGTATGAGGCTCTTCCGTGTTAACCGTAGCTGCAGCCGATGGCTCGGCGGAATAGAATGGAGGACTGGGGGTTGTGGCGACGCTTTGGGTAATCGATGAGAGGTGTTGCCATAGTTCCCATAATGACAGGATACAAGCAAATAAAACGAATACCAGGACAAATCTAAGATTGGTCCGACTGGGAAGCTGCAGCTTCGCGCATATGGTGTCAAACATCATGGCTGTTTTTAATCGTGGAATCGTTGCTGGCGACGCTTGGTATGGTCGAGGCAACTCCACAGCCTCGTGTCAACTAAAAAAGATAGAATAGACAGGGCCAGCAGCATCAGAAGGCCGTAGACCTTTTGCCTTTGAACTCATTAGCAATCCCACTGCGTCTCAAAGACGTACCCGACTTACCAGACGAAAATTAAAGAGTTCTCGCTATTACAGCGCTTCTCAGAGCAAAGCTTAGGTGTCAGATCTATGACATCACGGCTGACGGGCGGTGAGAAAGCGAAAATTGTCCACAGAAGTAGCTGAAGGCAATCAAATAAACTCTAGACACTGTGTCGAGAATTAGCAACCAACCAACAAGCCGTTCGGAGAACATGGTACACCAACAAAGCGTGTCGTTCAAAGGATGGATCCTCTCAGTATCGTGGCTTGACGCGATGTGGGGTCACTCGCCCGAAGGCATTTGGCGATTCAATAGCGCAAGCCACCAACGGCAAATGGAGACTGCAACGGTTTCTGGGCTGAGGGACAAAAAAAAAACAATAGCCTTGGGCCTGCTGTGTATCATCGGGATCAGAAATCTAACAATTCCAATTCCAACATTAATTTTCTCGTCTCTGGCATCGAATGAGTCCCGTGACATCGATTCGTAGTGCATTACGCAATCCTCTCTTCATTTCGCACAGCCCGGGCTACGCAATAACCAATCACACGGATGCGCGGCATCGCCCATGGAGCGCCATCCCTGCGCTGCCTGTTGGGCCTCCCTCAGAGGAAGAAAAGGATGCCATGACCGCGGCGCTAAGCTTTTGGAATTGTTCTAGGATGGACGGGCTGAAACAAAGGGAAGCTTGGTGGGAGAATGGGCAATGGAATGGCAGCCACAGCACAGACGGCGTGCCAAGACAACGTGGAGGAGGGATTGGATCGGTGTGCCATTGAGAAAAGCAACCAGAAAACTTGACACAGACGCGCTCAGCCAATAACAGCCATCCCTGCAATCGCAATCCCCGCTGGGCCTCTCGCCCGAGGGGAGTGATTTCCGCGAGTGGCCCTTTTTTCATTGGCCAGCACTGACAAGAGAGCAGGGTTTATGGATAACAGAGGTTGCGCCAGTCCTCTTTGGAGCACAGGCGATCACAATCTTTCGATGCGGCACTCGTAGCTTTTGCTAGCCTCTTTGGTCGAGATGAATTTAATGAGACGTGAAGTATATAAAAGTAAGGGGCAACCTTGCTCATCGTGCTTCATGGCAAATCTCTCTCCAAGAGTATTTTGCGTCAATTCCGAATGCCAGCGCCAGGAATTTGATGAGGTGCAACCGTCCTCAGGCATCGTGCCGGCAACCTTATCTCCCTCCAGCTTGGTGCCCCGAATGTGAAGTTAAATTGTCAGTCACGCCAAAACTATGGGTGGACGCAGGTGTAGCAGAATGTCTCATGACAATGAAATCATCGTGAAATGGTGCAGCACTGCGCACTGGGAATAGATTGCATTTTCTATTTCTCTGGTCAATCCTTTGCACCAAAATCAATTGTCACAGCCAAAAGAAACAATCAGCTCGGTGAAACGATGCAGTATTGAACTCACCATGGACTCACCAAGACCCTAACTTGAATGAGCAGACATGCAAACCGTCCTAGGCGCGCCTAACATGTGTTTCAGAGGATATAATCTCGGTATCGGGTGTAGCCATTAGCTTTGGCAGTAGCGATTCGAAATAACGTTAGCGCTAGCAGATCGCCAAGATATCTCGCGGGAATACCGAATGTCAATTTCCTGCACCTGGTTTTTTTTATCATGAAACAGTAGTGGTCAAGTAATAATACAATTGAGCCTCATACCTGGAGTGTCCAATTTGCGTGCTGTGATTTCCCTGCCGATCCGTTAATCTGGCTGCTGGTGCATTGGGATTAATTTGGTAACATCAGTGAGTGAGAGAGCGGTCCAAAGTTGCGTTCATAGGGCCGACACTTAAGCTTGAAATAATGCATACGCAAACTGGAGAGGCAGAATGTGACCCAACGCAAATCGCATGCGAACAGCTCTTCAGGAAAAGAGGAACTCTTGGAGAACAGAAACTCTCGGGGTGCATGAATACCCTCACCCGCCGCGGGCGAACTGGTGAGCAGGATGGTCACATCCCTTCGAGGGGGCCTGTCTGGCTTTTCCCGTCCTATGGCCCCCTCTCGCGGCTTCGCGCTCCGCACTCTTTAAGTGATGGCACCCTCCGCGTCGCCGATCATCTGAATAATCGGGGTCCTTTGGGGTTGCAAAAAAGAAGGGTTGTGGCTCGCAAATGCGCGATCCTGGCGCTCAACCCTCCCCAGTCTTACCTGTCTGTCAGCAGCGTCCAATCGTGGGATTGATTTTCGTGCAGGTTGGGTCGTGCCCAGGGCCCTGTTTATAGCCATGGTCAGGATCCTTCGCGCCGTTGGGGTTGCGCGTGGTTGGTCCCAGGCATTGCCTCGGGCCCCACGGTAAAACTGGGAGGGTAAAACCGGCCGCTACTGGGGCCTCTTTTTTCTCTCTCTGCAAGGTGTAAGCTCGGCCAACATCCCGTTGGTTTTTTTCCCTTTCTTTCCCGGGGCCGGCTGTTGGCCGCTAAAATGACGCAGCAGCGCTCTCGGGGAATACCTAGCTGGTGGGGCTCAGGCCGCATTGCCATTCCCAACCTGCATATTTGTGAAACAGCCGAAGCATACTGAACACGAGGTTCCCATCGCTTGGATGTGACTGTGGTGTGATGTGATGGGTGATAGGTGACATGGATCGAAGGTGTTGGTGTTGGTGTCGGTCTAAAATTTGTATCTACTTGCGAGATACATCAGGATTCGGATCATCCATGGTTCGATCCAGTGTGGGCAATTCCGAACAACAACATACTTGCTCAGGCCCGCAAGGTACATGGTTTGTGAACTTTTGCATGAATCGGTGGTCAGCATAATCGTGCTCAGCTCCAGCATCATCATGTAGGGCCGTCGATGATGGTAGATCCATTCGAACAACGCAGAGGGGTGGCTGTATCCGTATTGATTTTTGCATACACAGGAGGAATTTGTGTAGATCTTTTTTGCCGCCGGGGCATTGCCATGGGATGCATTTCATGCGCCTCAAATCTATCTTTACGCATGCATATGTGTAAACTTGGAAACAGCTGCAATGATTTCATGTCAGGCTTCCGGGCCGGATGACTGTCGGTCAGCGATGAACATTCACACGGAAGGCTAGTCAGTGCACAGATACGAGTCAAGCCTATCTTTCAACTTTATTTGGTCTGACTCGACGCCACCAGATGACCTCAGATTAAACTTGGGCGGAATTGGGCCTCTTTGTTTTTCACGTGCGACAGAGTGTCTTGCTGATGTCCGTTTAGTGCAGAGTTGGTTACCAGGAGCAGCAACTTGGAAACGAACAAATTCATTTTCATGGTTCCATAAAAAATACAATCTTGCAAGTAAAGGGACGTTTATAGAATCAAACGGCCTTGCAGGGTGCCAAGGCAACCTAAGTCGCGGCGGCATGATCTCCTGATAGTCATGTCATCAGGCAAATAGAACGAAAACAACGTGCGAATTCTTAAATTTCCACATTGGCTTAGGTTGAGATAGGTGCGTTATTTTTCATTGGCTGTATGAATTGCACTTTTTCTTATCTTTTGACGCAAATGTTCTCGCATTCTCAGCCGCAGTCGGCTACCTAATCTACGCCAATAGAGGCATAGCATCTACGCCCAAATTGCACATTAACACACCACACAAAACCATAAAGGGTAGTTTTAAAAAAAAAATTGATTCATGTTATATTTAATTAACGACTTATTCGGCAAACATGGAAATTCATATCCGAAAAAATGCAAGACAAAATCATCCAGATTGGCGGAACTCCCCCGCCCGTGATTTCATTCGCAGCCTTCCTTTGCCAAGCCTAAATCTATTTATCCCAAAGTTCTCGAATTTATAAGCACATCTATGAAACAAAATTGGGGGAGGGTAAAGGTTTTTGAAGGAGTGTGTAAGAGTCAAAAGAAGAAGATGAGAAAATCAAATTATGCTCTGCTCATGAGCTCAGTAATCATGTCTGCAATCTTGTTGGACACGGAGGTTGACCGCGGGATGTCGTGGCCGCCGCCGTGGTCAAACTCGAGCGTGTCTTCGCAGAACTCGGCGAGCTGCACACCGGCGGGCCACCTGGGGTCCTTGGACCCGTAGATGTTGAGCGTGGGGATGCCGATACGGGCGCTGGGGGGGAACTCTGTAAAGTCGAGGCCGAAGACATCGCTGCGCGGCGGGCGCACGTCAGCATCGTGGACCAGGCCGCCGCGCAGGCCGTCCCAGAGTCCCACGCCGGGCTTGATGAGCTTGAGGTCAGCGGCGAGCTCGTGCAGGCGAGCGGCCGTATTGTTCAGCAGCTCGCCGGTGCGGCGGTTGATGTCGTGGGCGCGCGGCGACACGTCCAGGCCCATGTCCTCGAGCACGGGCAGCGGCAGGCCGCCGCAGATAAAGATGGCGGCGCGGAACGGCAGTTCGTCGCCATCCTCGCCGCGGGCCTCAGCAGCGGCCGTATCGACTGCATGGTACAGAGCCATGCTGGCCGCTAGCGAGCACCCCTGCGAGAAGCAGCACACGGCGTCGTACGGGCCATGCTCGCTTATGTAGTCAGCAACCCACCGGTGCGACGTGCGGATCGCCTGCGGGGTTGCCTGCGGCCACCAGGTGTAGGTGGGAGTCTTGTAGATGGCGTTGATGCCGGGTGCTGCTCTGCTGGAGAAGGGAGCATCGATGAATTCAAACTCGAAGCTCGAGTCCAGCTTTGCGCGAAAGGCAGCTAAAGAAGAATTTTGTGTTAGTTGCGACTTGAAACTCTCTCTCTCTCTCACAACTCTAATTATTTGTGTTGTGGAGTTTGGTGTTGTGGTGTTGCAGCATCCTGATTTGTCGGAGCTTACCGGTTTGGGACTTGAAAATGGCAGCACTTGTGCCGTGTCCGTGCAGACACAATATTCTAGGCATGGTTGCTTTGCTTTTTGCACGTGAAGCAAAATAAAAAAAATAAAAAGTAAAAAATAAGGTATGATCAGGTTGATCAGGTAAAATGAAGGGGTTTGTGAAAGAGCTGGTTTGCTCCTCTTTTTTTTTTTCCTGGTGCAGCTTGCAGGTAATTAATTATTCTGCGACGCCCAACGATGCGCGGTACATGCAACTATGCGCTGGTTATACGAATTTTCAAGCAAAGATTGACGGAACCAAAAGATGCTCGGCGAATTAGTCGCTGCAGTGAATGGAATGATGTAACGCAGGGCTGGTCGCACCTAAAGAGTGGTTTTGAACCCAACTGTTGATCTTGCCGGTACCGTTCGGCGACCGAAGCTCGGGGGTCGACACAAGTCTCTTCGGGTTCCTTTTCGGGGAGAAAGTGACTGGTCTCATTGGACCAGCACCACCGTGACATTTCCCATCATAAGCAATTGGGCAATGCTGCAGCGGCCTCGGACTCAGGCGCACTCGCTTAGATTAGGCCTGTGGAGGGAAGAAGATGGCGATGCCAAGCTATTCTTGGAATCCCGGTGAAACGAACCTGTGCTTGCCTCCCCCTCCCCCTCCATCTGCATTCCACGGCTTCGATCAATAAGCCCTGGTCAGGGGCTATGTGCGATTTGGCCCTTATTTTTGTTGGGGGCAACAAGTCACTTGAGGCGCAATATATGTAGACATTTTTTTCCATTTAGCCAACGAGCTGTTCGGTGCTGCGGCGAGATCAGGTCCCTCGTGCGATAACACCATCTGTGGCAGATATGCTGTCGAACTTTGGTGATGCTATCTTTGGAGCCCAAAAGGCAAGCAAGATACGAGAGTGCTGCCTACAGCCACGGAACGGTGCCGGTGCGGAACAAACCAGCCGTCTATCCAGAGGTTCTGATTCAGCTGACTTGATGTCCTCATTGCATCCGTATTCGGATCATGATGAAAAATCAAATCATGATTGATTGCCGTGCATCAATGCCGTCAATGCCGCCACCGTCCTTTTTTTTTTTTTTTTTTTTTTTTTTTTTTGAGATCTTCCAATATTTGTTTTTTCAATGCTACATCAAGCGCATCATAGAACCAGTACGGCCAAGTCGTCTGACCCGTAAACGACACTGGGTCCTGAAGCGAAAGGATAGGCGGTGCTGCGGCCACACAACGGATGAGGATTCTCCCCCGTGGGGTTGTACAGAGGGCACACACGGCAGACGGGGCCTTTGTAATCCATGGTTCGCAAAACGGCCGGGCGTTGTCAGAAATGACATCAGTCATCAGAGATTGTGACTCGGGAGGAAACTGGCGCCACCCCATTGGCCGAGCGTGGTCAACGACTCAGCACCATGTCTTCATAGTATATGCGCATTTTTCCCGCCGGTGGCCCGGCAGACGGAAAACGTGCTCGGATCTGACCTAAGGAGCGAAAGTGCCGGGAGGCGCTGCAGAAGCCAAGAGAAAAAAGAGGAATGTGAAACACTGAGGTCAGATTGCAAAAACACCAAAAAAGAAATAGCCCGAGGTAAGTAAGAGTGCATCTCTCTCTGCCTGCCAGCCATCTCTACAAGCCTCTCGATGACGCCACACCTTTATTGGATTGCACACAAAAGTATAATCCGACTAGGCAACACCAGCCACGAGACGCTTCGCCCAAGGACTTTGATTCAACCTCAAGGGCTCGGATTGGTCCATCAGGGCAGCCACCCGTGTCAGACGCGATGGAGGGCCTGCAGAATCCGTCGATGGACGGCCGTGGCGCTATTTTTACCCAGACACTTACAAAGATTGGGTTTTGCTGACTACTTCACCAAAATAGGCCGTCGATACCACCCGCGAGACGGTAGAATGCTTCCATTGCTTCGCCCTCCACCGGATTAACGTGTAAAACGGGGAGAGGAAGAAGAAGTGTCAAGAAGTGTCAAGCACACGCCTTCTCAGAATGAGTGGCTTGTAAACCTTCTTTTTCCTCGATGATGATATCGTTGGACTCACTCACTCACTCACTTCACACCCCTATATCAGAGCATCGCCTCCACATGTCGCAGAGTTTGAGGAAGTTGGTGCAGCCCATTACCAAAAATAATATCGACACACGGAGAAAATTTGTAACAAGGCGCAATGGGCGATTCTTTCCCCCCTCGAGGGAGACGCAGGGACGGGCTGGAAAAGAAGTGCCGTCGGTCGTCGGTCGAGAGGGGGTGGCCTGGGCCTCTTTCATATCAGTGGTGGCAGCAGAGGGCCCTTTTGACTTTCTGACTGCACTCCGCAGGCCATTCGCAGATGACGCGGCGGACGTAATCAGCACACCCACCGGCATCAGGCAAAATGATATTTCCGATCCGGTTATTTCCATAACAAGGTGCTTGGCTTGGCTGCCGGCAGACTGAAACGCGTCATCGAGGAACCTTTGCCACATGGCTTGCGAGCGCCACTGCCAATGGGGGCCGGGAGAAAGATGCATATTGCGTTTCTAGATTTCAACCTCACTCCTTACTGGGCCCCCCAGTGTCCATCCCGCTGTAGCGCCTCCTTTGTCTTCGCAGATAAGGGGGGATTTTAGGATTTTTGGATTTTTTGTTGGGCCAGTAGAGGCGTAATGAGCAGCACGTTGATGGCAAAAGTTCCCAAAACACATGGATATTTTCCTATGCTTTGGGGGGGAAATTGGGTTACGAATGTTGTGCGACGCCGCGTACAGCATTGCGCGGATGGAGACGTGGACGTTGCGTTGCAAAAAGGAAAAAAGGAAGGAGAAAATGAGGATCATGATGCATTATTACAGAGTAGCTTTTCCCTTTGTCCCAACTCTATCATCTATTCAAGTATTCAGTTCCCGCAACTTTAGCCTCATGGTGCTGGCTATCCTCGAATGCTCGCCCCTGAGCCATAAATGCAAACTTTGGTACAGTTTATCAACGCCGTCAAAATTGGAATCATCTCCTCCTCCCGCTGAATTAAGTGAAGTGAATTGATCAATTAGGCATCCTGCCCGCTTCATCTCGCCGGCCAGGAGCTGCATCTTGAGCGCCGTCTGGATGCCGAGGTCGTCGACGCTGAAGGTGCCAATGGCCATTTTAGCCGGGGCAAAGGCAATCGCCGCAGGCGACTGTGACATGCTGGCCGCCGCCGCCGCGAGTCTGGGATCACCGCAGGCGCTGCTGCTGCTGCTGGGGGCGCTCTCAGCCAAGGCTTGGCCCCAGGAAGCTGGGCTCTGGTGCGAGTGCGCGAGCGCGTGCGTCTGCGCATGCGTGTAGCCGGCCGCCTCCTGATACCACATCAGGACCCTGGAGATGATCGCTGCATAAACCAAAGCAAGGTGCGGAGATCTGGCGCAGTTGCAGGCTAAAAGGGGCCCCAGGCGCTCGCGCGCCTCGCAGTTGAGCCGCAGGACGTGATCGAGAGGCACCTGATTGGCACCGCTGCCCAGACCCAAGCCCAAGCCCAAGCCTGCGCTCGAGCTTGATCTGGACGCGGGATAATGCGAGTGGAGCTCTTCTCGGTCGAACGACAGGTTGCGCAGGATCTCGTGGGCTTCCCGGAGGCAGTCGTGCCCGTCAGCGGCGGCCATGGCCACCAGCGAGCTGTCTGATGGCGATTGATGCGCCGTGGGGTGCGCCGTGGAGGGCTCCGTAGGCGGGTAGCTGCCCAGGGACTCTGGTGTAAGGATGGGGCCGAATTGGTGGGCGCTGTCGGCGAAGTTGTCGGGCAGAGCCCACTCGCCAAAGTCGAGAGACGGCGAGGATGGGAAGTAGGGCCGCGAGAGGTCGCCCAGCAGAGAGTCGGAGGCGTCAAGGCCCATACAGCTGACGTCCCAGGCTGTTGGTAAGTTAGTTAGCTGGCTCAAAGAAGAAGGAGGTAAAAAAAGTGTAATGAGTGTGTACCTTCGCTACTGCTACTATCCATCTTGCTGTGGCCGTCGGGGGCGGTAATGCCACCCGACGATGCGCGCTTGAAACTCTGGCGATGCTTTCCACGCGGCGGCTTCCCCATTTTTCGAGACACGCCATAGACACAAGCCCAGCCGTGGGAGACGCAGCGTCCGCACTCGGGCTGGTTCCTGTCGCATCTCACCTTGGCTGCTCCGCATTGGTCGCAGCTGGTTCGCAGCTTGGGCTTGCTGGGGGTTCTTGTTGTGTCGCCAGACATGGTTGGAAGTGATCTTCTTTTTGCTTTACTTTTTTTTCTTTCTTGTTCTCTCCGATCAAAAACGAGCGGCGGGGGAAAAAATAAGAATTGGCCCCCGTTTCCAAAGCGACATCAAACGTATATAAAATAGAAATCAGAAAGAAAAAAATGACCTGCTTTGCTACTAAAATACAATGCAATGGTCCAGTTCCTCAGCCGCTTTCTGCAACCCTATACCAGCCGGTTTCGTGTTCGATGCAGCGACCCCATGTGCAAGTTCACGCCGCCAACCTCGCAACTCGTTCAATGCCGCGCGCGGCTTACCTAGCATCTCCACGGTGGCTTGGCCACTGGTGTGTGGTCAACAGTTGGTCAGCGCCTTCGGCCGCTCAGCAAAGCATCCTCACCCCCTCTACCTCGGTTCTAAGCACGGAAACGCACTGCCCGGTTGCCAGCATGACGGCTTCTATTTCTTTGGCCTTTCCAGCGCGGGACCTGCGTAACCTGAGCCAGCAGAGAAAGAGGTGGTGGGAGGGGGGGTCTGTCTCTCTCTCTCTCTCTCGCTCTCGCCCCTCACTCCTTGCCCCAAGCAATCAGAGATGACCTGCGTCGCATTGCCGTGCTTACTACTGGAGGAAGTGGCCCAGTCGAGCGCGCAGATAATCAGCAGCAAAAAACAAATGTAGTCATGGTCCATGTAATGTCTGTCCGTCTATCTCGAGTGTGGCCCGCCTGCATCGACGCGACTTTTCGCTAGCGGCTCGATAGCATCATGTCCTAGGGCGTCAGGATGCATTCGCTCCGGCCGTCGTGGACATGTACGAGAGGGCCGGGCTTCGCACAAAGTACCAACAGGTAGCCACGGCGTGCCAGATTCTTGGAATAAGCTGCTGCGGCACTGGCAGATCTTTTTCCCTTTTCTCACCTATTATTAGCTGCGCGGCGTGTGCGCTTTTCGCTATCAGCAACCACTTGCCAGCTACCCTGAACCTTGCTGGGCAGCGAGCTTGATTACGTGGGATTGGGCGGGAGCGACGGCAGGGAGTGATCGGCACATTGCAGTTGGGATCGTCAGAGCCAATTCACATTTGCGATATCAATACGAAATCACCCTGGTGGACCGCCATTGGGTGGTCGCGTCGTGCATGGGACGGCCCGCCGCTGAACAAGACAAATGGGTTGGATGGGCTGCGAAAGAGCCCTGCTGTGATGACGGGCGCAGAAACCAACAGGGAGTGCCAGGCAGCACGGAAGTGGTTTCTTCAGCAAGCCACAGTGGCATGCAATGTGCACACCCAGAACGCAGCCAGAACCAGCCGGCAAGATCCAACGGTTGCGGTTCCGGTTCATAGGCATGCCCCTTGCGCTGCCGCACACCACACATGGCATGGCACTATGGCACCATGGCACCATGGCACGAGTGGCAACGGGCCAAGACGTCAAAACATGCGACTCATGGTGGTATTCCCCGCCCAGAACAGTCTTGGCCGCTACCCACAGGCAGATCTGTATCGAAATGCTAGTGACAAGCTCCCCTCTTGGCCCTTGCCCTACCAGGCAATGCCGTTGGGTGCCGAGATTGCCGAATATAGCGGCCTGCCTTGGGCCCGCACCACGGCAAATGGGCACCGCGCCTCCTCCACCACCAACCCCGGCCTCTCTGTCCTGTCGCTAGGCTCAGGTCCCGATTGGCCCAGGCCCGCTGTCCCCGTCCCCGGGTCGGAGCCCCTTCTGGGCATCTGGCGTGGCTAGTCTGTTCATAGTTGGAAAGGATGAGTTAAATCAAGGCTGGCTGGAAGACAGTTGTCCAAGGAGGGTAAGCTGCCCCTGCAACCCATCTGAGAATCCCTGCTGCAAGGGGGATAGCTGATTTTCTCCGACGATAAGCCTCGTTTGGCAGATCAGAAACGTTTCGATTTGTTTTAGAAGCCGATCAGGGCGCCGGCCCCAGCTGTTCCAGCTCTAGCCTCGCTACCCACACGGCATAGCGTCGCTGGCGTAGGCCAACTGCACCGTCAGGCCTGGGGTGGGTGGCAATCGGATGCCTCGGATCTGCGCCTGGGCGAGCAGCATGACGTCGGGAGCAACGATTGTGCAGCTCACTCTGACTGGAGGGACAGGGCCCCGGACCATGTTCGCCTGGGCCCCACGCTGCGCTCCACGGCAGTGAAAGTGCAAGATGCTTGTTCGCTCACCACCTACGTCGCTCGCTCTTCCTCTAGTCATCATTCCTCGGTGGCTTTGGAATCCCTCCTCCCCCCTCCTCCCCCCAGAAAACTTGCCCTCTACATGCCAGTGACAACCTTTCTATGCACCTGAAGCTCTCGAGCGAATCGCCGCCCGGCCCTGTGGGGCTGTGGCCGCTGGGCTGACTTATCGTCTCCCGGCTGCAACCAACGTAGGCCCACCCCTGCAAGAGTCTGGAACCCCGAGCAAATGGCTCGGAGCCAATCGTTGAAGCCCGAGAAGGATCCCCGACAACCAGCTCAACCTCGCAGGGCGAGAGATCCGGATGCCCGAGTGAGACATTTTGCAGCGGCCCGTTTACTAAGAGAGATATCATCGATTGCGCCTTGGAAACTCCCACCAGCCTCATCCCACCCAATTGGTACCGGCCCAAACTACTGCACTTCGTATATGCCTGGAATACCAATCTATCCTTGCTTGCTCTGCTTTTTTTGTGCGTGCGGGTGTGTGTGTGTCTGGGACCATAGGTAAGCGGCTGCTGATATTTGCAGCTCGGGTAATAATCACTGCCAGCTCGTCTAGAGTGGCGCCCTCGTTTTTCGATTCCCGAGCGAGAAGCCATCACCGTCGACGGATCGGACGCGGCTGAGCTCCAAGGCGACGGTGATGATGAGCTATTCTCAGCTTTGCCCGTTTTTTTCGCGAAAACATGTTAGATTAGAAGAGAGAGAGAAAAAGACATAAATATCAATTGCTCCTTTTTGCTCCAAAGAGGAAACCACTCCCAAACCATTCAATCAGCCTCCCAGGACACCTGGCTAATATCACAGAAACCCTCTCTTTCGCTCTCAGAACCCAAACAAAAGCCCAGACAAACACACGCTTTCACATTCACTTTTTTACTTCTTCAACTTCTTCCTCTTCTTCTTTTTCCTACCCCATCTCCTTCACCATGTCAGATCACTTGAAACTCTATGTCTTTGGGGACCAGACATACGACATCCAGCCCCACCTCAAGGACCTGCTCCAGAAGAGAGATAACCCGGTTTTAGAAGACTTCCTCGTCAAGGCCTACGATGCCGTCCGCACTGAGATTTTCCAGCTCCCTCCCCAAGTCAGGGAGGAGGTTCCGCGATTCACCTGCTACGACGATCTCGTGTTATGGAACCAAAGCGGCAAGCGATGCGTTCCCCTTGACATGGCCGTTACTTGCATGTATCAACTCGGAGTCTTTATCAGGTAGGTTTCCGAACTAGTTTAGCACCCCCACCATTCAAAACGCTGATCGCGACTATCTCTCCCCCCAGCCAAGCTGGAACCAGCTACTACACTTCGGGCAAGTCCCAGACTATCGGGCTCTGCACCGGTGCCCTGGCTGCCGCTGCCGTTAGCTCCAGCCACGGCATTTTGGACCTTGTCAAGTTCGCCGTTGATGCCGTCACCACCGCCTTCAGAATTGGTGTGCACGTAACCAACGGCGCCCGACGTGTCGCCCCTCTGCATGATTCGGAGCAGAGCTGGTCCATCATTGTCCCCGGATCGTCGTCCTCCGAGGCAGTGGAGAAGTACTGCGAACAGACTGTAAGTTTTAGGTTTCCACTCACACACTTTGGCCCAACCACACACATGCACACACACACACACACACACATACATACATACATAAATACATACACACAGACATACACACCCCGGGCGCAAAAATAGAAATCTCATTGGCACCACCGTTCTAACACGTGCTTCCCAGGCTCTCCCATTGACTAGCCGGCCCTACATTAGTGCATATGCACCAAACGGCATCACAGTCAGCGGTCCACCCAACTCTATTGCGCAGTTTGTCAGCTCTGAGAGCTTCAAGGGCCTCAGGCACAAGGCCATTCCGATCTTCGCCCCGTACCACGCACCGCATCTATTCTCGCAGTCTGATGTCAGCGAGATTGTTGGCGACGTGGTCCGGGACTCGGCCTTGGACGCCTCGGCCCTCGAGGAGAGTGGTTTCACAGAGCGCCTCGAGGCTGCCGTCCAGCACACTCTGCTGCAGCCCATTCGCTGGGGTGATATTCTCGAGAAGCTCCAGGAGTCCATCCAAAAGGCCAGCCCGCAGTCGTTCAGCGTCGTCCCCATCGGAACCACCGCTGATCAGCTCATCTACACCGCGCTTAGGCAGACGCCGCTGCGCGAGCTGGTGCCCTCCACCCTCAACCACGGGGCACCTCTGCCCGGTGGCGATGCCTCGTCGTCCAACCCCAGAAAGCCAAAGCTTGCTATTATTGGCATGTCAGGCCGCTTTCCCGGCGCCCAGGACAATGAAGCTTTCTGGAACCTCCTCCACGAGGGCCTCGACGTCCACAAGCCCGTCCCCGCCCTCCACTGGGACGCCCGCACCCATGTTGACCCTACCGGAACCATCAAGAACACCAGCCAGACGCCTTTTGGCTGCTGGCTCGACGATCCCGCCGTCTTTGATGCCCGCTTCTTCAACATCTCGCCCCGCGAGGCCCCGCAGATCGACCCGGCCCAGCGCCTGGCCTTGATGACGGCCTACGAAGCCATTGAGCAGGCCGGTATCGTCCCAGATGCTACTCCCTCTACCAGACGCGATCGTGTTGGTGTCTTCTACGGTGTCACTAGCAACGATTGGATGGAGACCAACAGTGCCCAGAGCATTGATACTTACTTCATCCCCGGTGGAAACAGAGCCTTTATCCCCGGCCGCATCAACTACTGCTTCAAGTTCAGCGGTCCCAGCTACGCCGTGGATACTGCGTGCTCTTCCAGTCTTGCCGGTATTCACCTCGCTTGCAACTCGTTGTGGCGCGGGGATATCGACACCGCCATCGCCGGTGGCACCAACGTCCTGACCAACCCAGACTTCACTGCTGGTCTGGACCGCGGCCACTTCTTGTCGCGCACAGGAAACTGCAAGACTTTTGACGATGGAGCCGATGGATACTGCCGAGGAGAGGGTATTGGCACGGTCATCATTAAGCGTCTTGATGATGCCATCGCCGACAACGACCCCGTTCTGGGTGTGATCTTGGGTGCCTACACCAACCACTCTGCCGAGTCTGAATCCATCACTCGTCCCCACGTTGGTGCTCAGCGTGCCATTTTCAAGAAGATTCTCAACCAGGCTGCTGTAGACCCTTACACAGTGAGCTATGTCGAGATGCACGGTACGGGCACCCAGGCTGGCGATGCCGGCGAGATGTCCAGCGTCCTCGACACCTTTGCGCCTCCACTGGCACAGGTCAAGAGGGGCAGAAACACCGACGAAGCTCTCTATATCGGCTCAGCAAAGGCAAATATCGGACACGGTGAAGCTGCTTCTGGTGTTTCCAGTCTGATCAAGGTGCTCCTGATGATGCAGAAGAACCTGATTGTTCCCCACTGCGGAATCAAGACCAAGATCAACCGCAAGTTCCCCACTGATCTCGAGGAGCGCAACGTCAACATTGCTCTCAAGCCCACCTCCTGGAAGCGCAATACCGGCTCCGTTGAGCCCAGACGCGTCTTTGTCAACAACTTCAGTGCTGCCGGCGGTAACTCTGCTCTCCTCATTGAGGACGCGCCTCTCGAGCGTGCCACCGAGGGCGTGGATGCGCGAAGCCAGCACATGATTGCTCTCTCGGCCAAGACTGCCAGCTCCATCCAGGGCAACCTCAAGTCCATGCTTGAGTTCCTCAAGGAGAACCCAGAAGTCTCGCTCGGTGAGCTCTCGTACACGACCACCGCTCGTCGCATGCACCACCAGCACCGTGTCATGGTCACCGGCGCCTCCACGGCCGACATCTGCAACCAGCTTGAGACGGCCATCCGCGACAACGCCGGCAAGACCAGGCCCAAGGGCGCTCCCAAGATCGTCTTTGCCTTCACCGGCCAGGGTGCCCAGTACCCCGGCATGGGCAAGCAGCTCTACGAGTCCTTCTCCTTCTTCCGCGCTGAGCTCCGCCGCCTCGACCACATCAGCCAGAGCCTGGGCTTCCCATCCATGCTTCCCGTCATCATGTCTGAGGAGCAGGACATTGGCATCTTTGCCCCCGCTGTTGTCCAGCTTGCGAGCGTCTGCATGCAGATTGCTCTCAGCAAGTTGTGGGCCTCGTGGAACATCACTCCCGCCGCTGTCGTTGGTCACAGCCTCGGCGAGTACGCTGCTCTCAACGTTGCAGGCGTTCTCTCTGATGCCGATGCCATCTACTTGGTTGGAAAGCGTGCTCAGCTTCTCCAGGAGCAGTGCCAGCGTGACACCCATGCCATGCTTGTTGTCAAGGGATCCGTTGACGAGATCGCCGAGGCTCTCAAGGGCCACGAGTACGAGACCGCCTGCATCAACTCTCCCATCGAGACTGTCCTGGCTGGCTCCAGCGACAAGATTGCTGGCCTCAAGGAGGTTCTCACTGGCCTGGGAATGAAGTCTACTCTGCTCAAGGTCCCCTACGCCTTCCACTCCTCTCAGCTTGACCCCATCTTGTCCGAGTTCACCGAGGTTGCCAGCGGCGCTACCTTCTGCAAGCCCCAGATCCCTGTCCTGTGCCCGCTTGACGGCACTGTTGTCGACTCCGAGGGTGTGTTCGGACCCGAGTACCTCGCCAAGCACTCCCGCGAGCCCGTCAACATGCGCAAGGCTCTCATGACTGCCCAGAGCAGCGGTGTCATCACCGACCAGACCAACGTGCTCGAGATTGGCCCTCACCCGGCCATCTCTGGCATGGGCAGAGCTGTTCTTGGACAGCAGGTTGCATTCCTTGCTTCGTCCCAGCGAGGACGACCCGCCTGGGCCATCCTTGGCAACACCCTCAAGGCCCTGTACACTGCTGGAGCCGACATTACCTGGACCGAGTACCACCGCGACTTCAAGGCCTCTCACAAGGTCGTTCCTCTCCCGGCCTACAGCTGGGACCTGAAAGAGTACTGGATGCAGTATGTCAACGACTGGTCTCTGCGCAAGGGTGACCCCCCGCTGGTCATCAACAACGGACCCAGCCTTGAGAGCACCACCATCCACAGGGTTGTCGAGGAGAACGGCGACTCCAACAAGGTCCGCATCGTTGTCGAGGCCGATATTGCTCGCAAGGATCTTAGCCCGCTTGTTCAGGGCCACGAGGTCGACGGAATCCCTCTTTGCACACCTTCCGTCTATGCCGACATTGCCTTGACTCTTGGTTCTTACCTCCTGAAGCGTTACCAGCCCAGCCAGGAGAACAACCTTGTAGATGTTTCCGACATGACCATCTCCAAGGCTCTGATCCTCCGCGAGGGTGCTGAGCACCAGTTCCTCCAGGCACATGGTGATGTTGACTGGTCTACTCAGTCCTCCTCTGTCATCTTCATGTCCTTTGATGTAAGTACCCCCTCCCTAACCATTCTCCCATCGTCACTCAGAGCTAACGGAATATAGAACAAGGGCAAGCTTCAGGAGCACGCGCGATGTGTTGTCCGCTTCAAGGACAGAAGCCTCCAGCAGAAGCTCCAGGCCGAGATCGCCGACACCAAGAACAAGATGAAGGTTCTGCGCGACGGCATTGCCCTCGAGACGACTGCTCGATTCAACCGCCCCATGGTTTACCGTGCCATCCGACCCCTGGCTCGCTTCCACGATGACTACCGTGCCATTGACGAGATTGTCCTCAACAGCAACACGCTTGAGGCCACCAGCCACCTCAGCTTTGGTAGCGTGAAGCGCGGCGGCAACTTCCACACTCACCCGGCCATCATCGATTCCCTGACCCAGTCTTGCGGCTTCACCATGAACTGCAACGACTACACTGACCTCGACAACCAGGTCTACATGAACCACGGATGGGGATCCTTCCAGATGTTCGAGCCCATGGACTTTGACAAGAGCTACGTCACATACACTCGCATGGTCGAGGGAGCTGACAAGCTCTGGCACGGTGACGTTGTCATCATGGACGGCGACCGGGTTGCGGCCTTCTTTGGACAGATTGCCATCCAGGGAGTTCCCCGCCGAGTCCTCAAGGTCATCCTCTCCATCGAGAGCGGAAACAAGTCCAAGAAGCCCGCTGCCGCTCCCCAGAAGGCCGTCGCTGCTGCTCCCGCTGCCAAGGCTGCTTCTGCCCCTGCAAAGGCTCCTGCGGCTCCCGCTCCAGGTTCCGATGCCTCCAAGGTCAACACTGCGCTGACCATCATCGCCGAGGAAAGCGGCCTTGCTGTGTCCGACCTGACTGATAGCACCGTCTTCGCCGACGTGGGCATTGACTCTCTTCTCGGCCTCACCATCACGGCCCGCTTCAAGGAGGAACTCGACATGGACTTTGAGTTCAGCGCCTTCTCCTTCGAGTACCCCTCCGTCGGAGACCTCAAGACCTTCTTGGGCGGATCTGCAGACACCAGCTCCACCTCCAACTCCAGCGACAGCGAGTCGGTGAGCTCCATGACCGATGCCACTGGCACCACCACTCCCCCCGCTGAGGAGCCCATTGGCGGCTCCAAGGTCGACTTCCAGCGCGCCCTCCAGGTCATCTCTGAGGAAAGCGGTCTTGCCGTCGAGGACCTCACTGACGAGACCAACTTTGCCGATGCCGGTGTTGACTCCCTCCTTTCGCTGGTCATTGTGAGCCGATTCCGAGACGAGCTTGAGCTCGACATCCAGCACGAGTCCCTCTTCATGGAGTGCCCTACCGTCGCCGATCTCAAGGAGCTGCTTGTCGGAAGTGCTCCGGCTCCGGCTCCGGCCCCACAGGTCGCCGCCGTCCCCGAGCCCGTTGCCGCCCCTGCTCCCGTCAAGGCTGCTCCCGCTCCCGAAGTCCCTCCTCTGCAGCAGGTCAAGGTCGACGAAGCTGCCTTTGCGCCCCGCAAGAAGGCCGTCGATGAGTTTGTCCAGAAGTACACTGCCGGCTTCGCTGAGCCTACCTCATCTGCCTCTGCTGAAGCGCCCAACGACAACGAGAAGGTTGTCCTGGTCACCGGTGCCTCTGGAAGCTTGGGTGGTAACCTGGTCTACCACATCGCCCACCTCCCCGATGTCAAGACAGTTGTCTGCCTGAACCGCGAGAACAAGACCGAGCCTTACCTCCGCCAGCAGAAGGCCATGCGCGAGAAGGGTCTCCGGTTCCCTGAAGCCCTCAAGCCCAAGCTGGTGGTTCTCCAGACTGACAGCGCCAAGCCCATGTTCGGTCTCAGCCTGACTGAGTACGAGAAGCTGGTCAACAGTGTCACTCACCTGATCCACAACGCCTGGCCCATGAGCGCCAAGCGGGCCCTTGCCGGCTTCGAGTCGCAGTTCCAGGTGCTCCGCAACCTCATTGACTTTGGCAGCGACGTCGTCTCCCGCCGCCCAGACAGCTTCAAGTTCAGCTTCCAGATGGTTTCCTCGATTGGTGTCGTCGGCCACTACGGCCTCAGCTCTGCCACCGAGGGCACTCGCACCATGGTTCCCGAGGCCAGCGTCGGCATTGATTCTGTCCTGACCAACGGCTACAGCGAGGCCAAGTGGGGATGCGAGCGCATGATTGACGAGACGCTGCACAAGCACCCTAACCGCTTCCGCACCATGGTTGTTCGCTTGGGCCAGATTGCCGGCTCCAAGACCAGCGGGTACTGGAACCCGATGGAGCACTTTGGCTTCCTGATCAAGTCCTCGCAGACGCTCAACGCGCTCCCCGACGTGCCCGGAAAGGTCTACTGGACCTCTGTCAACGACATTGCCGGCACGCTCTCGGACCTTGTCCTGTCCGACCGCACCCCGCACCCCGTCTACCACATCGAGAACCCCGTCGGCCAGTCGTGGCGCGAGATGAACGAGATCCTCGCCGACGCCCTCGGCATCACCAACCTGATCCCCTTTGAGGAGTGGGTCGAGCGCGTGCGCAAGGCGCCCCAGCGCAACAACCCGGCTTCCACCCTGCTGGGCTTCCTCGACAGCAACTACCTCCGCATGTCGTGCGGCGGCCTCGTCCTCGACGTCAAGAACACCCTCGAGCACTCCAAGACCCTCTCGGCCGTCGGCCCTGTCCCCGAGGAGGTCGCCAGGAAGTACATTCACATTTGGAAGGAGATTGGTTTCCTGAACTAAGACTTATGGCGCAATCTGTGATATTTGGTTGACCACTTTCCTTGAAAACAATATAATTATAGATTTCTATTATGTTTTAGCTTTTTGAATTTGGTTCTGGGCTTGGGTTTGGTTCTACAGATTGAATGATGTATTTAAAATAGGTTTTTCTTTTTTATTATTACAATACTCTGTTCAAGTTATACTTTGAATCTACACTCGAGTGCAAGTCGATGCAATGGTGAAATCGAAAAGTGAAGAGCAGGCGCAGTTCTACTATGAATCCACCGCTCTGAGATTTGGCTGCATTGGTAGATGGCCTTGTCACTACTGCAATAGTTAATCCCGCGATATACTATCGTGCGGCTGGACCAAGCATGGGTCATGGAATCCACTCTAAAGATATAGAAACAAGGATATATAGCACAAGGATAGTCATTATTGGCAGCCCGAAGGCTGGGCCGTGCGTGAAATGTGCATAAATGACAGTCTATTCACTGACTGCAAAAGATGATAACCAAGGACCGGGACTTGTTCATCACAAGCGCAATGGAGGTGTTTTTGAGGGCCTTAAAATACTGGCCCGACTCGCTTCTTTCGATTTCCACTCTAACTAACAATAGGTTGTTTTTATTCTGTATATATATCCCTGACCCCGTCCTATAAAATCAAACTGCCAGTGAAAGAAACCATTCAAATCGCCTGCGACGAGGCCGTGTCCCATCCAATTGTAATTTGTTGTGTATTCTCAGTTTAAATCTAGAGCATTCAAATCGGAGCAAAACAGAAATCAAGACGAAAGAGAGAGAAAAAAACGGAGGCCTCTCTAACAATCCGGTACACTAACGGGAATGTTAAAGGGCACACTGGTGGCCAGGCCGCTCAGACTGGTCTCCTTGAACTCATTCCTCATGCCCTTGGCCGTGAGACGCATTGCGCGAATTGCGTCATCCAGTCTGACCTTTTGCGTGCCTGACTCGCTGCTCAGGGCGAGGTTGGCGCTAGAGATGGCCTTGATGGCACCCAGAGCGTTGCGCTCGATGCACGGAGCCTGCACCAGCCCGCCCACCGGGTCGCACGTAAGGCCAAGGTTGTGCTCGATGCCGATCTCTGCGGCCTGCTCGATGGTCTCGGGCCCGGCACCCATGCAGGCCGCAAAGGCGCCAGCGGCCATGGAACACGCCACGCCCACCTCGGCCATGCACCCGCCCTCGGCCGCGGAAATGGTGGCACCACGCTTGTACAGCATGCCGAAGGCGGCGGCCGTCAGCAAGAAGGTCGGGATGTCCCGCTCCGGGTCGTCGCTGATGAACTCGACGACGTACTTGAGCACCGCCGGGATGATGCCGGCCGCGCCGTTGGTGGGCGCCGTGACGATGCGGCCACCTCCGGCGTTGGTCTCGTTGACGGCAATGGCGTAGACGGTCAGGTAATCCATTGCCGGCAGCGTGGTGCGGCGCATGGGCGAGGGCGCAATCGGGTGATGCAGTGAGCCGTGGACACGAGGAGGCTGACGTGATCGCTGCGTCACACTCGTAGATGCCGGAGCTTTTCGAAGTGCGGGCACTTGCGAGCCAGATGCATCGGCGCTAGCCCCGGTCCCCTCGGTAAGCAGCTCGTGTTTTGGCACGTCTCCGATGACACCTCGAGATTGGGAGTGCGAAGGGTACAGGCCTCGCGTCAACCGCTTATACAGCGCCGGCGCTCGCCGATGCAGCTTGAGCGAGCCCGGCAGCGTCGAGTTCAACGGCGCCTGCACACCTTCCAGGATACTGTTATCCATGACCTCCCAGATGCGGAACAGCTTCTTGTAAATCTCATCGTCGGTATACCCGTGGCTCTTTTCGTTCTCATAGACCAGCTGGGCTATCGTCAGGTTGTGCCGGTGGCAGAGATTCAGCAAGCTGGTGGCGTCCCGGAACGGATATCGAGGTTGGTGAGAAGTGTCCTCGGGTTCTCCAGCGCTGACTTCGTGCGAGACTGGTGTAGAATTATCTCCAAGCGCGGGCGGCTTTGCTGTCTCGTCTCCAGACCCAAGGAGCGCTTCGGACTCCCCATCCGACTCTCGCGGCTTGATTTCGGATCCCGTCCTGCGATCACCGGCCGCATCCGACCTCCTGATCTCCTTGTAGAACAGATTCTCTGCCAAATCAGCGGGATGTCGTCCAGAGCCTTCCTCTGCATCAGCGTCACCGGTCGCATCTTGGTCCGAGCTGCCGCCAATAGCCAGCCCGTCGGGTGTCGTTGAAGATGAAGCTAGGGACAAGGCAC
Organism: Calonectria hawksworthii; assembly: GCA_020975415.1. Classification (NCBI taxonomy): domain Eukaryota; kingdom Fungi; phylum Ascomycota; class Sordariomycetes; order Hypocreales; family Nectriaceae; genus Calonectria; species Calonectria hawksworthii. Next base: position 1,646,258 of record JAHXZK010000007.1, read on the forward strand.
CGTTGACGACAAAGCCACCACCGACGCTGAAAAGGTCATTGGTGGCCAACGGCATGCCTTCTTCATCAAAAACGCTGAAACGCATGCCGTTGCTGTGAAGAGGGAGCTTACGGCCCCATTCCCATACAAAGTCACGGTCGTAATCAAAGTCGATTTCCTTGCCACCGCCTTGGGGAAGTCCCTGACCGAGAAACAGCTTCTTCTGCTTCTTGATCTCGGCAAACCTATTTGGTACGTGCATGGTATCGACAGTCTCAACATCGGCACCTTCAAGACCCAGGAGCAGGGCACTCGGTGTCATATGGCCCTCGCCTGTGAGAGCCAAGCTGCCGTAGATGGAAACACGGATCCGGTGCACCTTGCGCAGCACGTCGGCTTCCATCAAGTCAGAAACAAAAATGTTTCCGGCTCGCATGGGGCCTACCGTGTGCGAGGAAGAAGGTCCGATGCCGATGGAGAAGAGGTCAAAGGTGGAGATGACGGCATGCTCGTGGTCGGCCTCGCTGTACGTGCCGGTATCCTCTTCATCGTTGGCAGTGTCGGAGGTGTATCGCCTCACTGAATTTCCGTGAGAGCTTCCGGTTGTCTGGGTGCCCAGCTGTCCTCTGGCGGCCAATTGACCGCTACTTGCGGCCGCTTGACGTTTGGACGGCCATGACTGTCGGAGCGACGCCCTGGGCGCGCTCAGCTGGGAGAAAGCGCTTGCTGCACGGCGGAGAGGCCCATTAACGCCGGTGTTTGAAAAGCCAAGGTGCTTTCGCAAGGGCACACGGTGCATTGTAGGCTATTAAATACTGGCCGGACAGATTGTCGATTGTGAGATGATGGAGAGAATGTTGAGCGACAGCTCACCATCTCCCGTAGTCTATCTCGGACATCGGCTTGACTCAGCCGCAATCGCGCCCACCTGATTGGCTAGTTCATCGATAAGACCCCGGACTAACCAATGCGGCAACTTGGAGAGTAAAAAGGCAAATCCCCAGTTGGATAATGGATACGTAATAGCGTCGGGGTTGACAATAATGCGCGCAGTTGCAAAATTTAATATGTATCTATTTATTGGGTAAGAGATATCTCAGATGTCGGGTCAATTGGTGGGAATCTAGGCTATTCTGCTCCGTAGTGGACATTCCTTTGATGATAACGAGGGGCGGGATGGTAGGCTAGTAGACTGAACGCCTGATAAGACACACAAAAAAAGAAAGCACAAAAAGCAAATATGAAGAAAAAGAACGTACCTGGTTAAAATCAATACACAGCCCGAGACATGTAAAAAAACACTCAGTGCATCCAGCCAGCCTCGCGGTCAACATTCTCTGACTGGTCTAGGGTAAGATGCGCCGAAGCTAGCCACCCACTCACCGACGAGGGGATCCCTAACACGGTAGCATTGTTCCAGAACTCCCTTCTGCGGGGAAGAAAATGGGGGTCAACGGGCCTCCACTTGGTCGCCTTTTAGGCCAAACCATCATCGGGGAGCCTGTTGGCCTTGGAATCCGCGATGTGGTTTTATTTTTTATTATTTTAATTTTCTTTTTGCATAGGGACATGGTGAATTATAATCCCAGCCGAGTTGAATGGCTCGGGACACAGCCACGTCCATGCGCGTGTTTCACCCCGTAAGCCCACGGGTGAGCCGCATCAACCAACACCGGCAGATGCTTCCCTCTGAATGTGCTTGACCCACAGCGGCAAGGCAAGAATTTCCTCCCCTCTCTGGGAACACACATCTTCGCTTAGAAACACGCTCCTTTCTTGGCCACGACCTTTTTGGGCTTTAGTAATAATTGTGGGGGATACTTGTTGCAAGTTATGTCATTTCGGCTGTGTTGTCCGAGCCACCGTGTTCCCTGTTCTCACACATCGAGCCAACAGCGCTAGTCTGCTTTAGGCAAGGCGCAGTCCTGCTGATCTAGCTCACCATTCTGCCTTCGTAAACTTCCCAAAGCGGTAATGGGTACGACCTGTGCATATAGGCACGTAGTTTGATTAGCCTCAAATCAGGAGGACAAGTATAAGAACCCGTCAGCGTAAGAACCCCTCGAGGGTGAATCTTCTCTGCTATAGATCTATCAGAATATATCTTTCTTTTCAAGTTTTTAGATTATATTATTACTTTTTTTTCTTTTTTATATTAATATTTCGTCTTTTCCTTGTTCCTGTTTCACACTTATTCCCACCACCATAACCCTCATCACTACAACTGACGGACCACCCTTGAAATCCAAGTCAACCATCGCCTTTTATAATCGATCGGCCGATATCATAAAAAATGGCAGACGCCGCAATCCCCGTCGAGGGATCTGCGACGGCACCTGATCCCAAGAAACTCGAACGAACGCCGAAATTCTCCGACTATCTCAGAGTCTTCAGCTATGCCACGAACTGGGATTTTTGTATCTATGTGGTTGCCTCTTTGGCTTCAATAGGAGCTGGCATTACCATGCCCTTGATGAATGTCATTTTTGGCAAGCTAGTTGGCGACTTCACAGACTACTTCAAGGCCTCGTCCACCACATCCCAGCAAGACTTTCAGGGGACTCTCAACAAACAGGCCTTGTACATCATGGCCCTGTTCCTCGGTCGCTGGGCCTTGAACTCCCTTAACAAATTTTGTTTTAGAATGATTGGCATCCGTCTATCCTCGGCCGTCCGACTCCACTACCTCCAATCCTTGCTCGCCCAGTCCATCCATGTCATCGACACCATGCCTCATGGAGCAGCCGCGACCGCCATCACTGCGACTTCGAATACGTTACAACTAGGAATATCTGAGAGGCTGGCGACATTTTTGCAGTTTAATGCTACGATTTGGGCAGCCCTCATCATTGCATTCGTGTGGAACTGGCAACTCACGTTGGTCACTTCTTCATTGCTCTTGTACATCTTGTTTGTGCTTGGAGTGGCTGTTCCGTTGGTCGTCAAAGGAACCAATGCGACTGCTCAAGCTGATGCCCAAAGCACAGCTATCGCAAGCGAGGCCCTCGAAGGCATCAGGCTGGTTATGGCTTGTGGTGCCCAGGGTCGTACCATCTCTCGGTACGAGGAGTGGGTTCAGGAGGCCATGAAGCGAGCACAGAAGACGGCCCCTGTTGTAGGCCTTCAGCTAGGCCTGGTGTTCTTTGGCGTCTTTGGAGCTTTTGGTCTGGCTTTCTGGTACGGTACTCAACGGTACATTGATGGTGCTATTGACAATGCTGGTGTCATCATTGTTGTGCTGATGTCGGTTATGATGATTCTCACTTCGATGGAGCGCATCGCGACACCGTTGATTGCGGTCAGCAAGGCTATGGTTGCTGCATGTGAGCTCTTCACTGTCATTGATGCTCCGCTGCCCCCGTCTGGTTCTCTGAAGCCAGACATCAACTCCGAAGACCTCGTATTTGACAACGTAACCTTCGAATACCCTAGCAGACCGGGTGTTACAATCCTTGACCAGTTGAGCTTCCGAATCAAATCGGGCCAGAACACTGCGCTCGTTGGCCCTTCTGGGTCAGGCAAGAGCACTATTGTGGGCTTGCTAGAGCGTTGGTATTCCTTGAAAGCACAGTCCTCTCTACCACACGTATTGGTGGAGAAGCCGAATAATGAGGAGAAAGGGGAGAAAGGAGACCAGCCCGCGGAAAACTCGGAGACACCTAGTGAACCTAAGCTTTCTGGATCAATCACTGTCAGTGGCACCAACTTGGAAGATGTCGATCTTCAGTGGTGGAGAGCACAGATTGGCCTCGTTCAGCAAGAGCCTTTCCTCTTCAACGACACCATCTTTGCCAACGTAGCAAATGGTCTTACCGGAACAGAATGGGCAGATGAGACGGATGAGAAGAAGCGAGAGCTAGTTCAGGAAGCATGCAAGGAAGCTTATGCACACGAGTTTATCAGCCGCCTGCCTGATGTAAGCACCAAGATCTCCCTAACCCTTCGATATGAGAGAGTTTATACTAACTGGAGTTTAACAGGGTTACGACACGCAAGTTGGAGACGGCGGAGCGAAACTTTCAGGCGGCCAGAAACAGCGTATCGCAATTGCCAGAAGCATTGTCAAGAAGCCGCAAATCATTATTCTGGACGAAGCAACAAGCGCCATCGATGCCAAGAGCGAAAAGTTGGTCCAAGCTGCGCTGGACAGAGTCACGCAAAGGCGCACAACCATCACCATTGCCCACCGCCTGTCTACTATCAAGAAGGCCGACCAGATCATCGTGTTGCAGCGTGGCCGCGCAGTAGAACAAGGAACACACGATAGCCTCATGTCTGATCCATCCGGTGTATACAGCGGTCTGGTTCGGGCGCAGTCACTACATTTGCCAGTTACTGACGGAACCGAGAGTGACACGATCACCACGGACCACGAACTTGAGCTCGAGCCGGAAAAGGTTGCTCGGGCTCACAAGCCAGCAAATGATTCGGCCCAGTCTCTCGTGAATCTCGAGGACGATACATCTAAGAAGTCTCAAGGTTCTATCGGCGATTTGCTGAAGCTCCTCTACAAGCAGCGGTCGCGATGGCCCTTGCACCTGAGCGTTGTCCTCTCAGCCATGGCGGTCGGAGCCGGCACGCCCATCCAAGCCTGGCTATTTGCAAAGGTACTCGGCGTCTTCCTCCTGGAAGGCAGCAAGTTGGAAAAACAGGGCGATTTCTGGGGCCTGATGTGGTTTGCTCTGGCTGGTGGTGTCGGAATCGCTTACACCATCACCGGCTGGACGAGCCTTCGACTTCAGTATATTGGCTCTGCATCACACAAGATCCAATACTTTACTGATATGCTACACCAAAAAGTCGCATTCTTTGACCAGGACGGCCATTCGTACGGCACCTTGAGTTCCCAAATACCCAACGATGCAAAGCAGCTTGAGGAAGTGTTTGGATTGAACACGGCATTTTTGCTTTCCGGTACCTTCAATGTCATGGGCTGCATCATAATCGCTCTGATATTTGAGTGGAAGCTCGGCCTGGTAGCCATGTTTGTTACCATGCCTGTCATGCTTGGCTCTGGCTTTTGGAAATTCAGGCATGAGCTGCACTTTGACCAGATGAACTCGGCCGTGTTTGAGGAAAGCTCCCAGTTCGCTACTGAGGCTATTGGTGCAATCAGAACTGTGTCTGCTCTGACCATGGAATCTACCATCAACTCCCGCTACCAGAATCTGCTGAATGGTCATGTTCAAGCCGCACTCCGCAAGGCACAGTGGACATCTGCTCTTTTTGGATTCGCTGACAGTGCTGGTCTCGGTTGTCAGGCACTGGTTTTCTGGTACGGCGGCAAGCTCTTGGCCAATGGAGAGTGCACCATGGAGGCATTTTTTGTCTGTTTTATGGGAATGATTCAGGGTGCAGAGGCGGCGAGTCAAGTTCTTGCCCTTGCACCTAATGCGGCGCAGGCGTCGATGGCTGCGAGTCGTATTCTCGAAATGAAGCAGTCTGCTGATGCGGAACGAGCTGCGGCTGGTAGTATCAAGACGATACCTGAAACAGAAGGGGGTGTGGAAATTGAGCTGAGGGATGTTCACTTCCGATACCCCACCCGCAATGTTCCCGTGTTTGAAGGGCTGAATCTCACAATTCAGAAGGGCCAGTTTGCAGCCTTTGTCGGGCCTTCAGGGTGCGGAAAGACAACAATCATCTCCCTCCTGGAGAGATTCTATGACCCGGTATCGGACAAGGGTGCAATTCTCTGCAATGGTACCGACATCAACGACATGAATGTCCACGACTACCGGCAGCACATCTCGCTCGTGTCTCAGGAGCCAACACTGTTTCGCGGGACGGTCCGCGACAACATTCTTTTCGGCATTGCCGATCCCAGCTCGATTTCGGACGAAAAGATCCACGAAGTGTGTCGTGAAGCATTTATCCATGACTTTATTGTCTCCCTTCCCGATGGCTACAATACTGATGTTGGCCACAAAGGCCTGTCCATGTCTGGAGGGCAAAAGCAACGAGTTGCCATTGCACGCGCATTGATTCGCGACCCCAAGATTCTGCTTCTCGATGAAGCCACATCTGCCTTGGATTCAGAGTCTGAAAAGATTGTACAGGCCGCATTTGACAAGGCACGCAATGGAAGAACTATGATTGCCGTGGCTCACCGGCTCTCAACAATCCAAGATGCTGACGTTATCTTTGTCTTTGATGACGGGAGAGTGGTAGAAAAGGGCACTCACAGCGAACTTGTAAAGAAACAAGGCATCTATTGGGAAATGGTACGTTTTCTTGAACCCCCTGTTGTTTGGTTCAATACTAACTCTGCATGTAGTGTCAAAGCCAAGCATTGGATCAGTAGATATCCGATGGACAGATTGGGTTGTCAAAGAGGCCGACCAAAAAGAAATATCTATTCATATACTGGGAGCGATCGTTTAGAATATGCTTATTTAGTGGTTTTATTATTCTTATTATTCGATATCGAGTTTTTAGAGAGGTTTGTTCTATTGGTATCAACTATGTTTGGGGGATTGTCTCGGAATCCATATACCTGCCCGAGATATCATATAATTCTAGCATGAGCAGCCCACCAGATCCTGAAAGAGGCTGTCGTTTCCACTCAATATTTTCTAAATCTCCCTGACAGTCAGCGGCCTCCTCCACCAGATCCCATGTTCCCGCCGTATGATTCTTCTCCAAATAACGTAAGATGACGCGATCACCACCTTCTTCAAAGACATATTCCCGACGCCACAATCGTTTCCATTGCTCCTGTAGTGTTCCCTCCATTGCGTTTTGTCGCTCTATGTGGCGGTTCCTGGTGGCCAAGGCATACAGAGAACGCGTGTTCCACAACCCATCCTGGCCAGGGTAATCTCTCAACATCCACGTGGCTTCATCGCGTGTGAGAGGGTCTCGGCAGAAAAACGAGACGATTAGGATGCGCCAGGCCAGCCCACACTGCAACGAGAATTGGTGGGCTGGGTTCTTGATTTCGCGCTTAGCTAGTCTCGTAGCCATTTCGACCAGAGAGAGAAACTCGCGGAAGAGGGATGTTCGTAGATATATAGATTGGAATTCGAGATACTGCGTGGGATCTTCGAAAATGTACGCGCCAAATAATTCGAGGCGAAGGTGGAGAGCCCTCATATATTTTGGAGATTCTGTATCGGACATCACGATGTTGTTGAAGAGGGGCAAGTAGGCATCATTCAATGATTTAAAAATTTCCTGGGAAATGATGCAGAAATCATGGATTCGAGATTCGCCGAGGAGGCCCGCATAAAAATTGTTCACGAGTTCGTTATCAGTGGCCTTTGGTATTCCCAGTGTTTGTATAGAGTCCCCGATGATTGTGGCCATTGTGGCTTGCCTCCGTCTGGCGGCGGACCAATACTCTTCAGCTTCGTCCAGGGTGGTGAAAAAATCGGGAATGTTGTTGATGGAGGCTGAAGATGGCTGGCTGCTGAGGAGAACCATGAAATGCTCTAGTGTTTTCTTCTTGCTTCTTAGACCCTTCGAAAGATTTGGGAAAGGCGAGCCCTGGCTAAACCTCCCAGGAAGAACCGTGCGGAGTTGTGTTACGAGTTGCATGTATATGTCTGCGACTCCTCCTAGCACAGGTTTTGGATTTGGCGCAAAGTTGGCAATGTGACGTTCCGCGTTGTCGTCGGTCAAAACAGCAAAAAGGATGGCTAGTCCGTGATTAACATGATCCAGTGCACCTTTTCTGTTACCCCTGAGGGTTTCGAAAAACAATGACAAAATTGATAGAAAAATTGCGTTTTGCACAGAACTCCCCTGGCTCTGCAGCTTCAGCGCGTTGCAATAGTATGAAACGGCCTGAAAGTAATGCGCATCGCCCTCGGCCACAGGAAGAACGGGCATGGAGATTTCATTAAGCGACTCGCGAGTAGATTGACGATGCCAGATGCTCAGAGCACCTATAGCCATAGCAGCAGAGCGCAGCGTGTCGTCACTGTTGGTCAGTTGGGGCAAAGTCACAGCCCATAAGCCGCCGTTGGAAGAACCGGTAACCCAAGGTCCTTGGGTGAGGCTGAGGAATTCGTGGAAGTAGAGCAAGCCCTTTGAATCAGGGAAGTCTGAGGAAATCGGATCAACGTGCAGCGTAACTCTCGGAGGCGATTTAAGGACGGGCTGCCGAGAATCCCAGCAACTTTGGAATGGGCCTGAAACTCTCGTTCTCGACTCGAATGAATAGCCGCCGCAACGGCCCCGACTTCTGAGGCAGTTGTTGCAGCTAGGCCTCGCCTCGTCGCACTTTACGTGACGTTTCTTGCAGGTGATGCACCCCGTCCGCACCTTTTGTGTGCTCGTACGGGAAAGTTTCGGCTTTCCTAGCACCAACTTGGTTTCCATGACGCCCTCCTGCATGGTGCTGATCGTCCTGGCGGCATGTTAGTGGATCGCGCTCATGTGAACAACGGGGATTTCGCCAGTCTCACTTTGAAGAAGCATCAGGCGTTGAAGCTGGGGAATCAGCCATTTTCATCCGTCGGCGTCTCGGTGATTATCATCAGCCCGAACAGTGAGCTGCCAAGTCAAGATGACGATGCTGATGCAGTACGTACCCCTGACTAAAACGCGACTAGCCAATCTGTGATCCACTAAGTCACGTGAAACGGCCAGTGATCCAGTGTGAATAAGTGAGGTGGTGCGTGCTGGACGGACAGCTGACGCCAAGATGAACATGACGAAAAACTCATTGAACCGGTAGCTAAATTTTCATATTAGGATTTCCGAGAGCGATGGGCAAAATCTGGTCATTCGACCCCTGCGAAGCACCACAGCCAAGTGAGGCAATATTTTTTGAGCATAAAACGACCACATTGAAAATAATTGGGATGATGGTTTGTCGCATTGTCTATAGATGAAAGAGTTTGAAAAAGTGGACGTCAGTGATGAAGTTACCGAAGCTGAAATCATGGTTTGTTGTTGAGTAGTAGATTTTGATGTCGGCCATTTATGTAAGCATTTTGGCATGAGAAGTTACCAAAAGATGCTCTGATCATCTGATTTGAGGGGTTTTACTCGCTTGTGATCCAGCCTCTCATGAATGATGCGTCTACCAGATGCAGGTCTCGGGTGCAAAACGCGGTCATCCTCGATGACTTTCAGAGTTGCTTGATTAGATCGAATGCGGAATGAGAACAGACACCTGACTCGGATTTTCCCGGTTTCCTAAGATCTGTGGGCGTGAGAGATGACGGACGCGCTGTTTTAACCTGGTTCTTGATGTAAATTCTTTGGGATTAGAACGAATACCACAGAGCACTCCAATGATGCTACACTGTTTGGGAGGTGATACTCATGTGCATCTCGACGTGAAGATGTCGGAATCGCCGACTGGTCGGATATCGCGTGCAGTTAAAATTCTCTTGATACCATGACGAGGCGAATTAAAGACCAAGAAAATACGAAAGAGAAAAACAAGACAAAACTGGATTATACATAATAATCGTCATGAGGGAAAATGGTAGAGGGAATGGTGCGCTAGAATCAAGGATTAAGAACGGTCCCCTTCCACCCGCCGCTATCAGCAGTCTGGGAATGCAGGGCACGACCAGAAGAAGAAGACACGGCGCCTAAATTTAGGTTTGTGCCTAAAGTGATCGCATCCTGATGGCTGAAACTTTCAAAATTGCTGACGGCAAAGACTAGATCAATAAAGGGTCATTTAAGTGCGGTGGCTGCACTGGTGGTGGAATGTATGAACTCTCCAGAACGGCCGGCCAAACTGCACATCCCCTCTCCAAGGCCCTTCAACCAAAGCAATATTCGCCTTCGTCTACAGAATGCAGATGGTCAGGTGATCTCGTGAAAATGATCATCACGAATTGAAAAAGTCACCGAAGATGGCGACTCACGGTGAAGATGAGACACCAAAACTGGAGACACTAGACAAACGTTTTTAACTTTTCAAGCGCCTTTCCTTCCCCGTTTGTGGCAAAAAGAGGTTCTCAGAAGTTGTGTCATCTTGACAGAGCGCTTGGGGCCGCATTCCTAAAGCGATGCATGCTAAAAAATGCCCAAGCAATGCCTCGATTTGCCCATCTTGAACCTACGACCAAATTTTCCTTTGTTTTTCTTCTCTGGCATCATACAATTGTCATTTCCGTATGCAAAATTAATGATATTGAATAGTCCTGCCCTTTGACACACTCTCGTCGCGTCCATAACACACAGCTGGCGAGTACATTTCCCAGCCACTCGTTGACACCCATGGGAGACATTACTCCAGCTCATTTCATTGTGAGTCGTCATGCTGGGATAAACTGGGGAATATTCATGCTCAAACTATAGCACAGACAGGCGAATGGATACTAACATCCATATGCATATTTGTTGTCATTTGCCGGCTTGCAGTGCGCACATGGAAAGGCTTATGGAGGTTTTGGCTATCTGAATTCTTTCTCGTTCTTGCGGTAGCGACATATGCCTCTCTTGTGATTGGGACCACATATGAATTCTCACAAAATAATATCTACTTCCAAGCCAATTATTCATCAAGCTACGCCAAGGTACTCGATGAAACGAACCATCTTAGACTTAGACTAATGGCTTCGACAGTACCAATTCTCCGTCATATACATGCTCGACCTAGGATTTTATTTCCCTCGGTTCAGTTTATTAGCATTTTACAACGAACTCTTCCCCATTACGGAAGAAGGACTGAGAAACTGTCTATATATCGTAACGGTATTCAACGCCTGTGGGTTTCTTTGTGTTGTGCTTGCAGATATATTTTGGTGTGGACTTCCCGTATCGAAGAATTGGTAAGTTGACTTGGAGAGATGTATCAGTAGTAAATTGCATTACCACTGACGCTATTTTGAAAACCGAATTGCAGGGCAGAAAACAGTGACTGTACGCTGATAAGTTCTCTGACCGTGCTGTGGGTCACTTGGCCCGTAGGCTTGATTGCAGAGCTGCTTGGTAAGGATGCCACCGTTACAATGGTATAAACGGATTGCAGACCTAACGTTTCATTAGTGTTTACATTGCCGTTTGGCATGCTCCGCAGATTACAAGCAACTCCGAAAAGCGAACAGGTCGCCTTGGCATGCCTCTTTAGCATCGGTCTTGCCAGTATTGCCATGAGCATTGCCCGGATGGTTTTTACCGCCAAAGAAACTACAACGTATTCCACAAGTGAGTATTTTATATTACAACTTATCCACGATGAGCTAACGGATGGTAGTACTTGTCGCATCGGGAGAAATCGCAACACAGATTCTTGTCTGCGCGCTGCCAGCGCTGCGGCCTTTGCTTCCTGTCATATCTTCTTCATGGTCAAGACTCTTCAGCTGCGTAACGGGCTCGCGTGCCAAGGCTGAAGACGATGAGGTGATCCTCCAGGGTTCATATGGGGCAAAAGGGGGTTCGTCCAACAAAGAGAGCGGTGCAGGGCATATGAGCGATGACAATGTACCCGAACTAATGCTACATCATTCAAATGAGACTGGGCGTGGTTAGTGCGTAGCAGGAAATGGTGCAGCATAAAAGAGAGAAGCATAGAGCGACTGAAATGACGACTTGGGGAAACTTGATCATCTTTTTCGGCCATAGTTTGAAAACTGATAATTTGGATGTGTATAAAATAGCAAAATAACGAATACATTAATTCATATTTGATTGTACGAATCAAACCCTACGCACTCAATATACTCTTATCCCGTCTAGAATGGCAGCACATTTCACGCGTAAAATTTAATTGAGGTGCATTGAATCCTTGTCGACAGCATCTTGGCGATCCCTCCTCCATGTCCCGCGTATTCGATTATCGCCAATGCTCTTGGCGTGTGCCAAGCAAAGCCTATGACCGAAGATCTTTGAAACAATGATCTAGAAAGAAATTTCGAGATGCACCAAACACCAACATCTCAAAAGCACGCATCAGTGAGTATAGGGTATGTATGTCACTGGCAACGTAACGGGAAATTACGTCTGTGCTGGAACCGGGGAGCTGTGACAATAGCCTGTCAATGAAAAAAAATCGCCGGCTGCGACTTTTGCACCCCGCCTGAGTCGTCATCCAGATCTCGCGAGCTGATGCAATTTTTACAATGGCAAAGTCTTGGCGAAAGTCTTATCTACTGAGGACCAGGATACGGGGATTTCTTCATCGGGTATGAAGGATACGGCGATGACCGAGCTATGCCGGAAGCAGCGCACTCATGTCTATTGTGGCGAGTGTCTTTTAGCCTCAAGCGGGTGCATCTACAGTCGCAGTCACGTTTCAATCGGAGACGTGCAGTGCTTAAGAGAGCACTTGTGATGCAGGAGGCGTTCATGAATACGTCGTGTTTTATCGACGCAGTGGGCGGACGTTGTTTCAGTGCAAGTCGAGAGCCAATAGAGTTCAATTTGGGAATGCGCAAACTCGTAAGATGAAATTTTCTCGGGCGAGACACGAGACACTCGGACTAGTTCACTGTGAGAGGACGGGGGTTATTTCCGGGGCTCTGGCCAACCCATGCTTTCTTGGTGGTGGTCTGGGTCCTCGTCATCGTCCCCGTTCCCCACGCATCTTGGCATTCACAAGGCGGCCTCTAGATGGAACAGACAACAGACGAGATGATGGAGCGGACGGGAATGCTTATAGGCAAACCCCTTGAGCCAAATTGATTGCCGTGCAGGCTCGAAATTGAAACAAACGCAGGGCTGCAAAAGGGGCTCGATGCCGTCGAGGCCGCGCGTGCATGGCCCGGAATTAGCGCCAGTCCCTGTCGGCTCCGGCACGTCACAGTTGGCGTCATGACTGGCTGACGTATCCTCATGGGGCGGCAACGCGGCATCTCAGGGCCCATCGACTCCACACCATGGCCCGTTGCAGCAGCAGAGTTGGAGTCAGGACGCGACGCCTTCCGGCTCAATTTGGCCGACAAAAGCAGCTTTGGGTCTAACAAGAGGCACAATCATGAGCAGCCAAACCTGCTGCGCCTCGCTGTACGTGTGTGCGGCCCCAGTACATATCTCCTTGCATGTGGTCCCGGTTTGTAGATTAGCTAGCATTCTTGTTTTCTCTCGCTCGATTAAATTCCAGACTTGTAAACCAAACACTCACTCTTTCATCACCAGCGCTCTTTTTTCTTCTTCAGCATTCTTCCGATTCGTAACTTTCCAGTCGCTCTCTCGATCTAAACCGGGCGTCCGCCGCCTCGACATATTTACTCGTGCCGCTTTTGCGATATTTTAAACGGCTTTATTTTACTTCAACCACAACCACAACCGCCTCTCATTTTAAGCTAAAAAGTAAAGGCTTCTGCAAAGCGATTGCAGAAGATTTCAGCCATGGCTCCTCTCAAGATGTCCATGGCCCTTTTCGGTCTTCTATCCACTGTCCTGGGTGCTGATTTGCCCTCCATTGAGAAGAAGGTGACTACTCCTCCGATTCCTCGCGTATAAGTCGATCCGAAGGCGCCGTTGCCACTAACAGCCGTTTTTTTCTTGGCATTGTAGGGCTCCAAGTTCTTCTTCTCCAACGGAACCCAGTTCTTCCTCAAGGGTGTCGGTTACCAGCAGGACTCTTCGGCTGCCGGCGCTACCAGCACCAACGCCACATTCGTTGACCCTCTTGCCGATGAGGACCGATGCAAGGAGGATATTCCCCTCCTTGCCGAGCTTGGCACCAACATCATCCGAACCTACGCCATTGACCCCACAGCCAACCACACCTACTGCATGAACCTGCTCCAGGAGGCTGGCATTTACGTTATTTCCGATCTGAGCGAGCCCAGTCTCTCCATTGATCGATCCGACCCCGCCTGGAACGTCGAGCTCTTCACCCGCTACAAGGCTGTCGTCGACTCCCTTGCCGGCTACTCCAACGTTCTGGGTTTCTTCGCCGGTAACGAGGTCAGCAACCAGGCCAACAACACCGGCGCTTCCGCCTACGTCAAGGCTGCTGTCCGAGACACCAAGCAGTACATCTCCGACAAGGGCTACCGATGGATGGGTGTCGGCTATGCTGCCAACGATGACACTGATATTCGTGATGCTCTCTCCGCCTACTTCAACTGCGGTAACTCTTCTGACTCCATCGACTTCTTCGGCTACAACATCTACTCCTGGTGCGGTGACAGCGACTTCGAGTCTTCCGGATACAACCGCTTCATCGAGGCCTTCCAGGACTACTCCGTCCCCGTCTTCTTCGCCGAGTACGGTTGCAACCTTCCCGATGGTGCTGCCGCCCGTACCTTCACTGAGACCACTGCCCTTTACTCTTCCAACATGTCGGATGTTGTTAACGGTGGTATTGTCTACGAGTACTTTGAGGAGACCAACGACTACGGTAAGATTCTCTGATGCGCAACCTAATCCTGTGAGGCGAGATATTCTAACACGTTGAATTAGGTCTGGTGAACATCAGCAGCGGAACCGCCACCAAGCTCGATGACTTCTCCTACCTCGCCAAGAAGGTCCGCGCTGCCTCGCCCTCTGGAGTTTCCATGTCGTCCTACAGCTCCAGCAAGACCGCTGCCAGCTGCCCTACCGTCAACTCGACCTGGGCCGCCAGCTCTACCCTTCCTCCCACCCCCGTCGAGGACGCCTGCACGTGCATGGTGAACGCCAGTGGCTGCATTCCTGCCGACGGCCTCGCCTCCAGCAAGTATCAGGCCATCTTCAACTACGTGTGCGGCGAGGACGAGAGCCTGTGCACCGAGATCAACGGCAACGCGACCACCGGTGTCTACGGAACCTTCAGCATGTGCAACGCCAAGCAGAAGCTCACCTACGTCCTCAACGCCTACTACGAGAGCCAGAGCAAGGACTCGACCGCCTGCGACTTTGACGGCAAGGCCCAGACCCAGACTGCCAGCAGCTCCTCCACCAACTGCACCGCCCTGGCCGCCTCCAGCAACACCACGTCCAGCTCCAGCTCCAGCTCCAGCTCCGACAGCGCTGCTGCCTTCGGCATCTCCATCACCCGCGCCTTCAGCATCGCCGGAGTTGAGGTCAACCTCTGGTCCATCTCCGCCCTCGTTGCTGCTGGCATGCTCGCTCTGTAAAGAAGACGTGGGCAAGCGGGATAGCGAAAACTTGAAACTTTTTTTTTTTTTTTTTTTAAAGATGTACATCCATGATTATTACCCCTGATGTATACTATGTTAAGGATATCAATTTCATTCTTCTTTAGCTTAAATGCTGGTGTTTTGCTGTGTTAGGTTGCGAAAAATAATACAATTCAAATGCACTTGGTCTATGATTGCGGGTGCAAAAAAAATTCAAATCAACGAGGTTCGCCGTTTCAAATTGCCGCCTGCCTTGAAAATCCCGCGTCATCCGTTAGCAGCACGCTATTTTAAATCCATTAAGGGAATTCTTATCCATCAATATAGTGGCATATGAGCAAAGTAGGGCGTAGTACGGCGTAGTAGTAGTAGCAGTAGTAGTAGCAAGGCGGTTCGCTCCTGACTAGACGGAACCCACATCACAGCGTTGTCGCAGATATTGAGAGTTTATGCCGAAATAAGAAATGGATAAGTACCAAATTACCATGGGAGTGCGCTGGGCGTTATAGTTTGTATTGCGTCATGTGAACGCTTCGGAAAAATCCCGCCAGATCCGTTGCTCACAAGTATTATCGATCATGTCTAGTGCCAACACCGGATCTTACTTATGTTCAATGGCTAGCCAGGTAAAGAGATTTACTGCGGGCGTAAGAGACCAGAGAGCCTCTGTTTAAATTATCTCCGGCCTGGGAGACTACTGCGTGTTGTATCCGGCGCCGGTAGCGTTGCCCCAAGCTTGCCGGAAACGATTTATTCGAGGTGAGACCGGCACAAAAAAGTGCATCTTGGCACTCAGGGGGTTTAGGCCAGGCTGAAAGAAGCTGGATTGGTGCGATAGGACCCAGGCGGGCGAATCGGCTTCCTGTTCCGTTGACGCCACCGCTAGCTAGGCGTCGTGGGCGGCGTCTTCCCAATCTTCGGCCGGCGCAAGCTGCTGGGAATTTCTCATTTCCTGCTCTTGACCGGCCCCGATTTTCCCCTTGGTATTTCTCTCGTCGGCGTTTGAAGCTGCGGAGAGTGCTGTGGTGAGATTTTGGACATGTCTCCATCCCCAGGCCCGAAGCAGCGACCATCGGGCTGTGTTTGAGTTAGCGCTGAAGTCATGCAGGAACCGTTCTTCTCCACCACCTTATTCGTGACCTTAAGATCGATCTAAGCATAAGCAGGCTGCAAGGTGGTTCCACTTGCGCGGAGAGGCTAAATAGAGGAGGGGATTTAAAAGGACTCCTGGGGCCCCAGTCCATGCACTGAAGCCCGGCAATGATTCCTTTTTCTGCGGCGAGACGAAGTCACCTGTTGGGTGTGGACTGAAGCTGAATGCATGGCTGGGCGGCACTGAACCTTGCAACTCGATTCTAGCGTGAACTCTTTTTTGTCTTTGTTTTTGAATCGCATCAGCCACACGCACACAAATCACCATGGTCTTCGCCCCGGGCCCTGTCGGTGTTCTTGTACGCTTTCATCTGCTTAATCCTCTGATATCGCTCACTCTCTAACTCACCAAGCACAGTTGCCGCAATGGACCCTAATTATCATCGCAACGGGTGTCGTTGCGGCCCGCGTCTACTTGCGTCTCGTCATCCAGGGACAAAGACTGCTCTGGACTGATTTCTTGATGTGTTTGGCTTGGGTAGCGGCCATTGCCACTGCGGCTTTCGACATCAAGTTTACACTCATGGGTGCACTTGAGCCATTTGTAATGACAAGCCTTGAAGGTTTTAAGGGCAGTGATGAAGATAAGGAGCTTTTCGGCAAGGTAAGTGGCTTTCTTTTTATATACAAATTACCCGCAGGGCTGACATGAATGTCGATCAGTTATTTTGGGTCAGTGCCGTACCGTTCTTTACCGCATTCTACCTCTGCAAAGCAGCGCTTCTTGCGCTATATTGGCAGATCATTCCAACCTTCATGTTCAAGCGAAGAATGTTTCTGTGGTTCACGATAGTCTTCGTCGCCATCGCTTTTGTGGCGAGCGTAATTGTACTTTTTTGTACATGTCTCCCTATGGAGAGTAATTGGTTAGTGGTGGATTGTTTTGCGGAATGGACTGGGGCCTAGAGCCAACGGAGCTAACATTGATGGTAAACAGGTCCACAGACCCTAAGAAGAAATGCTCAAACGCCAACGTGGCTATGATTTTCGCAATCACTTGGTGTCTCCATTTCTTTGGAGACGTGCTAAGTAAGCTTTTTATGCTGCACATCCGATATGGATTTGATCTGACGGAGCAACTAGTATTTATCATCCCCTGGTTGATCGTACCTGGGCTGCAAATGAAATGGAAGCTGAAGCTGAGCGTTTACTGCACGTTTCTCCTCGGACTCATCAACATTATCTTCTGCCTTCTTCGAGTCATTACAATGCTGACCTCGACGGTCGACAATGCACTCCCCATCAGCCTCGTCGGTATGTGCCAAAGAATTTCTCGTCTACACTCCAACATCTAACATGCATTCTCGTCAGAATTTTGGAGCGCTCTGGATCTCAATGTCACCCTGGTTATTGCTTGCCTCCCATCCTTGAGACCATACTTTAAAGGAAAGGAGAAGACCCAAAATTCATACGGCACCAACGAGAGATCTGGAATGAGACGAACAACCGAGACCGGATTTAAAATGATCAACGAATCCGAAGTGCGATCACCGAGGTCTGTAGTGTCGCATGATCCGGAAGGAGGCGTATATCTCTCAGCAGACCCGATCGAGCATGATCCTTGGGCTAGCGGAAACAAGAGCGATGTAGAGCTAGTGGAGGTGAAATCATATTACGTCTGAATGTTTACGTTTATTATTCACGCTGATTAGATAGTAATGATGAATAAGTGATCATGTCCTATTTGTTGAGCGTTTTTTTTTTTTTTTTTTTTTTTTTTTTGGAATGCAACGCCAGACCCATCGATAAATGGCTGCGAATGAACAAACAGTAAACAAGCAAGGGAATTGTATGCTGCACGCACACCAGAAATCTGATGTAATTGAGATGGCAGGCAATTTTGCGACATGGATTACTCGCCGAGATTTCTTCCAGAATTACTGAGAAGCTACAAAACAGTCGGCCACGGTGAGGGTGGCGAATAATGACCCTGGGTTGCACGACTCAGGGGCCAGCTGCTTGGCGAAATCGGGCGGGACACCGGGAGATTTAGTGAAAAGGGCACGAATTTAGCTCAGCCAAGGCGCGCCCTAACGATCCAGGTGTCTGTCTGTGCTCGATCTAGCCGGCGCCAAGATGAGACTATTGATTTTTAACCTGAAGTCATATTTCCCTTGCCGCAAACAGGTGGATTGCAACCTCCGTGGGAGAATCTCAGGTACGATAATTGGCACCATCTTCAAAAAACACATGTATTGTTATGATAACGACTTGCTAGGAACCTATTATATGGTTGTAAATGCATCTATAACAATTAACAAGACGACGAATTCGGGTCGAATACCCCGATTTTCACAGTCAGCATTAAACTCTACAGAGTTAGAATCTCAAGGCGAACTCGAGGCTTGCCCTCTGCCGAGGTTTTAACGAATGAAACAGCCGTCCGCTTTGCCTTTGCCGCGACTAGGCGCCATCCTTCAGCCATGTTACGCCCCCGAGAACAACCTGGTACAGCCCGCCGTTTGGTGACATCTGCGTGGGCGCCACGTTGTTGTTGAAGTTTCCACCTGCGCCTGAGCGGATTCTCCAAACAATCTCGCCGGAGTCGAAGTCAATGGCGGTAAAGTACCAAACATACGTTCCGTCGCTGGCGAGCTCTTCATCCTGAGTGTAGGAGTACACGAGGCCACTCTTGGTGGACAGGCTCAGCACACTGGTCGATCGAACTTGCAAATCCCAACGAACTGTGCAGTTTCCATCCTCGGAAATATCCACGCGAGTGATTCCCGGAGCTAGAGGAGCCAGCTGGTTGAAGTCTCCGTCAACGGCCGTGTTTCCGTCAAGGGTTTGCAGCTCGTGAGAGCCATAGTTGTTGTTAATGACCACGCTGTAGGTAGATCCGTCGAAATAGCCAATCATGGCATTCTCGTTGGCGCTGGCGTTGGGCTGGAAAAGAGGAACCTCGCAAACAAAGTGCGATTGAGTCTCGTCGCTTCCCTCTTCAACCTGTCGGTAGGCCACCAGATTGACCTGAACATCGGCATTATCGGTCATGACAACGAACTTGTCTCCAACCAATGCTGGTGTAGAGCCCGAGCCCCTGGAAAATGCACCTGGCTTGTATGTAGTTCCGGCGTCGTACTCCTCCTCCCAGACTGGCGTAATATCTCCATCGGCGTTGATTTGGAAAGCGTGCATATAACCGGTGCCTCGCTGCCCCTCGGGAGTGAGAGGTCCGGTGTTGACGTAAATGATTCCACTGCTGATGGCGATTGAGTTCTCAACGGTTTGGTTGTCCAGGCGCCTGGTTTTGATGACACCATCCGAGTTTGCGTAGCCAATGTACGAGGAGCTTTCAATTGTGGTAGTGCGAGACAGACGAACGGCAGTGAACCAGATGTTGCCGCTGTCATCGTAGTAACTGCTGCTGGGGCTGTGGCCCTGAGGCAGAGCATTTGTGAGGTCAATGCTTCGCAGCTGGGAAAAAACAGCTTTGCCGGTATCGTCCATGCGTTCAATCTCATAGATATAACCTTCAAGTGTAGGAATAACCATGGTGCGATTGGTAGTTGCGGCGTAGGGAGTGTACAATGTGTGGTTCTCAGGAGCCCACGACCCTAGAATGTCCAGTGTGTCGGGGTCCAAGGCCGCGATGCAGAAGTACGTTGTCCCATCCTTCTCACAGACGGTTCTCGCAGTTAAACGACCATCATCGTGCCAGTACTGAGCAGACACTGCAATTGATCGACTGGATACCTGCGGCGAGTTTCCAAGAGGGCCGTCCCAGTCATTGACCCTGGTATTTCCACCATCCTGGTGAAACCCAGTAATGTCGGGAAGGTACCGAGTTTTAGCTCGCAACTGCTTTGCTACCGCAGGCGCTCCAATAAAAGAAGCAGCGGAAGAGTTTTGTGTCTCAACAAGCTCACCAGTATCTTCAAGGAGTGTAGGAGACGTCTTTTCGTTGTTAGGTGGTTTATCTCGAGCCAAGGAGTTCAAAGGGAAACACTTACGAATTGGCATTGTGAATGTTGCACCATTCGACCAAAAGAAAAGGCCAACAGCCAAGATTTGCCAGTTAGATGCATTTTTGGGATGAATTAGATGGGTAGCTCTGCAGTGCGAAGTACTGAAGCGTGGCCTTGGTGAATGAATTGCCAGTTCCCAGATCATGGGCAATGTCGTCTTCTTATATACACCGCGTCTCGTAAAGGAGTTCGTATCGTCATGAATATCCAACATGCATTCACTTCTCAGTTACTTACCTCACCGCTGCGCTAAGGCTCAATTGCTGATCCTCGTAGCAGGTTCAATGCGATTGGCTAATTGTCGGAATCTTTAATTTAACTGCGCATGGCGATTAGCGGCTTGGTCAAAAATGCGCAGCAGGCGCTCGGACATTTGTGTGAAATTCTCCGTAGTATAAGCTCTGCTTGCATGCGCAGGAATAATAGTAGGCGTCTATTTTAAATTCTAATTGTGAGGTTCGATCTGTCTGGCGTTAAGTGCAGTATCCTTGTTGAGGCGGGAGCTCCCCAGTTTACAAGTGTTCCTGATTAAAAATAAAAGAAAATTAGGATTATTTTATATAATTTTATTTTATTAATAATAAATTTATTTATGTAAAGTTATATTTTATTCTAATAATAATATTTGTTACTCGGATCATTGAGGGGAGGTACCTAGATGGAGGCTTATGGCACTCAACGGGATAATCGGTTCTGCTAATGACCATTACATCGCCATCTCTCAACAACCTTGGAAATGGGCGTCCTGCTCAGCTCGGCCTTTCAATCCCCGAACTCTGTGGTTTTCTTCAAACCAGCTGTCAAGTTTGCCAATAGAGAACCCGCACAAACTCAATTGAACGGGATTCCGGAGGCTCAAAATCCGCGAAGTATTGTGTGGGTCAGGGGGGGAATGATCGTAGATCCGTATTTTAGCCCGTGCGATAGGTCAGAGCAATACGATCACCCAACCCACTACGATATTGACCGCAACACACCGTAAAATTTAATCAAAGAAGGTCGTAAGTTTCAATAGTTTAATTCCCGCGCAAGATTAACTTCAGATCTAGGTCTGGGCCCCCTGAGACACCCTTGGCCAACACGCCATAGGGCTATACAATGAACCTCCCGAGTAACTGAGACCCCTGTCTCGGCGAAACGGACAGCAAAAAAGGCCCGGAAAAGATGCAGATCCAGGGCTTATGCTGACTCCAAAGTTTCGCAGACGGCATCAGTGTCGTCCCGTCCCTTGCCTGCTTCTCGCTCCCCTGCCAGAACCACATCATCACCAAATGCCTCTGCGATCTCCTCAAGAGTTTTTTGCCTTGTCTCCTCAAAGTAAAGCCATCCAATAACAAGAAAGAACGCGGTACATCCAACGAAAACATAATAGTAGTTCTCCTTTATTGTAGAAAATGCAGCAGGTCCAGCCTCGGTGATGCCGACATTGACAACGAAATGGCTGGCGGCCGCCACTCCCATAATCTTTGATCTTATGGACACGGGCAAAACTTCGGCACCATAAAGCCAGGTAGTGCTGTTGAGAAACCCGTAGTATGCCACAGCAAAGAGATAGATGCCCAAGATTGCAAACCCCTTGCCAAGGCGGTTGTTGCTGTCTTGAAATTGGCGCTGCATGACGGCAGCATAAATTTCAATAACAATCACACTTATTAGCCCTGCAAGTATCATTTTTCGTCGTCCCCATTGATCCAGAAGATACTTGATCGACAAACAGTTGGCAATGAAAGCGCATGTGCCGTACACCCCTGCGAGGGCAAGAATCTTGCGAGCACTGATGCCCAACGAATTGTAAAGAATAGTCTGATAATATTGAAGCACATTTACGCCCGAAAGGCTTGTCATTGTTTGCACGGCGATAGAAACAAGTGCGCGTCGGCGGTAGACGCGGATGATATCCCTAAAGGATGATATGTCGCGCTCTTTTTCGTACTCGATTTGCGCCCTCATGTGAGCAAACTCTGTTTCAATTTCCTCACGTGAGTAGCCACGTCTGATACTTAAAAATTCCTGCCGGGCTTTGTCGACCTGCCCGGTACGTATGAGGTGACGAGGTGAGTCGGGCATGAAAGTTGCGAGGCCAACGAACATGATGACACCCCACGGAATCTGGATACCAAGCGGCAGTCGCCACTGTACAGGACCATATGGGGCGTAAGAGCAGGCAAAACCTACCCAGTTGGAAAGCATCATTCCACAAGTGATGCCGCTACCGGAAATGCCACCAATGAGTCCTCGGCTCTCGGGTCGACTGATCTCAGAAAGGTATGTCGGAACAGTACCCACCATTCCACCAACAGCTATACCTGCAATCGTGCGACCGGCTAGGAACATCCCAAGATTAATTGAGGCAGTCTGAATGGCGGTGCCGATGGTGACAATGATGCACATAAGCTGCATGAAGCGGATACGCCCAAGCCTGTCACCCAGGAAAGTTTGCAAAATGGAACCCACAGCTTCGCCAGCAATCTGAGCATCGTGTCAGGAATCATACGCACATTTTATGCAGCATGAAGTTGTAGGTTTCAGGTGACTTACGTAAAGAGCGACAACTGCTCCAGTCCATCCTTTAGAGGGATGTCCCATGTATTCCACCCAGCTCTGATGGGCAATCGTGGTAGTGGCAATACCTGTGTCAAAGCCAAAGAGCAACGTTCCCAAAGCCGCAAAGCTCGCCACCCCGAAAGTGTACCATTCGAACATGTTGACTGCACGGCACGAGACAGAGAGGAGGCCTCAATGTTCGACAACCAGCATTGCCACTGACCACTCTCTTATATTGGCGGTACCTCGGTCGTCTTGTTCCCCCGCCTTTGCCGATTTGTTCATTGCGGAGCATGCATACATTTGCAATCTGTCTTGCTACCCTGCGCTTCGTAATGCTACTTGATTTGCTGAACTAAAGTCATGAGACGGAAGTCTGACAAAAGCTCGAAGTACCCTTCTCAATTGACACAGCACTCAATACGCCAGTCACTAAAGGCAAGCATAAAATAATGATAAATCATAAGCCTTGTTTTGCATTATAATCGACTAGTAAATAATCCTAATTTCTACTAAATCCTCTTACATTATGATGCAAACAATAAATATCTCCGCGCTCGATCCTAGTGACATTCACCCGATTGCGGGGTCGATCGCTGGGATGATTCCGACCATGGATTGGGGAGGACCGTCGGCTACGCTAGTCGAATACGGTTAAATGATCAACAGGTCGGATGCCCACGTTGGTGGTGGTGGTCTGCCCCGTGCAGTTCCCCCTCTTGTGTGCGGCTACCTTCACCCAGTTGAGGCAAGCTATTGGATGAGAAGGAATTCAACACTCCGCAGGCCTTGAGTGCCGGACCATGTAAACAAGACAGCAGCGATCATCTGTTCAGCGATTAGTAATGGGGCAGGGGAGATGCATGGTTTGAGTCACAGGCGATGGAGAAAGTCCGGTTTCGGCTTAGCAGTTTTACCTGGTTGCTTTCCGATACGAGATTTTTTGCGAGTCTCGTCACCCGTGGAAATTCGTCTCTCATGCCTGAAGCCTCTTTCCTCCTCCGTGCTCGCTGCAGTATCCCTGTTTTTTCGGCGCCGTGGCTTGCAACAGCCGATGGCCTAGATGAGACGGACATGAATAGTGGCAAACTAGGGGGCCGTGCTCATCTCGCTACCTGGCTTGGGCGGTGCGGTATCGCAGCTCGCCCAAACCGGACTGCTCACGAACTTGGGAAACTGGAAGTTTACACTTCGTCAATGGGAATCAAGGCCCCAGTGAGGATTGATGCCGTTCGGCCAGTATCTCTGAATGCATTCTAACAAGAACTACCTCACGAAGCAAATTCTTAAAGAATAAAGGTAACGGAATATGAATTAATGATGGGGTTTCTATGGAAATAAATCTAACTGAAAAACTTTTGTTGCATTCTGACCTTTCCACCAATCCCAACCGTTGTCAATCACTCATCGCAACTCGAAATTTGACCCGAGTTTGGCTGCAAAGACCATTCATAGTAACGACAAAATGCGTAGATGGGCTCTACTTACTTGTAGTGGACGTGCGCATTTCCCCGACGAGGGAAAGCCGCCGCTGCCGGATGGTCCTTTTCGTGTCGTCGTCCATCTCACTAACACTCAGCTTTGAGCTTCCATCCTACCTGTGATGTCCTTGCCAAAACGACGCAAATGGCTGCAAGATATGTCGAGGCAACCGCCCAGGCCTGCGATCCGATAAACGACCCATGGCCCGCAGACTGTATTGCGCCGCCCAACGGCGGTCCGGTCAGCGAAGCAATCGAAGTGATACTCATGCACATGCCCAGCCTCGTTCCTACCGTGTCCAGTCGTTTGGTAATGCTAGCCAAACATGTCGCGAAAAGACTTTGGCATCCTCCAGAGACGAGACCGCAGACAGCTGTAAAGGCATAAAACCCTGCCACATTGCTCACGGCAAACCAAAACGTTATCACAATAGCCATGCAGCTGATAGAAACGACGATGGTGTTCAAAGGACCCACGCGATCGGCGAGCATGGGTATAAGGACTCGCGCAGGTAGCCCTGCGCCGTTGATTATCATGACAAGATACGAGGCGTTGCCATAGGAAAGGCCCAGGCGTTGGATGCCAAAGGACGCAACCCGGAGAGACGTCAGCGCCAAAGGTTTATGATTTGGGATGGAGGGAATGTGGTTCACGAAACCCTCTCGTTAAAAGGGTACTTACATAGTAGAAGAGATAATAGTTGGCCCACACAAAGAAGAACATGCCGGCGACGTACAGCATATAGACGGGTTCTTTGAACGCCGTCTTATCGATCACAGGTCCAGAGCGACGAGGAGGCAGTCTCGATCGCATCACGAGGAACGCGAGGCCATAACATATAAAGTTCACAAGGCCCAATGTACGGGCAGTCCAAGCGAAGCCAATTTTCGGAATGAGCTGTCTCACGATGATGGGGTAAACGATACCGCCGGTGGAGTTTCCAGTGGTAATCAGGCCTATCGCAAGACCGCGGCGCTTCCCAAACCAGGTAGCAACTAATGCAATGGTCGGCGTGAACAGGATGCCGCCGCCCAGGCCCGTTAGTATGCCTTGCGTCAGCACCAATTGCCAGTATTTTGGTGCGTCAGACACGCTCATGCTGAATATTCCAATGAGCTGCAGAATAGCGCCGACTGCAAAAGTCGGGCGGAACAGACCCGCATCCAGCAGGCGCCCGGTGAAGGCACCAATTGCGGTAGTAAGACAGCCTTGCAGGGAACCAATCCAAGAGATGGACGACGGGGGTTGGGAAGGGAGAGCCGTAGAGGTGTAGTAACTTTGAAAGGCTCCATAACTGTTCATGTAGCCCCAGGTTGCGAAGATGACAAGCCATCCTGCAGCAACTTGGGACCAGGCTTGGAGGCCCCCGTCTGGCGGTGGGGGCAAATTGGATCTTGAACGAGTGCGCGTATGGGTGTGCGTAGAGGCAAGTCGACTAAGCGCCGTGGCATCCAAGTCATCAAGATCAGGAACACGGTTGTTTGGTGTTGCAACTTCATGAATCGACGACAAAGAGGGTTTGACGCGCTCGCAGTCCTGACCGAGGGTCGAGACCGACCGAGCGCTCCTCAGCTTTTCATCACACATTATTATTTCTGAGGTTGATGTGGAGACTCGGCTATCTAGGCCAAAAGGAACAACAGAAGACGAAGCTTGATGCTTCTCAGGATCGGGCGTGCAAGGAGGCGCCATAATTGCCGAAGAATAAGCTCTGGAACTTGGCCCGAAACAAAACGGATTTCTCAAGCAGGGGACAGCCTCCCATAAAGTACAACAACTCCAAAGCCTGGCAATTGCCTGACCGATTGGTTCTGAACACTCCGACTTCGGTGAAGACGCTGGGCCGCCGTTGAAGGATATCGGCGATCGGCTCTCGGTTGCAGGTCCCATGACGCGAATACATTTTCACCCTCGACTGCTCCCTACACCATTTTGCGTATCGCGGTGGATAAGGTTGCAATTGCAAATGCTACACCGACCCAGACTCCCACACCAAGGTGAGCGGCCTGTTCCCACCAGACTGAATGACTTGCAGATGGGGGGCTCCTCCCAATGGGTCCCTTATCGGCGTATCGCAGGCGGCCTCAATGTAAGCGACTCCGGTTCTTAGTGCAGATAGCAAACGCTCCACACCGCTGATCCCCTGAAGGTAAAAAAAAAAAAAAAAAAAAAAAAAAGGCCAGCAACCTGTTGACCACATCTGCCGGCTCCGGTAAGCGGAAGCAGGGCCTCATGAAGCAACTGAAAAATGACTAACCGGCAGAAACTGCAACGATGTTAGCCCATGAACCATGTAAACAATACAGCGGTACTCCACAAACGGGTCGATTTGGGCGTCAAGGGTTCGAGTGGCAACAAGCTGGTTTTGATGCTCGTTCTACACACAAGCCTGGAATTGAGTATACTTTCACGCGTGATAATAAACGGCCAGTTTCGAATTCATGTCCCTGTAGCAATTGAGAAAACACAATTCTTAATTTTCTACTCTTTTCTAGGCACGTTGTGCCCTTCAGCTGCCTCAAAAACCTGTCCTACCGCTCTTCCGACTTTCAAAAGATGGCGATCTCGGAACCTGGGTGCCACTAGCGAGAGCCCAACAGGCATGCTGTTGGGGCCCCGAAAACCAGGGATGTTAAGAACCGGTGTGTGCAATGCCTATCAAAACTTGTCAGACTCCGATACCTGACAACTGACCGAAACTCACCGTCCAGGGCGCGCAAAACACAGCGTTCCCGGTGTACTCGAGTCCTAGGGGCGCCTCGTCGGGGACGCTTGGCACCAGGAGTGCATCGTAGCGCCCCGCAATGGCGTCTATTCGAGGTCGGAGCGCAGCGATCCCGTCGTATGCTTCCAGCTCTGCCTTGCGGGTGATTTTGTGCTGGTTCTCGACGAATCCCACCACCGATTGATCCAGCTTTTCCTTGGCATGTCGGTATTCCGGGAGGAGTTGCGTGCCGGCCTCGCGAAACATGACAGTGCGGTGCCACTCAGGCAGTCGATCAAACTCCTGCCCAAGGGTGATTTCCTCTACTTCTGCGCCATGAGCTTTGAGAAGGTCTACAGCTTTGGGCAGAGCGGTTCTTGTTCCCTCGCCAGCCTGGTCCCACACCATTGTCTTGCACACTGCGAATTTGGCGCCCTGAATGCCGTGAAACAAGCTTCCCTCGTCATCCTCAACTGCAAAGATGTCTGCCAGTAGTTCGATGTCGTCTGTACTACGAGTGAAAAAGCCTATTGTGTCAAGCACTAGTGATGCCACCTTCTGTCCCTCACGTGTGATGGCGTTCCAGGTAGGCTTGAAGCCGTAAATTCCGTTAAAGGATGCTGGACGTATTATTGATCCTGCAGTTTGCGAACCGAGACCTACAGGTATCTGGAAGTCGGCCACGGCCGCGCTGGAGCCTGAGGAAGAACCCCCGGGTGTGCGTGATGGGTCATGAGCATTTCGAGTCTTGGGACCAACTGTGGTGACGGAAAACTCGGTGGTTGTTGTTTTCCCTTCATAAAAACATGTCAGCAAATGTGTCTAAGCGGTCACCTCCAATGATTGGAATAATGCAGCTTCAGATGACAGATGAAAGGAATTACCAAAAATGAGACACCCAGCGTCTCGGAGAATCATGACAGATCCAGCATCGATACTCGCGTGGCTGTTTGTATATATGGGGGAATTATATTGAGTTGGCATGTCTGTTTGTATCCAAAGTCTCGTTAGAATCATGCTGCGCTTTGTAATATTGTCTTGGTGAGGGGTGCCTCTCTATCCACCTTTGGTCTGCATGATGTCCTTTACTGCAATTGGTAAGCCATGCAAAGGACCTCTTTTCTCAAAAGGGACCTCATCCAATGCTTTCGCCTGCTTGAGAACATATTTGGGATCTAGATGAGCCCATGCTCTAACGGCGTCATCACGCTCCTCGATTCGTGAGAGCAGCGATCGCGCATACTGTTGTATGGTGAGCTCCTTGGCCCTGACCTTGGCCAACGCTTCCTTAGCCGTGAGCGACCAAGCATTCATGTTTTCTGGTGTATGTAGTGCGGTCTCAACCCATAAATGAAGAGATGCTCGCGAGAAAATCTACGGCCGTGAGAGAATTGCTGTGTCATGCAAATGCCCCTCAAACCCCGCGCCCCACTCGGTGCACTGGAGTCTCAATTTGGCCGTAAATGTCACACTTTGGCGATGACGTGACTCAATTCTCGGTCAAAAATGGACACATCTCGAGAAAAACCGAAGAATCCACTTCTCGCTATATAAAATCGTATGTTTGAACTCATCAGCCTCACTAAAGTCCCTTTCCACAACAGGCTAGCCAGCACCCGAATGTTCAGAGCTCTGCTCAGTACGAACGACCAACCAATACGATCCAGGTTTCAATTATTCGACTATTATTTAGTGCATCTTTCGCTTTGGGAAAATGGCATCGATGTATCGGCCAGAGACAAATTTTCTCAATCGGGTAATATTAGTTTTAGTAACATTTTCTCGGGCTTGAAACGACAGCTGAGTCATGCAATAATATCCAGCAAAACAAAGTGGTCGAAACGAGTGGACAAAATTTGGGCAAATTAAAGAATGAATCCCAAGTGTAAATTATTATTTGAGGTATTCCCAATATTGCTTCGAAAGAAAAAGTCAAGTAAGCCTCGGCATTTTGCTGCCCAAACTTAGCCTCGGTTTAAGCATTACACCGGACCACACTGGAAACATAATTTTGGGACAAAATCTTCATAATCACTCCCTATTCAAACTCTGGCCATGTTCGACGCAGAAAGACGGCTTTGCGTAGGTGGGGAAGGCAACCGGAAGGCCCCAAAGTTTGTACAAAAAAGCTGACAGTTCTAGAGCACGGACAATACAAATTCTCCGATTCCACCAGCGAGGTGGCTTTATGCGACCCTCAGGACGATGATTCCATGCCTAACTTTCCACCCTGGCAATTAAAAGTGGTCTAAGCCATCCATCTGCTTCCTATTGCTTTACCTGAGATCTCTATTTTTATCCATAATTGTGGAAGCGTGTATAAACCCACCGAAGTCAATTCTTCCATTTGGCCGCTATTTTATAACCATTATCGAATCGCGTCGTGGAATAGCTCAAGCAATAATAATTGACAGTTTTAAATATTTATCTCTAGATAGAGATTGCGTATAAGACATTTACGCTGCAAAGTCTGCTGGAAAATATTTATCTCGTCGGATGCCACTAAATTGTGGGGAAGACGGCTTTCAAACCCGAGATCTCTCTTGAATTGGGACGAGCCTAAGACGCACAGTCCAGCCTATTCTTTGCAACAGATTTTCTTTCCGTCATAAGGTGAAAATCGGCAGTCCAGATCCAGAGCGTTTCATGCTGCACGTGGCATTTGTAAATTATCAAAGCTGAAACCGAGCCACAAGATATCATCGCTCAAAGTGCAAGGTGAGAAACCCGAAACTTTCGGGTTTACTCCCTTTCGGTACATGCAGAGCAATTGTTGGTGCATTCTTTTTTTTTAACTACTATATATTGTTCACGAGCTGATTTGGAATCATTTTGAATGTGTGTAATAAGCTATCCCTCCCACGAGATACCCGGCGATCATGCAATGGGACTCCGGCTATATGCTATGGCCAAGCCGCTAATCGATGACGTTGAAGCTTCGCTGCTTCCCCTCAGAAGCGAGAGCCGAACTCGGCATATGCAGGTACAGCCATTACAATGACGGCATTTACCATTTTGTCCGAAAGTACGACTATCCCGACACGGAAAATGAGGTCGTAGCATAATACAGTATAAAACCATAGGTTGCCCAAAGAAGGTGAATTACATACCACGACAACAGCAACCACCTCAAAACTCACATCCATAAAAAATTACCAAAAGTTCCAGTCACTACTCCCAACATGGCCGCCAAGCAACTTCACGCGCTCGTCATTGGAGCAGGTCAGTCAACGCCCTCTCAACCAATCGAGCCCATTTGACAATTCAATAGGAGCCTCCGGATTGCTTATTGCCCAGGGACTCAAGAAGGTAACATTTCTCGTCCATCGGTCTATTTACAAGTTAATCAGAAATAGAATGGCATCCGAGTCACCGTTTTCGAGGGGGTGCCCCAGGATGTTTACGAAAACAACCCAAGAACTTGGACGATGGCACTCCATTGGTCTCGCAAGAACGTCGAGGCCTGCCTGCCAGAGGATCTCTTCAGGGACATCCATTTGACGTACACGAATCCCTGGAAAGAGCCCACCCCTGAGGAAGCTGCTGGATTGCCAGTTATCGACGGGAAGACCGGTGAAGTTCTCTTCCAAGCGGCCGTCGACGATGCCCGCAGAGTCGTTCGTGGAAAGCTGAGGGAACTATTCCGAAAGAACATTGATGTGCAGTTTGGTTTCAAGCTCAGCAGCATCAAGCAGACGGACGGAGGCGTAGCGGCTACGTTCGAAAATGGAACTACTGTCGAAGCTGACTTTCTTGTGGGCGCTGATGGAGGTACAGCAACACGACCCGGTATCACAAGGCCCGTGCTGACTTTCATTCACAGCCAAGAGCGTTGTTAGGGACCATATCATCCCAGACGATGCTAAGCCCTTGACTCGAGTCCCTCTGATTTCGACCGTACGTAACCAGTCCCATCCCTGTGCAGACTTTAACTCAAAAATTTACTAGAACATTGGGTGCAAATTTACGGCTGAGCAAGCCCTCTTCCTCCGCAGTCGAGTCCATCCGATCGCTAATGTGAGGAACCCGCCTTGGTCTTGAAGTGGAGATCCAGAATGCTGAACATAAAAATATAGATGGCTGTCCATCCCGACCAGCCTGCCCTCTTTTTCCTTGCCGGTTCGTGCAGCCAACCAGATGGCGAGCTTCCTGCTGACCCACACCAGTTGCCGATGTTCATGACCCCAACGACCCCGAGTCTTGGACCTTCCAACTTGCTCTTTCCTTGTGGACAGATGAAGAACCTCCCGCCTCCAACGAGGAGCGCATGAAGCAGTTCAAGCAGCTCGCTGAGCCTTTTTGCGAGCCCTACAGATCCGCGGCCCGATGGGTTCCCGACGACCTCCACATTCCGCGGGACAGGGTGAGTAGTCGTTTCGAAAGATGGCCTAGGATGCTAACATCAAGATAGTATGCCGAGTGGACCAGGATTGTTCCGTGGAACAACTGGGGAGGTCGAGTGACGCTTGCCGGTGATGCAGCGCACCCAATGTGTCCATGTAAGTAACGGATCCGGTCTGTGTCGGGTACATTTTAAAGTTGCTAATGATTTTCAAAGTCCGTGGTCAGGGCCTAAACAATGCGCTGCAGGATTCCGGGCTCCTTGTTGAAGCCATCACCAAGGTTCAGAAAGGACAAGCTGACTTGGCTTCCGCAATTTCTGCCTACGACGAGGACGTGTACGAGCGAGGCAAGAGGGAAATCGAGGTGTCGGAGAAGTCCATGTACAGCCTCCACCACTACGATGCGCTCAAGGGCTCTCCTCTTCAGCAGCAGGGATTGAAGAAGCATGAGAATTAGTGCCAGCTTCAAGGCCCCAGCATCACGCACCCGCATCAAGGCTAGCTCTCGAACTTCATCCCGTTGGTTCGCTATCACTTTCCATTTTCAGTCCCTCCGTTCGTGATAAAGACGCTATTCTAGATGCAATATCAACCATACGTTCAATTTGTTGTGTGTTCATGGAGGAGATCGATAAAGCGTAGTAGCTGGGGAAAAAACCACAGTCGCGGTATAACCAGTTTGCATCCGTCTTAAACAGCTTATTTTGTTAGTTGGCCTTCATGAGAAGGCCAGTACGCAGATAGTCAAGCGTTACCAGCTTGTGAGAGTCCGGTCAAACGTAGCAAATCTAGAACGGAGGACGCTAATGTGGCGCTGGGGCGAACATCGGTGACGTGCGGACTGGTATGCGAAACTAGTGTCGGGCAAAGTTTAGCCCTTAGTGTGCAATAGTCGTCAGCTTGCCATGGCAAAACGGAATCGAATTGTCTGGAAGTGGCCATCGAAAGCGAGAAGCGCTTTCTCCGTCATTTTCATGCTGCTTCCTGCAATCCGTAAAGAGATGGGATTTCCATGCCCGGGCCTAGCGCACATGGATTGACCACCCAAGACAAGCTCCATCCTGATAAGAATATACAGGTTAAGTCGCCAATGGCAGTCGGGCATCGTTGATGCACACATCAGATTTTGCTCCGAAGGGCCTATCACACAAGTTGTAGCGTTTGGCTAGAAGGAACTTTAGTGGTGAATGAGCTATCCGTGTGACTTCTTTTGCCCCTAGTGCTGCTGCTTTTGGCTAATAGAAATGGCCCGTTTGAGACATGACCTGCAACAACTCTGAAAAGTCCTACCCTCTGTAAGCATCTTCAAGAAGAGCTGATCAGCGGCAAGCTAGCAAATGAAGAACCGACAGCTCACATATTTCCGAATTCTGATGTCACCTGTCTCTGTTTCTTTTACGGTCTCACACACATGATTTGAGCCTTAATCCAATGAACAACGGAGTCGCAATGAGCCCACAACACCCATTCTGGAGTGAATCCCATGAGGTTTCTATCACTGCGCCATTTTCCCTGCCAGTTCGGTCCCCCGCCAGCACTGGTCGAGCACTATGCCTTTTCTGTCGAGGGGTGCCGGGGGCCCAGGCTCCTTCTTCTTGGCTCGACGCCAAGTGGCTCACGGTGCTAAGCGATCCTTTTTTTGCGGGGTTCATGTCAAAGGAATTTAGGTTATCGTTAGCGACATGTGCTACAGGCCTAGATGGCTTTGGAGGAGAAGCCCTTGTGTGTTTTGAGACAATGCTTTGTATTCCCCAGGGACCAGAACAAATCGAGGCGTCATTTGAATTTCCGCTACTTTCGGTTGTGCTTTTCCCCGTTTGCAATCCCCCCCCCCTCCCCCCAAGCTGGATCCCATTATTTGGTAGCTTAATTGGGCGAGGCGCATCAATACTAGGCAGGCCAGTGGATCCAGAATTACCGCATCGGTTTATCGTCCGTGGCCCTATCGAACAAGAATGGCATAGTGCAGCGGCGTAGGGGACGCAGCGTTGGTGGCTGCCCAGACCTTCGTGGTTTCCGCGGGGGGGAGGGAGGACAAATCCGAAAATAGGCGAAATCCTGGCGAATGAAGAACGACTCTCCAGAATAGAGCACGCAAACGATGTTCACAGGTTGGTACTGAAGAATGAGACAAGATGGACGTCAATGTTTACGTCACGCCACATCACTTGTCAGTACGTATCATTTGTATCTCGTCGAGGTAACATAAGATAGTGTGGGATCCTGACCCCTGTCCAAGTCCGAGATCGATATCAGGATCGACATCAACCTACGTTGCGAATATTCCATTCTCCTTCACAAATACATTGGCATCCAACGCCAATTCTACTGTAAATATTATATCTTTATTTATCTCCCAATGGATGCACTGAGATGCATTTTGGGCCTTGAGCCCAGGCGGATAGAGCCTTATACCTACGAGACGGACCAAGTCTACCCTGTATACGCGTCCGACGACACCAAAATTTACAGGAAATTAATGCTAAATTGGACACTCCGCTTCGACGATGCTCTGGATTTTGATCTGCTCCAAAGCTCGCTACACCGGCTCTTGGAACACGGCAACTGGAGAAAACTAGGTGGCAGGCTTCGATTAAATGTGGGTGAGACACACTCCTTTCTGAGTCGGAAACCTAGCTGACGAGTCTGGGTACCCAAGGCCGAGGGAAATCTAGTGCTACACGTGCCGAAAGAATTTACGGCCGAGCGACCAGCGGTTCGATTTTCACACCAGGTGCTGGACGTGGCTATTGAGGAGCATTCGCTGGCTCGACAGCTCCCAAAGGCGAGACCGGACGAGCACGAGGTATCCAAGCACCTGGGGCCGCTAAAATTCCGGGCGTTCGGGGCGCGACCCGATGCGCCACAGTGCCTGGAGGATCTGCTGCACAGCGACGAGCCGCAGCTGGCCATTCACATCACCAGCTTCAAGGATGCCACGCTGGTAGGGTTGCTGTGGCCGCACACCATGACGGGCGCCATGGGCCTCTCAGCCCTGATGAATGCATGGTCGCTTGCCCTGGGCGACCGGCTGAGCGAGGTTCCAGATCTGGAAGGCGTCTGGGATGACCCTCTGGGCAAGGCCGAGGCCATGGCTGCTGCTGCTGAGTCGGCATCGGAGCCCTATGTTTTGGCTTCCAAGCAGCTGCACGGGCTGAAGCTGCTGCGGGCTGGTTTCAACTACCTCTGGAGCACGCACACGCGCCCCAAGCGGGAGCTCGAGATGGTGTACTTGCCGTCGAGATTTATTTCGCAGCTGCGGCTACGCGCGCACAGCGAGCTGAAGGAAGACGCTGCGGAAACTCCCTTTATTAGCGACGGCGACCTGATTTGCGCTTGGGCGACGCAGCTAGTGGCGAGGGACCGAGGCAAAAACAAGGCCATCCTTAGCTTGAACACGTTTGACGTCCAATCCCGTCTCAAGTCGGTTTTCAAGCCAGAGCCGGCGTACGTGCAAAACACTTCATTTGGCGTGATATCGTTATTTTCGGCCCGCGAGGCCACTGAGGGCGGCTTTGGCCGAGCCGCGCACAAATACAGGCAAGACATTGTCGAGCAAACGACCGAGGCGCAGATTTTCGGCCAGCTCCGCTGCCTCAGAGCCGCCGAGAAGTCTGGCCAGCCTGCGATATTCGGGGATGCCACCAACGCAGCGTTCCTGGTCATCACCAACTGGACAAAGGCCAAATTTTACGATGTAATTGACTTTTCCCCTGCCGTCGTCGCGTCGCCTCCCAATAATAAAAGAAAAACCCCACCGGGCAAACTCGTCTACCACCACTCAGAGGCCATCACGACGAATCCGACAGCGGGCAACGTGTGCGTAATCTTGGGCCAAGATTCCGAGGGGGGCTATTGGATCGCCACGTCGTTGCTGCCGGGCGATGCAACGAGCGCAGATGCGCCGCGCCGCCCAATGCTTTAGGGCCGGTGACATGTATGTCATTTTCGCTTTTTAGCTTGGCCTTCCTTTTGGGTTGGGGGAATTTTAACACAAGCAACGAAAAAAAAAAAAACTGCCAAGTCCAGTGTCCGCCATGGGGAAAAGATGCGCACAGTAAGCGGCGACGATCCCCCAAAGGTTAGAAGGATGCAATCTAATCAAACGTCAGCCCAGAAACGGTAAACTCCTATCTTGGTGCCCGCCCCTAATCTAAGATTTAAGCCTTGTGGCGCCCGAATTTAAATTGGTCCTTTGTTGGCAGTTCTTTGGTGCAACGTGCGTTCGGTCGTCAGATCTGCGTTCCCTGTGCGCCCACATAAACTGTTGGGACTTGTTTTTTCTTGCTTGCTTTATCGTAGAGTACATTTTTTTTTTTTTTTGTTATCGTAGAGTACCATTCATTCATGCGCCCGCACATCTAGATGCTTTCGGAATTTTCTGGAAAAAAGGCAGTGTGGCTCGATTTTTCAGTCACCGCTCCACCGTCTCGGTTTCGGGTGCC
This sequence comes from Calonectria hawksworthii, assembly GCA_020975415.1. Taxonomy (NCBI): domain Eukaryota; kingdom Fungi; phylum Ascomycota; class Sordariomycetes; order Hypocreales; family Nectriaceae; genus Calonectria; species Calonectria hawksworthii. The sequence continues at coordinate 1,681,856 of JAHXZK010000007.1, forward strand.
TGGCTGGTTATTTTTGTTTCTGAAGACAAAAATAAAAATAAAATTTGCAAATCCCGATGGCAAGGTTTCTACATGCAGGTGATATCATGCTGCGACAAAATTCGGCCGTCGGGTTCCTTTATTCTGTACCGACCCGGAGTATTGCCTTTTGCGGAATACGGTTGATGGTCAGGTCCCCGAATCTGACAGGCGAATCATGCGCCGGCCATGTATTCTCGGCCGTTGCGATGCCAGATTGATGGCAGGGTTATTTACCAGCGGGCCACTTGCGCGCACGCAACTCTGAAAGGTCGGTGTCAATTGAAAAAATGAAAAAATAAACAAAACATCCGCCTTTATCGAACACCTCTCATCATCACACATGAAAATCACATATATAACCAATTGTGCTGCCAGTTAGTTAATTGTCCCTCCCGCTAACTAGGCAGCCGCTTCAACCGACTCTCTCTCTTGTTGAGCTACTCTAGTTGGGACAGGGCCGTGCATCATCTAGGGGGGGCGGAAGCGGGAGCCAGGAGGGAGGGAAGGGGAAAAAAAGTAAAAAAGCGAAAAGGGGGGCACAGATTGACTGGGCTGGCTGAGACGAGGAGGGAGGAAAGAGAAACAAAACAAAACACGGTGTTGCATAGGTGTGTCTGATTTTTTGCGCAGCGTCTCACGTAGAGGGGATGGCACCGCACACCGGGTCAAAGTCCTAGCGGGCTCTAAATTTTAGTACGCACCAGCACAAAGGGATGGTTCATGTGGGCCGGCAAGCCAGACAGCTGGCTCCCCGCCTCTTTTACCCAAACTGTTGGTGGTGGTGGTGGTGGTGGTAGGTGGTAGCAGTAGTGATGGGGATGGGGGCTAGTGCGTGGGAGACGCACGTGTCCCCCGTCCCTTGCAGGACGATGATCAGACGGAGGGACTTGGCTCTGTTCAGCTCACAGCCCCCTTCCTACAGTTGTGCGCGAATTCATGTCTTTCTCAGGTCACAAGTCATTCGACTCTTCCCATTGCGGAATACGGCAGCGACCGCGGTGGTGAAAGAGAGAGAGAGGGAGAGGAGGATGAAAGCTAGCCATTATGCGAAGCGGGGAGATTGCACCACCAATGCGCGGGATAATCTTGCCAAGCAACGCACAAAGCTTCGTAAAGGGGATACAAGGCCGCGTCAAGAGTTTTCGTACCTCGCAATCGCAATCACCAACCCTGGACCGCAGCGCCCACCCGCGGTGCTGCCCCGGGGAAAGGAGCCCTGTCGAATCCGGCAGGGTCATGTACGAACTCTGGCACCTGGGTGGCTCCGAAATAAGCTCCTCCCACAGACTCCGCAGTGGTGTGGGATGCTAATTTGAGCAAGGCCCTTCGAGGCCCCAGTCTACTGGGTCAGCTTGCCTACCTGCGGTCTAGAACCCCAGGACCCTTACGCGGCGGTCCCCCCTCAGCCCCGTTTCAGGGTTTTTGCGAGCATGTGCGAGCATGTGTGTGTGTGTGTACGAGCTTGTGTGTGCGAATACAACTTTAGCCAGCAACGCACCGTACTCACCACCACCGCCCGCTTTTTTGCAATACGGATAGAATACGCTGCATGCCCAGCCAATTAGCCGCTTTCCCAACCGAAAGGGCCAAGCTTGCCTCTCCGGGCTGCCACCGGTGGACCTCGCTTCGCCACATGTAGGATACGCGTTTAATCCTGACCTGCTGTCTTGGGCCGCTGGAAATTGCGACAGCCACTGTCCAAGTCTCTTGGCCGTGGGTAGCCCGCACTCGTCAACCAGAGACGCGATGTATTCCACTTGGCACACGGGGGGTCACCAATGTCTTGGGCCTAGTCCCAGTCCTGCGCTTGAATACGGCGCATCCCGTAGAAATGATCCCTGGGAGGGAGCGAGCGAGGGGAGGAGAGAAGGGGAGCGGGGGGTAGGTACTAGGTAGTCAAAGCCATATTCCGTATCCTTTTTCCATCCACATTCCCCGTCTACATCTTGTCTGCTCGTTCCAGCAAGTTTGCTGTTTCTACTCAATTCCACCTTGTCGACCCCTCCCAAGGTTTTACATCAATCATTCTTACGTTCCTTGTGTTGGGTGATTCGGTATACTCTTTTTCCCCTTGCAGCACTTTTGCGACAACCTCCCCAACACCGGTCCCAATCTTGACTCGAAAAGATGGATCGCGATCAAATCTTGACACCATTCATGGTGGATGGCATGATTGCCGACGGACACACAATTGTCATATTCGAAGACTCAGTATTGAAGCTTGATGGCTGGATGGACAAGCACCCAGGTGGCCGCCTGGCTATCCTGCACATGGTTGGGCGGGACGCTACTGATGAAATGACGGCGTATGTTGACCAGCACGCACACAAAAAAGAGATCGCGACGTGATTCATTTTCTTAAAGCAAAATGCAATAAGCCTATGAATGCGCAACCACCAAAAAGAACTTCAGCTAACTTGTCTCAAACAGCTACCACTCGCCCGCAACGCTCAAAACAATGAAGCGCTACCGCATCGGTCGCAAGCAGGGAACCTGGGTCAGTCGCACCCCGCCTATCAGAGGCGGCGTCTTTTACAAGGAAATCGTCGACAGCCCAAGCGGCTCCGAAGCCGACACCGAGGACAGCGCCAGCGACAGCGTCAGCATCAGCGATAATGCCAGCCAGATCACGTCCGTCTCCGTCTCGAGCCTCAGCACAGGCGCCCCCCACAAGGAAGACGTGCGCAACCGCTTCCCCACGCCGCCTCCGCAAAAGCCCCAGGAGAGGCCCACGGCCAGAATAGTCAACGCCGCCGTCAAGCGCGAGGTCGACAGCGACCTCGACACGTACCCGTCGCTCGATCCCCTCGTCCAGAAGGACATTGCCGACAAGTACCAGGCCCTGCACCGCAAAATCACCGAGCTGGGGCTCTACAACTGCCCCTACATTGAGTACGGCAAGGAAATGGCCCGCTACACCACCCTGTTTGCGCTCTTCGGAGCTTTCCTCTACCACGGCTGGTACACCACCTCTGCCGTATTCCTGGGCTTGTTCTGGGTAAGTTGTACCTCAATTGAGCTGCGGACGCGATTTTTTTTTCTGACTCTTCTAGCACCAAATCATGTTTACTGCGCACGACGCCGGACACCTCGCCATCACTTCCAACTTTGTCACCGATACTCTGATTGGCATGTTCATTGCAGACTTTGCCTGCGGCCTGTCAATTGGCTGGTGGAAGAGCAGCCACAATGTTCACCACTTGGTCACCAACCAACCTGTAAGTGCCTCTCTCAGCCAGCGTTTTTTCTATTGGCACTTGCTCACAACCATCACAGGAACATGATCCCGATATCCAAAACGTCCCTCTTTTCGCCACCTGCCCTACTTTCTTCAAGTCTCTCCGCTCAAGTTACTACAACTTTACCTTTGTCTGGGATGCAGCTGCAGACTTTCTGGTCCCCTTCCAGAAGTACACTTACTACCCCGTCATGGGCATCGCCCGCTTCAACCTGTACCTCCTCTCGTGGCTGCACGTCCTGTCCGACAGGTCCACGTCGCTCGGCGGCAGCAAGGCCTGGTGGATTCGCCCGACAGAAATTGCCTTCATGGCTGCCTACTGGTTCTTCTTCGGCTACTGCCTGCTGCTGCGTACCCTGCCCGATTGGCCCACCCGCGTCATCTTTGTCCTGGTGTCTCACATTGTCACCATGCCGCTGCACATCCAAATCACGCTGTCTCACTGGGGCATGTCGACCGTTGACCTGGGCGAGTCCGAGTCCTTCCCCCAGCGCCAGCTGCGAACCACCATGGACGTCGACTGCCCTGCCTGGCTCGACTTCATCCACGGCGGTCTCCAGTTCCAGGCCGTTCACCACCTGTTCCCCCGCGTCCCGCGACACAACCTCCGCAAGGTGCAGGCCCTTACCCGCGAGTTCTGCAACGACACCGGCATTCCCTACTCCATTCTTGGATTCCTCGACGGCAACCAGAAGGTCTTGAGCCGACTCGACGACGTCAGCAACCAGCTGAGAGTGCTGCTCGAGTGCCAGAAGCACATGGCCGAAACCGGCGAAAGCGGTCTGCACTAGTGGCACTTCTTTCATTGGCCTGCTGTCCTAAACTCGACATTGTATATATCTTAGGCGCGGCTTGTTCTTGCGTTTGTTGTATCTGCATACTACCAATCTCTGGCTTGGTAGCTCGGCGTTTTTCTTTGTTTTAGAGGCACATGAGTCACATCTCCGTATAGAGGAAGCACAGAACTGCTTTCAGTATTCTTTTTATTAAAAAAGTTCGAAATGCTATGGATAGTTGATCTAGTTAGCTCGAACATCTTTTCAATTATGAGTCTGTTGACCTCCATCTTTTGCTGTCCGTCCACCTGTGTGAACTTGATGCCTGAGTCCGAATTCTGCCATGTGCTTTCTAAATTGTGTCAGCATGATTTGGATTACCTTTCTAAACGGTCTTCTAATTAATCTTTGTATGTTTCCGCTCATTTATTCCGTGAACAACACAGGTAGTAGCTACGGTTGCCCGGAAAGCACCTGTGTTGGCGATTTATCTCCTCGACTACCATGTTACCGTGGGGTTGCAATTGTGCTGGTCAGAAGAGCTCCCCCTAATACCAAATGTGAAATCATTCATCAAACACACTTAAACGTAAGAAAATCATGTCGCAAGCCAGTATGTAAAGGTTGGCATCGTGGAGTAGATGTAATTGGTTCGTCCAGCGGAACTCACATTCTGACCATCAAGTTATGGCGCACCACCTGCATCTCGGAGTTACAATACCATTGTTGCGAGAATTTTAAAAGAAGGATAAATAGGTATTGTGTGACGGTGATATTTTCTTCCTTTGATCCCCTCAAGACAACTCGTAGGGGTTCATTACTTTTCATCCTTCATTCTACATAAAAATCCACACCATCTCTGGGTACCGCTAAGACGTCTATGAAACAATACGCTTACGAGGGCTTTGGCGAAAACTCCAGGGCGAGCCATGGGTACTCATCGGCTGTTCGCACAGGGGATTTTGTCCATTGCGCTGGCCAAGGTAGGACCACCACCCCGAATCTTCACTTGGTCTGCAAGTTGCTTACTCGTGCTAGACTCAGGCGGCTACCTTGACGACAAGGGAACTCAGCCAAAAACCATTGTCGAGCAGATTGACCTTTGTCAACGTCTTCACAGCGCTCAACGACGCGGGTGGCAAGGGCTGATCGCAAGTCTACAGGATAAATTCGTTCCACGTACAATTAAACGAGGAGAGCCAAGACGCTATGGTCCGCAACTTTAAGAAATGGATGCTGGACAACCACCCTACCTGGACCTGCGTGCAAATCAGTCGCCCTGGGCGCGGACGGAATGTGGGTCGAGATTGAGGCGTCGGCTTTTGATCCTGAAGGGGCAAAAGAGGCAGGGACCACCAGCCAGGGCTTAAAAGAAGAAGCCTAATGTTCCTGGATCTGGGCGGACTGGGTTTATAAAATGAAACCGGGCGCCTGTCAAGGGTTCGCTGGGGTGGCGTGTGTGTGTGTGTGTGTGTGTGTGTGGCGGAAGCGAATCCGGGGATAGTGTAGATTTAGCCGCATCGCATGTATTTATGACGATATCAGCGGCAAACGGGGACAAAATGGACCATCATTGCACCGGGCGGAAGTGCCGACCACAAGACGGATTCTCCAGGTGCTTAGATAATGCCGCTAATCGGGCACGATTCGAGCGATCAATTGGGGGTGGGTCGCGTCGCCTGGATGCTGGAATAAAACCTCGGTCTTCATTCACCCCGCTCTCCGCACGCGATTGTTTTGTTCTTTGTCCATCACAACTCAAACATCTGGTATTTTTTTGGGCGTCTCTCGTCAAGGAGCGGTCGTAAATAAAGCCAAGCATTCTTATCTAAAATAATTCCTTGTCTAGTCTTTGTCCCGTTGCTACACGCTCAACATGTCCTTCCCTATCCCTCTCCGCACGGCCCTCCAGACCCAAACAGCAAAGGCCCAGTACGGCTTCTGGCTCACGTTAGTCTTCCCTTGCACCTACATGACCAATTCGGAAATGAAATTCCTCTTGGTCATTGGCTTAGGCTATCTTGATTGATGCTGCTTGTTCAATTGCATTTGCTGACATTCATTTGCTGCGTACAGATTCCCTAGCGCAGCTGTTGCTCGGTGCATCCTACGATCGGGAGCCGAGTCTGCATTTGGCAAGTTCAGTTGGGTTCTGATTGACGCCGAGCACGGATTAATATCCGACAAGGACTACTATGAGGTAAACAATCCTGAAATGATAACTGCAATTGGCAATTTTTCGAGGCTTCCAGATTCTGACAATTGGTTATAGCTGGCCAGTGCTGTTGCCTCTGAAGGCGCCAGCCCCATTATCCGTGTCCCCTGGCACGAGGAGTGGATGATCAAGCGGGCGCTGGACTCTGGAGCCCACGGTGTTCTGCTGCCCATGTGCCACACCGCAGTGCGTATAAATAATCCATAAGTTCGATTGGTATGTTTGCTAACGCGTCTGCCATCACCAAAGGAGGATGCCAAGCGCATTGTTCAGTACTCCAAGTACCCCCCTCTTGGTTCCCGAGGATATGGACCCATGTATGCTCCTCACTCCCTGCCCGGAGTTACTGGAGCCCAGTACGATGATGGAGCCGATAACACCTTGATGACCATGGTGCAAATTGAGTCGAGGTCGGCTGTGGAAAATGTCGAGGCCATTGCCAACACAGAGGGCATTGACGTCCTGTTGATTGGTAAGTTCAACACACGCTGCGTCAAAGATGATAGGATCCCTATTTATTCTAACACATTACAACAGGCCCCTTCGATTTGGCCAAGCAGATGGGCGTTGTACGAGGTGGCGAGGAGCACGAAGCCGCTATTCAGAGGACCTTGAAGGCCGCCAAGTCGGCAGGAAAGAAGGCTGCCATCTTTTGTGAGTCCTCGCCTGCATCTCGTGATTTTAACACATTGAATTGAAAAATCTAACAAAGAATTACTTTAGGCTCCAACGGCGAACAAGCCTTTGAGCGCTCGCAGCAAGGCTTCGATATGGTCTCAGTCATTACTGACATTGCGGCGCTAGATGCGGGGATCGTCAAGACGCTGCAGGCGGCCAGCGGAAACTCCAGCGCCGAGCAGAAGCAGCGTGACGGATACTAGACAATATTAAACTATTGATAGATGATTATGAATTTATTATGAATTTCAATTACCCTCTTCCATCCATGAAACCTCAATAAGACTACTCGTGTCGGAATCCAAAATGTCTCATGACCTGCTGCCGCATAGCGTAATCGGTGGCTTCGGTGCTCGGGTCAGATTGGAGCGAGATTGATGGGGGCGCATTTGGTTGAGTGGGTACTGTAGGGTAGGCTTCGCAACCAATTGCGCCGACCGGGAGATGGCTCGGTATGAAATCAACCTTGCTTAAAAAATGCTATGGGCAGTCAATTGAAGGGGGGGATGTATTAGTCTTGAGTGTAAGTTGATGGAGTCTCAGGATAGTGGGTGTGAGTAGTGTGGGCATTTGAATAAAATATTTGAATCAACATAAGGAGGAAGATTTGTGCCACAAACTAGGACGCGATGATCAAGCTATACTGCAAAGTGCATTGCTTCAGAATTCTTGGAACTGAGGCTTATCCGAAGACAAAAGGTCTATTAGACCAGGGAGTTAGCTCCTTCTATTCGTCTAACATGGAAATTTAAAGAAGATTGCTAATATTTATCCCTGTTTGGCGATGCTGTCTATCGTACCGTTCTTTGTTGCAAGCTCTGGGATGGAAAAGTTAGAGAAGGAAAGCAAAGATATTGACAAAAATCACTGGCTGGATTGTTGTTGTGACTTTGGAGTTGATGAAAGTTTACACATGGTGATTTTTGAGTAGCCAATTGACGCCAGAGCCGCAGGCATGATGCCAGCAGGTTTGTTCAGGATGGCTCTTGTGGTGTAGCCTCAGTCCACTACTGCCGCAGATCCACACGGGACTCCTGAACCTCTGATGTTTAAATTGACGTAGCTTGTGATTGGGCCTTCGGAATGCCATTTTCTTCGCTCGAGCATCCGATCACGTCCACACGCCCATTGAGTGCCGGAGGCCAATTTATCAGGCTCTAGCCTGAGCGGCTATGAACCTGAGTTCACCTACGCAGACGAGCCATTCAGCAAATTTTTGTGATGGAGCCGATCGTCTGTTTGAATTCGTAGGCGCTGCCCAAATTTAATGCAGTCATTGTCTTCCAAGGCAGGTAGGGCTTCATTGGCCGTTGCTTTCATCAATTCTTTACATTGACATCCATTGTCAAGATTCGCAGAAACATCGAACTTGGAGGATTTAAGTTGGCACGATAATTTCAAGGACTTCGTTGTCCATGTTGTGAGTTAATCGCGAAATTGAATCAACACCCAAACAACCGGTTTGGTGTATTGACCATGACATTTATCCATTCCTCTTCCGACATCCAAGATCGCAAGGTCTGTAGCTCATGAGTTGTATCAACACCTTCGAGTGGCCCTGAGGGAATTAAACCTTTCTTCTGTGCGTCGCAATGAGGCCAGTCACTTCCCCAAACAACTGCATGCGGTGCCGCGTCCAAGAAGCATCTTATGATGGGCTTCATTAGAGCAATGTCCTTTGGTGATCGTCTGTGGAGGGCGCCAATTTTGACGAAAACATGTCCTGACCTGAGCATGCGTATAAAATCCTGGACCTCGGGCGAATCAACATCAGCAGGCACTGCACTGCCGTTGTGATCTGCGATAATGTTGATGTGCCGAAGTTCTGGGTGGTTCAGGATTGTTTCCGACATTTGCGACCACGTCTTGAGCGGGAGCTGTGCTGAGAGGCTCCATTTGTGCTTCGTGACGCCGCTGAGACGTGCGGCTTGAAGGAACTGGTCAACAACCCAGTCCAACTGATCACCTGAGCCACCATAGGAACCGTGTATTCTTATCGACCTCACGCCTGCTTCCTGAAGGTGGTCAAACTCCTGTGATCCGAACAGATTCAACGATCTACTGGGAACAGGATCGGCAAATATTGTACCTCTGAGTAGTCTACTGGACCCTGATTTGCGGATTTCTTCGAGGTTTTCTACCAAATTCTCCGGACCATCCTCAATGGTAGCTTGCACAAGCAGGATGTGATCACTGTACGCATGTTTGAGAAGCTCCTGGAGAGGAGCGGGAAAAGGCGTGTATGCCCTGGTATCTTTGAATGGATATTTCTCGGGATTGAACGAATGGACATGGCAATTCCATGCCCCGGGAGGAAGGCCGAAATCGGTTGGTTTGATGGACTCCATCCCTATCTTTGGGGAATGGTGGTGGCGTTCGGTAATTTGGTTTGACAGGACGACTTCCTCCGAGCTTGCTATGAAAATTTGATCTTGATCGGATGCCCCGTTTTCTGTCATGGTTTGAGGGTTAGACGCCACCGAAGGCTATAGGCCGAAATGACGCACCCGAGTGATATGATTGGACGCACAGCAGCGATTGCAAGGGCATACGTCAAGGTAATACTCTGACAGCTGAATTTTTCACGTGTAATGACTCAAGCCGCCGGGATTTGCATGAGGCTATTGACAGAGCCTGCCTTCAGGAGAATTAAATAGTTGACGAGGCCAGGGGTGACAGCAAGCGAGTGGGATTTTGGGTGGAGCAGCATCGCTTCTCGAAGCTGTCACTGGATAATACCCCTGGGGCTTGCGGAAAATCCGTCGCCTCAGACATGTCGCAGAAACGCGGGGTTGAGTTCTCCCAGGTCCGAGAAGCCGGCTACGTCGGCGTTCGAGACGGGGCACGTCCGATACGTTGAGTTGTGTCGGACCCGGTCCGCGCTCCGGCGACGATCCGGGAATACTTGCTATGTTGGCCACACTATTGGCTGTGAGTGCAATAGGCCACGAGGAACTAGAAACAATGATCTTCAGGTGGTTGTCTCTCATTAATAGCGCGATTCGTACGAATGAATTTCCATTTTGCGATGGAACAATTTATTGGGTTTTCCACACCTATCCGGATTCGGCGGCAATGAATCAGGATTACGGAGGTTGGAGGTCTGTGTGCTTTTTCTTGAGGTCCACAGTGATATTTTGTGGTCGAGATGAGCGCAGGAACCCGTTGCCAGTTTAGGCGCGCTGCAACACGCGATTCATGTCGCGGAAGCCGGTGAAGGCGGCCATGTGGGTAGGGTTACATAATGAGCCAGCTGGCGGTATCTAATGACTTTTAAGACATCTTTAATTTGGGCAGATCTTCACTCCCCTTACTCGTTTCGGACCGAATATGCGGCTCCCGGTAGACTGTTCCTCCCTATGACCGGTTGGCGCCATTCTTCCATCATCCCGGTGTCAGATTGCCTTTAGACACTGATCCCACGATTCAACTGCCGAGCCTCCGGCCTATGGCGCACCGGTCGCTAGAACGAGTGGCTTGGATAGGGGCGAATGCGCACCGAGAAAGGAGAAAAAAAAGAGAAGAAAAAAAAAAAAAAAGAGTCAAAGTAATACTGACGATATCATGCTAGTGAGGATGTTTGCTTATCCATGTCGCTGGGATCGCAAGGCTGTGATTACCATAGGCGAACTTGACATCCACATCGCTCATCTAGAAACAAATTGACTTGCTAGTTTTGTCAGATCATCGTCGATCTCACTTGACAAGAGCTCACAGGGCTGGGATGATGCTCAGCGCGGAGCGCGCTTCACTGCGCTGCCCCACAGCGGACGTGATGACTGGAAGCCAGGGACCGTTGCTCCATCTGGGGACCTAGCCTGATGTTATTGATCCGTGCCTGTTTCCGGGGCACGAGGAGCCTTGGGAGCTCAGCCGCACTCCAGGTTTCTTCACGTGTATCTGGGGGTTTAGCATGGGAGCGAGAGCTCAGCCTTGAGTCGGCTTTCTTCGAGCTTCACTTATCGTGGAACGATGAGGATGATCACACGCAGTTTGATGCACCCAAGAGCAATCACTTCCCAAACGTACGATTTGTGCACGTTGCTGCTGAGCTACTTGGCGCTCTCACTCCATCAGAGGACGCTACGCGTGTCATGATCTGCACGAGGAGTGAAAGATCCGGCCGGGAGCTCCACGGGATCTCCACTTGGGCAGGTGCTGCTTGGAGAATCAATTGGCCAGGCTTCGGGGCTCGTCAGCCATGGGCGCTGATAGTGTCTCTCTAGTGCCACATGGCAGGGTCCTCGATGCGCAGCGCTAGAATGCTCGAGACCGCATCTGACTACTGCTTCTGGTGGCAAGCCAATCAGAGGGCGATGTACCCGACTCGAGGCTCAAACGCTAGCAGCACACACACGCACTGGAAGAAAGACTGACCTGGCAAGGTAACCCGGCGAATTTGCTTGCGCCATGGATTTCACACCTGGCCTGGTTGGTATTTCCGAGCCTAGTCAGTGCGCTCATCGCCACTCCCTTGGCCTGGAAAAAACCGTCTGATCGCCGGCGCCACAAACTGTTGGCGGGCATCTGCAGGTCCACCTGTTTGGTGCTGCAGGTCCACTGCTTGGTGTCGTCTTCGGCTCTCATATACGGCCACCGGCCTACTTCAAATCCACTTTGCCGCGGCTGTTGCTTTTTCCATCAATCACCAAAACCGTTTCGAACTTTCTGTGCATTATGGCAGCCGAAAGTCGGGCTCCACAGGTTGCCGGCGTCACAATTGCCCTGCTCACCATCTCGACCATTTCGACTCTGCTCCGAATCTATTGCCGAGGATGGGTCATCAAGGCTTTTGCGCTGGATGACTGGCTTGCCGTCATTGCCCAGGTATGCTACGGTGCCATGCCCCTGTGGACCTGTTGACCCTTTGACTAACTGATCCACGACAGTTGCTGTTCATTGTTTTCTGTTCCTACGAAATCACCGGCGTTCACTATGGCACTGGACGGCATCTCAAGGATATCTCCTCGGAGAACATCCCAAAGGCAATGCAGGTAGGAACAGTCCGAACCATGCGTTGTGTGGAACTACTTTTCGCTGACATTACCCCAGATGTGGTGGACCTGTGAACCCCTCTATGTCTTGTCCAACATGTTCATCAAGGCTAGTATTGCAATCTTCCTGCTGAGGATTTGTGTGAAGAAAATTCACAAGGTCATCATTTGGGTTGTTGTCGGAGTCACCGAAGTTTACAGCTTGTTTTTCTTCCTCCTATTCGTGCTCCAGTGCCGACCTACATCGCTGTTCTGGCTTCGATACACCGACAACCCACCGTCTGGACATTGTATCGACGCGAAAATCGTTTCCGACTGCTTCTACGGTTACTCCGCTATCAGTTGCTGGACCGATTGGACATACAGTATCCTTCCGATTTTCCTTGTCTGGAACTTGCAGATGAGTACCCGAGTAAAGGTTTCCGTTGTGGTCATTCTGGCTGCCGGTGCAATGTATGAACCCTCCCTTGGTCTTGTTTTCTGCTCCAATCGTAATAGCTGACATGATACACTACAGTGCCTCGAGTGCCACCATTATCCGATTCCCCTACCTCTATTCTTTGACCGATATCAACGACTTCCTTTATTCTACCTCTGACGTTGCGATCTGGTCTACTGTCGAAACTGGAATTGGTATCACCACTTCGGGCGTGGCAACCCTGCGACCGCTCCTTCGCAGCTTCTTCGGTGGAGGATCATCTGCACCAGGAGAGGGAACTTCTGCTCGACAGTGGCACAGGACCGGAAGCAACCATCCCAGCGCAGGATACATCCGAAACCCGAGCACCAACGGCGATGAAGGATTTGAGCTGCACCAAAAGGGCGACAAGCGCATCGGAGTCACTACGGTTATCGACCACGGCAAGCACCACGACATCGAGGCGCAGAAGAACAAGGGCGACAGTGGTTCCGACGCTTCCTTTTCGGTGACGGGACCAGATGATTGGAACAGCAGTCAATCAAACCTTGCGGAAACCAGCAAGAGGGATCGGGCTGCGCAGGGAGGATGGAACATCACCGTCAAAAAGTCGGTTGTTCAAACTAGCGAGCCTGGAAATATGTAAATTAGCTCAACTGAGCCAACAAAACCTACAACTTGTGGGAACAGTACATTATGAGCGAGAGCACATAGCCTAATGATATGAACTAATGAGGATACAATTAGAGCTGTATCATGATTATCAAATCTTTTAATCTCGAATTGCCAGTTTCTTGTGAATAATTGGGAGACATAAGTGAAGACCGGTTGGATAGCAAGCCTTGTATATTATAATGCACAATGCTATGTAAAAAACAATCTCAAATTGTATTGTGATCATCCCCCCTTCATTATAGCACATCGAAATTTCTGGTAGCGCCCTAGAACAACCCCGGTTTTCAAATTCAATACTATTATTCCCCAACTGCCGCGTCTGCCCAGTCTCCCTTCTTCAGCCTTGACTTTGACACAGCTAGTGCGCTAGCCGTAGTAGTCGTGGCGCTACCCAGGATGTCGAAGATGGCCAAGTCGGCATGCACCTTCTTGGAAAACCAGTTGCGCAACTCCACAGCGACAAGCGAGTCCACACCGTACGCGGCCAAGGGAGTGTTGGCATCCAGCTCTTCGCGCGACAACGAAAGGGTCGAGGCCAACTTGCGCAGCAGCGCCTCGTTGACAGCTGCCGCAGCTTCGGCTGGCGAAGTGGCCTTTGTAAAGACCAGCGCAAAATCGACATTCTGCGACGTCTGCTCATCCGCATTTTCGGCGCTGTTGCCGTCTGCTTCGAGCGCGAGCGCACGGAGCATTGGCTTCCGGAAGTACACCTGAGACGACTTGTCACCCACGAAACCAGTTATTCCCAGAGCTGCCTGGAAGGGGATTTGCGGTTTCTTTGCAGATGTTGTGCAGTAACAGTCGAGCAGGGAAAAGAGATCCCTCTCTGTCACAGCTGCGACTTCGCGTCCCTGCCATCGAGATTGCAAGTCACTGCTCTCAGTCATGAAGCCAACCTCGAAAAACACACCCAGGTCCAGAGTGGCACCGTTTTGGCCGTTTGCTACGCGATGGCGCATAAGGGCATCGATGAAGGTATTTCCAGCCGCGTAGTTAGCCTGGCCGCGACCGCCTGCCACCCCTGCAGCCGACGCAAGCCCGATAAAGAAGTCCATGTCAGCCGGAAGCAGTTTGTGCATGTTCCACGATCCCTGAACCTTTGGTGCTGTAGCCGCCTGCCAGGTTTCGTATGACATGCCGGCAAAAGCAGCATCGCGGAGGACCATAGTGGCCTGGATCGCACCACGGACGGGCGGCATGCTCTCTCGGTATTTGTCCAATGTTTTCTCAAGAGCCACTGCATCGCTAACGTCGCACCGCGGTGTCGCGACATTAACGCCTCTCTGGGTCAGCTGCTCAACAAAGTCCTTGGCTTGCTGATTCTTGGCCCCAGATCGAGAAAGCAAAATCAGATTGCGAGCACCTCGGTCCACAAGCCAACCGGACATACTTCTGCCAAGACCTCCAAGACCACCTGCGACGACGTAGGTCGCATCTGGGCCGAGAACAGTGCTTGGTTGAGTATCAACAATGGCTTTGACCTCTTCGTCTGGGCGCATCTCAATCACAATCTTACCCATCGTCTTTCCGCCCTGCATGGTTCGGAAAGCCTTTTCGAGCTCCGATACGCCATATACCTGCAACGGGTACGCTGGTGCCAGTACCCCTTGCTCGTAGAGGTCAAACAGCTTGATCAATGTTGGCCTGATGGTTTGCGGCTTGAATTTACACACCACACCCACATCGAAGGCGTGGAATGACACGTTCTCCTCAAACTTCGACATGGGGAGGTTTTTGCGCGCGCGGATATCTCTTTTACCAATCTCAATGAACCGACCATAGGGACCGACGCAGTCCCAAGTAGCATTCAGACTCTCGCCACTGAGAGCGTTCAGAACAACATCCACTCCCTGGCCATTTGTCACACGCTGAACGCCACGGGAAAATGCGGTTGGGTTTCGGCTGCTAAAGATTCGATCCGAGTCTACGCCATATTGCTTCGCAATCAGGGCTTTCTTTTCGGCCGTACCAGCCGTAGCTATAACATTGGCGCCCAAGTGGCGACTCACTTGCAGAGCAGCCTGGCCGGTACCTCCTGCGGCACTGTGGACAAGGACGGTCTCGCCCGGTGTGAGACGGCCGATGTCGTGCAATGCAGACCACGCTGTGAGGTGATTGATCAACATGGCTGCAGCGATATCGAACGGCATGGTATCGGGTAAGCGGGCTGCGAACCGGTGGTCGACACGGAGATAGGTACGGTAGCAGCCTGAAGGAGCTAGGGCGGCCACACGGTCTCCCACGGCGATGCCCTCAACATCGGGGCCTACACGTCGAACAACGCCGGCGCATTCACAGCCAATGTTGGCATTTTGCAGTCGTCCGAGAGCAATCAGAATATCACGGTAATTGAGACCGACAGCACGAACCTCGATTTCTGCTTCACCCGGTCCAAGTGGAGTTGTGTCGTCGTGATCCTTGTCCTGGATGAAGCGGAGTGTGTTCAAAAGACCTGGAGTTCCCAAAGACAGCTTCAAAGGCACGCCGCTGTCATCCTGCCACTTTCGGTAAATGTTTTGTCGAAAAGCGACCCGCTCCGCGATCGCATCGCTGAGGGATGCAGACTGGACCATCCTAGGGACACACAGCCTTCCATTCTTTTCATGAAATTCTGTATCATTGGACTCGTCCGACGCACCTTGTACTAGCTTGGCTACGTCGGTGATGAACCCGAGATGCTTGTCCGTGATGCCGGATTGTGTTTGGAGCGTGAGAAGGGTCATGACCTCACCATCGACCTCGGAGTTCAGTACGCGTCCCAAACCGTCAATCAGGCGGTACGCAGGTGGTGAGTCTGGAGAATTTGTATCTGGAGATCCTTCTTGGCCAACCCAAAGTGCCTTTGTGGCGAGGTTGGTTGTCAAAAGCCTTTGAAGTGTCGTGAAGTGGAGCTCGTCAATTTCGAGCCAGACCGGCTTGCCGAGCTCAAGAAGGAAAACAAGCAGCGTATCGTCGTCAAGAGATATGTCGAGAGCATCGAAAATTGATACGACATCAACACTAGCAAAGGCGCTTTGGTGGCTCGGGGACTGGAAAGATTGCTGCACCCTCTCGGCCAAGGCATATTGTTCAGCCTCTCCTCCGTGAATGATTTGCACCTTGGCTCCAGGTTTGATAATGGCGGTATTAGGCTCCTTCTCCGTCGCTGTTCCGATGATGATGCTGGTTTCGTGGAAACTAGAATCCTGGTAGTCGTTGAAAGCGATGTGGTTGCTCGAGTACCCGGATTCTTCAAGCAGTGTTTTCAATTCTGATTCGTCCAACCATGAGTTTGAGTCTGAACCTAAAGTTTTCACACGGGTTAGAACTGCATATTTAATCACAAAGAAAATGGCGACTTACTAGACCACCAGCTTTCTAAAAGGCCATAGGCAAAATTCTTGCGGAAGCTGTCATCTCGAGGAGGGGAGTGGAAAATGATGACATTTCCGCCACTAATTGGAACAATAGAAGTCAGTTACAAATCCTGAAGACAAGCGATGGGAATTTAGCGCAACTTACGACTTGACTAGCTCAAGACTGCTCTTCAAGGTAGTTTGTAGGTCAGATTTAGCCTGCGTGCCCTGAATATGCCAGAAACGATTCGAGTTAGCCTGCTTCAGTTTGGATGGAATAGAGGATCATGTTTCAAGGGAGACTCAATGAAGAGAAACTTACGGTTGAAATGACCACGATGTCGTAGCTGTTACTGTCGAAATTCTGCGTCTCGAGCGTACTAGCTTGGAAACGTGCGCCTTGATCGCGATACTTTTCTTTAGCTGCGAGAACCGCATCGGGAGATGAATCAGTAAAGTCATAGCGACCGTAACGCGGTACAACACTCGGCTCGGCTCCGCTTTCACGAGTAGTAAGGATCTTGAGGAGCTGGTCAGTTCTAGATCCCGAACCTGCGCCGAGTTCAGCAATGCGAAGACTGGGATTTTTGTGGGCCATTGCATCGATGAGGGCATAAAGCTGCTTGTTTACTGGAGTGTCAATCTAAAGATGAATCGTTAGCAAAGAAATTATTCGCGTCAGAGAAAAGCGAAGTCCAATTGACACGTACGGCTTCGGATTTCTCATCTTGAGAAGCAACATCCTCGGAGAGGAGTTCATTAGCCTTCTGACTGTCGATAAACAATTCAAGATGGTCTTTTGCAATCTTCGAGTAAAACTGCACCTGCTTATTATCCGAAGGTAACTCTTTGGCCAACGAAGAAATAAAAGCGTCGTCGTCTAGTAAAGTTTGTTTTTCAGGATCGAGGGTTTCTATTTGGTTCTTCATCCAGTCGTAGTATCTTTGATTGACCTCTTCGTTGTCTATCTTTTCTTCCAGGTCTCTGAGCGTGCGCTTGATGGTGGCTAGGATCAGAATATCCAACTTGTCCTGGAGTTCTGTTGATTCCGAATGCGATTCCGCGGCGAATTCTTCGCAGTAGAGCTGAAGCTGGGTTGGAGACAATAGAGAGGGATCTGGTTTCCAGTCAACAGTGTACGTTGGTTTAGCAGCTTGTTGTTGATCGTCTGCGTCTGCCTCGCCATCGGCTGCCACGGCTGTGGTTTGGAAGTTTTCGATATCGATGAGCAGCTCTGTACCCTCAGCGTTAAGTACAACCAAGGAAGATTCAGAGACACGTAGACCACTTGTGCTACCGGTTGTTTGTACTGTGACTGTGTCAGCCTCTGGGGCACTCAAACCACCCTTCGCCGAGATCCAAATGCGGTCGACAAATGTCGGAATTGTGGTGGCAATTTCTTTGGCCCCGCCACTGGTGTACACAGCTATCATAGTGTGCAAGATGGTATCGAGTGTGGTAGGGTGCACAATGTGCTCAGAGCCAGGATCAGGTCCTTCGAAATGACGCGCCCACTTGTATGTCTGTACTTTCGCTACAGTCGAGTCGGCCCCATCGTGGGCAATTTCCGTGATGGCTCGGAATGCGGGGCCGTAACCATAGCCACTCGAGGCAAGCAGTTCGTATAGTTCGTTTGGCTCGGTATTTTGAGTGCATCTGCTTTTAACCTCAGAGAAACGATTCAAACGCCTTTCCTTCCAGAGGCGCTCCTCATTGTCCGAATCCATTTCATCATTGACGTCTTCATTCGACTTGTCCGCATATACAAGTTGAATGGAGCCGTTGCAATTTTCTCTCCAATCACCGCCGATGAGATTTTTGACTGTAGGATCGTGCTTGTAAAGTCGGAAGTCGTACCAGCCAGCATCCTTCTCGTGCATGTCCCGACGAGGTCGCATATGTAGGTTTACCTCAACAGTCTGGGAATCTGGGATATTGAGTGCAGAGTGGAAGGCCACGTTGTGAAAATTAAATCCTGATAGTTCTTTCTCGGGGTCTGCAAGCTGCCTAGCTGCTTCAATGGCCATCACCAACATGCCCGAGGCTGGATACAGAGTTGTACCACTAATCTTGTGATGTTCAACCCAGGGCATATCCGAAATGCGGATAAAGTGGCGCCATCTAGCCTCCAAAGGATTCCAATCAAAGGCATGAGCGCCCACAAGGTCATGTCTGTTGAATGGGCGGAAGCGGTATGTTTTGCTCGTCCTGCTTTCGGACCAGTATGACTTGGCATGGTTGAATGGATATTCGGGTAACGTTACGAGCGACTTTTGAATGCCTGGCGTATCTGAAGTCGAACGATTGACCTCCTCAAGCTTGATCTGGTGGCCGAAACAGTGCAGACGGGCAGCGACATCCAGGACCGTTCTTACTGCTGACTGCTTTCGTACCAAGGCAGGGAGGTAGCGCACAACGCCCTCTTTGCCGATGCTACGAAGGATCTCTCGTGAAGGGCCCTGCATGACCGAGTGCGGACCAATCTCGACAAGCTCGTTAAGAGCCACATTGCGAGTGTGGCTGTTATCCAGTTTTCTCCTCAAGTTCGGCGAGCCAGCAGCAGCACACATGGTAGCAAGCGCCGGTGAAAAGAGGACAGGCGATACGAGGTTGCGTACCCAGTACTCAGCCTTTGCCAAATCTGCACGCTCAACCCACTTTCCTGTGACGGATGACACCATGGTTGGCAAGTGACGGTTTTTTGGTGTTGGGGGCACGCTGAGCTCCCCGATGAGTTTCTGATACTCGTCTGCGACCTCCTGCATTTGGAATGAGTGATAGGCTACCCCAACCTTGAGCTTTCTGGCAAAAATATTGCCTGGGGCCGCATCTAGCAGCGTCTTGAGATAGTCGATGTGTGTCAAGTCGCCTGAGATGGTGACATTGACCGGACTGTTTACGCATGCGACCACCAGGCGCTCCTTACCCAGATCTGTCGCAACCTGGTTCAAGTATTCCTTCGCCTCCTCAGCTGACAGCCCAACGGCCATCATGGCGCCTTTCATTTTGGCATTTGTGTTAGTCGTCAACTTTGACGCTAGCAGCCCACGGTAATATGCAATTTTCCATGCTGCGTATTTTGACAGAGCACCGGCAGCATATCTGGTATCCATAGTTAGGGTTTTTGGGCTTCATAAATAATCAACAGTGACGAATAGAGCACTTACGCAGCAGCAATTTCTCCTGACGAGTGACCGACGACATTGGCTGGGCGGATCCCGAAGCTCTCGAGCAGCTCCACAAGAGCTACTTGGACGATCGTGCAGAGAGGTTGGCTGTATTCGGCGTCATTGACATTGGTGGTAGTCTCGTCTCTCATAAGTTCCTCTGTCACGGATTAGAATTCTGCTTGCTTTGCTCGAAGCGATGGTACTCACCAACTGCATCCCACGGACATCCTAGTCCGTTTAGGTACATGGATGCATCCAGGAGGCTGTTTTGGTAGATGGGATATCGATGGAACAGCTCGCGACCCATGGCATACCACTGGCTTCCTTGCTGCAATCGAGAATTTAGATTAGCCTGCGAATAGACTTGATAGAATGATCGAATCTTACACCAGAAAACACAAATCCCAGTTTGGGTGCAGCGTTTGCCCGCACCTGCTTTGAAATTTGACCGATAACTCCACCAAAGTCGTTGGCATCATTGACCACCGCAAATGACCTGTACGGGAAATGTGTACGACGAGAAGCCAAAGTGTATGCCAAATTTTCAACGTATTTAGTCATAACATGGCTTGGGAGTTGCAACTGGCTGATGTAATCCTTCCAGGCTGCTGTCACTCGCCCCATACCGCTTTCATCAGCCGTAGACCATACTAGGAGCTGAGCTTGGCCATCTTCATTTGAACCTGAGGATTTGTTTGCCCCGTTGGTTGATCCTCCATTATTAATATTATCAATACCATTTTTAGATGTATCGTTCATGTAGGTACCATTTTTATGTGAGATTCCATTCGAGACGGAATTGCTTGCCTTCTCGAGCCATGAATTGCTGGTCAACACCTCACCGAGGTGCTTCAAGTTCTTGGGAGGAACAGGGATTGTGTTGTGGTTGCCCGCCAATCCATGTTGGCGAAGAAAATTATAGGCATCGTCGAGCACAACGTGGCTATTTGCGCCTCCAATGCCGAAGGATTGTACCGAGGCTCGACGGAGCCCATGCGTTGGCCATGGAACAGCATCACTAGGTATCTGGTTTCTGCGTTAAAAAAAATTTCGTCGGGGTCCCTTGCTAAACTAACCTGAATGTTGAGAAACTCGGTATCAATAGCTGAGTTGAGTTTCTCGAAATTAGTCTGAGGAGGAATCACGCCAGCTTCTAGCGCAAGCACTGCCTTAATGACTCCTGCTACACCAGCAGCGCCTTCCAAATGTCCGATATTGGATTTCACTGAGCCACTAGAGAAGAGCTTTTAGAATCTTTGTATTCGGAAAATAGGTGAGCAGGATCTTACACGTATAGAGGATCCGTGGGGGACCTGTATTTTCGGAATGCTGCTCCGATGGAGCCTGTCTCGATGGGGTCTCCAACTGGCGTGCCTGGGATTTTTCCTTTTAGTACTCTGCCATGAGCAAATAATGAAATTGTGTACACACCTGTACCGTGCGCCTCAAAGTATCGCGTGAATCCCATATCGAGACCCGCCTTTTTATAGGCGTCTTGAATAAGAACCAACTGTGCCTCGCGACTAGGTTGTGAGATGGCTGGCGTCTTTCCATCTTGGTTAGAGCATGTTGACCTAATCACTGCTCTAATAGTATCGCCGTCTTGAAGAGCGGCTGCAAGTGGCTTAATAACGATGACGCCGACACCTTCTCCACGGGCATAGCCGTTGGCTCGGTGATCGAAGCTGTAGCATCGACCGTCTTTACCCAAAAGTCCAAGGTTGTCAAGGGATATAGTGGTGTAAGGTGTCATCATGAGGTTATTACCACAGGCAAGACCCATGTTTGCGTCGCCGCTCCATATAGACTGACATACTAGATCGACAGCCAGCAAGCTACTGGAGCAAGCAGTATCGACACTTCCACTAGGCCCTCTCAAGTCGAAAAACCAGCTTACGCGGTTTGAAAGCATGTTTGGTGAGGTGCCAGTGCCTCGATATTTGGACTGAGTATCTGGGTCATTATTCTGCATGTTCTCATAATCATGCATGAATGTGGCAGAGCTTTTTCATTGTCAACGATTGTGCTGTACTACAAATGTGGGCTCTTGGAGCGGAAAAACCTACTACACAGATGTTTTGGTTCCTGCCACAGACTCAAGCGGCAAGCCAGCATTCTCCAGAGCACGGAAGGCTGCTTCTAACGTTATGCGCTGTGCCGGATCCATGGACTCTGCCTCTGCAGCTGTGATGTTGAAAAAGGGTGCATCCCATGCTGTTAAATCACCAGTGATGAAATGTCCATTACGTACAGACGTAGTCTCAAGGCGGTTTCTATCTAAATGATGGTGTGAATTAACATTAAACCGGTCAGGCGGTACCTCCGTTGATGCGCAGCGCTTTTCTGCCATCATGTTCCAGAACTGCGATGCATCTGTGGCATCTTGAGGGAAGCGAAAGGACATGCCGACAACGGCCAATGGCGGAAGCGCACCGCCATCGTTGTAGATGGGTTCACTGTGCTGTGGTAAAGACCCCATGTTGAATTTTGAATATGATGCAATGAAGAGAAATAGAATAGATCGGAGACCCTTATTTTTGAGTCTGGATTTGAAGTTCTTCTCGAAGGGTTCGGTCGGGTTTCGTTTTAAGGGCTCGCGTGACCGAACCTTGCTCCCTGAAATGCCAAACGAGAGGATCCTCATATACCCACCACTTTTTTTTCTTGCCAAGGCAGGTTGACATACAACGATTGGAGTAAACCTTGCTCGTAAGCTTGGCAAAAGGTGCACGATGGCTACCCCAGTTATAATCAAAGGCGGGCGGTTGATAAAAATAAGATTAAGGAACTACCACTTCACATTTACGGGCACACCTTCCGTGGAGTATTGCACGGAAGACCCGGTCCATACGAACCCAAGCGGACTTACGAACGGCAACAAATGACGCAACACGAAATCCCCTTTTGGTTTCAAATCGCCTTTTTTAGACAAAACAGGTAATTCGATCGTGATTACAAGAGGAAAAATAAGAAACATGGGGAACGTGTTTAATAGAGCTATGGTGTGGCTAATAAGTATAGCCATTTTCGAATGCCTCCAACGATGATATAATTCTTTATTCTTGCTATTGATGTAATCTTTGTATGCTGCTTCTCATATTGAACCGGCAGTTCTTGACGAGAACAGGAAAAATCGTAGTATGTAATCGGATTTATTCCTATCAGAAAATTTTCCGTCATGTTGTATCGCCCTGTCTAGCGACTGTTACGGTAATGAGATGGGAGAGGCTCATATTACCGTGCTAATGACGTGGAAGAGGGGCATATCGGTAAAAGTCGAGGCTCAGACCGGGGTATGCATGTTGAATTGCTTGGCAGTTGCGATGCCCGGTGTCGTGAATAACGATATTTGTACGGGGCACATTTCCTATTCGAGAAGGTCGTTGGGAAAACTCCGGGAGCTGAATAGGTATTTGGTGACTGTGCGGCGTATGATGGCTTATAGATTGGAGATATAGACAAATGCGTCTGCAATGTAGCATCTGCTCGAACGCACATATTGGCGGATTTATATGTTTGTCACACAAGGCTAAGCCCTACACGACGCTTCTATGCATCGGCGCAATCAGTTCAATCTGCAACGCAACCAAGTTGGATGTGTAGACTGATTAAGGTTGCCACTAGCCAAGGTTTTCGCGGCTAATGTGCAAGTAGGATGGGACCCGGTAATAATTTGCGCACATCGCCCCCTGAGTGCTACTCCAAGTCTCGTTTGTCTCGGGTGCCTCGTTTGACTGTGGGGCGCGTGTTCTTGCAAACTGAAGAGCCGCGGCGCTTTTCAATGTCTATTTTTGCGTTGCATGTGATAATGCCACTTTGGCAGATACGTCTGTTTGGTGCCAATTCGAGGGAGTCTTGGCGGCCTTTCATTTAATATTATCAGAAACTTTTGCGTGCTGTTGCGGGCTATTATCTAAGTACGAGTCTTTACTCCCTCTTGAATGTAATCTCTTTCCTACACTTTTTGGTCTTCCATTTTTTTTGTCGGCGTAGCAGTTAGTGATTGAATCCATTTCGTGGACCAACTCCACACGTTTCTTCAGTTTGCCGTTATTCATTTATATTTTCAAGTCATCAAATATGCGTTTCCTCTGGTATGTTAAAAACAGGACTGGGGATGGAACCACAAGTCTTCTTCTCCTTTGATGTTCTACGCAATACTAACGTGGAATCTGCCACACGCAGTCTTCATGGTCGTGGGACCAACGCAAAGGTACGCCATCTCCTCCAATGTATATTTTTTCTAGTCACTTAGATAGTTTCAGATTTTCGAAATGCAAACAGGTACGAACAATATCTCCGTTTAAGGCGCAAGGAGTAGTCTAATATGGGATACAAAACGCAGCTGCAATTCGCTATGATCTAGGGGAGGGCCACGAATACGATTTTGTGGAAGGAAGCACGTCTGCAGATCTCGATCCAGGTTTGTTGAGAATTTGTACGTCGATATTTCTGTATAGTTCGCTAATTCTGGCAATAGGCATCAAACATATGCTCGCAGAAGACGAGGCTGGCTTCAGCTACTTTGACGAACATGTGCCAGGCTCGGCCCTCGCGGCGGTTCGTCACCTTGATGACTACATTGAGACGCACGGTCCATACGATGGAATTATGGCATTCAGTCAAGGCGTGGGATTGGCTGGGACATGGCTGGTCCACCGTCGGCGTCGGGGTTTGTCGGGAGTGCGATGCGCCGTGTTTCTCTCTGGCGGATTCCCGGCTTACGATCCTGATGTCCTCTGCGAAGGCACCATGGCGCCCCTACCGGCTGCCAAGGTGGGTGAGATCCTTAATCTTCCCACGGCCCACATCTACGGCGCTGCCGACCCGCATGCACCGCACGCTCGCGACTTCAGTGGCATTTGCCGAGGTGAACTCCGCTCTGTTTTTATTCACCCCGGCGGCCACGAGGTGCCAGGCTCAGGTGCGGCGTCGAGCTCCAAGGACATTGTCAATCAGGCTGTGAATGCTGTTCGTCGAGCAGTAACGCTTGCCAAGGACATTGAGCCGGTGTCTATCAACCGACTCTATTAGTGTTTAGCTTCTCAGTTAGTGTGCCGGACTTCACCAAAACTAATCGGACTTTTCAAGCCCCCAAATCAATTATATACTCCGTACGCGTACGACCCAAAAGAAGAGATTTAAGCCGCTGACTTTGCTTCTGGAAATACGGCCTTGCTTGAACCCAAGGCTGCCCTGTGCTCTCAGGGAATCCGATTCGGCTACGATCCCCGAGAATCACCTTCCTCATCGAAATGGATTCGCTGTGCCCTGTACGCTATGACCTTGCGGAGTTGTCGAATTTTTACGTTGTTTCAGTGGGTCGGCAGGGATCTCTTTTTGTCTAACTTTGCAGATGTGGTGTTGGCACTGCACGGAGAAAAGATGTGACGAAGAAAAAGTCCGCAGCAACCAATAGGTGTGTTGGGCCAAGACATTGGTTACGCAATGGATCACCTCCGCTGCGCCTCGCTAGTTTATGCTGTCTGAATTCAAGTCGAGGGGAAAGAAACTATTGAGACGAAATTGTCTGTCTACAGCCAGCCTATGCGCCAAAAGAGTTTTCGATCCTTCGATAGGACAGGAGGTTATTGGCCGAAGAAAAAAGTAAACTGCGCGAGAACTTAGATATCACCGTTGATACATTTTTTGTGCATAGCTCTGGTTGGGCATCACCCAGGTGGATCGTCAGGGATGAATTTCAGCACCTCTGCAGTTCGCATTCGCTTGCCCAGCAAGGCCTCCTTAAAAAGCGTGCGTGTCCGCATGGCGGAAGCGACAATTCTGGATCTTTACGGTCATCGTGATGGCACCAAACCCACCCGCCCAGCTTTCGCCGTCCGTTTCCCTCTACAACCCGGCCGTTGAGCCCAGCAATGGCCAGGTTGTGGATGGGCCACGTCTCATCATCATCGCAACATGGGCGTTCGCTCAAAAAGGACATATTGCCAAATATGTAACAACCTACCAGGAGTTGTTCCCCAGCGCCACCATCTTGGTCGTCCAAAGCTTTCTTCGCCACTTTTTCCGGATCCCTGCTGCCCGGGAGGAGCTTTTGCCAGCCGCGTCAGTGATTCGGAATGTCCTGAGCTCGAGTCCGAACCCTGAAGTCGCCGACTCAAAGCCCGCTCTGCTGCTGCACGTCTTTTCGAATACCGGGTTGGCTACGATATACAACCTGTGCGACGTCTACGCAGAAACCGCTCCAGCTGAAAGCGAAGACGGCGGGCGATTGCCCCTCCACGCCACCGTATTTGACTCGTCGCCCGGCCGGTATGAATATTGGTCTGTGGCCTCGGCAGTCATGTACGGCGTTCCTCGAGGCGCATGGCTGCAACGCCTGGCCGCATGGCCCCTGGCTCACCTACTAAGCAGCAGCCTATGGTTCTGGGTGCGGATCCTCCGGGGTCAGGATTGGGTGGGCGCCTGGGCTCAAGCTGCCAACAACCACGCGCGCATCCACGAGACCTGCCGATCATACATCTACAGCGCTGTTGACCCGCTGGTAGAAGCCCAAGCCGTCGAGTTGCACGCTGACCGTGCGAAGCAGCACGGATTCTCAGTGTTGCATCGTGTTGATTTCGTGGATAGTGCCCATGTGCTGCATGCACGGGCCGATCCGACACGCTACTGGAAGTTGGTAAGAGAGACTTGGGAAGGTGCGGCTGGTGGTCGATAGAGGAAGAAAAAGCCGGTATTGGATGTGACACCGGCCGACAGGCTGGGTTTTAATCGCGGTGTATGGGTCTCAATCGGTCTTTTCTGGGCTTCACGGAAGCCGCGGGTTCCCCGTTCTGCGATAACCTTATATTAGCGTTGCAATTTACGGTGCCCAGTTTCCTGCTGCGGTATAGCCTGAGATTTACCGATTCGATAGGCCCTGAGCTGCGAGGGGTTAGAGAGGGAAATGTTACTGACTGTATTGGCAACTTGGTGCAGATAGGTAATTGATATCCTATCTCCCAAAGTACAATCCCTCCAATGTGGTTTTATCTTGAATTCTTCCTGGGAAAACATGATTATCTGAAATCATATGAATTATCCGATCTACATGGAAATATTTAGACTCGTGTGGATCGCACATCCCAATTTCCGCGGACATCCGTAGAAAGCTTTCTCTGTGCTATGTTAACGATTGGTCCTTCTCTTTATAGATACAATAGCAGATGCATAATGGAATATTGAAGAATATATGGTCTCTTTGCTTCAATTACCGTCTATCGAGTTGCTTTCAGAGTGAATAATGCTAATAGCTCGGAAACAAGCTGATGGATCGTTGAATACATCACTATTCACCTATTATTCATCAAATTGTGCATATCCAGTTTGATGCTGTGTAGTGGGGACTGAGTGATAGAATACATCCCATTCATTGGCTTTGTGAAAGGAAAATGGATCAGCCTCATCAGTATAAACAGGCTCTTTGAGATGTACCTTGCCGAATGGATGTGCCCGGACATGGTGCGTTCCGAGAATCATCAGGACTGAAAGGAAGCTTTTCATGAGGATGTACTGATTGAAGTTTCCCTGTACTAACATGAAAGCCCGCGGACAAGCGGAAATCCGCCGATGCGGGCCCTACGTCATTACTTATTTCGCAACATGTGATTGGGTCTAGATACGGAGTGCTCCCGATCAAACTGAATAACCTAAATTGTGTACCTAAATTTAGGATTTTGCAATGTATAGTTCGAATTCTGGCAAGGCATGAACAAAATTAGTCATTGGATATCGCGTAAAGCCCTCCGGCACTCCGAATAAAACACAGGCGCCTCTGTTCGTATAGCCTTAGCAAACAATGGAGTCACGGGAACCTCTTGGTTATTTAACAAGACTACGCTACATGTAGCTAGCTTTCTTCAGATTGCCAGGCTTCTTTTCAGAACCTTTTCCCGAATGTCATTTTCCTCCCAAATCCTTTTCACTCCCGTGTACCGCACCGAGCTCGGCTTCCTTCCGTGACATCTCTTGGGTTCAGCTTCCCTGTCACTACATGTCTTCCTGTCCTAGAACCGGTATTACTTCGATACCTGTGGTAGGATGACGTCTGAAGGGGGCGCACAAGAAACTATGACGGCGTCTGCACTGGCTGCTGAAATCGATCGGTCCTTTTTTGTTGACAAAGAAAATCCCAAGAAAAGTGTTTCGAAGTTCCTGGATCATTTCAATGCCAAAGATCTAAAGTTACTTTTCAAGTGCTCTTTGGCGGCATGGATCATGACCATATTCATTTTTATCGACCAGACGTTGGATTTTCTTGGACAGGCAGCTTTCTTTGGATGGTAACGGGGTACTCTTGCCTTATAGCAACCGAACATTCTAACTCTCGAGCCAATAGTATTGTTCTTTTTATCCCTCCAGCATCGGGAGTAGTATTCATCAATATTTTGGCAGGAATTACGATATGTTTCGGAATTGGTCTGGGCTGGGCCTGGGGGGTTATTACTATGAAGACGGCGTTGGCGACCCGACCGCAGGCAGATCTATCAGCAAAATACGCCGAATTACAACGCTCCGCACCCCAGAATACGACGAACTCTGGCCAAGCTTCCGGCCAGACAACCTACGCACAAATCGCCATCTTTGACGGGTTTATGCTGGATACCAAAGTGACCGTAACTTACTTCTGTATGATGGGCTTGTTTATTTATTTGACGGCAAGTTCGGCAAAGAAGCTAAAATTAATGTCCGTGATGCTGAACTAATTTCGTACAGGCCCGACTGCGAGTTGCAGCACCGAAGCTTACATTAGTTTCTATGTTTGCTATGATCATTTCCGACATTTATTTAACTATCGCTCCTCTAATCCCAACGTTCGTCGGCACAATACCGAAAATGATAATCCTTCCTGCCGCAGTGGCAGTCGGTGTGGGCACGACTTGTAATATTCTTATATTTCCCCAGTCAACTTCATCGATTGTCCTCGACGGTATGATTGAGGTTTTGTCCGAAATGGTTCCATTTGTCAGTGCTTTAAACTGGCACATGAAAAACCCTGAAATTCAATTTAATCTCAGGCGACTGGAAAAGCTTAAGGTCGAAATAGCAAAGTTGTACAAAAGCATGGATGGCCCGACCAAGTTTCTTCCTCTTGACTTTTCTTACAGCAAATGGAATGCCGATGGTATCGAAATTCTACAAGTCCCACTACGGAAAACAGTAATTGCCTTTGATCAACTGCTCCAATTGCCAATATCTCGAGGACGCGGAAAGGCGAGAGGTGATGCATTGCTGAAAGTGGTTGAAGATTTTCACGGCTCCTCCGATGATGCCTTACCAGTTGCTTATCACCAAATCGCAAAAGCCGTTGATTTTGGCTCAAATTCTTTGCGTCCTGATACTGAGCTCATGGTGAACAAAACACTTGCTGCTTTGAGCAAATGCGCTGATCCACTGCTGCAAGCTTGGCTGCATGCTTTCGCGGCTACTCGGACAGTGATGCGTGGAAATACTCAAGAGAGGGCCGAAATAGCCATACAAGAACATCGGGCGATGTTTAAAACGCTTAGAAATGCCCATAAGCAGTTTGAAGAGGAATCGACACGTCATCTTTTCGAAGCACACCCACAACTTTTTGACCTCGACGGAAACCTCATCACATCTACTGGCTCAGATACAAGAACTCCTCTGATCGCGCTTTTGTTTGGACTACTATTCCAGGAACGCATCAATAATCTCGCTGCATCATCTTCTGACCTGCTGAGGGAGATGATTTGGATTGAACAAAGACGCCAGAAACGTCGGTTGTGACTACCTAGAAATATACGGAACTTCGTTCCATGGGCTGTCTCAAAAGACAAGCCTGACAGCCCGCAGCCTTCCAAGAACCAAAAGAACCAAAAGAACCAAAAGGTCGCATCAATACCACTCCAGCCAATTCAACAAGCTGAAGGTGGTGAGCAGAATAGGGGTCCAATCAATGACTTGAGTGCTGCAGCACGTTTGAAACAGATGCAGGAGCCGCATGCGAGACAAAGATCCAAGGCCAGCACTATGCTTCTTTCTATAATTAATTGGATTACGAACAAGGAAGGCACGTTCGCTTTGCGAGTATTAGTTTTCAGCATAGCCTTTGCTGTGCCAGCCGTTGTGCCAGCCTCGGCAGGCTTTTACTATCGCGAAAAAGGACTTTGGGCCCTTATGATGGGTCAATTGGCAATTAGTCCATATGCATCGGATTTTGTGTCTGGTCTAATGATTCGAGTTTGCAGTACTATTGCGGGCGGTGTGCTGGGGCTCGCATGCTGGTATATGGGAGCTGGACTGGGCTCTGGCAATCCTTATGCGCTGTCGGCGATAATGGCCGTCACCATCGTGTACCTCATGTGGTGGCGCCTGTTTGGACCAGCAGAACATATGATGACATGCGTCATGCTGGTTGCAACTCTATACATGGTTGTATCATACAGTTGGGTTGATACGCATATTCCAAGCTACGGAAACCCGGGAGTTGGATATGACGTGTTCTGGCGACGAGTGCTGTTGGTCCTCATCGGGTTCGCGGGGGCGGCCGTGGTGACATTCTTTCCACGCCCAACATCTGGGAGCCGACACTGCAGAGAGGTCTTGTCAGAGCAGCTCCAAACCATAAAATATCGCTATTCTCTCTTCGTGTCGACCTGGCACTGGCCTCCGGATGACCTACTCGAAGTTGCTGAGACAGAATGGCTGCGGTCCGACGAGGTACTCACCGCTCTTGTTCAAACCATCGACAAATCACGATTCGAATTCTCGACATCCAACATCAACTCGGATACACTTCAACAAGTGTGCACCTTGTGCACAGACTTGAACAACCAGATGACTCAGCTCCTCACCTGTGTTGATAAGCTGCCGTTCCAGACACGCACCCGATTTGTTCAAGCCACCGGTGCGATTAGCGAAAGACTAGTGGCTAGCCTAATGGCGGCTTTGACGCTACTCCAGGGGTCATTACTATCTAGTGCTCCGCTGCCTGCGGTACTTCCAACACCACTGGTGAGCAAGGCTGTCATGCTCAATCCAAAGGCTAATCACAACCTGGGGAGAAAAAGTCCGCAGGCTGATCAACAAAGCTTTCGGGATTTGCTAACTCAAGGGGAAGGTTCGCAATTGGTTTCGGCGATAAATGCATTTTTTACTATCCTAGTTAGCATAGATGATCTAGTCATCGTGCTTAAAAAGGCGATCGGAGAAGAATCATTTGTGGACATAGGCCTTTTAGACTTGGATACCTCACTTAATGAGTATGGGCATAGTTAGACCCTAATTTATTGATTGTCATCACTAGACAGCAGGTTTCTGTGTCTAGGCTTCTGCTTCTCACTACCTGGAGGCTTGATACATAGGGTAGCTAAGCCCGGATTAGTTGCCATTTTGTCAACTCAAGCTGAGGTGTCTTTGGAGTCACATTCGCCTCCGACATCTCATGAAACCCCGCTTAGTCTTCATTGAAGATCAGCAGCACTAGCTTTGTACGATTTTCCGAAAAAGGTTATAATTCCCCGGGGGTGATGATTCCCCGAGCCTACTTTTAACTGCGGGGCAAAACTCATAAAAAAAAGAAGAGAGAGAAAATAACCCCTAAGAAGAGTGCACAAGCTACTAGATGGTCGTTCTCGATTGCTTCCTTGGCTTTTGGGTCCCAAAATATCCAGGGCCACCTCTCAAATCTCAAACATCCTAACGTGAGACAGGTGATTACGTTAGCAGGGTTATAAACTTTGCTTGTGGTGGAGTTTTCGGAGCCGAGGCACGGAAATATTAAAGTTTAAGGTGCAAGACCAGGCAAAGAGAATGACGACTAAGCGAACTGTGAGACAAGGGGATCAATACCACAATAATAAAAAGGTGCCGGACAATTTTGGTTTGAATCAAAATGATTCACTCAAAACTTGTCAATTTCTATATGCTGAAAGAAAAGAGCTATTTCGTAGAAAATAGCGTAACTTGATGGTAGGCAGTCTAAAATTCTTCCGCTGAGGTTAAAGATGATCGCGATGCTTGATGGTGCGGGCTTTTCAAAGCCATGATTTAAATCACAGGGGTTCCTCCGAGCTATTTACATAAAACTAGTCTCATGCTAGTTCAAAGTCTATAATGATACTTGCCAAGGGCCAAGTTCGGCTAACATGCTCAAATCCGAGGGAGCACGTTGAACCGCTGGAGCTCCGGGAAAAAGATGGTCTTGTGAGCAGTTGGCAAAGCGAATGGGACTGCAAACCTAAGCGCAGCAACGGCGATAACGAGAAGCCATGCACACTGGAAAGCGGTGCCATCACTTATGCGGGCCAAGAACCAGTCCCTGCGTTGCCCAGAAATGCCCTTGCTCGCAGGGGCCCCAGCCAACTGGCCACGTGGGAGAGTTCCCCAAGACCCATCGAAGATTGTAATCACAGACCACATGAAAATGCTTGGCTGCATAATCATGAACCAGATAATGGAGGGGGTGAGCCATAGAAGGTCTGATGCGAATGTGGCATCGGCGCTGAAAAACACAATGTAAGACGCTTGCAATGCGTTCGCGCAGAACAAATCTAGCAGGACGATCGGCAACAGAGGTCCGCCAAGCCCAGCCTGTCCAAAGAAGGCGAAACTAGTAAGCTTGTAAAACACTATGAGCGGCGCGATTCGCGCCTTCAAGATGCTGTAGATGTGCCACGGTGACAGGCGGTGCATCATGAAAGGATACCAAAGGGTCTCGAGCATCGTGCCTCTGGACCATCGGACCTGGTAGGAGTCAGACCCAACATCGCCAAAAATACGCAGCTATTTGAAAAATCAAAACTTACTTGTTGCTTTACCCAGGTACCAAAAGTGTTTGGCGTGTCAGTAGCAATGATTGCGTCTGGAACATACAGCACGGAATATCCCGCCCATAGTAGCCTGGTGGTGAGATGACGATCCTCATTGGTAATCTAGACGGGATCAGAGGGTATAAAACCAACAGAACTTTTGGATCTCTTACCATTCGTCGACCCCAGACATGCTGTGTAAGCCAAGGCACAAGAACTTCTTTCAAGGCAGACAGCCTGAAAGCACCACAGGGCCCCGGTTGGCATTCATTGGCACCAAAAGCAGCGCCTTGGATTTTGTTGATCTCTTGCTCAAACCAGTAGTGGGATGCTGTGACCCTGGAAATAGGCGTGTGGGTATCTTTGCGAGGGATAAACCGCAGGTGCCCAGACACCCCGCCAATCTTATCATCGCTTTCAAGTACACTGACCATTTTCCCAATAGCGCCATTGCAAATAACTGAGTCTGAGTCGGTGCTGAAAAGGGAATCAATACCCAGATGCTTCGACAGTGCAATGGCAAAACACATGGTTGTGAAAAGGATATCTTTCTTGTTGCGATGAGGTTGGATGATGCATAGAGCCTTGAGATTGTGAAGTCCTCCAGGTGTATTCATTAGCTCTTTTTGAATAATGTCCTCGGCGATGGAGATTGCTTGATTGATGCCATGGAGCGTTATATCCTCTTCTGTGGATTTGTTCGTGACGGAACATGTGTACTCATCAAGTCTCTCTGAAAGCGGGCTAGATAGTCTGATGATAGCTCCGTCAGGATGCACCTAGAGCATTTGGTCAGTGTTATTTGTGGTCCACAGCATTCAAGAGCTTTACTCACAGAGCAGAAGACATTCAGCATGCCTTCATCTTCTCGTTCGTCGCCATCGATGCCAGCAATAGTCATGGCACAGGCACTGCCAGCAGCAACACTCTCGAGACAACGAGAGTACAAGGCCTCATCTTCGCGCCATCCCACAACACTGCAAATAGCCTTGGAGCGGGGAGAAGCTTCCAGAGATGGAGATATCTCGAAATTATCGACACGAAGCTTTTCAGTGTAGTTGTTACCTCTCATATGTTGAATGCGGCGTGAGTACCAGTAGTTAACAACGATCTTCAGCACGACATCAATAGTAACCATGAGAAATCCCACTTGCAGAGCTGACACTGATGCAAAGGTTATCCCTATGGACCCGCTCAGGATCCAAATCAAAGGGAGATATTTGAATAGCGCCGATGAGCGCTGCAAGTAAGACGACATTGTGTGGTATGAGAAGTGCTAGGCACTGGGATGTGCGTAGCGCGAGACGGAATGACGGCACACAGGCCACAATATGAAAGATTGTAATCAGATATAGATAAATGGCGCAAAAATACAAGCATGCGAGTCGTCGATTGCATGAACTAGTCTAGCCGACTGTTGGGCCTGTTATGCATTTTTGCCTGCGGCCTTTTGAGCACCTTGCCCTCCTCACATCCGCAGTCAAGAGAACCTCTGTTAGCCGGTTCACGATATCAAAACTGGGACGGAGCGCCGAAACTCTATTCGTGTTGCCGTCATGGCAGGGCATACGCAGTCTTGCTGTGGGCCATTTTGTTCAGCCGACTTGTTGTGTCCGCCTCACAATAGAATTTAGCCTTTCCGCGTACTTCCTTGTCTGTAACGGGAGTTTGAAAAGCCTCGGGCACTAAAACAGCCGGGATATCTTGGTCGGCGAAACTATGGTATGGAGTACGAAGCTCTGCTACACCATCAACGGTGGCATCTCCATAGTATGTGAAGGGGTTTCGCCTCGTCGAAAGAAAAAAAAAAGTGGCCCCGACCCAAGTTTACTGATCCATGTGATACCCATGGAACATGGTGGATAGGTGGGATATATGGCGCTAAGAGAAGCATCGTGACCGAAACAGGCAAGTTCCCTGGTCAAAGTCCATGCGCGGCCGAAGCAACCGAGTTGCAGCAGGGTGTTGCAAAAGTCTCTCAATCAGGCTGCGTCTTCCCTAATGCACCGTCACTCATGTAACCGCCAAGCCTTGCGGGATGTCACGTCTCCTCTCGCGAACAGAATTTTGGATCTGCTTGCCCACATGGGTGGTTGCACAATGCAAGGATTCCCCTTAGCTCCGAGACCGAAAGTCAGTTTCGCCACTAAGGCAGAGCCCGGCTTATCGTTCCTACAGGTCTGGGATATCACGGCTGTCAGGCGCGGGAGCGACCACAGGGGAGGGGGGGGTGCGATGATGTGTATTGCCGGGCCTGACGATTTCTGCTCACTTCTACGACATGTTAAATCAAGAGAAGTTGCCGTCAGCTCGAATGCCCAGCCTAAACCCCTCATCTTGATTCCACATACACTGCACTGCATAACTTTACCATTCTGATTTCAAACTTCGCAAGTATGATTTCTGCAAATTTCTTTGCCGCTGCTTCCTTTCTTCTTGGGGGTGCAGGAGCGCATACTCTGATGCAGCATCCTGTGCCCTTTGCAAGCCAGCTCATGGACAATGCTCCTATGAACAAAGATGGTTCCAACTGGCCTTGCAATGGAGAAACCGAGTACAATGCCGATGGCGTTATGAACGTCTGGGAGCGAGGTTCCTCGCAGTACCTGCAGTAAGTCAACCCCTTGCAGGTCCCCTTATGCATTAGTATGTGGCAAACACTGACGTCTACGCCTTGGCACAGAGCAATGGGTGGTGCCAGCCACGGCGGAGGATCTTGCCAAATCTCCGTGACCTATGACGAAAAGCCCAACAGAAACTCTGAGTGGCGCGTCATCCACTCCATTCATGGCGGCTGCCCCGTTAGAAACGTTGTCGAGACCAACTATGGTGACTCGGCTACTATGCTGCTACCTAGCATCTACAACTTCACTGTTCCTGACTGGCTTCCCGTCGGCCGTGCCATCATGGCATGGACCTGGTATGGAAGATACAGCGTACCTGAGATGTTTATGAACTGCGCACCCATCATGGTTCTAGGCAGCGAGAGCAGCGCAGATGTTGACGACTCTATTCTTCTCGCGCCCTACCTCAAAGCTCCCTTAATGTTTGAGGCTAACAACGGCAACGGCTGCTGGACAGCCAACAACGGAAGCTGTGTTCAGTTTCCAGAGCCAGGTGACTCCCTCGAGGTAAACCCCGAGTGCCCTCTTGAGCCGGACAACATGTTCACCGGAACATGCGGACCTAACCAGCGGCTTGCCAATCTCCCCGGACCTGCTGTCGCATATGTGAAACAGCATCCGATTCTGGTTGCGTTTGTGATACTCGTCTGCGTTGTATTCGCGGCAGCATCCTTGAAGGTCTTTCTAAATAGGAGACGGCATGGGTATGGAAAGGTGCCCACAAACTATGACTAGGTTGCCGAGGGCAATGGATTAGTGGATTTGTAAATCAGAATAGCTAGGTTAAATAGGCCTGAGAATGAGAAGCATGTACAGTTACGCAATGGAAACTTGTCAAAACAATCAAACGGGTGACTATTGATATTGAGGTTTTGAACCCAGCAACGTTACCTCGGGATCGAAGCTGGTCATGCTGCTATATTTAGGGCACCAGGGTTAGTTTCCTCTATTCTCTTCCCTCCGAAGTTGCCATATAGGTTGCTAAGAAAATATAGATTTCGCTACCCGTAGCGCTCGCTCTCGGATATAGTGGCAGTGCTTTGTGATAAGTCCATATATCACGTTGCAGGTGATTTCGGAATACATGAGACTGTTTCATCTGAATATGATAGATAAATTTCCCGTGAGGAGATTTAGCATCCGAGGACTATTAGGGTTAGGATCTGCATGGGCCCCTGCGTTTCTGAGCCCGCCTCAACCGTTATTCAGTGAGTGATATTCGGATTTTGGGTTTTTGCTTCCGGTGGTGGTGTGCATCATGCGCGATGGCAGCGGCGAATGCAGGGTTGGTGCCCGATAGCCCGATACGGCCATTATCTCTCTTCCGATAGCAGGTCGCCATAATCTAATCTCGCCGTGTTCCGAGATTTTCGTCATCCGCATACCCACTTATGGTGATCACATGTATGGGGACTCCATTCGCGCGAGTCCTCGCGGCGCGTTGCTTGCCTGGTTCGTCAGTGGAGTCCACGTCATTGGTAGCCCGAAACACCTTGAGTCCCGTTTTGCCAGTGTTACAGACAAGGGTGAATTCGTGCTTGGATTGGCTCCTAGGCTCTTCGAGCAACGACCCTGGCGAACTGTGTTGCCGCGACTTCGTATACAGTGGAGGACTCTAGCACGGCCCCGGTCACCCACCTAGCTAGAGAAAAAAAAGGTTCCCACTGGCCAGGCCGCTGAATACGGAGTAATACCTCCTAAAGACTGGATCTCATGAAACGATCCAGGAATTGCTGGTTCGAGAAGGGTGTTCCCAGTCTTCTCTTTATGTCAATCATTTCTCGATTCATCAAGGACGCCAAGCTTCCGTTTGCAGCAGTTCTCCGCATTATGGAGCATCATGGCCGAGGCTTGGGGCAAACCTAAAAGAGAAAAAAACCGAGAGCCTCCGTTTATCCGCTAACATGTTTGGTCAGCGTTATCCGTGCGTCCCGCGGTATCCTTGAACGACTGGGTCGCATCATGGTCCAGAACGCGGCTATGGCCGACGCCAGACACTGATCAACATGCGAGGCCGATCGAGATGGATGACCAACACGTTGCAGGATGCCGATTTTCGGAATTTCCCCGACAAATTATTCAGCAATTCCGCACGGGAAAAAAAAGCTTCTTCCTTTTACTAGACCCTTTCCTTCCAAATACCGGGTTCCCCCCTCATACTCTCCTGTGTTGCCCCCTCCTCTCCTGTGGTTCGGTTAGTCTCGCCGTTGAGAATGGGTCTGCGCCCACCGGGTCGTGTCGCCCAGCCAGGACAGACTGCAGCAGGAACTCTAATACACGAAAATGGAAGTTCATGCGCCAACTGCGCTTCTGCTTCGTTTTGGTTGCGCGAGCCTTGCCGATTTCTGCTCGTTGATGAGGAGAAGCTTTTGCACGCAAACCAAGTTTTACCCACTAGCACCAGTGTTTCTCGTATCAATGGGCTTCTTGCTAAACGCTATGAGATTGACCAGGATGCCTCGTTCAAATTTTCAGAATAGCGTCAACAATATCCTCCGGCACTTCCATCGCGAAATTCCTATCGAGATCGATCCTACCGAGCCTTGGCCAAAAGCACCGACTCCTCGCTTGGGGGAAAACGCAATTCTCGTGCCCTGAATGCCCAAAGCTCCATCCAAGCTAAGACTGAGAACCTTGCCATTTCCCCCAGACTAAGTCAGCTACTTGCATACTCCACCAAGGGTAGGGCCTGCCATGGTATAGACAAACGCTAGCATCCCCAGGGCTGCGCAAGGCACGAAAACTAGCGATAGGGTTTTCAAACAGCGATAGCCCACTCTACTCCACATGTTGCAAAAACGCCCGCATAAAGCTGGGAGTGTGAACAACAGTGAACATGAAAAACCAATTATCGTATCCACTTGGCAGTCAAATTTTCCGAGTTTTAGCACCAGCGTTCGTTCGCATCTCGCCTTACGCTTGAAATCGTACAAGTTGGAGACTCCACCGTTGTACACCGACTTTTCTCTGGTCTTGGCATGGCGCCTCTTTAGACGTGATAAACTTATTGTGAGGCCAGATTCTTGATCCAAAAGACCACCCATTGCGCTAGTAAAATTTGCATCGCCACAGGTTTCAGGACGTCGTATTCTATTTCAAATCAAGTCTTCCTGCGTCTAACTGGTCGTAACAATGTATCTAACCCGTTAGCCAAGGATTCAGTCGCCCGAGCAATTCACCTCTAGAGAAATTTGGGGAGCCGGGATAAAATAAAGGTGCTCAACCCACCGGATTAAAACGAGGCCGTCGGAGTGGCGTGGTGAATACGACGTTGGGCCGTAACTGATTTCACCTTAACCAAATGAGACCTAGTAAGAAAATAAGCTTGAAAGATATTGCGGTTCACGGCCGATATGTCACTCTTCAGTGAAGTTCCCTGCCAAGCCTTTCACGGTAAATTCAATTTGGACATGCGGAAGCTATTGCAGGTTAGGTCAACGAGTGAATATGGAAGGTTTTCATGAATTTGGCCAATTTTACATTTCCGCTTCGCTCACAAAATATGCTCAATCACCAAATAAACATTCAAAATCCCGTAAAAAACATCAACACTCCATTAATCATGACCATGATGTACAACAGCAAGTCTAGTGAGCTGGCTTGCAAGTAAATACTCCCGGAACAGCTGATCCAAACCCCCAACCATGTGAATGATGGCAACCTTTTTCAACGCAAGCTTGTCCTCTCCCCAGCAAATTTTCCCGCCCACAACCTTGTGCTGCTTCTTTCCAGTCTTGCTTCCGGGCTGAGGCCAGACCTTCTCAGTCTCATATAAAGACTGAGGTTGAGTATCTCGATTATTCTCCGTCATCCAAACAAATTGCCTGCCCGCATATGTGAACCTTCGTGGCCCCCACTGAGTCTTTCTAAACCGGTCTGGCTCCTCTCGGATGGTCCTTGAGGATGCTGTGATGAATTCCATTGGCCGGCCTATTCTGGCAGACTCGAAGCTGTCGGTAGTTGATTGAACACCTGTAATTTGGACCACAACGCAAGGGCTCGTAAATTCAGTGGCTCGGTGCAGTGTGGCCACATTCATTTGATAGCGAGGCTGCTTGCGCACCTGGAGCACGTACAGAGTCTGACGGTCGTCTGTGGCCGTTTTCACCTTGAAGTAATACAGACGGCCTGCCATGAACATATCTTCTAGGTTATAGTAGATGTGATACGTAACTGTAGGCAAGCTCGGATTCAAAGTTGGGGCGAAGAACGGCGCAGGTGATTGAAGCAGATGTTGTATCGCTGGATTGACCACCGTTGCCGGGTTTGCAGCCTTGTCGCTAAGATACTTAGAGTACAAAAGTTCCTCCTGCATAAAGAGTTAAAAGGTTAAACAGACTTAGGTTTTAGAATCTCAGTGCCTACCAGCCCGATTTGCAGCCCGCCGTTCGGGCCCATAACCTGTAGTTCTTCTTGCAGGCTTACAGAGGTAGGCAACACAACGGCCAATCTCTGCTGCTTTCCATCCAGTATTGGCTTAATCATTTGCATCCGCGTTGAGTGAAATTTTATCTGCTTCCTCGCCACCCTCTTCCTCTCACGATCAAAGAAACCCGCATCGTTAACAAGCTTTGTCAGGCCAGCGAGTCCATCACGGTGGAGGTTGTAAGCCTCTTGAAACTGACCGCGATGCTCAGCGTGGAACGCCGATTGGCAAAGCAATATCACCCTCGCGTCCTCTGCATTGGCGTTATTCATCGAGGGCAACAATCAACTAAGTTTTCACGCTTAATCGAGCGGAGGGCTGTTGTGGCGGCCCGCTCTTGGGCATCGTTCCTAAATAGTAGCGTCACTCGGAGAATGATTGGCCCGTGCTGACCGTGGAGGAATACAGGGATTCGTTTGCTTGGCAGGTTTATCGATAACAATTTGAGGTTAGCCTGTTCAGCTGAAGGATGCTAGTCGCTATCACTACTGGAACTAGAATCTGAGCCCCCGGCGTGCTTCCCTGAACCAAATTTTGGGGGCGGAATGAACAACTTCGCCAATTGGTGTCCACCGTCAGCCTTGCAAGTCGAACCTCGGTCCAGACAACTCTGGCACACGTCCCAATCGCCCTTTTTGCAGATGCTGCAGTGATAAAAGTCGCCTCGAATAAGCTGGTCGCAGCAGTCGCACCAGTATTTCGGGTACACCTTGACAAGACGGTGTTTCCCCTTGCCTTCGCAGGTGACCCCCTGCGCCAGACAGTCGCGACAAATATCGTAGTCGCCATGTTCACACTTAGCGCAATGGGCGTATGGCCCACTGATAGTCTGGTCGCAGACATTGCAAAACATATCTAGCTCCATGGCCGGATAATTTGCAAAATCTGCAAAATCGTCCGGCGTTCGACCGTGACGCTTCTTTTTCTTGCGCTTGTCTAGCGGGGCAAGTTCGTTAGTACAAGCCATATTTAGTGCGGAGGTCCAAACCCTAGAACTTACCAAGGGTATCATGAATGAAATAACCAGCTACCCCGCCAGCCATAAAACCACCGGCAGCAGCCATCATTGTATTGGATGAAGACTTCTTGTTTCCCTCGTCTTGACGTGGTGGTGACAACGGAGGGGTTCCCATATGACCGTGGCCCATTTGGCCGTATGGACCTTGGGCTGCATCCCCGCGTTGGCCCATGCCGCCACGATACTCAGGCATAGACGGCAAACTCTGAGTCCCAGGCGGAGCCTCCCATGAGCTTCGTCCTGTTGTTTCGACGTAGTACCAGCGCCTGTCATGTTCAGACCAATACGGAACCCAACGAGGCGGTGTCGGGCATGGCGCACCAGATACGTTTGTTGCGCTATTGTAGAGAACAGGAGCACCGGGAGACGGTGACTGATGCATATACGGGCTTCCAGAAGGGTTTGGGTTCAGACCTGGTTGTTGGTACGCAGGGTATGTGGGAGGTGGGCTTGACTGCTGGTGAAGTTGCTGGGAAACAACGCCATGGCCTTGACCTCCCTGAAGGTGCATCGTTTGCTGAGTCTGGCTTTGGTATCCATACTCAAATGAAGGCTGGCTTCCAGATGACACCTTATTATGCTGGGCTTGATAATAAGCTCCCTCCACGGTGGTTTGTTGTGATGGATACGGATTGTTCGCCTGGGATTGGTGACCGTAACCATAAGACTGGGGTGGCATAGAGTAGCTCTGGCTGTTAGCAGCTACGGTATCGAATTAAATTTGGTCCAACATGTGAGCTTTCTTTGCTTACCTGGCTGGCCTGCTTGTTGTTGATCTTGTAGCCGCTCGCCAATATTGAGCCCCTCAAATTCTTTCTTAAATTTGTTCAAAAACGACATTTTGATCAATGATTGTGTTGAAACCAATCTAGGAATGTGGAAAATGATCATAACGCTGAAATGAGCGGCCTTAAATAAACATTGACGACGTTCTCAGTGGCGTACACGTCAGCTTACATGAGCCTCCAAGCTCCGCTGGTGATCAGCCTTAGCGCTCCAAAGTCCCTAAATGGCCCCGATCATTTCCCGAAAACCAGCCCACTTCTGCACATGTCGTGGCCGCCTTCAACTTTACCACCGGAAACAACACCTGCCTCGTCATCAGAAATAACAGTAGCGTTGGAACATGCTCTACGTTATGATGTGAAAAATTATATGACTATCTACCCTACTCTTACTTTATCCACATCTTTCTCTCTCATCCTCCTCTCCCAATGCCTCGCCCTGATACCTCTTACCGTCATTGCCGTGTTTTCTTCATTTTGTAGCCGTGGAAAACGACGCCCATCATCGTAAAATCTTGATCTTCATTGGGCTATCTTTCTTGAGGTGTGACCAATGGCAAGCCTCCAAGTGTGGCTTCCAATTTTAGCTTTTAGGCCCAATCCACCATTAGGTGGCAGTGCTCAGCCTCCCGCATAAAAGTCGACCCACGTCACAAAAGAAAGATACATCCATCTCTCCAGATAATCAGTGGTCTAAAAACAGAGGATAAATCAATTATTATATTTATGACGATCAACTCAATTTCCCAATGGATAAAGCAATCGTATGTGTAAAGGGTTTATGCCAGTAGGAGGATCAGAGTGTGTCAAGGTCTTGACAAAAAAATGCAGCCACGATATTCCCTCTAGTAATGATAATGGTTAGACCTGATGTAACCGTCAAACATAAACTTACTATCGGAGTCCATATAACTGGTACATGAAGTTGAGAAAAATAGCGGCGCGTGAACAAGATTAAACCATACTCCACGCAACATGACCTACATAGGTGTCTATCGCAAGGCTCGCTCGTTCGACTGGGGCAGCTTTACAGATAAGGAAATTAAATGCCGATATGTATTGGGTACCTGGGTATTATACCAAGATCATAATGACGCGATTAGCAATTTTTATACCCCATGTGTATGATGATGATGATGATATGAGTGCGTTGATATTGTAATCGACAGGCCAATTTTCCACATGACTGTCGTTCCAGCCTTCAAATTCTTAATCAGTTCCCTATACATCAGTCACGGTCACCAGTAGAGGCAACAGCTATCATAAAAGCACTGTGCGTCTTGCGCCATACTGGGGGCTCGTGTATCAATACTTCTGACCTCGCCGCGGCACACAGACCTCACTACTCTTTGGGTAGTAAATGTGTACCGCTTTCGGCCATGACAATCAGCCAGCCACAGAGACCCCCGACGTTTGATGTAAAATTAACCTCGCTCAAAGGACAATGAAGGCACGTATCTCGACACTTTGTGGACCTTTCGCGCTAGTAATTCCGAAACCCAATCCTTTAAGTGCCTCAGCGAAGGAGTTCTGATAGTTCGCCTCCTAGTCGGTTCGGGCCGCAAGATGCCGTCACGTATCCCAGGTTTGCCTGGCATATCAGGCAGATCTAAGGTACTAATCTTTACTAAGTTTAGTTGTACTAGTGCCTGCGACCTATCGCCTATCGGCTGATGTCTATGACCCGCGGAGTACGTGACGCGGTAGGAGAAGGCAGGGCCCACAAACATCGCCCATGGCTCAACATTGGCGCGTCGAGCGCGCACATGTGATGAAAGTGTGATAGCTGCAGGCCGATCACCTACGTACGTACCCTAAAGTAGCAAAGTGTTGGAAGTTGAGACACGGCCGAACAAGCCTAGATCTGCCAATAGTCTCTATGCCAAGACGCCTAGTGAGAAGCCACAAAATCTGAGCGCTGCATTGGTTATTGTACTTTGAAGTATCCCAGCCCCTGATGCGGTAAATGGAATAGTACTGTCTGAAAAAAAGTATCGCTCCGGGCGGATTGCAAGGTTTGGATCAGCTCTCCACGCTGCGGCGAAATGGGGAATACCAACTATGGATTGCATCAGCCGGTCTCATAAACTAGATTGATAGATTTGAAGCACTTTTCACCATGATTACCCACAC
The DNA here is from genome assembly GCA_020975415.1 of Calonectria hawksworthii. Lineage (NCBI taxonomy): Eukaryota > Fungi > Ascomycota > Sordariomycetes > Hypocreales > Nectriaceae > Calonectria > Calonectria hawksworthii. The sequence goes on from JAHXZK010000007.1 coordinate 1,725,135, forward strand.
GCTATTGGCAGGTCTTGCGCTGTTGCACTCCTCATCAGCCCAGGACACTCCACCATCGCTCAAATTACCATGGGGCACATGGAATGCCGTTGAGTTTGCAAAAGATACCAATGTAGGTTTAACGCACCAAATCTTCTGTCATCTAGGTCCCTGTTCCTAAACAAGCCAGATTTATGCATTCAAAAATGTGCGATTTGGGGCGAACCCTCCACGCTTTGGTGCCCCCGCTTCCCCTACAACCAAGGACAGCTCGGTGCAAACCATTACCTCGGACATCAGTTGTATCCAAGTTGCGTTCCCGGGCAAATCGAGTTCGAATGAAGACCACGACTTCCTCGGAGATGCACCAAGCCCCACACTGAACCAAACAGAAGATTGTCTATTCCTCGACATATATGCGCCCAAGTCGGCGTTTGAGCCAAACGCGGAACCTCTGCCCGTTATCGTTTGGCTCTACGGAGGGGCATTTCTCTTTGGCAGCAAGAACCAACGCGGTCCCCTTTACACTGGGCAATCTATCCTCAAAGCCTCCAACTACAAGGCCATTTTTATCACCGGAAACTATCGTCTCGGTCTATATGGGTGGCTTGCAGGCCCGGAAATGGAGAAGAGTGGTCAACCGAATGCCGGTTTATACGACCAGGCTCTTTTGTTTCAATGGGTACAGAAGTATGTTTCCCAAGTTGGGGGCGACAAGACTCGTGTCACCGCGTGGGGCGAGTCTGCCGGTGCCAGTTCTATTTTGCATCACCTAATTCGTGGGGATGGCAACATAGATCCCTTATTTAGCTCATTCCTCGTACAGAGCCCTGCTTATCAATGGCAATGGAACAACTCTGTTGGCGGAACACTCGATTCCGTATATCAAGAAGTCGCCAGCAATGCAAGCTGTGCAGGACCTAACAGCATTGCTTGCCTCAGAGCCGCCAAGGATGGTACGCTGAAGAAGATCAACCAAAACTTCCTCAGTGATTATTTGGCCAGGCGTGTCTTTTCGATCGGATCCTCAGTTGACGGAACATGGGTCAAATCCATTCCAACGTTGAGATTACAGCAAGGTAAATCCATTCATGGCCCATCACTTTCATGGCGCTGTTTCTAATAAAAATACCTTCCCAGGGAAATATTGGAGCAAAGGAATTAAATCAGCAGTCATCTCGCATACTGGAAATGAGGCCGGATTCTTCACTCCAATCATCGGCACAAACGATGAAATCAAAGCATATATAAGCCTGTTTCTCCCCGGTGTAAACTTGAAAGATGTCCGAAAACAAGTCTTTGACCGATATAAGTCTGACTGTACCATCTTCGATCGGATCAATTGCCTGAATCATATGATTCGAGATGTTTCGTTCACCTGCAACACACGATATCTTCTTGACGCATACCCATCATCATACATGATGTCCTACCAATTTCCCACGCAACCAACAGCAAATCATGCTGGAGATCTCATCCCTCTTTTTATGAATAATGTTGAAGAAGCTACAGCAATGTTTGAGGCGAGGAAGGTCCCTCCAATTCCGGCCCGAGCCTATGCCAAAAGCCTAAACTCGAATGTTACACCATACTACCAGAACTACTTTGCATCGTTCGCTGTTACGAGAGATCCTAATAGCTTCCGGGCGAGCTCACAGCCCTACTGGCCACTGCCAAACATTGTTGATGGGAAGGTTAACGGCACTCTGAAGGTGGGCAAGGTCGGTGGTAGCTTTTTTACTTCTATTACGGATCAACAAAACACGGGTGATCGTTGCGCCTTTTGGCAAACGGTGGCACAATCTATCGAGGCTTTGATGTCACCACCCAACGCATATGAAGAGGGACAGCAGCAAGTCCTAGAGAGCTCGGAGCTCTAGTAAGATATAGCCGGCGAAACTCTATAAGGCATGGTGCGACCCTATGGTCCGTTGGGTATGAATCCAGAGCCTAGTTGCGAAAGTGCGATTTTGTGACAAGTACGAGGAATTTGTCATTTGGCATGGAGGTTCCGATAACGAGCATCTAACTTGTAGCCAAGAAAGGCTCTTTAGTTAGTCTTTAAAATTCACCATCAGCCGTGTACACGCAATTTAGTAAAAAAAGACGTATGTCTCGTTCTCTGGGAGCATGACTTGCCTTCCATTAGCTCCATCTACCCTCTCTACCCTTCATAATGTAGTCTGTGCCAAACACTGCCACATAATTGGTTTGCCATGATTTTGTCTTTTTTCAAGACTTTTGAAATATGATTGAATCATCATCGGGTATTGTAAAAGTAGCGCAATCTTATCAATTCAAAGGTCGCCTCGAAAGTTGCTCTAACTGCTGCTCCTAGCTCTGACTGAAAAATGTCTTGTACAGGCATCTTGATGCAATTGAAGACATATTGGTTTGGAATAGTACTTTGAGACGTTTCCAGTGAGTTGAGTAATGACGACATTGAAAATGGAAACATTGATTATACGCCCCAGTTCATTGATTAAGTATGTGACCTCCAGAAACTAACAAATTTAAATTTGCTTGCATCCCTTACTTGACGCTTGGTTTAATCCTTTTCCCCCCAGAAACTAATCTCACTGCCGGGTCTATGACCACTCATATCTCGCTATTGTGATTCTACGGCATAGTATTCCATTCAAACTGTCCTTACAGAGCGATAGCCGTTCTTGGTTTTAGGATTCCCACTTTCAGAATCACCCCCCACGCTGCTTTTGTCGGGTGTTTCTTCTAAAATCCATGGAATATCCCCATTCTTGTCGACTTGCCAGGGCCCGATCCCGTTTGCCTCCAAAAACGATCGCTGCATCATAAACAGTCGTCCCTCACGCCACTCGTGATGTGGATGCTCGCGCATTCCATATTTCTTCCGCAGCGAAAACGCTGCCGTGGGGAGAAAGGCGAGATTGAAGCTAATGATGAGCAATCCAAGCGATAGGATCACTACCAGTCCAAGTACACTAAAATTAGTGAAGCGCAGATCCCTAATCCTGATTGCACTGCAAAGTGATCGGAGCTCTCCTTCCGGTTCAATCGTATAGTTTCGTGGGCCGAAATTTCCTTTCCCTTCTGTTCCGGGTACATAGAACGTAGGAGTAGACGCAAAGTCGGCCAGCGATCGTTGCGTCACCGCCAATCCAATGTTGAAAAGGTTGATCATCTCAGTCTGCCATTGTGTTGACGGCAGCTCTGGTGACCAGTGTACACCTGCAAGCGATACGACCAGGTCGGTCGCTTGCAGTACTCTTGAACCGATGGTCGCTGCGATGACACCGATTTGAGTGCTCGTCATGGCATCAAGAAGCTTGAAAACGGCCGCCTGCTTTGCACTGAGCCCATTTAGCCAACTCGACCTCTCTTCCGTCTGATATAAACCAAGGGGTGAAGTGCAGTTGTCCCCAAAACAATACTCAAATTGCTGAGTACATGCTATAGCGGATGAGACTTCATCGGCGTAGTACAGATCTGTTTCAGGTCTTCCCAAACCCGTCTTATCAATACGGCTAGTAGCTCGAAACCAAGGATCCTTGGTGGAATTGATATAAGATACGCTGTTTAATAGATAAAATATGATTGTGTCTGCGTGCGGCACAATTAATTCATCGATTGCCGCAAAGTCGGATATTGTCAAATTATCATGCAAGCCAGCATATGATGTTAATGCTCTAGTAGCTCATTAATTTGTTGCTGATTTAATTCGAAGATTTGTTGTTTTACTCACCCTAGTCCATATATGCGACCAAGTTGATCAGTATCCAACATTGAGTAGTTGCTTGCTAGCCAAGTGAAATTCCCGACATTGGTCGCTCCCAAGTGATATGATTTGTACTTGTTGCCAGGTATCTTTGTAATAAAGGTATTTTCAAATTCCTGTTCAGGTGAGAACCATGATGTAGAATATTTTTTCTCCGCAAGTATTGGTGAACATTTAACAACTGTGCGATAGCGAAGCTGCTCTTCCTCTGGGCTGTTTATTCCAAAATGTTCATTGGAGTTGATATAGCCCGTATCAATCTCAATTGCGTCTGGCTGAGCACAGATATCGGAAGAAAATGGGCACCGCGCTGCAGTATTTGTAATGGTTGGTAAGACTGGGGTCGTATATATCTTGCAGGTCTCCTTGTTGTACACTCCTTCGGGGGAGTAACAGTTGCGAACGTATTCTCGAGCTTGAACAAATGTCAATAATTCCCATTTCGTTACCGCAATATCGGAGGTGAAAACAGATTCGTCTGATATGTCTTGTGGTAAACCACAATTTTCACCCGCCAAAAGTACTTCATCGCCTCTAAGCAGTGCTCTTGAAGAGAATAGACCAGCCGCGCTTAATAATGCGAGATAAAAGATGCCCGTTAGGGTCAGTGGCATCGATGAACGAATTGCGATTGGGCTTTTTCCGCGCCAAGTCCATGCTAGCCTTAGCAAAGTTACGACTGTGGTTGCAGTATTTGGTGCATTGCAAAGAACTGCCTGTTGTTGATGATATAGCCCCGATGGATGCGAGGGCGTTGAGCGATATTGATGAATGACGAAACAAATAATGGACCATAAATTTATCATGGCTGTGTTAACGAACAAGGCCACAAAGGCGATGAGGACAGCGCCCCATGTTTGGGGGATGGTAAGAGTCAGTCCCAGTCCCGGAATACCATTAGCTATTTGTGAGTTGGTGTTAGAGAAATTGTGACCCAATTGCATGACAGGGTTGCCTACCATTGTAATTCGTCCAGAATCCAGTGTAGACCGGCGTTCCGCTCATACTGTTTATCTCATAAAGAAAGCGATGGTCAAGTGATGAAAGTAAGATTAAAGTTTGGGGCGGTGTGTTTGGCTGATAAGAGGGCTGTTTTCTACAGCTAGTTAGTAGAGCACCATTTTAGTGCATTTCCTCGCCTCCACACTCACGCAGCTAATGCCAAAGTGTGGGCTAAATCGCCACAAGCATGCAATACACGTCCTCGATCACTGCAAGCTGCAAACAGGGGGACAAAAGTCCTTTTGTGGGGGGGCGATTCGTTCCACCGGATTTAACCACGGGTTATTTAGGATAAGCTACACACACAGCTCCGGGTTCTTTCCATCTTGATTTGCCAGGCAGGGCAGATGTTTTATGGTCAAGGTACAGAACATGCACCTCGCTTTGATCCCGGCTTGTCATCAGCCAATGGCCTTTCAGCTTGGTTGGCCAGAGATCAGGCACCATGGTTTCAGCTATTTGCTAGCTCTTACCCCCTGCATGTGTGGTGCGGATCCTTCCAGAACTTGCACACGTTAACCTTCAACTTAGAGTGATTTGCGTTATCAAAACCCATTCTATAAGATTCATTTTGTGAATGCTTGTCGGTCTACGAGACTTCATCATTTCAATAGGTCGCGTTTGCCAGTTACCTGTAGAATGCTAATCTCCGTTGATGAATCAACGAGCCCCACCGCCAGCCATTGCCCCCTGTCATCATGCATAAAGGTGGCCTGCCTATGGCAGCATGGATAAGCTGCACGGATAATCTTAGTTTAGATCCCTGAATTGGCCCACTGAGGTCTCCCCGCCCAGGAACGAATTTGCCAGAGCGTCTTCAAATTGAGACACCACTTTCGCATATTTCGACCAACTGTCACGAATTACTGAGTTGACGACCAAATTCTCTGCAAAGCCTATACGCTTAAACTCTAAAAAAAAAAAAAAAAAAAAAAACAAGATATACACATTCTCAGTTGATAGTTTGGTGCGAGGGCGATCGTACCAAGGGATTGAAAAGTCTACTTGTTCCTCGGTCGACCGTGTTGAGCTGTTCCTGTGAGAATAGGAGCCTCAAAAAATATGATCTGAAAATATGAAGATGGCAAGGTAATGGGGCCACTTGGTGGTTCAAAACAACGTTCTATTCAATCTTCCCTCAAAGTCTCCCATCTGCATGAACCCTGAAAACACTGTTCGTAGCGGTCTTCACCATGTACGTGACATAGTTATGCGTAGCACCTGCAGTTACAGCTATCTGTGACCACGGGGCCATTGCCTCGATGTTGGGAATCATCTCGCTATCTTCTGCATTCTCGCCTATGCGTGATCGCCAGATGCGATTATTTCCGTCACTAAAATAGAGATAAATCATATCATCGCCGCTCTTAGCCTTTGCAGCACAAGCTGCTAGAGGCGTGTTTTTCTTCGCACCACTAGTATTTGGAAGTATCTGGGCTATTTCATGTACCGTGATTCATCAGCGCTCTTCAAAGATTGAGGAAAAGGATCAATAGGGTTTTGAAACTCACATAACGCCTCGTTGTCGCACATGTGGATATCAGTGCCACCTTCTGTTTGGAAAAATACACGACGGCGTCCTTTCTGTTTCTTGTTCTTGAAATATGCAGCAGCGAGAAAAGTGTCTCGGGAAACGGGCTGCTCCCACAATACCGGGGCCTCTTCACTACCGAGTTGATACTCGCTGATACCTACCCGACTATCCCCTGGGCTTCTGAAAACTGTTCAACAATGGCACAGGTCGGCGTTGGATCCTTAACTCACCCGAGAAAGTACAGCCATGCCCTCCGTGGCCCCGTTTCAGGGCTGGCGATTCCGGCTAGGGAACCTGCTTTATCAATTGTAATTGGGTATTCCAGGTCCCCCAATACAGGCAACAATCGCTTCAAATAATATTCTTCAAGCCCTTGCTTGGATTCAATCACAATTCCATAGACATGGATCTGGGATTGTCAGCAACCTTGGCAATTAAAGTTTTCACTATCCAAATTACCATGTCCTCGTAGAGCAGGCATGTCAACGAAGAAGGATTCTTCAAATGTCCAATCTGACTAGCTGCTCTTTCCCTGGCAATTTCAGACGGTTTTTGTGGGTGCTCAAATTCACAAAACCCCAGATCACCAACCAAATTATTGTAAAAGGCCCACAGCTTTTCCTCTTGCTTTAAAAGAGGATTCAAAATGGTCGTAATAGCCGCCATGGCACCCTGGGAAGACATTTTTCGGTGTAAAGAACTTTAACGAAGCTGTAGGCTATGAGGTGGAATGCTGACACTTCATATGGCGTAACCTCATGATTGAAGACAAATGGCACATGTACCGACATTTATATCGCGGCTGGAACGAAGTGGCGTGCCACCACCGAGCTGAACTAGACTCAATCAACCGTGTGACCAAGTCTAGTGTCTCCACCGTGGTCCAGTGCCCCTACTACAAAGTACTGAATTGCGAAAAATAGTCCAGCGACCGGACCTGAGGCCCGTAATCCCAATGTACTCAATCGAGTATGAACAATTCCTTCATCTTTTCCGCATGTTTATGTTTAGTTGATTGGATAAAATTCTTCAAATAAACTACGGGGAACTTTTCCCTCCACAGTTTAGCAAGATTTGCTGCATACCTTACAATGGAGCTCCAACATGCGTGACTTGTTCTAATGGTCTGCTAAGTGGGGGTGGATGGCAAACTATTGATTGATCAGCCCATGCCGGAGCTGCGCTACGATTTAGCCACTACAGAAAGGAGGACTGCTGAAAATACCTCGCTAACCGCCAGCTAGATCGACTGCAGTCTACAGCTAGCAGATCCGACCAATCGCGGCCCATGCACCTGCCTAAGCTTGACTCCCGAAACTCGGCTTCTTTGAAGTCTCACAATTCTCAGAGGTCATTCCTCACATTAGATATCACAAGCTATGGCAGCTGTGGCTATCAGAGAGTGTGACATTAGAGCACAGATTAGTGGTATCGCATCGACAGTTCGGCGATTTATACCTGCTCTGAAGCGGGGCCTTTTATGCAATACCAACCTTGTCAGTCCTGTCTCACGATAGGCCCAGCATGTATTTTTGGTGCGTCGTCCAGGTTTTGCCACAGACTCGTCACTTTCTTTTTGACGTTCAAACGGAAGCATATTTGCTGATCAGGTCCCGGGTATTCGTAGACATTCGATACTGGTCAGATCAGATGCAATATCTTCTAGGCTTTATGATTCCGACTTTAAGTTATGCTTTCCAACTTTCTAGACGCAGTTATAGTTGATAAGTGCAAGGTTTAGCGCGGATTTAGACGGGGTTTATTATGAATCAACAAACTGGTCGCTTTGCCAGTCAATCTACAGGATTTAGTATGGTTGTCGATGAAGACTAATCTCGTATTTATTCATAATGGTCTAGATCTGGGACTTTCCGGATTTTATCAAGCTGCATTTGGATTTCTCTTTCTATTCGATCTTCCTCGGCAAGAGTGTTCAGTTACATCAAAGTGGCGTCGATGTCTCAAGCCACATTAATCCGGACTTGGTATCAAACAATACCCAAAATTTATGCCTCAGGATTCAATTCCCCTTTTACCTAGCGCCCCATTCCAATGTGAACCCCCTCATCTCTCGACGTCAATCGTGGAAATGATGAATGTGCGCCCAGTGGCCGCCTTTTTACAATCTCTTGACCTGTCTAGCTGACTCATAGCACATTCATGAGCCATGGGAAACCTTTCGGCAGGCCCAGCAGCCACTATGGTATGTACCTCTACTCTCATCAATGCCACTCGTCTTACTGATCCATATGCTAGGGGCTGGGCTGGGGCCTGATTATAGTCGCTGCCGCGCTCATTGCCGCCCGACTTTATCTTCGTCTCAAAATCCAACGCCGCAGATTGATTTCCAGCGATATTTTTATTTGCATGGCATTTCTTTCTGGCTTGTCCTGCACTTCGCTCACCATTAGATACAATCAACTCGGCGCACTTGATCCACAGGTAAAAACAACTTTGGCGGGGTTTAAAGGAGATGCAAACGCAATACGCGAGCTTTTGAAGGTAATTCAACCATTAAATCGCATTGCCATAAATATTCGGCATTGGGGTATAATACTAACCCGCATTTGTTGTAGCTATTTTGGATGGCAAATATTCCCTACCTAAGCACGCTGTATCTGAGCAAAGCAGCAATCTTAGACATGTACTCGCAAATTTTCCCCATCTTCATGGTAAAGCGAAGGATGATGATGTGGGCGGTGATATCTTATGTTGCAGCGGCATATTTATCCAGCTTACTGGTCATGTTTTGTATATGCGTTCCTTTGCAAAGCCATTGGTAAGCACATCTCATCTACAGGCAAAGCCCAGAACACTAATACCCAGAATCTAGGAATATTGATCCTGCTGATCCAACATGTCCAGCATCAAAAGGCGAATTGTTTCTTACCATTACTTGGATCATTCATATTTCCAGCGACATATTGGGTAATTCGCAAGCTATAGACTTTCTGGCTTTGATAATACTAATGGTCATAGTTTTCCTTTTACCCTGGTTCATCGTGCCCCAATTGAACCTTCCACTCATACTGAAGGCTGGCGTATACGGAACATTTTTATTAGGTGCTATCAACATCGGAATTTGCGCAGCTCGATATATTGCGATCAAAGATAGCTCCAGCTCAAATGGCGTGATGCCTCTGAGTATCGTTGGTAAGCCGTCCCCCTTTCTGATGCAGTACTACGCTGAAGGTCATTCCGCTTATTGCTTCCGGTGGTAGTTCTATTTTCACTGCTGGAGTGCAACACTGGTGTCATCATTGCTTGTTTACCCTCACTGCGCCCATACTTGAGGAACGACAATTCAGAGTCTACTCAAGTCTCATCTGAACGCGCCATTGCTGTAATTTCGGATGAGCCAAAGCGTAATTCAAATCGTACGAGCGATTTTTCGGAATCCTTGATTCATTCCCGTCCATCATCATAACATTAATATACAGTATTTGATGCATATAAAGCACAGCCTCGTGCATTTTTCATGCTCAACATCAAATCAAATCTATTCATTTCCGATCTACGATATAATTTGCGGTCCGCTATTAAGTGGAAAAAAACAGCTGGCACGACACAAACTGTTATGAATGTCAAACATGTTAAAGCAAATCGCACAATCGACTCCTTCACATCCAAAGTATGTATTACAGCATTATGATAATATATTTAGATAGATTAGAGACAAAGATCAAGTCCCATTTTCGCCCGCATGGCCTCTTTATTCCAAGTATATCCAATAAGGATATATTCCGCGTGTGCAGGCACTCATACTCATACACATCTCGGGCACCATCCAGCACCATGGTTGGAGAAAAGACTTGATCTCGTCCTCCAAGCTGTTCATAAGAGATCTCGCCGTTGAGGGCCTAGCCATTTTATTGAATCGTCATCCCAGGATGGACCACGGCATGTACAATGCAACAAGGGTCGAATTGCTCCGACTAAATCAATGCATTCGAGCATAAGACTCGGCGCCTTCCAATGATCCGTGTCCGACTGAACAAAAAAATTATCAACTTGTTTGTCGTAATTCAGAAGCTTTGATTCGCTTCATCGTTTGTCTGTGCAGAGGTTCAGACGAATACGATGAGGTTATCCACGTAAATGGCCAAAAGGGGAATAATGAGTCCCGACGGAGCTAGTCCCGCGTATAGCCGTCGTATAGCCAAACCCCACCAGCATCGCTGCATCAAACGAGTAAGATCAGCAAATGTTGTTAGGAATGGCACCCAACTAGTAGGGATCAAGCACTTAAAAAAGCTGAACAAGCGGAGAACGTGAAAAGCACGGGAGATTACGGCACAGCGTGGATACAAACCCTGATTCTTGCCTCATTTCCTGTCTATGCTATTGGTTGGCAATACATGTACCAGGCAGGCAGCGAATACAGTCCCCTCGAACTGCCGAGGTCCCAAATCGTTGGTGTTGGTGCCAACGATCGTTACTAGGGGGGCTCACATACATTTAGCGCCAAATCACTGAGTGATGGTCATGATGTAGAAGGAGGATTATTGTATTATATTGATCGCGAGACTGCGCCTGGGGAAACAAATACCGACATTTACCGCGATATAAACACCTCCAAAATGCACAAACGCTGGACGATAGCATCGTATTGTGACATCGATAAAATTAACCTTTTTGTTATCCCTGGGCGATGCCGTCTTTCCTTCACGTGGCTGAGGCGTAGCTATCGCCGCTAGTGCCGTCAATCTGTGCCGCACATCTTTATTCTGCCTCGTCTAGATTGAGATTGTCGGGTCGCCTTCGAGCCCGCTGTCCCGCAAACTCACCCATGCCGCGGCATTATCCCAGTTTAAATCCGATCTACGCCCCCGAGAACCACCATATAAAGTGTTGCGGAGAACTTCGTCCCACCCACTGATGTAACGAAAACTAGTCATCCCTCACGCTCATCCTTCTTCAAGTTCAAAATGCCATTGTTTGTATTTAATTTTCCTCTTATTAGCGCTCTAGGCATCTTGGCCGCAAATGTAAGTATTGATTTTTCTTAACAACAGTTACCAAGCGATAGGCCTGATTGCTAATGACACCCACAAAGGTGGTCATCTATGTTGCCTACAACTTCATCTACAATGTCTGGTTCCACCCACTCCGCCGCTTCCCAGGCCCGTTCTGGTGGCGCGCTTCCAGAATCCCTTTCTGTCGAGAGCTCATCAACGGCACCCTTTCTTTCCGCATCCTAGAGCTTCACAAAAAATACGGCGGCGTAGTACGTGTGGCTCCAAACGAGTTATCTTTCTCTGACACCGCTGCTTGGAAGGACATTCATGGCCACCAAGGTCAGGGAAAGCCCTTTCTCGATAAATGGGATGCATTTTATCGACCAATCAAGTCGATGCCCACCGATATTGTCAACAGCCCACGCGAAGAGCACACAACCCTGCGCCGACAATTGTCTCATGGTTTCAGCGATCGCAGTCTACGCGAGCAGGAGGGGTTGATTACAAAGTACATTGATCTTTTCATCAGTCGCATACATGAGTTAGGGAAAGACGGAACCACATCCGTCGATCTATGCTCGTGGTATAATTATCTCACTTTCGATATTATCGGCGACCTTGTTTTTGGGGAGCCATTCGGGTGTCTTGATGAGTCCAATTATCATCCCTGGGTCAAGGCCATCTTCCAAATGGGCCATGTTGGCGTTTACATGCAGACCGCCTCGCACTATCCCTTCATCAAAAACCTCTTATTGTCTATGGTCCCTAAAAGCGCGATGAAGGAGAGAAATAACCATATCGAATTTACAAAATCCAAGCTTAAGCGCCGCATGGCACTCGGCGAGGCTCGTTCTGATCTTATTGAGGGGTTGTTGAAAACAAACCTCAGCCTAGATAAGCTGGAAGCCAACGCTAGCATTATGATCATGGCCGGTTCTGAGACCACAGCTACTCTGCTTTCGGGAGTTACTTACTATCTTATGAGATTCCCCGAAACTTTGCAAACTCTTACTGATGAGATCCGTTCCGCTTTTAAAACCGAGGATGAGATTAATTTTCAATCGGTGAACAACCTGGCCTATTTGTCAGGGTGTTTGAATGAGGCTCTGCGTCTATATCCTCCAGTGCCTAATGGCCTACCTCGAGTCGTACCTACAGGAGGTGCAAACATCGCCGGTCATCAAATTCCAGAGCAAGTGAGTGTCTTATCTCAAAGTTAAAAAAGGTCCAATCCTTGGGAGTCTACTAACACGTACAAACCCTCACAGTCAATCGTCGCTGTCCACCAGTGGGCCATGTACCATACAGACCAGCACTTTAAACAGCCGTTCGACTTCTGCCCCGAGCGATGGCTTAAAAATAAAATTTTCGCAGACGATGATCTGGACGTTTTACAGCCGTTTCATATTGGGCCCCGAAATTGTCTTGGGCGAAAGTGAGTAGATTACTTCCACCGATTGGGTTGTAGCTGAGGATTCTAACGTAAAAACTAGTCTCGCCTACGTTGAAATGCGTGTCATCATTGCTCGTCTATTGTGGAACTTTGACATCCGGGTGGCCGAAGACAGTCAAAATTGGATTGATCAGAGGATATTTTTGTTCTGGGAGAAGGGACCGCTCAATGCTTACCTGGTCCCAGTCCGCAGATAATGGGTGGATTAGGGTCGCGACATTAACTAAAGACGCTCTTCAATTCAATATCCTCAAACTTTTCGTATTCTTTCCCTAGGGAAGCCCATCTCATACGCAGTTTCGAGAAACTGATCAAATCTATCCTCGGGGAAAAACTGGTCTTGTAGTACATCCTTCCATTTAGGGTATTTGTCATACTCTGGGCGTGAGCGAAAAGTCCACTTGCGTACCCACCATTCCTCATAGTTCAAGCGACTTGCGTCATCGATGAGGGGCCCAAGATCCCATTCGTAACCCGGGTCAAAGTTGCATCGAAACATAGGTGACCCATCTGTGAGGTATTTTAGTCCACGCACTAGGTATTCGAAATGATAGCCATGGCTGCCATCCATTCTAAGGGTTTGTGCGGCTGTATCATCATCCGGTTTGGTGTTGGCAAGTCGTGCCTTGAAAGCCAATGTCAGAGCGACGTCTCGCCGGACTGAGGTTTGAAATATGTGCGAGCAAGCATCAGGTAATGGGCTGCCATCAAAGAAGGTAGCCATCGAGTCGAGAGGCATCCCTTGGGAAGCTAACGAAAGGGCACAGAAAAGCCATTCCCTTAGACAGTGTGTAACATCCAGGTGTTCTCTTTCAAGAGCATTTTGAAACGAACCGACTTCGTCCATTTTTTTATGCATGAAAATAGTTGGCCAGAGGCTAATGCATCGTGTTATGCGAAGATGCGGATTATCTTTGCAAAACGGGATGAGACCTTGTGCATGATTCGCTGCGTGTGAGATGGTATCGCCGTCCTCGTTCAGGATAACACGTCTCATGTGACGTTGAATATGCGACGGAATGGAGTTGAGAAAAAAAAATAGCGGCAGCTGCAGCAGAGAACCGGTGTTTTCGAGAGCTCCGCTCCACTGCCAATGGTAGCATTGGGGAAATGCTAACTATGGCATCAATTTGACTTTGAGTTGGTATAGACCAATCCTCAAACTCATCGAGTAGGCAGATAAGTTTGGCAAGGGCGTCGCAAGAAAGTTCTTTCCTCTCTTTTTCCATTTGAGTTATGTGACTTTCCAAATCTTCTGAGTGTTCCGATTCTTCCGAGTATTCCATTTCGTACTCTTCTTCTGAGTCTTCTGAGTCTGGGCATTCCGTGTACGGATATGGCCCCTTCACCCAGCCCTTGCTCTCATCGACAACATCTGACCCATTGGCAGAAATGATACACTGGAGGGTATACGTGGCTGCTTTGGTTTCGCTGTCCTTGTCTAGACAAGGATCCCTCCGGGGCCACAGACGGCCGAATTGGCCTTCGACGAATGGAAATTTGGTGAGTACTTTGGCACGAATATCCTCGTCAATCAATCGACAAAGACGCATAAGGTGTTCGCCTTGAGCGTTCCTGGCGTAGTAAATGAAATAGTTGAATAATCTTGCTACGAAATTAAAGTAGACAGAGAATACCGTCGAAAAGGTGACGGTGTTGAAAATGAACGGGAGGCCGTTTGTTTCGCTCGCAACAAGCTTGCATGCGTACATGAGGTCAAGTTCAATGCGGTCGCCAGTTGACGTAGTAAGGTGTCGCAAATCGGCGCTAGGGACATAGCCATCCTGGACGGTAAAGTAGTGCCGGTAGATTATGAGACGTACCTCGGAGGGCAGGTCGAGGAGGGAGGGACGGTGCGACATGGCATCTGAGAGCTTGGTTTAGGGCGACGAAAGAAGAGATTGATGAGGGTGAAGTTGTGGAGGCATGGAGGGTATAAGTACCCGATCAACTGGCCGGATGTGGGTCTGGTGGGTGATTGGTTAGCACAAAAACCTTGTCTCACCAACATGGGCGCTCGTTGCAAATAGTAACAATTGTTTTTTTTTAGTATGGAGCAACATATTTATGTAGGTAATGCAAATGTTTGATGTTCCTTTAAGGAAAGGAACAGGCCAGCACGGTAGCAGACCAGGCAGTATCAAACAAGAAACTTTCAAATCCTGTGGTACGATTGCCCTCGCACCAAACAATAAACTCAAGAAAAATGCAAGAAGAAAAGTTAGAATGGTCTGAAAACCCGTACAAATATCTTGTCTAGGAATGAGCTATTAGATTTTATCCTCTTAGACTTGATAGTGGACCTACCGCAATGATTTCAATTGAAACCACACGCACACACTCGCACACACTCGCACACACACTCGCGCACACACACACTGGAGCACGCGCACAGCTCACAACATGCCCACCCCTGCCATAAGGTTAGCTAGTATTTTCTTTTTGGGAGAGAAAGGGGTAGGGGTAGGATTGATAACTGACGCTTTGCGCTAACGAGCAGCCGTGCATTCGACAACGAAACCGCCCGCACATACGAACGTGGCTGATTTTATTAATTAGATTAGTGCACTAGATTTTCCCATAGTTGCTTACCGATGGCACCCCAGCCCCATTTGCTCTAAAGGACAAGCAGTACCGGGAGAGAAATGGCTTGATTGATTCTATCAAGCTAATAAAAAACCTTGGGGGCGGATTTCCAGCGATGATCAAAGTCACTAGAAATAAATTAGTTTACCTACACAGCTGCTTGCGATTATTATCCTTACGACTTATCCTCTTTGAGCTTCGTATGCTTAAAAAAAGGCTAGGTCTTCCAAATCAGCGCCTGAAGTTCTACAATAGCCAGGAGCGCCTAATAAGGCCAATGCTCAATTTATTGAATGCCGAAGAAAATACCCTTAAGCCCGGTCAGAAGGTCTTTAGGGACAAGCTTGAAGACGCAACATATGACCCGTGGTTCGACGACATTTCCCGATGGATCAGGAGGCTATTGGTTGATCGTTAGCAAGGACTTGATTAGGATCAAGAGGACCTGAGGAATGAAAGATAGGAGACAAGCTTAATGGGATAACTCACAAGTACGAGGAGTAGAACGACAAGGACATTTCTGCTATTAAACGTGGTCAGCATGGGCCTATAAAGACGTGAAACGAAAAGAAGGATGAAGGCTATCGACAAATACAAAATGCATACCAATGGAAATGACATACGCGCAATAGCCATCTAAATTGATAGCAAATACAATCAGTCTTCCACACCGTTCAAAACAGCGTGCAAAATACAATCAGGGGCAAATCAGGGATGTATCAAATACAACCCCAGTTTACTAAGTAGAGGCAATGTTCTTTTCGATAAAGAATTTTGCTTCTTTTTAATTTGGCACAAAGGTAGGCATACCAAAAAAGGATACGGCCCAGTCCCCTGCCTTGGCAGCATCGTAGGTCATCAAGGTAGCAAAGTCAAGATGCCCGACGCGGCGGCGCAGCATCTCCTGCTCTTCCCTGAGACGCCGACAGTGGATGAAGAGGTGTTTAGCTGTGTGAGGGCCTTTTCGACAGGCGGGGCACCTGTCAGACAGGACCTGTTGGCTGAACTGGTAAAGCGAGCGTTCTGGATTCCTATCATAGCAGCGATTATAAGAACCGTGGCCATGATAGCTGTTCGTGTTGCTAGCAGTGCAGCCCGAGTCAGTCGTCTCGCCATTCGTGTGGCCAAAGGTCGTGGATCCAAGAAGGCTCGATGGGAGCAGCACCAAGGCGCTCAGAGGATCTCCAAGGCGAATAGGTTCCGAAGATGTCTCCTGAAACAGGATCCGTGAGCAGGCAATTGAATAACATGGCTCGTATTGACAACTGTGCGCCTTTTATTGAACCAAAACTCATACACTCAGACTTAGATCCCTCTCTACAACATCACATCACTCATTTAGTATAATTGACAACATGTTTCTGGCTTAAAATGGCTCTCTCCTCGATCTACAAACTTCTACGTTCATAGTGAAGTTGCTAGAGCCGGCAAGAATGTATTGGAAGACTGTCGTTTCTAGTGTTTGCCAACCTCCGTAAGGGGCAAGTACTAGTTTCTTTCATGTGGAGAGGTGGAGGTAACCGACGCCATTGATAGAGTGTTTAAATATATTATCGCCTCAATCTACGTCTCAAAGGCCCTGTAACCCTCCGTATCACGGTGGTTTCTTCCTTTATCTCGCGCCGAATCCTCAGCCGGCGCTCATGTTCTACTCTCCAAGTTTGCCATTCGGCGGCATTGAGGGGTCCAAGTAAGGCTGCCCTGAGCCGCAGCCCGTGTTCGTCAAGCTTTTTGAGGTCCAAGAGCTCCAAGTCTGCTTTTTGTGCCAGTCGATGAAGCCTCGTATTCATATCGACACTCATCTCCGGACACCACACATTGACCTGTTCACCCTCGCCTTCATGGTAGACCACGCTACATTCGAATGTGACGGCATTTTGCACATTCCACTCCAGCGCGTAGCCGGAGTGCATGCCGGACCTGTATGTGGGTTGAGGCACTGGGGCGCCCGGACACCCCGAGTTGAGGGTCACGCGTTGTATTTTGCTGTTCTGGTCGCGTAAGTGGCGGAAGAGATCGGGTGCGGAATGTACGGTGAGGTATGGTGCAGGCGCCGATGGATCGTCGCCTAGCTGGAACCACAACTCTAGGGTTCTTAGGCTGGGGAAGGCAGCGATAGCATTTAATGCCTCGTAGTTCCATTCATTTGTGTCTGTGTGCGTGCCTTTGTGAGGGGGAACATCAAGAGATAGTTGTTCTAGATGTGATAAGCTTTTGCTAAGGTGAACAAGGTCCTTGACCTTCACAAAGACACCTGTTTGGCTGGACCATCCATGTATCTTTAGCTGTCGCAGAGTTGCACCAAACCTGGCGATTCGTTCTGGTTCGTTGACACGGTTCCAGCCCGAAAGGCTGATCAGCTCCAGCGGCGCCGTGATGCCATCTATATACTCGGCCTCGTGCCAATGTGATTTGTCGAGGACAAGCTCCCGGAGACCAGTCAAACTGCGGGCTATCAAGGGCGCCAAACAAGCCGGCACATCGTTGAGGCGGACCAGACGTGACCAGTCGAATGTGTAGGCCCAGTACTCCCATTCATAGCCTCGGCCGAGATAGCCTTGACAGTGCGGCGCTCCCTCGTTGCCCCACGGGTAGTCTTGCATGCCCAACTCCTCGAGGGGCAAGGGCCTTTCCTCGTTTGCGAGGTTTAGACCGCAGTAGAAATCGCCGAACATATCGGGTCCGAATGATACGCACCCGCCCCGCGGATAGCAGATGTCGATAAGAGGAAGCCTGGTGAGGTTGGGGCACGAGAGCAGCACCTGTTTGAGGACGCGCATCGTCTTGGGGCAGCGTTGTTCCTCGATGAATACGACATGGACAGAGAGGGTGCAGAGGTTCTTACTGCCAACCATATCGCGTAGAAATGCGCGCGCCTGGACGTGGGAATCCTCAACTGGATCACAAAAGAGCGATGTGTGCAGTCGTAACCCGGCTGGCAGCGCGGCCAGAATGGGAGTCGGGATAGGTAGAGTCGCTCCCACCTCGGAATTATTTACAGGATTAGAATTTACATGCCAGTGCAGATCCCTGAGCCCCGTCATCTCGGGCAGCATAGCGGCGAGGCGAGCGAGGATGTCGTCGGTGGCTTGGTTTTGGCGTAGGCCATGGTTGCGAGCGCAGACGCGAAGGGTGCGGACGGCTCCAAGCTGGCTGAGGCGGCCGACGAGGTGGAGGCGGTCGAGCACATGCGCGGGCTCGTCAAGGTCAATGCGCAGTTGGCGGTGCTGGACGTAGCGGGCTGACTTGTACAGGGACGAGCCGAGCGATGCCACTATTCGGACGTACTCGTCGGGGAGGAAGCTGAGGATGCGGCACACGACGGGCTCTGGCAGCTGGAGCACGGTTGGTCGTGCGGGGTCCAAGGGCTGTGGCTGAGTTGTGCGTCCTTGTTGATTGCGGAAGCCGGAAAAGAGATGGGATAAAGGACGATTTGGGGGCATGATGAGATTCGCATGAGAAATAATTTGATTAATGAAAAATGAAAGGAATAAAAAAAGAAAAAAGAAACTCCCACATGAGTGGATTCATATGCACGTCGCCGCAAGGGCCTCTTAGGCATATATGTAGAGGCGCCAACCAACAACTGTGGCTGAGCAGCACAACACAACACCATACCGCTGCATCACTTAAGAGTCCCTACCCTGACAAAGCCTGTGACTACTGCTAATCCTCCAGAGGAACCCCCCCCCCAACTTGATTAACGAGATCCTCGCCTAAGTATCGCGTTCTTGCTGCTTCAGGGACTATTCACCACGGTTTGTTGAAGCCGTGTAGATAATTTGACTAACCTTGCAGTAGGCAAAAAGAATGGAGGTTCTGGACGTCACATTGGCCTTGGCTGTCTCCGTTATGAATATATTGGCGTGAAATGAGTAGTGTATTGTCATTTGTTGAGCTGCCAGTTCACCTAATTGGTGGTTGCTAAGTGAATCTTAGATTAATCTCTGAAATTATTGTCATAGAAGACATGTTTCTGGGCGGCACTGAAACGCAAGTGCATGGTTGGAGGTTAGTGTACAGTGCATATATTTATGCACATGTCAATACTCCTGGTTATTTTCTATCAGATCGATCTCACACATGTGGCCTATGGCGCAATTACCTCTGACACCAACCCTCCCACCTATACAACAAAAATGAGTGCATGCCCACCCTAGGCTTCGATTCAACCTTTGACCTCTTCTTTAACGTATGCCTCCTTTAAAAGTACTCTCCCACAAAACTTGCTTCCATCAAGAATCACCATCTCTGAATTTCCTGCGGACAGATTGGGCGCAAAGGGGGAGATTGAAACCAGGCCAGCTAAATTTGGACTGGCCAATCAAATCCCTTATCGCCCGTGCGGGTCTCCGTGCTTCCGCGGTAGTGGAGCCTCAAGCTGCATTTGTCAGTTGACAAGAATCATGGTAAAATTTGTGGACATGTTGTTGTTTTGCGTATTGCTCCTTTTTACTAATCCGGTGAAAAGAATTCTAGTTTGATTTAACCTAATGATTTTGGGTCAATGGTGGCATCGAACTGAGGGTGGCGCGCGCATGGTGGGACTGGACTAACATTCACCGCTGAGCTTCACAATTCAACGAGGTCATTATGTTTGCTCAGCCGACATTGACAGCACTCAATACACCTGAGTGCGTAGTTAAACACTGGGAATAACATTGATCGCCAATCTATTCATGGCCATCAAAGTGATCATTATGACCTGACTTGATCCCATGCGTGACGCATGCAAGATATGTGACGAGTACTTCATCCAGTTGAGACAAGACCACCCAATCAGAAAGTCGCCGACAGTGTCTCAGTCGGCACCAGTATGAACCAAAGACGGGCGGTATCCCCCACTCCGAGTCCTGAATCGTGGGCTCTAGTCGAAGGAGCGGAGCCCTGGTTGTCTCTACCGCCGGGTTTAGGCTTGATAATCAAGCCGCGCTACCAGCAGCCATGGCGCCCGCGCAGAACCGCTTTTTCTAACAACCGCGCGCACTGTTGATCATTGAAGGCGCATCTTTTGTCGTAGTTGCCCCAACTAAACCGAAGGGCTGTTCACTAATATATATATATATCATCTTACTTTCGACATGGACAATTCTCATCTCATCTCCATCTTCATCCTCAACAACTCTCAAACAGTCTTCACTTCCATCTATCAAACCGCCCACAAAATCAATAAATCATGACTGTCACCAGCAGCTTCACCACCGACCAATGGCTTGCGGCCGTTAACCACCGCCGCAGCGTCTACGGCCTCAAGGACACCTCTCACGTGTCTGATAGCCGCATTGAGGAGATTGTCCAGAAAGTCCTTGCTGCTAGCCCTTCTTCATTCAACACACAACCCGGCCGCGTCACCATTGTGCTTGGCGAGAAGCACAAGCAGCTCTGGCAAGTCATCATTGACGCTGCCAAACCTGTTCTCGAGGCTGCTGGCCCTGGTGTCTGGGAGGCCCTTCGTCCGCGCTTTGAGGGTCACAAAAGCGCCTATGGCTCGGTATGATACATTCTGCTGCATATACGATCGTAAGCTAATTCAAAACAGGTTTTGTTCTGGGATAGTGGAAAGGCCATCGAGGAGGCTCAAAACACCCACAAGTCGGCTGCTCAGGTGCTGCCCCAGTTCGCCGAACACTCGAGCGGCATGACTCAGATCCTTGTCTGGACGGCTCTGGAGATTGAGGGCTTCGGGGCCAACCTGCAGCACTCGGGATCAATCCCCCCTGTCGAGGCCGCCGTGCGCAAGTTCGTCGGCGTGCCTGAAGATTACACTCTCAAGGCCAATCTCAGCTTTGGCGAGGAGGCGCAGCCCCACCCTGAGAATCCTGGAAAACTACCTTTCAGCGAGACTTTGAAGATTGTTAAATAAATGATGCTTTTCCTAATATTGTAATGGGGCTCTGGGCCTGCGTTATGCCAGCGTTATAGATAGATTTAAGTTATAGATTCAAGCCACAGCATGATTTGTCAAAATAGAACACTGTACTTGCATGCAATCTGTGAGAGACGCGATTTAATTTGCCTAACTTGATGGTTTATAGTCCGAGACTAACCCCTAATAGATACAATATCTAATGTTATTTTGTACTGGTTCCAACTGAATGTGCTCTGCTATTCTATGCTAAAGAGAAAAAGGCCCAATAACTCGGTTCGAGACTGCTCTCTAAACGAAATTCTTACGCCGCCATGGTCCTCACTTATCGAATCTATGATGGCAAACGCCACCATGGCGTATTTCTCGCCATTTTCTGTCGAGATTTGGCCTCAATCATATCAGCAATATCATGACTATCCCATACCCCTTCCCTTTTCCGAGAGGACCGCAGCAACGCTATTGATCTTTGCTGAATGCTAGGATCCAAGGAGAGCATTGACAACACAGCGATTCCAACGACTATGTTTGAGGTGAAGTTAAAATTCGGTGAATACTTGCACTGGTCCCAATTAATCAGAGCTTCAGCCCTATTCAAAACCTCTTCGCAGGCTTCGGATGCCTTTATCCTGTGTCGTGATAGCGTGTATAGATAGGCTCTCCATCCCGCTCTGTCTAATGATAGAAGCTGG
Source organism: Calonectria hawksworthii (assembly GCA_020975415.1). Taxonomy (NCBI): domain Eukaryota; kingdom Fungi; phylum Ascomycota; class Sordariomycetes; order Hypocreales; family Nectriaceae; genus Calonectria; species Calonectria hawksworthii. Next base: position 1,746,959 of record JAHXZK010000007.1, read on the forward strand.
ACACTATAACGGTCATGCTTCGAAAGGTGTTCCTCTTTGACTCTGGATCTGAAACGTTCAAATCGATTGTTCCAATTCTCAAAGTCTCGGGCTGTCCTGGCCATGTTGAGCATATGAGAACCGGCACAGGATGACACGTCATCTGGTTGGTCCACAAGTCTGCTTTGAGTGGCCTTTAGCTTTGCCTGGTGGGTGGCAGCGATGTGCTTCCTTTTCATATGAAACATGGACCTTGCCGCATGTTTGACCGAGGTAAATGAGTCCTGGTTGCCCTCAAGGCCAGGTTCAAGTTCTGCGCCAAAGTAGAGATCTGGCGCGATATCCGTGGCCGTGAATGCATGGAATTCGATGGCCAATGCAGCCAGCAGCGGCTCAATATCCCGAAGAAGACCTGGGAGCTGGCCTTGTCCAGACCTCCGGCGAAGGGAGGAAAATAGCTCGCTGCCAGCTTTGAGATGATGCACCGCCTGGGCGTAGCGGCCGAGGAGATTTTCAATGCACAGAAACGCCACGCAGCATATGAGAGCCACCTCTGTCTTGAGGACTGGTCCCTCCTCTGTCATCAAGGTGATGTTGCGGATGGCTCGGTTGTACTGTTCAATGCAGTTGGCCTCGGCAGCCTTAGAATATGCAGAACCGGTAGTGTCCCTCAAATGCTGACATTTGAAATATCGATGTGCAGCTGCGAGGGCGCAAATAGCGTATTTGATTGGTTGCAAAGAATGACCAAGCCGTAGGACATGGGTTTTCCAGAAGTCGGTTGGCAGCAATCCAATTTCAAACTCTTGTATGACACAGGTTCCGGCATGTTGATACAGCTCAGCCTCTTCGGGTAGCAGAGATGCATCCATGCTCAGGCTTTGAGGCAGGAAAACCCAATTACGCACTTTTCCCATGGGAATCATAGGCTGATAAGGTTTCTTCTTCTGGTTTGGTCTTCTTCGGGGAATGACAGGGTAGCCTTCACAGTTGAAGCCATCACTAGCGCATCTTTTGCAGTGCGGCTTCCCTTCATCGCACTTCAAATGTCGTGTTCTGCACATGTATAAGAAGGTGATCCACCGACCGGGTTCATTGAATCGTATACTCACTTGCTATAGACACGTTAGCGCATGAGATCATATGTACGTGATAGTCAACCTACCAGGTCACACAACCAGTCCTTACTCTCTTAACTTTGGCCCTCGTCCATTTCGTCTTTGGTTGGATGGTCTCCATTGTCATTTTGTTAAGCTTAAATCTGACAGAGGCTGGTCTCCACATGAAAAGATGGCAAACCCACAATTATTATATATGTTTTGTGGCAAATTTGCGCATAATTGTGATATTCACTTTTGAAACAAGCCGACAATGTCACAGGCAGTCCTGCATGTGAGACTGTGGTAGTTAAGACGCGTTGCATGAAATTTGGAGCTATTATTTTGATCTAGTATCGACTAGCTCGGGCATCTTTGGGGCTTTTTTGGGCTCAAATTTCATACAAGGTTTGTCGGTACACGCCGAATATATAATTGAGGTTCCACATAAATGTGTTTTCGGCCGTGCCACAGTCCATTCATCAACGCGGGTTGGAAAGCGACTGCGGCTACAACAGAAAGCGCTGAGGGCTCGTGCGCCCGTTCATTTTCCCGAGTCATTGTAGATTGTAGATGGAAGTTGTCTGCGAAAGTGGCCGAAGCGCCCTGGAGGACCGGGAGCCAAGAGAAAAGCTTAGTCGAAGGCGACTCATTGACGCCTACCCTGTAGTGCAATGATGGCATTCAGCTTTAACAATTTTAGCGCAAAAATGGAGACGGAATTCATAAATTGAATGTCTACAGCGAGTATCCAAACTAGGATTTCATAATAAATGAGAATATCAAGTGATTTAGGACATATTTCCGATGGATCAATGTGATACTAATACGGGCATCGCACATTTCACATCAGAGGCGGTTGAACTTCGCAGCAGTGTAAACCAAACTGATTTCTGCACTCTGTGTATGATGATCTGAGCATTTTGCATCAATCATCCAAGGAATTTTTCAATAGATGCTTTCCATCTTTATTATGCGCTTACCGCAAATCGGGCCCATCTCCCTGTCTTGAAAATGTTGCCGGTAAAAGCAGCCATTGCTCAGGGTAGCTCAGATTGGCTCAGGATAACTCAGGATAGCTTAGGCATTCACCATGAATCTAGTAATTTTAAAAGTTCAAGTTAGTCACCTAGAATTTTTGTTCTTCGTGGAGTTGTATCTATATTCGATGGAGGATTTTGTTTGTGTCCCGACTTAGATGTGAGTCGTGGCGCTGGTGTTTTGTTTTCGACTTGAGTTGAGGTTCTAAAACTGGTCCGTGTCGATGCCGAGACACTGGTTAGAAATCTGCACTACAACATCAGGCCACGAAGACAAGTGGCAAAAACCCCACCAAAAAAAATACATTAGGCATTATTTCTTGGTACTATTCTAAGCGACCTGGAGAGCGGCCACACTAGCTATGGCAGGGTTGAACAGATCCGGTTTGTCAGTTGTATGCGCAGGCGGTAGCGATATGCAGACAGCCTGATGGGGTGTATTTTTAGGCGTGCAACCCCACTGGAAAAATAAGAATCTGCAGCGGGATGGGATGCAACACGTAATTGCTGCTCTCATTGGTTGGTTCCCGGGCGAAGCGGACCCTTGTCCAGGGGGACAACAGAGGACGCGTACCCATGTCTTTTCTTTACGTGCTCACGACGGGTTTCCTTTGTGGGCAATCATGAACAATTGATTGGAAAATTCGCTTCGGAATTTCTTCTGTCGGCGTGTATCTCACTATCCAGCTTTTTTCCCCCGTGAGATATGGCTCGGAATCGTCGCGGGTAATTGATTCTGCATCAACTTGCGTCTCGGAGCCTTATTTTCCGTCATCTTATTTTAGCGGGCGCATCCGAGGAGAATCTGGCCATTCTCGGGCACCTTTGAAACGCCCGAGAATTAGCCTCGTCATTCTGACAATCAAGCCACGGTGCCTTCTCACCTGTCATCCTCATTCATGTAGATTGCTCTCTAGATCACCTGCATGCACTAACTAGCCTCGATGGCTTCGTCCGGCTCCAGCGATGCGGGCGAAAACGAGGCCATGCTGGGCTATTCCCAAGCAGAGTACAGGCCCAGAGTCGCCGCTCAGGAGCGGCAAAGGCGGCGCGCAGACCAGGGTACCTTTTTGAGAGTCATGATGGGGCTCTGCATCCTGGCCGTCATGTCGCTGAGCGGACTGACCTTTTACTTTTTCTCTCACGAGCAACGCCAAGGCTCTGGCTCTTTTCCAGAGCCTCAACACGATGATACCCCTGCGCCCGGTTCGGATCACACCACGACAGCGACCCCATCGTCGCCGCCAGAGTCTACTCCATCGCCAAGTGAAGATGCCGACGCATATCCGCACGTGCAATTGTCGCTGGAAGACCAGCTTGACTTGAAGACAAACTTTGTCATCTCAGACAAGCCAGCCACGCGCGAGTACGAATTCAACATTACGCGCGAGCTTGCAGCACCCGATGGATTTGAAAAGCCCATGATTTTGGTCAATGGCCAATCTCCAGGGCCTCTTATTGAGGCCAACACTGGGGATGTGATCCGCGTTGTTGTCAACAATATGATGCCAGCCAATAGCACGACGCTTCACTGGCACGGAATTGACCAGAGGAACAGCGTTTGGATGGATGGTGTCCATGGTGTTACACAATGCGGTATCCCTCCTGGCGAGAGCTTCGTCTATGAATTTAATGTGACGGGTCAGCGTGGAACATTTTGGTACCATTCCCATGTTTCGGTACAATACACCGATGGACTTTACGGGCCACTTGTGAGGTTTTCTTCAAGCCTCTTGTCGAACGAATTCCCTAACTTGATACTAGATTATTCATGACCCCAACGAAAAGGTCCCCCCCGTGGATGATGACAAGGTCATCATGATTGGAGACTTGTATCACACGGATGGCGAGACGGTGAGTCCCTTCAGCCAATTTCCTCCATAATTACTGCTAATATTTTCCCAAGCTTATTTCGGAATATCTGGGCTCTTCACCGTCATGGAGTCCAGACATGTCCGGAGTGGAACCTCCCGCGGACAATATCATTATCAACGGCCAGCATTTGTCAAACTGTTCATCCGAAGGCAAGAAGTCAGATGCAGGCCAAACCCATCACCACATGGCGGAAAAACTAGACGTGCCGGCAGTGACCCTAGCAAACTGCACTTTGGGATCTTTGTACTCCACTCGCGTCAAGAGCTCACAGACCATTCGCCTTAGAGTTATCAGCCACAGCACTTTTGTGCCGTACTGGTTCACTGTCGACAACCATGTGTTGCGGATCGTCGAGATTGACGGAGTAGAGGTCGAGCCGATTCTAACGACTCGAGTATTCATGAACCCGGGCCAGCGCTATTCGGTGCTCATCACAACGAACCAGCCGGCTGGGAAATACTTGATTCGTGCTTGGGCAGCAACTTCTTGCTTCCACATGATGGGAGCAAGTAGCACTTCAGAGATGGAAAACATCGGCGGCCAGGCTTCTGGCATGCTCCTGTACGACGATGTTGACGCTGACTCAGAACTCATCGGTCAGCCTTGGGATATCCACAGTACATCCAACGAAGGGGTCGACAACGAACCTTGGCCATCAAAATGCCACGACCTGCCATTTGATTTCCCTAAACCCATGAGAGAAATTGAAGCCTATACTGTCGGTGATTTGAACCATCATTACTTCAAGTATAGGATGGATGATTATGGAGTAACTTACCGAACCTACGTTAATACGGTATGTTGCCTTTGTCATTTTGTCTATTTAGGCCTCTGCTGACATATGATATAGTCAATTTATTCACCTCTCAAAAACGACGCCACTTTATGGAACGCCATGAGGCTGAACTCGTCAATCTTCGAGAGCAAAGAGAGCTTGTCCATGTCCACACTGGGAGATGGTCAACAAACCCTTGTTTCTCTGGACACCGAAAACGCGGCACAGATCGTTATCAATTCTGAAGAAATGATGATCCACCCTTGGCATTTACAGTGAGTTCTTTGCTGCCCATCACCTAGTTTTAGTGCTAACACCGGATTGCAGTGGTATGATTTGTGCAGAACCTAAGCCAAAATGATGCTTACAGGCTGACCTCAAACAGGACAAAACTTCCAAGTTGTCGGCTGGGGCTCCGGCTCTTACGGGGAGAGCCCAACGACATGGAACTTTGGCAATCCGATGCGCCGCGACACGATCACGATTCCCGGATACTCACATGTGGTGATCAGAATTCTTGCTGACAACCCGGGTGTCTGGGCTCTTCACTGCCACATCCTATGGCATGCCGAAGGTAAGCTGTGCGCGATTCTGCATCTCCGTTCAATCACTGATATGGGATCATTTAGGCGGTATGTTTGTCATGCTCATGCAGCAATTGGACAAACTCCAAAAACTGAAGTCGTCACCAAGTAGTTTTAGCCAGGGCGATAACATGATAGGGAAATTTTGCTCGCCAAAGCTGGCTTAGAGCTTCCTATTCTGTATGATTTGTGATTAGAAAATTTTAATGCTCTAGATAGCGAGAATTCTTATATGCACTGCGGAAAAACGTTGGTTGCCGTATCTTCAATGCCAGATGATCGATGCTCAGCAGTGTTGAACTTGAAGAATGTCTCAGGAATGGGTCTCTAATGAGGCTGCCTGAACACCGAGTGACTGCATGTTGTCAAGACTTGTACCCGGATCTACCGGATTTCTTTAAAACTGTTGTATTTATCGATACGGGACAATGTGACTTCACAAGCAATGAATTTGGGTCTCGGTCCCGACGTCGCCATCTCAAAATAGCAAAGCGTTCCCCTACTGCTTTATGCACCAACGACTAACCTTGCAGAGTGACGTGAACGGACCGATGAAGCCGAAGTCGGACACATTTTGTTTCGCTGAAATACGGGATGATGTATGGAGGATTTTAGCCTGATGCCTTTGGTGCCTGCTATTGGCTCTACGGCACCGGAATGCCGCGTCTGCCTGCCTAGCGGCTTATCTCATCGATCTGATAAGATCCTGGCAGGGTTCGCTTTAAAAGACGCCATCCCCAACAAATATTTCTTTCACAGAAAATGTGGTTGTGGCTATAAAAGCTCCAGATGAAATATTTTGTCATCTTGCCTTGATTATTTTCATAATGGCTCCCGGTAACGAAGAAATAGTGGTAATTGCCGACTCTACTCCCGCACACAATGACATCGAGATGGCTCAAATATTGGCTGCCGCTGCTCCGAGCAGCAAAAGTGAGACCGATCCTTTCCTAGTCGACTTCGCGCAGCCATTCGATGGGAACAATCCAAAAGACTGGCCTGCCGGTCGCAAATGGGCCGTGACGGATGTGCTCTCGGCCACGGGCTTCAACCGCATCATGGTGTCAACCATCATGGCCCCGGCTCTCCCGAGCATCGCCTCGGAGTTACACATGACTACGGCCGAGTCGGTCATGGCCATGTCCATTTACCTGCTGGCCACAGCCTTTGGGCCCATGCTCATCGGCCCGCTGTCTGAGATGTACGGTCGCAAGCCAGTGCTGCACGCATCCAACATTTGGTTCCTCATCTGGAACATAGCCTGCGGCTTCGCCAACACCAAGGAGCTGCTCATCGCGGGGCGCTTCCTTGCAGGCTTTGGCGCCAGCTCCATTTACGCGCTAGCGGGCGGCGTCATGGGCGATGTGTGGCGGCCCGAGCAGAGAGGCGGCTCGCTGAAGTACTACTTGGTGATTCCGCTGCTAGGTGCCGCCGTGGGCCCTATCATCGGCGGCTTCATGGCCGGGCGCACAACATGGCGTTGGATTTTCTGGGCCACGTCTATTTTTCAGGGTGTCATGATTGCCGTGTCCTTCACTGTGTTTCGCGAGACGTACGCGCCCATAATTTTGAAGAAGAAGGCCGAGAAGCTGCGGCGCGAAACCGGCGACTCGCGCTACCACACTGAAATGGAAGCTATGATGGCGGAGAAGAAGCTGTCAATTTGGAAGATATGGGCTACAACACTATCGCGCCCTCTTCGCCTTCTAGCCACTCATCCCATCATCCAAGTCGCTGCTCTCATTGAAGCCTTCAACTACGGTCTGCTGTACATTGTTCTGTCCAGCTTTGCAGACGTATGGACTTCACAGTATGGCGAGTCGGTCGAGATGAGTGGCTTGCACTACCTTGCTTGCGCCCTAGGTGAAATAGGTGGTTCGCAATTGGGAGGGAAGCTGCTTGACTACTTCTACCGCCGCCAAGCTGCAGCAGCAAACCAGTCCGGCACGCTGCCGGAGCCAGAGAAGCGCATCCCGCTCATGTTCCTCGGTGCTGCAACCGGACCGCTGGGTCTCTTCATCTACGGCTGGGCTGCTGACTACCGCGTCCATTGGGCTGTGGTTGACCTTGGAATCCTGTTAAACATGTTCTTCATGCAGATTAGCGGCATGGTGATGCAGGCTTACGTGATTGACTGCTTTTCTCAAGGACGCGGCTACCACACGAGCAGTGCCATGGCGGCGTCCCAGTTCCTGGAGAGTCTGGCAGCCTTTTCGTTTCCCTTATTCACACCGGCTATGTACCGGGCTATGGGTTACGGTTGGGGGAATACTATGTTGGCCTTTGTGGGGTTAGTGATTGGGGTGCCAATACCCATGGTGCTTTGGAAATATGGCAAAAGAATGAGAGAGAAGGCGCCCACAGGCTTCTGAATATTCGCCTCCGGGTGGGACGCGAGAGGTGCGAATGAGTTGTTGGCTTTGATACACCCAGATATCGTTGCAAAGCTTCGGACACAGCTAATACGCCCACAAAATTCTAGAATACAGAAGAATCACAAAGATTGAAAGTCATTACGAGCCTCACTATCGCAATTCCGTTCGAAGATTTTTAGAGACAGGTCATGACGGGGTTTTCGTTTGTACGGCGGGCCTCTAATAAAATTGACTCTCCAATAACTCTTGGAGAGTTGGCATGCTCTTTAGTGCATTCTCTCATAGATTAGAAGAGTGACACTGACATTTTCACAATTTTGGCACCCACTTTATGTTAATGTAAGTCACGTCACTTAATGTAGAGCCGACCTATTTGGAATGCCGTAAAGCCTCGTTAAGTGATGAACCTGATGACCCAGCCCAACCAAGGGCCATGAGGCTGCGCTCACTAAACGCTTTTATTCTTTCAGGAACCATTCACTGGTCTACAGACCGCGACATCAGACCTACGACAATATGAGTCACCCCTGTCTCAACTCCAGTTCAACACAGCCTCCCGTGTGCTAACTGGGTCCTTGCCCAAACTGAATTTGAGAAAAGGCATATGTTTTCTTTTGTACCGGTTCCTTATCTTCTAACTACTGTTCATTTTCCAACTTCTTACTATTCTAAACTCAAAAATGAACATAGGGAAGCCAATTTGGTGGTGTAATATCACTCAGCAGCTCAAGATTCCTAGCTATCCTAGTCGTTTTCTCACTTTGAGACAATTTCTCCACGCCCGAAGAGTTAGTAGGTGAATTATGACCCGTGTGCGTGTCCATCGAAAGCTCTCCCATTGAATTCTCCACCATCCACTGTCTCCGAAGATTGATGATTGCCCGATGCAGTGCCTCAGCAACAACATCATCGCTCATGCCTTGCTCAAATATCCAGTTATATGTCATCGTCGCCACCTCAGCGCACGATGCGTCGTTTACGGCCCAGAGAGTACCAATGACATGCCTGAAGCCGGCTAGTTGACACGCGCTGATCAAGTGAAGACTTTCGTCTAAGAGGGCTTCAGTTTTCATCTGACCTGTCCCGCATGCCGACAGATATGCCAAAAGTGGCCCGTTCTTATATAGATCCGTCTTGAATAGGCTCTCCAGAGTCAATGGCCCGTCTGCCAATATCAAGGAGCTCTGTGAGGGGTTTTCTGCGTTTATCATTCCATGCCCAGCAAAATGGAATATGCTGCAATTAATGAGACCAAGCATGACGTCCTTTACATGCGGTGTAGGCCGGACTGCTTGTAACTTCGCTGAATCGGCCATGGATTTTATCTTTTCCACTTCCTGGGCTACAAACTGAAGATTTTGCTGCCCGGGCGTGTTTTGCATCCCAACAATCATCATTTTGTTCGAATTCGAACTTTCCATCCCTTGAGCTGGATTCTGACGACTTCGAATAAGTGCTCGGACGGAAGAACTATACGATGAGATGGCCCGATCAAGAACTGTTTCAGTGGAGCCGCTGGAATAAATTCCAGCGGCATGAATAGGGAACTTTGCTAAGGCTCCCGTGAGAACCCAACATACGCGAGGCCAGTCGCGCGTTGAGGGTTGGCGTAAGCCCAACCCATCGAGGACCGGTTTTGCTACTGTTTCCCAAAGCCACTCTAACATATCAACATCCGTTCTCGCATCATGCAGTTGTGTCGTACGCTCCTCAATTTCGTCTATGCACAAAAGTGGTAGCTCTAATAGCCGTATCTGAGTCGTGTTGATTATAAATGCATCACAACGGAAGCTGCTGACATTAATCACAACAATGGATTGGCGTGGACCGGCCGCAGCCATCAATTCATTTGGCGTGGATGGGAGCAAGAAGCCTTCGAAGTTGGTCTTGTTGCGAATCTCAGACACAACTTCGTTGAATCTTTGCTCGGCATCATATCGCTGCTGTACTTCAGACTTCGGTGTTGAATCTTCATGTTCGAGTTCTGATTTAGATGTTGAACCAAATTCATCGCACAAACGCGCAAACTCGTTAGCAAGTTCTGGATGCTCCTTTTTCAGATCCAGAAGCTCTATGCGCTGATCCAGCAAAAGACCTGCTATAATACCACGGCCAAATTCTAGGAGTTGCAGGGCATGGTGGCTGTCTCTTCCCGCGTTCAACGAGTTTGCAGCAGCAAGAGATCCAAGTCCAGCAAAGCGCTTGAGTATGTGCTGCTGGTCAGGATGTCGTAAAAATCGAGAGCTAACAGATGGTAAAAGCCGCACAGCCTTTTCTAGCAGCTCGCTAGATTCCTCCCAGTTTTTGTCCACAACAGCAAGATAACCAGCAGCGCGACGAGCTCCGTCAATACGTAAGAATGGAGGGGCATTGGTGCAATCCCAGGCTTCTCTGAGAAACGAAATGGCTTCTGTGAGGGCCTCCCGCATACCAGTTTGTTCAAAAAGCGACCCCAGTCTCCTTCCAAGGCCAATCAACACAACCGCTCTGTCTATATTATCGCTCGGAGTCGCCTTAACCGCCTTCCGGCTAAACTCAATAGCTCGATTGAGGTCGATTGCTTCTTTGCTTTGAGCAAATCGAAGACTCAACCTGACTGCAAGGCTATGGAACAGGTCATGTTGAAACTGCCCAGTATCATCCATTACTCTCACAGCTTGCTCTAAGTATTCTATGGCCGTATCGAGGTCTTTAATGGTTCCTGCCTGCTCAAACCTAATGGAATGAAGCTCTCCCAATCTGCGAAGCTGATAGACACGACCCGAGCTATCGCTCGAGATAATCTCCAGGGATTGGGTTGTCATTTCAATCGCTTCATCGAGGAAATTCAGGTCCCCTGTTCGTTCGTAAAGGTCTCCTAGACAGCTGCCCAAGTTGTTCAGGATAGTTTCTCTATCATGAGTGCTAGTTGCCAAGGCGTTGGCGTCCATGAGGAACTTGTGACCCAGGTGCAAATCCTCTGTTGCTCCTAATCTGCCGAATCTTTCGCAAAGCCAGCTTCCAAGGTTATTTAGCCAACTTGCCCGACGTGGGTGATCTCTCTGACCAGCCTTTAGCGCCCTGTGCGTCATTTCGATGCCTTGGTTCAGATCTTCAATATTCCCAGTTTCCTCGTAGCGGGTTCCAAGCCATGTTCCTAGATTGCTCAATCGCCCGCTGATTTCAGAGTCTGCAGACATGTGCGCCTCGAGCGATTGCCTAGTGGAACTAATAGCTTTGTTGAGATCCTCCAAATTTTTCGTCTTCTCAAATCTAGCCCCAAGGGCAGTCCCAAAAGTATTGAGAGCAACACCTCGGTCAGGGTCATCTATTGGCATTCTCTCAATTGCACTGCTGATGACCTCAATAGCTCGTTCAATATCACGTTCCGAGGCAAGGCATTCGAATCGATCTAATAACCTAGTACCTAAAGTATGCAAGTGACCGGGGTGATTTGCCTGAGCTTCTCCCGAAATTGTCGCTTCTACCAATTCTTCGGCAATCTTTACAGATCGTTCTAGATCTGATGTTGTTCCCGAATGTTGAAAACGTCTATGCAAAGCCATGCCTAGTTGTGATAGCCTGTACTGATGATGTATGTGGGTCTGCGGTGTTTCTTGCAGTAGTGCATCATATGCTTCGACAATCGAATCAAGGTCAGCTGGGGCAGGTGCTTGATCATATCTATTTTCGATAAATCTTGCAAGCTTGAGCAGATTCTCGACTCTCTCTGGGTGGTTAATCTGTGTTGCTGTGATTATTTGTCGAGTGACTTCAATGGCTCGATCCAAATCAGCTATTGCGCCTGTACGCTCATATCGATCGTTGTGATATATTTGAAGATTGTTCAATAAGTCCACATGGTTCTTGTCATGAGCTGTTGTCATATTGGCTCCGGATGTGGTCTTTTCAATAGCCTGATTGAGGTCTTCCATGGCTCCGCTATGTTTGAACCTTGCGTTTAAGGAGGATCCAAGATTGAGTAAGGCTGTAGATTGTTGTGGATCATCATTTGGCATCACGTCGAGTGCCATTGTCATCGATTCTATGCTTCTATTGAGATCCGATATCTCATTTCTTACTTCGAATCGAGTGTGTAGCCAGTCTCCAAGACTGAGTAATCGGCGAGCTCGTTGCGGACTTTCCATAGGTGTAAGTTCCACAGACTGTTCAGCACACTGAACACCACGTTCCAAGTCATTTATGTCTTCTGTGCTGTCAAAGCGAAGAATAAAATACGTGCCAAGTTCATTTAGCGCATCCGCTCGATGAGGGTGGTCAATTTGCGCCACCAATCCTTCCAAGTTATCAATCAATGTATCAAGCCTATCCATGACTTTAATAGGCCAACAATAGGAGCAAAAATATCAAACCTTGGGAAGCAGCCAAGTGAGTTTCAGATAGTCAACGCAAATATGCTGTACCCAAAGGCCGTGAGAATGATGGCGTTGACCCCGCATTTGAGGCCTGAAATGGCTGCCTGAGACAAGGCGATCCCTTCCCCTGAACTTCATTCGCGAGTCCAGCAGCGGAGGCTATTAGTAAGCCCACTAAGGCTTTGCGTCTCTCTCATTGGATATTTGCAAAAATGTCATATCAGACAAAGGGCCAAAAATTGGACTGTTGCATCTCTGTATCAAAATAAGCGGCTATATTAAAATAGTCGTAATATCATGGAGCCTTGTTCGCGTTTAGCCCATAATAGTCAAGAAGCATTCTTCCTTCGGCTTCGGACTGAGATATTCTGCTCGACAATCCACCTGTTGTCACAGAGGCCTTGAGATAGACTCCTAGTTCGACACATCGTAATGGACATTGCCACTCATAGATTATTTCCATTGAAGCACACCTGCGAGAGCCTGTCAACCGCATCCTTGACCAAACTCTCCTCATTGAGCGTTGGGACTACTAAAATATGTTTTGAAAATGAAATGTTTCGCTATTTGGGGTTATTTAATTGGATTGAACGACAACGCCACGAGTTGGTAATTAAATATTCTCCCCCCTGTCTCACCCAAGCGTAAAATAAGACATGGAATAGCCCTTGACTAGGAGCTATTGGATATTCAGCGAGTAAATCATTGTCTTAGTGGTGCAGAATTCCCTACCCTCTGTAAACCAATTGCTAAAGCGAGGGATAAAAGGGAATGCAGTGTCTCAGGCAGAAATCTTATTGTCTTGTATATTTTCTTCATGGAGCGAGCCCTCAAGCTATTTTAATCTTCTACAATTAACTGAGCCATGCATACGCGCGTTGGTGTTTCCATACCAGAGTCGTACCCGGTCTTGTACTTAGCAGTGGTCACGTATTTAGCTAATATTACTCCAGAAATGACACAGGGGGAAACCCTTAATTAAAAGGCTATTTCCTTCTAAATTTCCACTGGCATGAAGATCGCCGGATTGACGTACACACCCATTCCGATACAGGAGGGTTTCCATTTGTACATATTGTGCCATCCCTCAGTTGTCGTCTCCTACCACAATTTCTAGTCTCCGAGCCGCAAGGTTCGTAATTATCATGACAGGTGTATCCTATACACTACTTCCCCGCCAGGAGAAAGATGAGGCTGCATGCGGTACCGGAGCTACCAGTCACGTTGATTTCACAGTTAACATACCCAAAATCTGGCCACTTCGCTCCATTACCCGCTCAAGCAGGCCAATCGCAATTGCCCTCTTCAAGGCTTTCAATTTCAGCCTCCTCAGCCCAGACGAGTGCCAAGGACAGCAAAACGCACACCATGTCAGAAACCATGGAGGCCGCACAGATTGGCTTGATGGGATGCGTGGGGTAGCCAGTTTTATCGTCTTCATCTTTCATCATGCTATCCTGCATATCAAAGGCGTCAAATGGGCATATAACGCCGAGGCAGATCAGAGCAGTATACTGCAACTTCCTTGCATACGACTTCTTTGGTGCGGTTCAGCCATGGTCGCCATTTTCTTCGTCGTCTCCGGTTATGCGTTGTCGATCTCACACCTAAAACTGATACATGCACAAAAGTATGACCAGCTACTCCGACGATTATCATCTTCGGCTTTTCGCCGAGCAATTCGATTATTTGTTCCTACCGCTGTAGCAGCGTTCCTTTACTATCTTTGTTTGGGATTCGGCCTGTTGAAAGACGTCAAACCGGACTCGTTTGAGACACAAAAGCTATTACAGGAGATTTATGACATGATTGACCCGTTTAATGGACCCATGACATTCAAATTCAACGATAGCCTCTGGACAATTCCCGTCGAGTTTCGCGGTTCTCTTGTCCTTTTTGTGACGCTTTTGGGTTTGGCAAGATTGGAACCACTGGCAAGATTGCTCATTCTCCACACCTTATTTTTCTTCTTTATGCACAGAGGAAGATGGGATATGTCATTATTTATGGCAGGGGCCTTCCTAGCGGAGAGCAACCTTCTAACTGAAAAAAGCCCATCTCATACTGAATCATTCGAGAGAACAAATGAAGATATTGAGACGGATGTTGAGAAGGTTGAGATCGAAACTACGCGAAATCAAAGGCATGGGAGACTCGTCCGAGCGCTCGGGAATGGCACTCTTGTTAGTTTATTAATGATGGGGGTGTATATGTTGTCATATCCTGAAGCTGGAACATCCCCATTTTACGACTGGCTCCCAAGCTTCGGTATTCAGGACACGATGCTGGCTTTCCGCGTACGTCTATCGATCGGAGCTGTTGTGGCAACGGCCGCGATTAGCTTCATGCCACGGTGCCAAGCTTTCTTCAGGACGAGGACAGCATCTTACCTTGGTAAAATATCGTTTGGACTGTACCTCACACATAACTTATTAAACCGAGTTCTTGGGGCACGTATTGTACATTTCATCTGGGGTATAACTGGTCGGGATACCTGGATTCAAGTTCGGGTAGGGTTTTTTATAGCGACTATCCTCTACATCCCTTTTGCAATCTGGGTTGCAGACCTATTTTGGAGGATAATAGATGTGCCATCGGTAAATTTGGCAAGGCGGGCAGAACGGTTCTGTTCTAGAAGTTCGTAACGTGCCCCACAATAGTTATGTTAGAAAAGCTGGGAGCTTTATCCGGTAAATGAAATATGCGTGCAAGCAGTGCAGCTAATCGCTAACATCTTTTTTCCCGGAGCTCTTTTTTAGTTGGCAATTGATGTGACGGGTCATATCCGAATAAGAGGTTGAGAGAATAAAGACTTGACCATCCGCATAAATAATCAAAATTGGCAGCGCTAGCGCAACTAAACACTTGTGGCTTACTTTTTGACGGTTTTTGGCTAGCCTTATGGTCAATGTGGGGTCCGCATGAAACAACACCTCAGCTGAACTCAGCTCCGGAAATTTCAATCCCCTCATCCTCAGCAACGTCCAGACACATCGCCCATCAAATGGCCTCCGATCGCGCAACCAGATTTGCCGATCTACCAGTCGAGATTGTGGAAGAGATCTGCTGTCAACTGTGTTCGCACTGCACAGACATATCTGGCTGGGGTCAGCTGCCATGTTGGGACGCACTCAAGGCCCTGTGCCTGACCTCACGTTCCCTCCGCGTAGTTGCACAACCGGTACTATATCATCACATTGAAGGGATAGGACTATTCAAGGTTATTCGCGCTTTGAATGAGCGTCCCGATCTTGCCAGCTGCGTCAGGCAATATACCCAGGAACCACGGCTTTGCATCTACACGGAGCCGGATGATGAGCCTGAATTTTCCTTGATTAAAAATATCGCCCGGGAGCTTCAAGTATGCGAAACGGATGATAGGTGGAACAATGAGCCATGGTCTCAGACGCTCTTGATCCAGATTTTGATTGCGATGGCAACCAACCTTGAGACGTTATACCTGCGGGTTGGTGACTCTGGCCCCTTCTCTATTCCCCAATGTACCGAATTGTCGAACAAGTTTAAACTCCTAGGTAACGTCGGACTCCCAAACCTTCGCTATCTCCAATTTTCGACGGATTGTGAATGGGGGTTTGAGTTCTCAAGTCCGGTGGTTGGTACGATTCTGCAAGCATCTCCAAACTTGCAGCAACTAATCTTCAAATACCCAAACCCGCTATCGGAGATGCCGGAGGAGCATGCTGCATTATTAGCGCAATATCCAAACTTGGTCCATCTTCGTGCTTTGGAATTTCAGGATTGCTGCTTCGATGATAATGAACACACACTCCAGTTTCTTGGCCAGTTGGTCGGGGGATCCCCTCATTTGGAGCACTTCCGTATCTACTGCCGGGGCCTGTACATTCCTCACGACATCCCTTCCGACCTCCCAGCGAATCGCATCCTTGGAATTCTAATGTCGCGCCATGAATCGCTAAAGAGTCTGGACATCAACTTGATAGAGGCTGAATTGGATACCGATGGCGATAATAAAAGCGCAATCGTGGACCCGGAAGTTCTCAATAAGTTTACGAGCCTCACGACTCTAAAGCTTGGCGAGGAGTCCTTCTGCCTGCACCACAGTGATTCTAAGATGACCTCTTGGACATGTCTATCATCAATTGTTCCCCAATCAGTGGAGAGCCTTGTTGTAAGACTGATCACAAACGACCATGCATGGAAAGACGTGGCCGAACTAGCACTACAAGCGGAGGCGGGGCGGTTTCCAAACCTCAAACGCGTCACAGTGTACGTGATTTTGGGGTCTATTGGGGAGCCAATGAGAGAGCCAAAACTTTCGGAATTTCAACAAAAGGCCAGGGAGAAAACGCAGCAATTGCATGAAAGCTTTGAAATGTCTCATATACGTCTCCATGTTGAGGAACAAAGGCAAACTCTGTATGATTGCGAGGAAAAAGTCTTAGGAGTCTTATAGATGGTCGTTTGTTCTCACCGGGATTAAACGATGATGCGGGTCAAGTCTGCCAGATTTGACGCGGTTCTCATGGTTCCGAATAGTGTGGAGGGCAATATCCTGTATATACTTTCCAATCTAACCTCTCCAGGCCTGATAAGGAGATTTAGCAAGGTGCTCGCAAGTTTGAATGATGTGTTTGGGTAAATGATTGGAGTTAATTATCCAGACAGATACAAATCGTGTTCACCGGTGGAAAAGTCACTGAGCTGCATGGGGGAAGCTTGGTATAAGGAAGAAAAAATTATTCTGCTTGTGAACAGTGCACGGCTTAGATCCATTGCTGAAAAGGGTGCCGCGCGACAACTCCAAAGGCGAGGCCGACGTAGTCGGAATTCGGCTCAACGGGGGGTCCGTTTTTGTTGGTATTTTAGGCCAATCAGGTGAATTGAGATCCCTGTTCGCAATTCTTCCTCGAATGAGGGACGGCGAATTTCTTATTAAGCGTTTTGCGGCAGAAGCTTGGATGTAGGCGAGACCGGGCGACCGGCACTTGGAAAAGCTTATTTAAGTCACCGATCTCCGTACCGCGCGGTTAACCACGAGCAAGCCGGTCCTTTTCTAGTCTTTGATGGTAGTGATATCATCACCACATCCACTTCACTCTGTGTTCAATACGGGACAGAAATCAAAATGGCTTACAAATAGTAAATTCTCAAGCTAGCAGATCTCTAGTGTGAACCAAAAATCAATACGAACTTCGCTAGAGGGATCGACTGAGATGCTCTGCGATTTGAGACGGACGTTCTCAATAGACAGGAGTCATCTGGGGGCTTAAAAGGGGCATGAATGCCTCGCAACAAATCCGCGACCTTGCTTTATCAGAATAGAATACACTGAACTCATTCTCTACTCCTAAGCATCTGGTTCCAGGTCGACTTTTCAAATATGCATCTCCTTTCTGTCTATCTACCACTGTTGCTTCTCTCTGGAGCCAACGCCTATGATGATCTTTTGAAGTTCAACACCACTCCTGAAGTGGAGACAAGATCTATCAATGACATCTACAAGGCCGCTCTGAAGGAAGGTGGCGTTGTCACGACCTGGATGGGCGGCGATGAGAAGACTCAGCAAGATTCGGTCAAAAAAGCATTCGAGGCAGCCTTTCCTGGAATGACTCTCAATCTTACTGTCGACCTTTCAAAATACCACGATGGCAACATCGACGAAATGCTTGCTGACAAGAATGTTTACGTGGACACCGTTGCCTTGCAGACAGTGCATGACTTCCCGCGATGGAAAGAGGAAGGGGCCTTGCTTCACTACGCGCCCCTGGGATTCGACAAGATTTATCCCGACTTCAAGGACATCGATGCAGCATTCTATGGCTACATGGGTCTCGCATGGCAAATCATCTGGAACACTGACAAGCTGAACGGAACTGGGCCTCAAAGCTATGCCGATTTTCTGAAACCTGAATTCAAGGGAAAATTGGCCTTGACGTATCCCAACGATGATGACGCTATTCTCTTTACCTTCAACCTTATGTAAGTACAGTGTTTCCTAGCAGAGAGAGAGAGATCAATTTATTAACTGTTGCAGCCTCAACAAATATGGAAAATCTTGGTTCGACAGCCTACTGCAGCAAAACCCCCGATGGGTGCGCGGTACCGCCACTGGCTCTACTCTGGTTGCTGACCCAAACACCACATATGTCGCCACATTTACCTCGGGTGTTGGACTCAGTAAGCCTCAGGGACCTCTCAATTTCACCTTCGCTTCATCAGACAACTTTGTCTCTTGGCCCCAGACTGCTGCCATTCTCAAGGATGCCCCGCACCCCGAAGGAGCCAAGCTGTTCCAGAACTTTCTGCTTAGCACAAGCTTCCAAAATAGCAGTGGATTCTGGAGTGTCAGAAGCGACGTCCCCGCGCCAAATGGATACCCCAGCTTCATCGATGTGGAAGGGACCAACCCTGATGCATTTGGTAAATTCATGGGTGACAGAGTCAGGGTGGAGAGGTTGAGATTTTGGTTCGAGTCCAAGCTCGGAACGGCACAAGGCCTCAGCCCACTTATCGATGATCTTTAAAAGATTATTCGTGGGGAGACCAAAAGAGTAGGTTAAGATAGAGTTCGTGAATAAGGTACGGAGGAGGTTTGGATGAATGCCTGGGGGAGCGTGGTTGACCAGTGATAAATTTGGGTTTCCTTTCTTTCTCCAATTTTAGAACTAGATTAGCAATA
Organism: Calonectria hawksworthii; assembly: GCA_020975415.1. Taxonomy (NCBI): domain Eukaryota; kingdom Fungi; phylum Ascomycota; class Sordariomycetes; order Hypocreales; family Nectriaceae; genus Calonectria; species Calonectria hawksworthii. The sequence goes on from JAHXZK010000007.1 coordinate 1,765,700, forward strand.
ATATTTACCCAAAATATATTCCTTGATGCATTTTAAATCTTGTTTTCAATGGTTGAGACAGAAGCAACATTCCTTCTTGGGGTAAAATTCGTCAAACCTAGTATTTACCCTACACGGCAGGTGAACAATCAAAGTAAGGTCTGGATGATTCACGTTGCGACTTTTTGTTTTATTTTTGACAAAAATTCATATTGCAATAAGAAACCCTTGTATTCTGCGAGGTAGTCATGATTGAAATAAAAAGCGAGCGAGAAACCAAGTTCAACCACATTCCAACCCATCCAAGCCCTACTCCGTCCTCGTGCAGCATCCTCCAGCTGGGATGATGTCCAAGAACAAATGAAAAACCCAAACTTACCTTTTTACTACTACCTGGTCCGAGCGTAATGCCCCAAAAGTGCATGGATGCTTCGCCCCGTGGCTGTTGGTTCACCCATCGGCCAACACTCCATGGCCCAGATGCCACCCAATTAGAAGTTCCCGAGGCCTGGTTGCTGACCCTGGTATTTCAACTTCGATTTCTGGGGATTGAGATACGCGACCACGCGCAGATTTCCCCCACTCTGTATAGAGCAGCCTATGTAAGTATGGAGACCAAGGCTGTTCTCAAGGGCCTCTCCATGACTGAAAGAAGTTAGTGCCAAACAGTACAATGACAGACGAGTCTAGGCTTGACTTACACAATGCCGTGCAGGCAATTTGAGTATCTCTCCGCACTTGACGGCCCTATTGGGACTTGCTGACGGCTGGTGAGCTCGTCTGTCAAGAATTCTTTCAGGGTATTGATGATTTGCTCATCGTTTTTCGCGTAGTGCCGCACTGGTATGTATATCTTGACTTTGGGGGCAGTGTCAGTTATTCTGAACTCGACATTGTAAAGAGTTCCAGCCGTCCGGTGGGTATTGTGAGGAAGTGGAGTCTCATCGGGGAGTCCCTCGGCGCCGACAAGGGCACCCCAGAGGCGTCTCAATTTCTCCATACCGAGATCTAGGTCGGAGCCCTTAAGTCGACCTCCAAGAGACATGGTTTCTCGCACCGCCTGGAAATCTGTTCTTCTGTCTCGGAAGTATATCTTTAGTCGGGACTTGTTCACCGGAACTAAATCCAGTGCCAGCATGTCAATCTCCAGTTTCAGGTTGAGACTTTGATGCACATAGTCAGCAAAAAGGTTGAATGGGACCAACGTCTCTGGCGTGCATTGCGGTGATGAGGTGATGGCATCAGCTATCACTTCTAAGTTGGACCGGTTGGTTGCATGGGCAACTGTCCCGGGGAAAAAATAAGCCTTGGTCGTCATTGCATTTTCTTTCAGGTCAAATGCCCAAAAGACTGTCGAACGATGGCCTTCAGGAACATCACTTGTCCAGGACCGGTTGAAGAAGACTTCAAAGTGGTTAAATAGGGCCGTGTCCGTTTCAGGAAACACTCTGATGAGGTGTCGCTTAAAGTCTGCGCCAGCTCTCCCATTGTGCAGATTTGAGGCGGTTCCAGCATCGAGACTGATGGGCTCGATCGAATAGCGAATAGTAGGGCGCTCTGAACCAGTGTGAAAGTCCCAGCTCAGTTCAATGGGTGTATGGTTGTCCGTCATGAAGCTCTTCCAATGGCACAACTCTGACTCAGGTGAAGCACCCATATAGGGGGTAACGAGATGCACAAACTGATGAAGAAAGCTGATTTGACTTTGTTGGCTGTATCCAGCACTGTTCAAGAGGGCTGACAAGGAATACCCGGCCGTCTTGATCCAATACTGTTGATGAGGACAAAAGTGTCCTGAGTCCTTTGCTTTGGCTGGATGCCATGCATTGGCTCTCTGAGAGAAGGGTGCTGTTCGGATCATGATGTCAGACCGAGCTCTCCAAGTCAAGTTGTCCTCGTCACTGATTATAAAGTCATCTATCGTAGATTAGAGGATGTCTTTATAACGACGTGCCACATCTCCGAGGTGGCCCAGGATGACCCTTGTTTTCCCGTCCTCCCGGTGAAAACGGACAGTGGTATCGCAACCCCATGTCCTGAGGGGGAGGGGCAAGAAAAAAAGCCTCTAGGAAGGCCGGGACCAAAGTTACGTAGGCCTGCGTGATGGATGGATGGATGGCCTTTCTCGGCGGAAGGTATGCATCGGCTGTGGGCTTAGGCTTCTGACTGCATCGGGCAAGGGATGTGGACACCGCGAATTTATTCTCCTGCAACAGGGATGTGCGGCATCTTTTAGGGCGCATACGAATTTCAGGACGCTAGCGCAGCATGCCTGGTGTGATTCATCATCGCCTTCCTCCGAGAGTTCGGAGCCACCGCAGGGCTGGGCAGAAGCGATCGGCCCGGCTGCCGTGAACCAATAAGATTTTAAAGCGACTTCACGCAGCATGTTTGAGGAAAGGATCGGGATTATTCAGGGATTATTACAGCGGGTTTTTGATGGTGTGTAGACATTACATTACTATTCTAACTCTAAGCCTCGGGCACCACCTCGGACTCGGGCGTCTTATACTGCCTGGTAATGATATTCTCCTTTTGTTGCCTATCAACGCCCAGCCACAGAAGGTCTGGCCGGCTGTAGTGTCCAATAATGTCGATAAAGCCTCGCGTAGCTACAATCTTAGTCAGATCCAGATCCGCGTAGACCAGACCTTCGGTATCAGGGCTGGCCAGCGGCTCAGTCAGACGACGACCGTCAGGTGCAATGACGCAGCTGTGACCACCGCCGGGCTTATAGCACGCAAGTCCCTCCGAGGTCTTGAGGACGTCAATTCCCTTTTGCGTGCACACGGATGTGCAGTGAAGCACGTAAGCGCTGCTCTCAATGGCATAAGTCTGCGATAGGTTCTGGCTGCCCTCAGCCGTCATGCTCCACAGACCCGGGTGGTCGGGCCCGGTCGTGGGGTCAATCGGAGGCCACATGGAGATGTGGATTTGCTCGCCCTGCGAGATGCTGTGGTACTTGAGGAGCGGCTGAGTGTGTTCCCAGCAGGCGAGGGCGCCCACCTTGATCTTTCCGTGCTCGGGGCCGAAGTCGACCTCGGCGACGTTGTTCAGGTCAGCGCCCGAGCCGTCACCGAAAATGGTGCGCTCCATGTGGGTGGGCTTGACCTTTCGGCGGTGCATCACGACCTCTCCCTGGGGGGAGATGATGGCCTGCGAGATGTACACGCTGTGGGAAGGGCTCTGCTCGGCGAAGCCCAGCACAACAGCAATGGAAGAAGCCTTGGCAGCGGTCTTGACGGCGTCCATGGCCTCTGACTCCAAAGGCAGCGCATTGTAGTTGTAGATGGTCTGGAGCTCAAAGTCCACAGGCCGGGCCCTGCTGGCGTGTCAGCGAAAGCGAGCTCGGGCAAAAAAAAAAAAAAAAAAAAAAAAAAAACTCTATTGGACAGCAGGACAACGTACCAAATCCACGCGGGATAGCCAGGGAGCCAGCACTCGGAGAAGGCAATAAGCTTGGCCCCGCCTTTTGCGGCTTCGGCAATGAGTTCGCATGCCTTCTTGACGGAGGCTGCCAGATCGAGATAGACAGGCTCGGCCTGCGAAACGGCCACTCGGATTGGTGCAGCCATGGTTGCTTTGTGTCTTTCGGGGAGGAGCTCGGTGAGAAGTTTCAAAAGCGCGACGAAGGAAGGGTCGCAGGATTACGTACAGTGTGATACCGGCTTGGATGGGGGATTAGCATCTAAATAAAAACATGGTGGGGGTTGTTGGCTTGACGCTTCTCTCGTGCTGTTGGCCGCACCCTCGATTCTCCTTTTACGGATCCGACCGGAGGTAACCCCAGCGCCGTCGCGGGGCGCCCATCCTCCCACGTCTATTGTGTAACTTGCTGCGCAGCGTAGGAAGCAAGCCAAGACCGGGTAACTGGTTCTCTCAGCATCCGCCCGGAACCTTGCTCGGAGGGGGGGGCTCCCTGGCAGACGTGCTGGGGAGGCCATTGGCTTCTTTGCGCCGCCGGTTTATCGGACTTGAAGGTTATCCCGGCTTCCCCACGATGTGCCTCCTCCGGGCCCGCCAAAGAACCGTGGTCGTAAAAACGCCCAAGCCACCTTCCGTGACGGGCCTTCGCTTACTGTTCCTCGAGGATTCGGAGGATGAGTGGGCCACGTAACGGCTTGGAAGATGCGCTAGAAACATGCTGGCACTTGTCAAATATACACACGGAAGGATCCGTGCATGCCAAGGACCCTGGTGGCCGTCTTGGCTGTGTTGAGCATGGCCAAAATCCAAAGCCAAGAATGGGTAGCACTGTCCCCCCCCTGTTGAGAGGGCCGTCTCCGCCCACCACCAGAATGGTCGTATCGACAGACGGCTCGGAAGTTTGAAAAGTTAATTTTCGTAATGGGCCGTCAAAACGTCTGATTTCGTCGCGCTAACCCCTGCCAACCCGCATCCCCAGACGGTCCCGCCCGTTGGCTGCGCATTACCCGCAATAAGTGCAACCTTCTCAGTCAATTGCCTCTCCAGCCCAGCCAACCTCGCAGTCTGGCCCCCATGCGGCAGCAGCAACCACTGGTATCAGCCGTGCAGGAGCCTCCCCCTGGATTCATTAATGCCGCCGGGTGGACTGCCATGACCCGTTGCGTTGCTTGTTTTGGGCAAAGATGCAACGGTTGACGACGTCGCGATTGCAGGGTTGACACTCTGCACCTCCATCCGTGCCGCGAACCCGTTTGGCATGTGCAATGGGGACCCAGAAAGATGTAACAGACATGCTGCATGCCGTATGCATCTTTATACCGGGCCCTGCAGCGGCGAACCGGACGGCACCCACGTGTGGTTCATAATCCAAGCCGTCGCGTTCCCCTGGCCGGACCAACGAGAGAACTGACAAAAAAGGATTCCGCAACTCATCTGCATGCCGCTTGCATCTCACGGTCCTTTCTGCATGTTTACGCCCTCCTTCCAGCCACGATGGTCAAGACGGACCCGAAGCAGATTGCTGAGATATGGGTGCTCTTCGTCATAGGCGCCTTTATGATCGGGGCGCGCATCTTCTGCCGCACCAAGTTGGTAGGCTATCGAAACTACCAGCTCGATGACTACCTCATCTTGGCTGTCGCCGTGAGTACCAGCTTACATTCCCGGACAACGAACGAACATGGCGTCTAAACTTCTTCGTCTCAACAGGGCATGTGGACGGCCGCGCCAGTCATCGGCCAGGTCTTTGTGCAGGTGGCCGAGGGACGACACACTTCGGATCTGACGTACGAGGAGCGAAAGAACATGGGCGCTGACGATCGCAAAAAATGGGAATACGGGTCGCAAATGTTTCTATTTGGGCTGTCGGGCTATTTCATCATTCTCTGGACCCTCAAGTTCAACATGGTGTGCTTCTACGGCCGCGTCGTCCGTGGCTTGTGGACCGAGAGATTTGTGAAGCCCTTGATGGTCATGGTCATCCTATCGGCAGTTGCCATTACCCTCACACTAGCTCTCACATGCCGCCCATTCAATCACCTCTGGCAAGTTTGGCCAGATCCTGGAGGTATGACGACGTTACTCAGCATTTCCCCTACCGACCGACTGACAACGCGTAAAACAGCTGTTTGTGTACCTCAAAACATTGTTTTCTTTGTTGTCATTTTAGTCTTCAACCTCTTTACAGATGTGTGCATCATGCTGGTGCCAATTCCTGTATGCTTCCAGTCCCTGCTGGGAAAGGTTTACAGCCACAGACTAACACCATTGCAGGTACTACTGGGTGTGATCCATATCAACCGCCTTCAAAAAGTCGGCCTGTACTTCCTATTCAGCTTGGGTTTCTTCTGTATGTTTGCTGCTGTGCTTAGATTTACTCTTATTTTCAAGGTGGGTACACGATCCAAACTCAACGCCTCCATACCTCACATTCGCTAACAACACGTACAGCTAAATCAGCGCGGTGTATCCGCACTATGGTCTCTCCGGGAAGACTGCGTTGCCATTTTCGTCGGACAGGCCCCGATGGTCACCCCCATGTTGAAACGCCGGTTCTGGGTCGAAGCAGGCTACGCATCATCACATGCCGGAACTTCCAGCCACCTTAATCGCGATCACTATGTCAGGAATCCGGGCGAGAGCCATGAGCTCAGGTCGAAGAACACTACAGGGAAGCCAAATGACCCGTACTCCATGACTACGCTTGGCATCGAATCAGAGAGCCAAGAGGAAATTGTCAGGAAAGACCTGGAGGCTGTGGCGCAAGGCTCGCAGCACCAAAAATTCCACAATGGAATTCTTGTACAAAAAAGCATCGACGTGCAGGGGTCAGATGGGACATATAGAAGCCCTCCGGACCCACGCTGGTAGTACGTAATAAAGCCGGCAGAAAAAAAAAGTCTGGCAAAGATAATAATACTACATGATTTTGCAACAATCGCATGTGCCGCAGTTGACAAAGCACACTTGACGCATCCCGATAACGTGACAGGCCGATCGCAATGCCAAAAAAGCCCATCGCTACACAGAAATACGGCCCGATGAACTGGTTCACATCTGGGAAAGGCAACTCCGGTCGCAGATCCATCGGTGCAGGAACGGGCGACGAAGGAGTCTCCGGTTGCATCTTGGTCCTTCGGGCACAAGATCGGGAATGGGGAGAGTTCACGATTGCCCGGGCTAACCGAAACGGGCATGTCAAATCCGCGTTACAGCTTGACCAAGGTTTGTCGACGGCTGTGCTACTCCTGCGAGAATCACCTCACGGGGCGCTAGCTCCAACTCAAGGTCCGCCGAGGAGCATCCGCAGTAAGGAATGATCCACTGTGCCTCGTTTGCTTTTGAGTTGTCACCCGCAGCCCACGCAAATCCTATAAATCCTATCGGCGTTGCCCCTGGGCCGGGCGGTGGGGGGGCCGGGGCGAGATAACCCACCGTTGATGCTACCTGCAAGGGACGGTCCGGCCTCCGCTAGGGAAGGGTCCCTCGCACAGACACTACCTCGCACGCCATTGCCATCGAGAATGGGAGGCTAGAACCTCCAGAACTCGCCGGCGGGTGGGACCATTGTTCGCTGCGAGGAGAATACCAAAACATATTACCGAAAAATTTAATTTTCCGCCCTCGTGCCGACGCAGAGGTAAAACTAGCAAAAAAAAAAGCCCTCGCTGAACCTGGTCGGTTGATGTTGAAACAGCTCCTTGGCTGTTTAACTGGCTGATCTGCATTAGTCCGTGGGAGTAATTCCTATCTTGACATGTGACTGGTGCGTGTACCTAGACTGGTTGCCACGACCTGCCGCTTTATCCTGCACATTGAATTTAAGTAAACCTCATCGGCTTGCAGCGGTAAAGCTCTCATTTCCGGCGGCCAATTTCGACTGACAGCTTCGATTCATCTTGAAACAATTTGCGGCAACAATGGATCCACTACGAGAAGATGCTATCCACAACCAACGCTTCGTCAAGGTTGTTTGCATCGGAGCTGGGGTCTCTGGCTTGTGCCTCGCTTACAAGCTGCGCCGATCTTTTGAGAATTACTCTCTAACTGTACGTGCCGTCTCCTTTCAAAAGCTTCACGATACTGATACAACATGGGTAGATCTACGAGAAGAACGCTGAAATTGGTGGCACCTGGTATGAGAGCGTATACCCCGGCTGTGCCTGCGACGTCCCAGCGCACAACTACACGTACTCATTTGAGCCAAAGGGAGATTTTACTTCGGTCCTTGCTGGCTCAAAGGAGCTTCGTGATTATTTTGAGGGATTCGCTACCAAGCATAACTTGCACAAGTATGTGAAGACGCAGCATCGCGTTACCGAGACGTCGTGGAACCCTCTCAAGGGCCAGTGGGAAATCACAGTCACGGACCTGCAGTCCGGAGAGACAACCCATGACTGGTGCCATATACTCGTACATGCGACGGGCTACCTGAACAAGCCGGCATGGCCCAAAGTAGAGGGACTTGACAAGTTCAAGGGCATCAAGCTCCATAGTGGCGCATGGGATGAAAGCGTCTCACTCGAGGGCAAGAACGTGATCCTCGTAGGATCGGGTGCGTCCAGTGTTCAGATTCTACCAGCCATTCGGTCTGTAGTGAAGAGCGCAAAGGTCTTTGTTCGCACACCAAGATGGACGCTGCCCTCGGTCAACTCCAAACGGGGCAAGTTTTCCCCAGAGGAGCTGGAAAGGTTTTCCACCGACCCCGAGGCCGTATATGATCTTCGACTAGAGAATGAGCGAACCCTGAACAGTTTCTTCAGTAAGCAAATCGAATTCTGGTTTCAATTCATTAAGTGCTAATACAGGATAGCCATGTACATGAAAGGCACAGTGTTGCAGAACCAAGCCAGGAAGCATTTGCAGAGCGAGATGGAAAAGCTCATTGACAACCCAGAGGTTCGGGAAAAGCTCGTCCCCGACTTTCCTGTTGGTTGTAAGCGCATCTTGCCCTCGGGCGATCAGTTTCTTTATGTGAGTCTTGCAAATTCATCGGCGCTACATTTATAAAAACACGAGACTAAGACGGCTATATAGGCCATCAAGGAAGATAACGTGGAAGTTGTGTACTCGGGAGTGAAAGCCTTCACCGAAACCGGATGCATAGCTGAAGATGGCCAGGCTCACGAAGGTGATGTGATTATCTGCGCCACTGGGTTTGATACCTCCTTTGTGCCACGATACCCCATTCTATTCAAGGGACACAACCTCCAAGAAGACTGGGCGTCTTCCATCACGGGATACATGGGTGTTGGAATCTCCGAGTGTCCAAACTCGTTTACGCTTGCTGGGCCCTGGACCCCAATCTCCAACGGCCCAGTCATTGTAGCAATTGAATCGCAAGCCGATTTCGTCTGCTCCTTCATTGACAAGTACCAGACAGAGCCCGGAATGCACAGCATGCACCTCAAGGCTGCTGCTTCGTACGACTTCAAGGCCTACGTTGCTCAAGCGACCAAGAAGATGGTATGGTCCGACGCCTGCCGCAACTCGCACAACATCCGCTCCAACTGGGGGCAGCCCTCCATCACGTGGCCCGGCTCCACGCTTCACTACTTGGAGGCCATACGGGAGCCGCGGTTTGAGGATTACGAGTTTGAGTACAGCGGGAATCGGTTCGCCTGGATGGGCGACGGCTTGTCGCAGACCGAGTGGGATCCCACCGCAGAGCTGGCGTACTACATTCGAAACAGCGATGATGGAAGGCATTTGAGCAGAGAAAAGAGGCGCAAGGTCATGTCAAAAAGCGGAACGCAGCCTGCGAGAGAACTGCACAGACAGTCGAAGCTTTCTACCGCTTGAATGGATATTGGGCGTTTATGATAGTATATATGTGTTGTTTTGCGGATATGCCCTTGGGAAATTAAATGATTTGTTTTTTGAGAGCTGCAGTGTATTATCCTAGCAATTTCATTTTGATGACACCATCATGTAAATGTACCGCCCAAGTGACGTTCAATTACTGTACGCCAAGGCACGAGAGATTGCCTTCACTATTGCTCTCATCGATGCGTTGTATTGAAATCGATCATCAAGATTGACAGGAATAATCAACTCAGCATTAGATGTTCATTCGCCCTTCCATTGGCAATTGTCGGCTTCTATGCTGGCCTATGGTCAACTTTTCGACAGCTCAAAGAATGTTCAGTCCAGAGTGGCTTACCGGTTTTTTGGTGTCATCTCACCTTGGCTGTGCTGGCTCAACGTCGCGATGAACGGGTCTTTGACGCAGCGATAGTGGCAGGTCGAGGTTGCTTTTCAACATCCGGTACTCTCTCCTCTTCTACGTTTCTAGTCCTGTGAAATACTCGTTGAAACCATGCTCCTGAGTGCGTCGATGGCCTTCCATATAACTCGTCTTCCCTTTGCTTCTGCCTTTTCCACCGTTTCCATCTCTTGAAGCACGCCCATATTGCAACACCGATGAAGAAGGTTCCTGCAATACCCAACACAACAATGCCTGCAATGGCACCACTGCTGATGCCGCCGTTTAACTTGTGCTTGGCAATAGAACCACCAATACGCAACAAAGAACGCTTCTCTGTTGCTACAGCAGACAATATATACGCCATTGAGAACGGCAAAAAGCAAAGTCGAGGGCGTATTAGCGGTTTGTGCCACAGCCACACGACCCGGAACAATGTCGAGAGAGTGTAGAAAGTGAGGAAAACAAGTAGAGGCTCGCAATTATCGCAACAGTGAGCTATTTTATCTTGGTGTATCGAAAGGTATTTCAATGCAAACATGCACAACTACGTAGTGATTACTGTGTGTGCCAACCATCGCAAAAATCGAACTATGCTGCTGGCCGTGGTTAACACTGCGCCGCGGTCGCTGCAACGCAACCACTACTGCAACCATGCTGCCTTTTCGCCTTGCGAATAATATGCTAGAGAAATTAACCCGAGGTAGGATTATGTGCGCCTTACCATGGTGCTGACGTGAGACACAGTTTCGCGCGCCTGGTACGCGGACGAGGCTACAGCCTGATTCTGCGCTACATGCACTCAGCGGCGTGACATACCCCAAATTCATAATGCGCGCTAGAATCCTGTAGAGACGAAAGGTAGGAAGGTCTCTGAATGATATCAATCCGGTAGGGAAGCCAACGAACCAACCTAGCCGAGCTCAACAAGGCTGTCCTCCTGTAGCAGATGAAGATTCCGTTTGTGAGAAGGCTGTGAGTAAGGCTTGTATGGGACATGGTTGTAGGGCACGCGAGGTTATTGCTGGGTATGAGGCACCTAAGAAGTACGCGGAAAAGGACAAGCACAAACAAAGTACCCATATCCTCATCCAGGCCGAGTGATAAATTGGACAAGATAGCGCCATCAGGTGCTAGCTAGCCTCAGCCACTTAGTACAGACCGTCATAACTTCCTATCACTCGTACTGGGTATCAATCTCTTCATTCATCAGATCTTGCATAAAATCAGCCACACACGTGAAGCTTTCCTCGATAGCTTCAGCGATGGTAGAAAACTCTTCCCCGAACTCACTGTCGGACATGGCTTTGGCTTGCTTGATCTTGGCCCCAGTCTCGGATAGCGCTCGTGCGGCTTGTGGAACGAAGACGTAGCAAGACTCAAGATCTTGACCCTTGCCGGCCGCGCCTTCGAGAGCTTTTCGAACAGGCTCGAAACCGTCTTTCCAAACCTTTTCAAGGACGCTGATGATGGCTGATTTCTGGGTTGCCAGCTCATCGCTATCTCCATCGTATTTACTGGAAATGGATTTGGCGGCTTCCTCGATGCTTAAGCATGCATCCTTAATCGTGCTCCAAATTTCGGCCCCGCAAACCTCTATGTTCCAGCGTTAACGGATTCTCACAAGAGGACCCTTCCCGTCTTACGTTTATCGGTCTTGTGACTGTCGGGGTACTTTGACAAAAATTCGGACAAATCGTATTTTGCCTCGCATTTCTTGAAAAGTTCAATCATTGATTGAATAGACTGCTCCGGTGTGTCCATGATGTCGTTATAGTGATGTTTTTAGATTAAGATAGTTGTTCTTGATCCAATGAGTATTGGTTTCTGGCACAGGGGATGCGGGGTGCTGGCTAGCTCGAGGTTGTGCCCAGTTGTTCGTACACCAAGAAAGAAGGCGAATATGTGATCTTCTTATACCAATTTGGAACCAACATCTTTGTCGACCAGGCTTGACTGAGGCCTGCCCATTGGACTCTTTCCCCACTTTAGACACGGGAAGTCGAGGAAACGTGGTCCAGTCAAGCGACAGCTACACAGCCGCTGTTGTTGATATGCGGCGGCCTAATCCACCCGACTGAGACATACATATACCCATATATTGCGGAGAATGTGCATGAATTTACTCTGCTCGGACGAACTTAAACACTGCGGTTATTGCTATACCTATCTGGGGTCAACGCCACGGCGTGTCGATCAATTCTCTAGCAGTTTATTGTCATCTCTCTATTCGAGATCGGCCATCTTCATTCGCTGTTACCAGCGGAACTACTGCGTTCTTGCATTGTTTCATCCTCAACCGTCCCGTGTCTGAAATTACCGCACTAGGGTCACAATGCAGCCCGCGGCGCTTACGAGCTTGCCCAGCCTAAACTTGCGTGAGGCAAGCCCATCCCGATGCACCCGGCAGAGTAAAACATGCCGAATATTTTCGGCCATAGATTGCCCCGCCAATGTTGAGCCTGTTGATCAATGCATGCTCTATGGCCAATTTTCCGGTGGCAAGGCTCATCACTCGCGGTGGTGCTAATGTGGAACAGGCCAAGCGTATCGCCTTGGTTGTGCCAAGGCAACAGTTGACTGAGTCACGGACAAAGAACGAGCCAATCAATAAGTGATATGTCCGTAAGACCTCTTTGCCCAGCTAAATTTGGTGGAAAAAGAGGTCACTGGAGTACAAGTGGCGATGTTGTATTGATGAATGCAATGACTCTGTTTGTCAATGCTACCGCGAATATACTCTCGTTTATTAGAGAATCTCAGCCGACCAGAAGTAGCACCTTGTAACTCGAGCTGTGTGGGGCTGCTGCGGAAGTGTTGGCTTGGCACAAGCAAAAGGACATGCAGGAAAGGAAGACGCTGAGAAAAAGAAGACGCTGAGAGGATTTGTGATTACACATACGACGCGGAAACTGGGGGGAATGATTGAATCGCCAGGCAACTGGTGCTGTCTTGCTTGGTTGAGGCAAGCTGTGGCGGCATTATGACGGCGCGTACTTGCCAGTGCATTCAGCTGTGTTGAGATCCATCTCGGTTTCAATATGCCAGAGGAAGCCAACGAGGTGGCAGTAGGAAAGACCAAGGTTAAACCAAAACCTCATCTATGGGATGGATAAGGATTTGGAGCGAGTTGCCACTCTCTATTGCATCTCAATGTCAGTTCAGCTTCGGTGGATATCATGATGGCTTTGAAATCAACAGCCACCACCCGCTTCCAGTGGGGCCCAAAAGAGGGGGTGACAGGAATCAGGAACATTTTCAAGAGATTCTCAGCTACAACAGAGGTCCCATATGCGCACAACCCACCTTTATTGAACTGGATATTGTATTTGAAGCTTTTCACGTCAAATATTTCAAAGCAAAGCAGGATCACAGGAACGTCTTGGACGCGAAGTGATGGCTTCTTCAGTTGGTTGTGGGTCCAGCTCAACAGCCACCTGTTTGTCCGCAGTCGGGCTCGGAACTTTTCCATCCTTCCGGTGGAACCCAACGTAGTCAATTCAGTGGAGTTGGACATGATGGTTCCTACCAGAATACCAACTTCATGGACCCCACGGGGCATGGCTGGCAGCCGACTTGCCTGATTGGGGACCAACTACCGTCCCAGGCGATCCGCCCATCGTTTCCGCATGGCCACTGGCAGCATTGGTTGGATCCAGCCGTATCTTAGAACATGATCGACACATGAGGCTCTACGAATATCACGATTGCAACGGATGGCAGTCACTTCTCGTAGCCTCGATGAAGCCAACTGTTCATCTTGCTCTTGCTCCTCCGAAACCGGCTGTAAAAAGATCAACAAAAAAAAAATAAAAAGGAGTCAGGGTATGCAGAGAAAAAAAATTGACACGCCTTTGTTTCTTTTTCTCGCTTCCATATCCGTTTTGGAGACGTTTCACGGTGGGCCTTGATGATGCCGATTGCCGATGAAAATACTACCAAAAACTGGCCGAGGCTGATTTGAGTGGCGGGAATGTTGCTGATGTAATGAGAGTTTCGTCATTTCTCATTTTCCGAGGGAGCAGCCTTTGCAGATTCCATGATCCGATCAGATCTCCAGGGTCGCACATGGTTTTGGCGATCGGCACTCGGAGAGAGGCAGCAATTGAACGTGTCAACAATCTTTGCTCGCCGCAGCTTTGTGCGACGGCGGGTTTTTCGTGCCGGCCGGCAATTCATCCCCGGTCGTTTCTTTTTTTTTTTGTTTTTTTTTCTTCCAATCTGGCCCTCCCTGTCGTGCATCGTGTCTGCTCACATGACTTTGATCCCCCCGATGGAATCGTCAGCTGAACAGGGCAAGGTAGGGCGGCGGCGTGAAGGATGGGATGGGTGCTCTCACCCTTTTGGCGGGGTAATTCAACCATCTCGTTCTGGCTAATCCATGGCCTTTTTCTTTAGTGGTGTGCGTGGCGCCATCAGCGTGTGTGCGTGTGGCACAAGGGCCCTAAACATGTGTAACGAGGGATGTTGTGGCGGCGAAAAAGCAAAGCCAGATAAACAAACAAGGCGGTGGGTGGTGTGGAAACGTCATCTTTGGAAAATGCACCGGCGGGTTGTAGTGTTGGATGGCCGACGACCTCGACTCGACTGCATTTCATCGCGTTTGATTCCATTCCCATCTCGTTTACGTTCGTTTCTGCATCACCACTTGACCGCCGCCCGCCCGCCATGTCAGCATCGTCATCATCATCATCATCATCATCATCACCACCACCACCACCACCACCTTCTCTTCCTCCTCCTCTCGCCGTCGCCATGTTGCCGCGGTCCTGCGAGGTCTGCCGCAAGCAAGACAACCTCCTCCGCTGCGCCGGATGCCAGGCTGTCTACTACTGCGGTCGGGACCACCAAGCCGCAGACAGGGCCAGCCACAAGAGGAGCTGCTCAGCCACCAAGAAGGCGCGCATCGATCTGCGACACGAGGAACAGAAGCTGCGCGACCGGCCCGGTGATTGGAGCATGCCCGACCACGTCTTTGAGAACGGCGTCGGCCACTTCTGGGGCATAATGGAGACCCGCCCCTACATGCACTCACGATTCCAGCTCGTCGACAAGCTGCTCCAGAACTTTGGCCTGGCCGGCGGCCGCGCCCACATTGTCCAGGCCTGTCTCGAACACCTGCTGGACATGATTCGCCTGTGTCGCTCCGACAATATGGGCGTCCGGGACCTGGTTCCAGCGCTGTACACCCGCCTGGGCAGAGACCAGGAGGCCTACGATTTCGCAAAGTGGTATGCGACCACCGGCGACCAACCCGACCAAGGCTGGGGACTGGGCGGGCTGCCCGTCATGGATATCAAGGACGCCGATATATTCGAGCCCCCCATTTACTGGTCCGACGGATGCATCAGCTTGAGCCACGCCGCAGCCGTGGTCCTCCTCAAGCTCCGAATCCTCCTCGACCTGCAAGCCGTTCAAAATGCCTACAGGGCTTTCGAAGGCGTTTTCCCCCAGGAAATTGTCCATCTCATCCGCGTCCAACTCCCAGGACACATTATCAGAACACGCCCCGGACTTCTCATGGCTGGCCCAACCGAAGTCGCACGTCTGATCCAAATCATCAGGACCCACCTTAAAGACATGTATCGAACCATCCAACAGTACAACACCGACTTTTGGACATCACTGCTTACAGACCCGAGCACCGCACTTAATTCCAGGCCGCGACAGTACTCGCCAGGGTCGGTCGAAGAGGCACACTTAGTCATTGGATATAATTATGCTGCTTGGGCAGAGACGCCTGGTGCGATAGACAGCATGAAGGCGCTGCACGAAATCATGACTCTAGAAGAGACAGAATGAACTTGCACATGGATAGCTATTTATTAAGGCTTGTTGGGAGTTTGTTGGATTTTTTTCTTTTCTATTTTTTTTTTTGTTCCCGTTGGCCGCTGCCATGGCACAACGCTGCCAATCTAATGAATATGACTAGGCGGGATATTGTTTTAGCATACAGCGACGGGACATTAATGGGGATAAATATTCTTACGACTCAAATTGAAATCCAAAGGAGATGCACAGTAAAAGGAATATATTTATCGTTGCCGACAACACCGTGCGCCAAGAAGCCGATCTCGATCAATCGATCCTCACGCCAGGCGCAGAACGGGTTAGCCAGCGCTAATCTGCTCGTTTAGAAGCTTAGTCAGATTATCGCGGCCAGATCGGCTACTCTTATCATCGGCGAATTGTTACTAGTCAGTTTTGTAGCTTGCAAAAGCATAATTAATCGTATCCTAGCAACAGGCCTGCTCTCCGCTGCCTCAATCCAATTGACGAAGTTGCGCAACGAACTCAAGCAAAGAAATGAACATGTCTGCGACTCCTACCTTTTCAGTTCGTCTGGCCACGACGCAAGCCGACCTTGCTCTGGTTGCAGAGTGTTTTCGGGTGTACACAGAGTGGTTAAACATGGACTTGACGTTCCAAGACTATGCGGAAGAGCTCAGCTCCCGCCCGGGAAAATATGCGTCTCCTGGAGGTGCACTATTGTTGGCAGTTGATCGAGACACGGATCAGGCCCTCGGCTGCATTGCTATGCGACCAATTCAGCTGCAATCGGAGTACAAGGTTCATCGTCAGCCACATACACAATATTGCGAACTCAAGAGGCTCTTTGTCTATCCAGCAGCGAGAGGACGGAATGTTGCAAAGGCTCTAGTCGGCGAGGCCCTTCTCATCGCACAAAGGCAAGGGTACGACGAGACCTTGTTGGACACACTCGAATCAATGAAGGCAGCGATTTCACTTTATAGGTCACTGGGGTTTGTCGAGGTTGAGCCGTACTACGACAATCCTGACCAGGGTTTCATCAACATGTCCAAGAAAGTGCAGGCTTGATGGGTCCAGTTCTACCACATTGCGACCACCGATTCATATTCTAGGCGAGCAGTAAATCATAAGGAATCTAGTATCATAAAATAAAATATACATTGAAACCGGTGTTGGTTTATCCTGAATATCTATGCATCACCAACTACTTGACATAAAAAAAGCCATATTCGTCCCAAGTATACATAATGATACACTATTTACTCAAACCCATCCCTCCACACGTACATTGGCATCGAGTCCTCCCACATGCTATCTGTCAGCATGGTCTTGTTGGACCCATCGGCGTTCATGACAACGATCTGGCCGTAAGGCTGGAACGTGTTGTCGTACAAGGTGCTCTCGTCGCGGAAACCGTACATGCCAGTGCTGTACAGGATGCGGCCGTCGGGAGACCACACGGCGTGGGCATCGTTGGCTTGCGAGTCGGTGAGCACTTTCAAGTCAGTGCCGTCAGGCTTCACGGTGCAGATATCGAACCGGTCATCGTCCCAGCTGTTTCCAGAGGTCCAGTTGGTCTGGCGCGTAAAGACAATGAGCTCGCCGTCGGGCGACCAGCCAGGCGTGTTGTCCCAGCCGGCGGTGATTTGAGTCGAGTTCCCCGTCTCCATGTCCATGACGTGCAGGCCCCGCGGACCGTTGTTCCAGTCCCAGAGGCGGTAGACAAGCTTGGTGCCATCGGGAGAAAACGACGGGAATCCTGCATTCAGAGTGCCGTCCGTCAGCTTCTCGTAGGTGCCGCTTCCGTTGGAGTTGAAGAGGTACAGGCTGGCAGAGTACTTCACGCGGTTGAAGAACCAGGTTCCGAAGCCAACAGCCAGCTGGGAGCCATCGGCATTCCAGGTCGGCTGGAAGGCACCTGCCAGACCCGATGCGTACAGGACCTTCTCGGCAGCGGTGGCGTTGACGTCGTAGACATCAAAGGCTCTGACCAGATCGCTGTAATCAGCGTCCGTGAGCACGACGGATGATGAAGCGTTTCCAAGCTGCTTCTCCGTTGTCGCGAGGCGCTTGGTGGCATTGTGGAACTGGGGGAACACATCCATGAAGCGGTACTCCCACTCGTTGTCCCAGCTGAAGAGAGGCTTCTCAGCTTCGCGCTGCTCCCAGGCGTACACTTCGTAAACGACTCGGGTGCCATCGGGCGACCAGGAAGGGTTTCGTAGGGTAGAGCTGTTGTAATAGCTGTAGGTATCGCTGGGGGATGTGTAGTTGATTCCTGCGCCTGTGCCAGCCTTGATGAGGTAGCCAATGTTGTCGTTGCCGGTGCCAACGTAATGGCCCGACACCTTGAGGGATGTATCAAAGGTGTGCTGCACGATATCTTGTGAGGTTGCCACATCGACACTGAAGATTTGGGAAGAAACGGCGCTTTGCTGGCCGCTGGTTCCGTGTGCTGCGTATGTTCCCTCGGTCGTAATGTTGTAATAGACTAGGCGGCTTCCATCAGGAGACCACTGAGGAGAGCCCAGGCAGAATCCATCCTCTCCAATGACCTTGCGGAAGTCGCTGCCGTTGGCGCGCACCACGTATACGGCCAAAGTCTGGGTATGCTCCCAGCCAGTGCCCTCGCTGTGGCCAGTCCATTCGGTGTTCGCGTCGGAGCTGAAGGTAAGCCACTCGCCATCGGGTGACCAAGCGGGTCGGTAGAAGCTGTGGGGTCCCACGAAACTGCCAACTGTCTCGTCGCTTCCGGTAACGTTCAAGGTGGTGCCGGTCGAGAGGTCCTTGACGAAGACATTCGTAGTATAGTTGATGGCCGTGGAGACGTAAGCGAGCTTTGAGCCATCGGGGGACAGTGTTCCCATGTCCTCAAACGAGTCGCTTGACACAAGTGTCTCTAGCTGTGTACCATCCGCCTTGGCTCTGTACAGATCGGACTGGCCATCCGCGCGTCTTTCGCTAGTGAAGACGATCCATTCACCGTCAGCAGACCAGCTGGGGTGATAGTCAAAGGGCTCAGATTGGTTGCCAAGCAGCTGAGTCGCGTTGCTGCCGTCGGCATTAGCAACCCAAAGCTCCGATCCCGAAGGCGCAATACGGTTGAAGTAAAAGACACCACGCTTATCAGCAGCCGGGGCGGTACGTTTAATCGGCACACGGAAGTTAGTTTTGTGCGAAGCCTGCTTGCTGGCGTAGGGACACTCGCGAGGTTCAGCCCGCTTTTCAGCATAAGGGCATCCCGCGAGCGCAACACCGGCGGTGAGGCCGAGCACGGAGAGAATCGACAGACGCATCCTGTTGGTTTTGTCCTCTCACCAGATACTGGATAGTGGGTTTAGGCGATGGGTATCTCGAGACGGTAGGAGAGAGCGCTTGAAGAAGAACAGGAACGGGTTCGGGAGAGTATCGGTGCGGGTACCGATGAACTATAAAGTATTGCTCTCTGCCATACCATCGATAAGCGGCCTGCTGCTTCCTTCCGTGTGTAGAGGGCGGCGACTAGCAGTCCTTTTAAAACATAGAATTCACGGGACGTGGGTCCGCAGAGATTTCTTCTGCCCATTGTCACAGATAGCAATTAGCAACCACTCCTCCGGTCATTACGGATATGAGGTAGATTCGGGCCAAGCGTTCGGCCAGCCTGTTGTGGATTGCGTGACGTAGATCTGCATATCAATGCCGTTTAGGAACTTTTAATGCCAGGGGACAGGGCGGAAGCGGTCCGTCGAGCATAAAGTAGACCGTCATTGGTTTCGACGCGGCGGGATCTTTGATCCGGCTGGCAAATCCCATGCGTGGAAAATAGAATAGACCATAATCATATAGATCGCACTTGCCAGAAACAGCATAGAGCCGTTCCAGAGACCCTGCCCGCTTGAAGAAAAAAGAAAAATTCCCGTTGACAAAGTGCCGTGCATGCTCCGGATGCGGGCGTGGGGTTTCGGGATGCCCTCCTCCTCCGCCTCCTCTCCACTTTAATCCACCCTACCAAGTATTTCGATTTACCATTCACTTGACTTTGATTAGCTGTACTCTAATTGCTCTTCATGATTCATGCATCAATCCGTTTGTCGATCCAGCCTCGAGCATGGCGTGGCAGCAACGTACTTCCCGGGTGGCTCAGATGTGTAAATAAGCTTGCGATAGACACGTGTGCAAATAAGCATGCAGAGCAATGTACACAATGGTAAAACCTTCTTTTTCCTTGACACAGGGGGAAATTAAAGCATCCCGCGTCATTATCCACCTTTTACGGCATCCAGCAGGCTTGTATCTGGCTCGGAGGGCCGCCAACTCGCCTAGCTCGGCCTGCTCGGCTACGCAGGGCTAGCTCGGCTAAATCGGCTAGCCACCTAAGCATAACCACAATCATAACCAAAAGTTCTCACCCTGCGCGAACGCGTCAAAATCCGGCAGCTGTCAATGGGTCTAGATTATCTGATTGATAAAAGCGCAGTGGATGACAGCGTGGGGGATTGAATCGGGCGTGTTTCTCGAACCGTCAATGAGTGGGCGCGTATAGGCGAGAAGCGGCAGCAGAAAGCCCAAGTGGGACACGGCTGCTGAAAAGCGCGACAAACGAAGAGTGCATCCGACTACCAATGGAGAACACCTACATCCACAGGGATTACAAATCATTCATTGTCGGTCTCGTTATCGTTAATTAATTAAAGCTAGAATTCTATCTGTAAAAATTGGCACAAGATCAGATTAAGCTGCCAAAGCTAATTAAAAATGAATTCATATCTCGGGCACATCTCCATATCTATCATCATGAGCAATTGAGAGTGCAATGGCTATCCTCAACTCATAGCGTTATACTCTAGAGATCTATAGATATACGCGGAATCATCGTCCCGGTTCTTCAAAATTCGCAAGCCCTGGCTCTTCATCCATGCCGTTTGCGACCCACTCACCGGCCATGCCCATAAAGTTGGCCAAGCCAGGAACCACCTCTGCGTCCCCCCATCCAGTTGGCGCTATCCCAATTCCGTCCTCGTAAAGCATTTCGTGAAAATTTAAACCTTCGGCAATTTCGTATTGCGGCCCGGCATGAATTGAGCTGGGGGCGAGGTTACTCTCAGTGCGTTGAGCTTGAGTAACATCCGCCGGGATGATTGCTTGCTGCATATCTAGGGTTAGGTCCGAGACACCGCTGTTGTTTGAATCCTGGGTATTCTGAGTATTTCTATCGTCATCCTTGCTTGTGTTGTTGGTGAGCCGCTGAATACGCTTTTGCCAAGGATGGCTACCCGCCTCTCCATCGGAAGAGTCCCTACGAAAATATTAGAGTCAATCTCATAGCCAAAACAGCTGTCGTGTGAAATATTATAAGACAATTTACTCACTGGTGAGAGACATCAGATGCGGCAAAAATGTGAATGCCATGACGAGCCAAAGTTTTCCGCATCTCGCCCAACTAGGAAACAGCATTAGTATCAACAAATATAAGGAATATTTTGCTCAGGAATTTCCTACCAGCCACTTTGCCTGCCTAAAATACTTTGCCATAGTTCTTATGTAAGTCATGAGTGTCGTGAAGCTTCTCCTGCAATCCTCAATGCGTTCCTCGAGAGCTTCAGGTGGGGACATAAACAACCATTGAAGACGCACACACATGCTCTCGAATACACACATAGGCAGACTTGTATCGAGGAAAACGAATTTGTCCATGTCTACCAAGGCTGCAGCTGTCTCGAAGATGGTAGAAATGTTTGTGGCGTGACGCATACAAGCTAATTGATGCTGCTGCACCCAGTCCATCGGTGCTTGTGACAGCATTGAATCGGGAAGCGTCTCGGGAAATCCAGGCATGATAATGCGGTAGAGGTCTGACATGCATTGTTCATACCACACATGCAACATTATTAAAGGAGAGAGTTCATCTTGCGACTGGCGAATGTATATCGTGTCTGGTAGCAGTTGAAATTGAGAGGATAAAGAGTCTTTCCAGGTCGACATTTTGTAAACGCATTGGGCGAAGGTAGACGATGGATCCCATGGGGGTAACTGTTTTTCTGGGTGATTGCGCACATATCTAGTGATTGAAACAGATGGGTTAGCAAACAGTTCTTGGGCCGCCGAAAATTAGCGCCCAGCAATCCAACTCACTTTAGAATGCTGTAACGCATCTGCATTATCTGCACATAATGCCCAAACAGGCCGACATGCTGGAATTGTGGCTGGTCCTTGCCAGCCACAGGCATCTCTATCTCCAGGTTTATTACCGGTGTTGAGGATGAGATGCCGAACAAAAATTGATGTTCTTCGCATGGCAATTGGACGCGAATGTGCTCATCGCGCAGGATTACTAGATCGGACAAGCCGGTCGACATCATGCGATCTAGACAATAGCACGCCCAGAACAGACGACGCCGAGCCTCCTGCTCACTAAAAGGCATATTAGCGTCCTCTATTCTGCTTTCTTTGTTCAATCCCAAAGCCAATGCGGCACGGGTTGCCATGGAAGAAAGCATCCAGGCTGACGAGTAATTCCCGCTGTTGACTTCGTGTCTAGCGAGTAGTAGAGCAGCGGCCACGGTGTCGGTCGTCATATCCTCCAAAACTAGAAGTGTTTTGGCCTCCTTGGCCCATTCTTGTGCCACGTTTTCATAAGACGCCATGGCTGGATCGCTGACAAAGCGCGAGGCGGCAGCGCAGATAGCCAACAGAAGCTTTCGATCAATTCGGTCAGAATGAAAGTTCTGAAGCAACGTGCCGCGATGAATGAAGCCATTCGCCTGGCAAGGGTAAATATTGGTGAAGAAGGCCTGAATATGTTTGAGGAGAAGATTTTTTGGGACCTCATCAATGCCACTAAGGTGCATACGTCATCAGTATCTTCGGGTTGAAGCGATCAACGCCAATCGACTTACCGGCTCATTTGAGCATTCCTCGTTTGGTCTGGGACGGGCAATGAACCTTGATGCGGTGTATGATGCTGTGCAGCGTCATTGATGGGGCTTGCAGACCGGTACTTGCAAACGAGGCCCAGTCGTCTGCATCTAGAGCAAACCGGGCGCTCTCGCGAACATGGGAATCTAGCGGCACAGCACCCATGGCAGGCGGTGATTCGACCTCCCCGCGAGGCGTCCAGATCGCTCGGGGCATCGCCGGAATCTTTTAGCTGTTCATCGCTTCCAGAAGCATTTCCATCGACAGAGGTGGGTGTATTGTTAGCTGCTGCACGATTTGTTCTCCGTCGGGCTTTTCTGGTTTGCAGGTCCTCCACTACGGGCCACCTGCACTCAATGACGCATCGTCGGCAATTATGGCAGGTTGGCTGAGACTCGTCGCATTTCACCTGTTTTCCGACTTAGTTTCGGTATTTACAACATGATAATATGCGCATCATTCAGTCGTTGCCTTACCTTCCTTGCGCGGCAGGTGAGGCATCCTGGCAATCGTTAGCCTACCAAGACGAGATCTATTGATGGGGAAGTAACGCACCCGTTCGGGATCTTTTTACTGCGCGAGTTCCAGCCCGACTAATTGCGGTATTAGGCGACTGCGATTCGGAGCTAAATTGTGATGGGTGGTCATCATCTTGTAGCTCACTCCGGGAATTCATGGTGCCACAGAACAGTTGTGAATGCAGAGTGTCAGCTGTGGCTGTGCATGGTGTTATGTCAGAAGCGGTGAGAAGTGGCAGAATAACAGGTCCCGATTTATGTAGGGTAGGTAAACGCCGATCGTCGACAGTATTAATTGTACCGGTTTTCATCCTTTGTTTAAATCATCAAACCCTTACAAATCCTTAAATAAATTCAATTTAATCTCTTAATCAATACTAAACAACAAATTCTCAAGCAGTTCAGTAATAAACATGTGCAAGTGACTATAGTATTCTTGCAGATCATTAATACTTACTGTAGTTGGGTGGACGACAAAACCTGTCTTTTGTTAAGTAAAATTTCCGAGAATTCCCACTAACAAAACACAAGAGACATCGTGATCCATAGCTTCACACCTAAAAGTCATATATTTTAAGCGTTTACGGAGCGGTTAAACCCGACTCTGTTGCACAAGGTTGAGACGCGTTGGTCGTGATCAAGGCGCGGTTTGGATCCACAGTTACTCAGTTGGTTCCAAGGCCGCCAGGCAACGAAAGCAGACATTGTTGGTTGGCACAAGAGCTGTTTTCTTCCTACAAATCAAGTTTTTAGGCGTAATTTCCCTCATATTCATTAATTACCACCCAGAGGCTTCTCAGTCAGCGCACCCAAGGTACCTAGATACCTGGGTAGAGATAATGTCGCAACCAGAAATGAAGAAGCGGCACGTGCAAGACGCTAACAAGAGTAACATGGAGCCCCCTGCGGCCCCACACACAGCTCGAACCGCGACATGGCATGAAATGCCCGAATGGCGGCGGGATAACAAATACGTCCTCACCGGCTATCGCCCAGAAAGACCAGATTATGTGGAGATTTTCACCAGCCTGACCTTCTTGCACAATGAGACCTGCAACGTGTATACTCACCTGCTCGGGGCTTTAATCCTACCGCTCATAGCGATCACCCTTATCCGCATTCTCTCCGGCCCCCAATTCATCTACGTTTCGGGAACAGACTATTTCATGTTTGGAATCTTCTTTTGGTGTGCAGAGTGTTGTCTAATTTCCAGTGCGACCTACCACCTAGTGGGACCCCACTCGCACGAAGTTGAACAGTTCTGGCATCGAATGGATCTGCTGGGCATCGTCATCGTGACTGTGGGCACATTTATTCCGGGCACCTCTTACATCTTCGTCTGCGAATCATCTTTACAAAAATTGCACTGGGCTATCGTTAGTCATTATGAGGTTCAGGACCCGCGATATGCTGACTCAAATTTTAGGTCATAGCCTCGGGCTCCATCAGCGCTGCTCTGATTTCGATACCTACTTTTAGAACTTTGCGCTACAGGAAGGTGAGGGTGAGCGCCTACGCTGCGCTCGGTGCTTCTGCGTTTATCCCCATACTGCATGGGGTTCAGCTGTTTGGGCTGGAGTACATGCTTCTGTACTCGGGAATGAAATGGTATTTACAACCCAATCTTTCAAACAGACGCCTTAAGACTATTTGATCTCCTTATAACTTCTCGCCCTTATCTACTTACTAACTCTATCCAATGGGAAAGGTAAAGAGTGAAGCCGAATTTCTACAGCTAGGCTGCAAAAGGAGTGCAGCAAAGGAGAGTAATATTGTGAATAGCGAGTTAATCTATCAGACGCTCCAGCCCGCAGTAGAACAAAACTACAATAAGATGATGGGACTTTGGCTTAAGTATGTATCAAAATTGCTCCAAATGTAGCGCCGTGTCAAATACTTTGGCAAACCCTGCTTGTGATTTCTAGCAGCAGACAATTAAGATGCATCTCCCCTGGAGCGCCAAGTCAAACCTCTCATTTCTAGTACCATACAGCCGATAAAAGTAGAAAGATGAATTCCGGCGAAAATAACAAAGCACCAACCAGGCCCAAGGGTCCTTAACATAACATCCAAAGCTGCAAGGCCACCTGCGGCCAGCTCGCATCTTACGAGGTTATTAGCGGCCTGAACCGATGCCCCTTTTCTTGGCCAGTAATCGAGAAGTAAAGTATTCAGTGACTGCTTGCGACGATTAGGATAAACTCAGCTTTTTGGCTGGTCTCTAAGCACTCACGGTGTATAGAATTTGGTTAAAGAACCCAATAAAAAATTGAAGTGTCAATGGAACTGCCATATGCTGCTTCTATGAGACTCTGCGCACAATGATGGGTGTTGATGACTTACAATGTCTACCTGTAGCGTCCATCCGTACGCAATGATAAGAGGGCCACATACCAGTAGTGCATACTTGCAAGTTCTTAAACGCGCTTGTTCGATCGCGAAAGAAGATAAGTCATCACCCTCAAAGCCATGTTTCTTAGCCATTACTTTGAAATCGTGATCAACGAGCTTGCCTAATGAAAGGTTAGCACACGCAAGACGCCATTATCAGTCAATCTCCCCACCAGCCACAAATGAAGCACTTGAGCACCCAATTCCGAATGGGATATAAATAAGACCCGCTACTAATCCTGAAATGCCGTACTTCTCGACAAATATGGTTGACAATGATGCTTGCAAACAGGATTGAACCATGTAGTATATTCCAAAGCAAAGTGAGGCGACAAATGTTCCCCGGTCTTTCAGTAATAGGAGCGCAGAAACTGGGCTGAATCCTTTTTCCGGGCTCTTCTTTTGCTCCCCTATGCTGGGCTTCGAACCCTGGTCCTCTTTGGCGTTTAAAATCCTAATCGGTGGCATATTCAGTGACCGGGTGGGCTGGCTTCCATTCCCGACAATGTTTCTACCCGTCTCCGGCAAAAAAAGCAGCATGACAACAAAGAAAAAAAACGATGCAATCGCTAAGAACCAGAAAATGGAGGGCCAGGTCCATCTGAGAAGAAGTAAGCCACTTATTATGGGCGCGACGCTGGGAGGTGAGTTCAGGCTGGCTTGAGTTAGATTCCTATGTCGCGGATAGCATAGCCTTACGATAGTACCCACAAGACGGAGAGAGCTCCAGTGTAGCTCCCTCGCTCAGCGAGAGAAGAGAGATCCGCCACAACACCGTATATAATTGAATAGCCACCTGAAATAATTAGTCCTGCATCGCATGCGATATTCGATACTTGTGCTATACCAGAAATTGCCACGCTTTGCAGCATCCTTAGGATGAAGAGGACAGGGAATGATCTTTGCAAGGCCAATCCCACATTGATAATTATGAAGAACAAAAGTGAGCCTGAGAGGATGATTCGACGGCCGTATCTATCAGCTACACTACCTATAACAGTGGGGAAGATCCCTGAGGCGATTAGATACGACGTCACTGTTAGGTTAAGCTTTTCCACCGTCACCCCCATCTGACTGGACATAAAAGGGATAGCAGGGAAATATATGAAGCTGCTTGCAGTAGAGAACCAGGCAGCCCAGGCAGCAATCATGATTATCCATCTCTTCTGTCGGCGGCTGAAAGCCGAGCATGGTGGTGGAGTCAGTTGCGATAACTCCTTCTGCCCTGGCTCAACAAGCTTTTGATTCGTATCCTGGGCTGTGGAGGGATTTTGGCAACTGATCTCCTCATTTTCCTTCACCATTGAGCTCTGACACATGGATTCTTTCATAGGATTAGCAATAAATTACCCAAGTAATTCAGGTCTTGAGGTTCTGAGGTTGTCTTGTTTGTGGAGATGCTAAGGCGGGGTTGATGTGACCAGGAAGTGGAGTTGTCTACTTGAATGGTAAATTTACCCATTTGGGCTGATAGGTGACTGAAAAAGATTAATCCGGTGCCGTCAATAATTCTTTTACTTCACACCACAACCTAACGTGGCTGTTGGGTCGAAGGTCTTGGTGCTTTCCAAACGTTTTCATCTCGTTATGGATATCAAACAGCTACCAAAGTATAAATAAATCCGTCATCTGTATCCTCTTTAATATGAAGACCATGCAATCATAAAAATATTAACTAAATTTAGGGAAAAGAAATCTAAGTTACTTTCTTTTCATGGGTAGCAGTAGCTGCCCCTCCACCATTGAATTTCCAATCAGATCTACGGGAAAACTCCTGAACTTCCCGAAAATTGAGACCATTCCGGACAACCACGAGTCCATTGCGAAGGGCGAACGCAATACCATCATCTGCTGTTCGTATGGGCGCCACGCTATGCGTGGTTGAACAAAATTCATCTCCGACTAAGAAATGTCGAGTGTACTGGCCTTTCGTCAAGCTATCCAGGTTCGTACTGCAAATCCACGAATCCTGGTCAAGGAAGAGAATGCTCTTGGACTTTTCGAGAAAACAGATAAAGCTCTTGCAGCTTTCCGTGAACTCGGAGCTAAGAGATACCAATGGGGTAGGACTGCCAGAAGATGCGTTTTGGAGATCAAAGATGAATGATACCGACGAGGCAACAAAACCAGACATCCGAGAAACCTCGACAGCTAGAATCTCAGAACCGCAGCCCATTAAGGATGCATTAACACTAAACCCTAGGATTCTGTCCTTGAGATGATAGTCCACTTCTATAGACTTGGCGTTGACGCGCGATGGAAAGGTTTGCGCATCAAACCGCCCAAGTTTGCCTTCGTCAAATAGCATGAATTGCTCGGACCCACCAGGCTTTGTACTCGAAATGGGTAACCACCGCCTCATGTTTCCTTCATTCGGTTGAGAGTTCCAAGTACCTATGCAAGTCTTTTGCTTCACGGCGTAAACCGAATCCGATTCCGCAGTTGCCACCAGCAAGTACGTTCCTCTGGCACTGAAACACACCTGCCGAATCTTCGGTTTCGAATATATTTCTAACAGCTGAGCTCCTGGTTTGATGGTGGAATTCCGCTCAGAGATGAAACTCCACACTTTTACGAAACCGTTATCATCGCTCGATGCAATCGTGTTGTTTTCGCTAACAGCAATTTGCCTGACGAGAGCTCCTTGGGCATGCGAATATAGCAAACCGATCTCACCACCTGTCCTGGAGTCAAAGACTTTCACCAGTCCATGATGCTTTCCAACGAAGATGAGTGGTAGACTGGGATGGGCGCATAACGCGGTAATTCTTTCCGTTCTCGTCATCTCATATTCACCTTCAATAGCGGCTATGTTTGGCGCATCATCACTAACGCTCTGATCTTCTTCAATGTTTCTTCGAACCAGTATTGAAGGCGCCCATATTCGCATGCCAGAATCAGTCATGTCAACAACGCTAGCCCCGTCAGATGAAAATTGAAGCATGCGGAAACTTGTGGCTTGAGTGGATACTTGATACAGAAGATTGAGGGATTCGAAATCCCATATTTGAAGTACTCCATACGTGTCAACGCTCGCAACGGTTCTTCCATCCGGGCTACAAGTCACTGATATGATGCTGGCAATGCTTGAAGTATCCTGCTGTTTTACGAGACTGCCATTGGAAGTCTCATACAGAGCAAGCATTCGATGCTTGTAGACCACAAGTAAGAGGTCGATGCTGGGGTTAGGGTTAAACAGTAAAACTGGGACCGAGTTCGAGTCCGTATCCCGAACCGAGTTGACCATATCGCCGCCCTGAATATCCCACAAGCACACAGTACCCCACCTATAGCCCAATGCAAGCAGCTCCATATCTGAAGAGAGATGTGCGACATCGGGGGCTTTGATACGGGGCGCATCGTCCATTTCCTTCTCGGGACTTCGATACTGGAACTCTCGATCTTCAAGGAGAGCACCAGTGAGGATGTCCCACTTCATGATGTGTCCATGCTGAGAAACAGCGACAACAGCTGAAGTAGTAGACTGAAGAAGGATGCAGCGAAACCGAATCTTGATCTGCCACTTGATGGTTCCTCCTCGGCCAAGCACTGCCAAACTTCGAGTTGTAGAGATAACAACGGATCCATTGTCAGTGAAGTGGATCAGGTCGACAGGATGCTTCTGGTGTATCACAGACTCTTTCTGACAACTGCGAATGTCGTAAAGGCTGATATCGCCAGACTCCATACCAACAGCGATAAGCCTTTCACCGCAGGCTACTGCCGCAGCCGTCTCGTCCTCGTCAAACGAAACTGCCGCCAAACAGTCATCCCAGGTTTGTTCACGATTCCCAACCACAGTCAACCCATCTGGTCTATTTGAAACGTGACGACTAATGGCAGAATTGATTGGGCATAAAGGAGGGATGAGATAGTATATAGCGGACGGGCTTTGAATCAGAGCCTTTCCGAACTTGGTAGCAATCCGGCTTAGATCCGTTGCCCAGTTCTCTATGTCTCTCACTTGAGAACTGAGAGGAGATGTATATTTCGCTCTTCGGACAAGATAACCTTTTAGGTTTTTGGAGGCTCGAATTAAAAGATGCAAATCCATGCTTTGGGCGACCATTTCAATCCATGATAGGGTGTTCGTGCTCAAGAAGTGATGCAAAGCGAGAAGAAGCTCATCCTTCTCGGCCGATGCAATGTATGCGTGCTCAGAAAAGTACGTCACGGCATATTGAAGAAGCGGCGAAGTCTTTCTTTCAGGACGCCGAGAGAGCTGCCGTCTGTTTCGAGGAGGCTGCATGTTCTCAGACGAAAGGAGTCTCAAGCATACCAAGGCAATTTTAGGGTTTGCTTCAGATCTTGAAACCGTAAAGTCCCCAGCGGCATCTGAGAGCAAAAACTCTCTAACCGTTGGGTGGACTAGATCTACCTTTCCAGGCTTGTCGATTGATACGAGCTGTCCGCATAGGCCTTCTATGGCATCTTTTGCATTGCCTAGCTTTGTGCCGATGTCTAATTCGAGGGCATGCGATAGCTCGGATATCGACAGATTTCGCAAAGAAGCCACTACCCATTGGAGTACACACTTTGCGATGTGCTTGTCGTGTCTGTAATTGGACATGACGCGAATTGTTCTCTCGTAGTAGGGAACCATGCCCTCCGGAATGCTTTGTAGGACTTGAAGAATACTCTCATTGGAATACACTGTTTCCAGTTCATCCAGAACCAGTCTCACCCATAGAAAAGATGCGTTTGCTCTGAGGAGCAAAATGCTAGCCAAATCTTCATTCTCGGCGGTCTTTCCAGCTGGGAGGTTGCTCGCGCGATCGCGAATGTAGGATTCAATGTCGCCCATTATGTCCCCAGACAAAATCTCTTTGCATACAACTATTGCCGAAGCTTTGAGAGAGCGTTGAAGCTTCTGCATATCGGACATTTTGCGGCTCGTGATGAGAATCCTGAGAGGAAAAGTAACACGCAATCCCTTCAGCATGGTAAAGAAGTCCTGATATTTGCTGCATTCATCAATTGCGTCAATTATCCAGTACTGTGGTGTGTTGATACCAGACTAGATTCCCTTCGTCAACGCTAGTTCGGACGACAGCACGTTGAAGAACTTTGACTATACCTGGAATATCGCTTTCTGGAAGACCTTGTTCCAGATTGTGATCGCATCATCCTTGTCAAATGTCGACCCATCGCCAACTAATTCGACCAGCTTGTCGCGAACAGCAGTGTTTGCGAAGGCCATTTGGAAGGCAATAATCCTGAGTAGATCGGCCAAGGACCGCGAGGTGTTGTTTCCAAAGTGGAAAAAATAGGCTGCGCATTCCAGTCCAAATTGGGCCAGCTCATCCATAATATGAGCTGCCAAATAAGTCTTCCCAGTGCCAGGATTAGCATAAACCCAAAACAATGATGGTTTGATAAAGGTAGTTGACTCTTCCTGGTAATAGTGATCCTCAAGTGGATCTCTCCACTCTTGGAAATCCTCATTATCGTCGATCCATTGGCAAGATCCATCTGCTCGCATGTGATGCTCGTCTGGACGATCTGTGACGCCCAAAAATGACTTTAGCGTTTGCATCTTTTGTTTCGAATCCAGAATTTGACACCGCAGTACTAATTACTTGTTAGTCACGCCCTAGGGTATTGTCAGATTGCTAACCGTCTTCGAGGATATCTTGCGTCGCGCTGGTAAGTGCATTTTTCAATTTCAAATATTCCGGATCATCAGGGCTGTCGAATTTGCAAATATTCTTGTGATTGGCGTTGATATACTGCACCCTTTCGTTTTGGAACCCGGGTCCTGAGCGTAATGTGTCAGAAAGATGAGACAAGATCAATGCAGCGTTTCTTCATCACAAACCCAGTACCGCCGAATCTTTAGTCACAACTAGCCCGGGGCCCATCCTGATGGTTTCATAAAACGAGAATATCGACAGATGGTGTGCGTGCTTTCCAAAGTCCTCGTTGATAAGCTCAGTCGAGGTGGAGCCCGTCATAAGATCAGCCACGTATTGCTGAGGTGCGAGAAACCCCGATACGGTGAGAATGTTTTGGAGAATAGATGCCATATCTGAACCTTTATGCGGTGTCGCAAGGAAGAAAATACATCGGATACGGCCCTTAAATTCCGGTACATCCTTGGATAAATTAAAGGCCTATTCTCGATAAGTCCGACGAATCGATTCACAACACTGACTCTTTCACCTTTTTAATTACAAGGCCGCCCATGGAATGTCCTATCAGAATAATGGGGCCCTTTTAGTGTCAGCTTGCCATGAAGTTCAGGTTGTTTTAAGCCTCCGCTTACATTTTGACTGTGGCGAAGATGAGGGGAATTTCGCATCTCTTCGAGCAATGATTGGCCAAAATCATGTACGTTGAGGATATTTGACTTGCTGTTCTTCCAATCTGAGTCGTAGCCAAATGTGTGAATATTCGCATTTCGTAGCTCTCGTTCGAGTGGCAGCCATAATTGCGGCCAGAAGGTCCTGGGGTCCCCTCCTTTTCGCCATGTTGTGTAAGAGCCCCCCTTTAGTCCGTGGACAAATATGACATCGATCAAAGGCTCAGCAGAGTATCGTAGAAGACGCAACCCAACTGGTCCTTTTGTTTTCCCCTCGTCTCCGTCATCAAGGGCGCGTTTGCGGGCCCACGAGCTGGTGAATCTCTTCTTTACCGAGCTTGATAGCGAACTCGAGTCGGTATCGGCGCGTTTGGAACCGCCAGACGACGTTGTGGAGTCGTCTCCAGTTAGATCGGAGGACACGGATCGGATTGGAACAGCCGTCGGAAAGCCCGGGCCACTCGGGCGGCCATCGCGTTTCTGCAATAGGAAAACGTCAGTTCAATCAGTGGATACTTTCGCGAGCAACGCCTTAGCGATATACGCACCGACATCTTTGGGTATACTGTGGCCAGCTCGTGCTGTTAACTTTAGCGTGTATACTCCATTTGTGCTTTTCCAGTGTTGAGAGACATCCAAGAACACAGCCTGATTTGAAAATGTCACGTGTGAGTTGCCAGGATTATGAGACTTCCGTGTAGCAAAAAACACCAACCAGAACATTTCGGCAGAACGTTGAGCCTTATCCGGGCGGTTAACCCTCCAGCAGACAGGCCTGCGCGGCTGAATTACCCCTCATTTTCTTGGTACCAATCTTCTTTCCCGGATTTCACCGCCAAAAGCAATCATTATTGTCCCCATTCAACACCTGAATAGCATCACAATGAGCTATGAGCAACTAGATCCAGAAATACTAGCAGGTAATTGAGCACAATGTCTATCTCACCGAAGAGATTCATGAAGAAAATTCCAAATCACTGATTGCAGCACAGCCCTTCCGACAGGAAGTGATGTCGTATCGATTGTGCCTCATGGAACGACGCGGGTATCTGACCAACGAAAAATATCCTACTAAAAAGTCTAGCTGACATATTTAGTGGTCTATTGGTCTAAGAGTAGACGTCGAGGTTGACGATGAAGAGATGATATACTTCATCAAGGTTCGCATGTCCATATTTCACCATTGAAATGAACTATTCCTAAAGACCTCCTCTACAGATCATTGAGCGCAAAGAATGGACACCAATGGCGAAGGGCGAGTACGAATCGCAAACCGCCTTGGCTGCAGTTATTCCAGAGAATGTTGTAATCCCTATGGCCTGGGGCATATTTGCAGATGGCTGTCGGGCATTCCTCATTTCACGATTCCGCAATTTACGGGCCCGCCCTCCTTCACCTTTGCAACTAGTATCAATCATGAAGCATCTGCACCAAACATCAGTATCCCCAACGGGAAAGTTTGGTTTCCATACAACTACATATTATGGGCCTCCTGAGATGGTAAATGATTGGACAGATAGCTGGGAAGAATACTATTCTCGCCAATTCCGCTCTGATGTAGCGTTTACACAAAAGGTGCACGGTGATGACCCAGAGTTGCAAGATCTCACTGAGCTTCTTATCCAAAAAGTCGTCGCCCGGCTTTTACGGCCTCTACAAACTGGCGGCAGAAGCATCAAGCCCTCTTTATGTCATGGAGATCTTTGGGATGGAAATGTCCAATAGTGAGTTAATTGATCTCTCTTATCCCTCTGCCTTTGCCGAGACCAACTCGGGGGAGAGCTTTCTT
Organism: Calonectria hawksworthii; assembly: GCA_020975415.1. NCBI lineage: Eukaryota > Fungi > Ascomycota > Sordariomycetes > Hypocreales > Nectriaceae > Calonectria > Calonectria hawksworthii. The sequence goes on from JAHXZK010000007.1 coordinate 1,798,978, forward strand.
TGGGCGATCCTATCGTTGTATCGTTTCAATGGATTGCTTGTCTCAAAATTTAATTACTTCATGCTAATTTCTTGCCCCTTGACGTAGTGATGTGGAAACCAAGAAACCAGTCATTTTTGACTCTTGTGCTTTCTATGGTCATAACGAGATTGATCTACAGGCAATTGGAGATCCACGATATATATTGGGTATTGACTTTGTGGAGATCTACAAAAACGAGGTGGGTGCCTCGGAACCACAGGAAGACTTCTATGATCGCCATGATCTCTACGGCGTGTAAGTACTTTTTCAAGACAAATTTGAACAAAAGTCCTAATCTAGCGCAGCCGCACCGACATCGTATTAGCTGCAATTTGCCCGGAACAGGTGTATCTTGTAGATAAGTAAGTGAGCATATTCATTCATGCCAAATTACGCGATATTAATATCTTGGTTTTGCAGAGCAAAGAAAGCCATGCAACAACTGATCTCAAAATTTCCTGACGGCTTCGAGGGGTTTCAGGAGACAAACGGGACCTCTCAAGATGAGAAGTGTTTAGACTGACAGATATGAATCAGTGGGGCAAACTGAAAGAATCTGTTGACATTCTTTTTTCGACCACTACAATTTAATGACTGGTCTCGGTTCATAGACTGCCAGTAGGGTTTATTGGCAGTAATTAAGTCACTCTTTTCACAATTCTGATCTTGGTCTCCCTCGAGATGACTTGAGCCGTAGTTTCCACAGGTGTTGGTGCAAAGGGGACGGCTTGGTGTCGATTTCGGTAATTAAGTGGCATGCAAAAACAAGCTTACCCATTAAGTGTAAGAATTGCCAATCTAATTACTCTATCTCAGCATAACTTAGTTTAGTACAACGCAAGGACCTATGATCCTAAAATGATAATAGGGCCACGACCGACTCAATATGCGCCGATCACCATGCCATACTGGGTCTTAACCAATGATCAATAGCTGAAACAAACCATCTATTCATCGGTCTTCACATCCTTGCCTAAGTTCCCTGGGTCATCCATATTCACACATGTACCTCACTACCGACCACATTGTGCGAAGTAATGACTGCTCTCCTGCCACCCATGTTGAGCAAAGCATTAATAAATAAGCCCCCAGGGTCTCACATAACACAGAATCTTCTCACTGCGAAATAAAAAGCCTATTAGTTTTTGAATCCTCAAATACAAGGTTTTCTTGCAAATGGGATTATGTGAGAGGGATGAGAGGGTTGGTTGGATTGAGAGATATTTTATCTCAACCTGGCGTAAACCGACCCAAGAGCGAAAGTCACAGGGCCTTTCGTCTCATGCACTTGTATAATAGCAAAACATAGGATTGCGTATGACCTCAAGTTGCAGTGCTAGCTTGATCTGATGATCGAATCGCAATCCAACGCCCATGGGGCTCTCTCGGCTAAATGTTGTGTTGGGTTGTGTAAAATGGCACAAGAGTTGGAATGCTAATTTCTGACTAGATCCATTGCTAAATTGCTGGTGGAGGCTTATCCAGTGCAATGTCAAATGTGTGTGCATGCTGGTTGTGACCTTCCATTAGTCACCACCAATAGTTTGCGGCTGCGACCACCACGCTGACCGACCATCCAGGGGCCTGAATCCTGCCCAGCTCCGCCCAAACTCTGGACCAGTCCTTTCTTGGCGTATTATTTCTGCCTTGCCAAACTTGTCCAATGATAGCTCACATGTGGCCATCCAAGTTTCTCGGCAGTTTGCCATTTGGGTTTCTGCCGTACTGGTCAATCAGCCACAACTTCCCAGTGGGACTGTCGCCTGCCGGGATTAGCAGGTCGCTTTTTCCACTTTGACCGACGAAAGGATTGGCTAGATGGTGTCCACGAAGCTTAACACGGTGCAATGTTCTGACTGCGCCCACAAATGATGATTTGACAAGTTTGTTTCACTCTAACGCTATACTCCATTTCGCGTGATTGAACAAATCTGAGGCCTGAAATGCTGCACTGCCCATATTGATGCTCGTAAAATGTGTATAAAGAGAGAAATTTTGTCCGTCCATTTCCTCTCGTGGTTCTGTAGCACAGCAAAGCGAACCAGCCGATCGAGTTCCCATTCTTCAAATCATCCCTTAGGTTTTCCGACAAGAAAGCGGCCAAAACTTTTCCAATATGCTGTCTTCAATGGTATGAAATATCTAAGTAACTCAAATCTAGGATCTGTCTGCTAACACATGCTAGAAATTCTTGGTCGCCATCATCGCGCTGTCTACTGTTGGGGCTGCCATGCCAGCCGGGGAGCCTGGAGATGCTATGCAAGTCAAAGAGGCCAGGGCTGCCAAGTCTAATTGCCCAAATGGATATTTTAAATGTGTTGCCCAGGCTCAAAGTTCCTGCCCGGGTAGGTGCGGTGGTAGTACTAGTGTTAGACTGTCTTGCATGTCAAGCTGTGCTGAATCGGCACAGACGGCTTGCAAAAAAGCATGCTCCAAGGACTAGCTTGACTGCGAAGTTCGCTAAAAAAAAAAATCCCGAGAGTAGCCTGGGCTACTTGCTTCGTTCTCACGCTGTTCGGTTATATTGTCCGGTTATATAAATCCGGATTGCGACGGCGCACCAGCACCGTAGCCGGAGGCTTTCCACGAGCAGCTTTCCATGGTCTAAGGGACGGGGAGACCATGGCATCATTATTTAGATCTAATCTAGGACACAGTCCTAAGTGGATTAGATAAGACAATGGAAAAGACTAAGCATAACATACCATAACATAATACCACGTAGCACAAGCCTGTATTGCATACGTGGGTGAATGGAGGCTGCCCAAATTATATTTCAAATTTCCTGATTTCGAGATGTAGTGACTTGAGTTTCAAGCCCTCTAAATATAATGTAGGTCTGATAATAGAACTGGTTTTGATGCTTCTGGAAGACTGCATTGAATAGTCAGTGAAATATCAGTGCAAGCATCTGCATCTTGTCTAATGCCAAATCGGACTTTATGGAAACCGCGGGATCCGTAGCCCGGGCGATCATGCGGCACTAGTACGTGAATAGAGTGGTCGGAAATATTTTTGCATGAACTCTTCCTTTCGATATAACCGATTTGGTGAATTAAGGTTATGCGGCTTAGAGAGGGGAAATTACTTATCATGAGGGGGTAACCATCCGACAGGTCAAACTGTGTGCTATTAGTGTGAATCTTTTGCTCTCGGAAATCGAGATGTAGTTAAAAGATTGCAGCTCGTGTTCGATCCTGGAGTGGGAGCTCTGTCGAAATTAAAAGTATTCCAAGCAATCGCATCTAGTTGCAGGGGGATTCTGGAGCCCGTGCTCAAGAGTGACTAAATGAGGCAAAGACGGTACCAACCCGGCGAAGCCTAGAGTAAGCCTGAGGGGTCTGACTCATGCTTACGGGTAGCATATTTAAAGCGCTTGACCGCTTAACCGACCGTTTCCTGGGACTCTCGCTCTCTGCAATAGCACACGACAACATTACCACAACTTCTCGCTTCCTCAAACATCAAAAAGGCTAGTGACGCAGGTCATATTTTACTTATAATCATATTTATCGCATTTGCCTATTTGCAACAAAATGTCTTTGGGAAAAGAACAGACCCGCATCGCCATGCGGGGTAAGCACTACAACGACGACAGTCAGATCCAAGAGGCAGCCATGCAAGCTGGTCTTGACTTGATTCCGAGCTACACGGATAGTAGGTTGCAACATGGCATATGCCTAATGGAGATGTTCACATGTGATAGGAGAATCTGTTCGATTTGTAGATTATGGGTGCGGCCCTGGTGCGAATTCGTGAGTAGCTGCATCCTGAGCCAATAGGACAAAGGAACAACCTGACACAAAAGACAAAAGAATTGAACCGATGAACAAGGCCTTGGCATCCCTGCCAGAAGGATCCACTGCTCACATAATTTTTGAGGATACCCCTTTCAATGATTTTTCTAGCTTGGCGAATACCATCAACGGTTTTGTCCCCACTACCCAGAAAAACGTCACCGTCTTCCCATCAATGGTTCCCAGGGGCTACTACAACAGAATTACTCCAGATCAGACAGTGGATCTTGGGATGTCATGGTCTTCCTTCAACTACCTCAAATCACAACCCAAGCTTGCGATTGATGCCACGGCCAGCCCACAGGAATTTGTGGAAGCGCGTCACAAGGCTTTTTCAGCTGCGGCACATGGGGATTTAATTGAAATCCTAAAGCTACGCGCCGCCGAAATCCGTCAAGGCGGGCACATGGTCATTGCCCTGGGAAGCCAAAAGCCCGCGACGGATGCTAGGCCAACTGAGACAGGATTCGCACCACTGCAAACTGCCATGATGAAGCTGGTGGCCAGTGGCAAGCTGAGCCTCCCGGAGATGATGCAGTTTGGATTGTTTCCAAGCCACGAACGAAGTCAAGAAGAAATCAAAGCTGTGTTGGATACACCAGAGATCCGCGACGTTTGGGCTGCAGAGTCTTTTGAGCCGAAATTAATTGTGCATCCCGCCTGGATCAAACACCAGGAGGCTCTCACAGCCAGCACGGATGAAGCGGAGAAGAAGCGGTCGCTCAGAGCGTACGCGGAAGCCGCCACGCGTAACCTTGTTTCATCGGGAGGATGGTATTGGCTACAGGTGCTACAGGAGCATCGCGGACCATCATGGAAAGAAGGCAGCGAATTTCTTCAGAATCTCACACAGCTTGCCGTTGAAGACTGGGTTGAGAAATTCCAGGACATGAAGGTGGAGATTTGGTATACATACTTGAAGTTGACAAGAGTTTAGGGATTGTCAAGGGTTCGGGAAGCCTGCCAGGAAAGAGACCGCGTAATATAAGACCATTGTCACTATTTATAGGTGATTGGTGGATGGGTCAAGCCGCATGGTTTTCGCAAGCTGCAACGCTATGGTGATTGACTAATTAGTGAATCCCCGAAACTTACTCGGGGAGATGACGACTCGTCGAGACGGGATGAAATCCGCAATCAGAACCAGAAAATTGTTTTGACACGGGTGTAAAAAAAAAAAAAAGAAAAAAAAAAAAAAAAAGAACCGCAAAAGATTTCTCATAAGTTGTTTCGGGAGCTACCTAGCTAGTTTATCCATTCGCCGATTAGATGGGGCGTATCGCTTTTTCACGCGACGATATTTTGGAATGCGAATATTCCCCGGGGAAATTGACATTATCAGGCTAACGTTGCATAAGACATCAACGGCAGGCACAATCGACGATTCATGTCCCAATTTAGAATCCATCATTTATGGATTCAACAAAATGGTAATTCCCGGAGAAGGATGCACAGCCTAACATTGCCATACAGGATAAGCGGCGACCACGAATCAATTCATTTCAACCGGTATCGTAATCCAACCCACCTTTTCGCACTCGTGTCGTGTACTGTACTCCCACGAGCCTGGATATTCGTGCCAAAGCCATGGACCGGATAACTTCCCGCCAGAGCAAAAACACGTCAGCCAAGTTCACCGCCCCAGTAGGGAGAGAGGGAGGGCGCCACACGCCTATAGGCTGCATGGTTGTGCGCACATGGTTTGCGAGGCCTCAAACATTGTCTTTCGTTTTGTTCACGACTTGTTTCACTGCGTGTGTGCGGGCACATGACGCGGCCCGTTATCGTAACCTCGTTTCACTGACCAGGCGGTGGGTGGATCCGCGCCCTGAATCGCGCTGCGCGTGTGGCCCCAGTCGCCGATTCCAATCGCCGATTGCATCCGCGTACACGCTGAACTCCCCGAGCCGGGATCCCGAACGCTAAGGGGTGTGGGCCACTTGTGAGCCCATTGTCGTCGCTCCAACACAGGGGGGACCACTGCCGGGCGGAGACTGAAGCTAGAAGAACCCGAAAAATCAAGGAAAGCGAAATCACCGAGAGCCCGGCTGCCGTGTTCCCCAACGCCCCGATAGCCACACCGCATTGGTTCCGTGTCCCGCCCGCCCCCAGGCCGATCTGCGACTTGCAATGCACACAAGATAACATCTGGCCTCTCAGTGGTACCACGAGGTCCCGCAAGGCGCCACCTCTCCAGGAGTATTTTTCGGAGTTGGCAGTTCCCTCACTCGGACCCTGTCTTCATCATGCACTCGGGGAGTCTGGCTAAACTTGTTTCATGCCTAGCCCGCCCGCAGAGGTCATGTGGGGTGTGCAGGACCTTGATCGACTCTATTGTTAGTCGTTATCAACCTGTGACCACAGAACCGCAGCACCGCAGCCCCCCCTGTTTATCTGCAATTTATGAATTGACTTTTTTCTCCTCGCATTCAATGTAGATTCTCGCAAAGACCAAACTGTAATAAATTCCCCGGCCCCCCCCTCCATAATACCCATTGACACCACACCACCACTTACAACCACAACTTCACCATGCTCACCGGTACACCCACCCCGATACGCTCTGTCGATGCCATTGTTGTTGGCGGCGGACCATGTGGTCTCGCCGTCATTGGCAACCTTCTGGAACAGCTTCCAGGTCAAGAGTTTCTCTGGGTTGATCCCGAGTTCAAGTCTGGCCGCGTGGGAGACTGCTACAGAGAAGTACCAAGCAACACAAAGGTTGATCTGTTCGTCAACTTTGCCACTGCCATTGCACCTTTCCGGGAGATTGTTGAATCAACAGAAGAGCCCAACGCTATCACGGCACTACGCAGTCTACCTCAAGATAAGGGCTGCGAGCTTGGTTACGGCGCAGACATGTGCCTAATGCTTACGGATGGCATTTCCCGTTTATTCCCCAATGTGCAGCAGCGATACGGTAGAGTTACTGCCGCCACCTTCAACAAGGTATGATTAAATTGGATTGTCGTGTTTACAAGATGTAAAGAGTGAATTGCTCATACTCATCGCAGCAAACAAAACTCTGGACAGCTGTATTGGATGGCAATGAGCACGTCGAATCACCTCGTCTAGTACTATGCACCGGCTCCAGCCCAGTCACGAACCCACTTCCAGTTCTCGAAAAGATACCTCAATCATTAAACTCGATCCACTTAGACGTTGCACTAACGCCGTCGCTACTGGCCAAGACAGTTCAGCCTGCTGACGCGACTGTCGCCGTCATTGGCGCATCACATTCCGCCATTCTAGTCCTCATGAACCTCTACAACCTCACCCAGACAACACACCCCAACCTGCGCATCAAGTGGTTCTCCCGCCACAATGAGCTGAAATATGCCCAGTACATGGACGGCTGGATCATGTACGACAACACCGGCCTCAAGGGCCAGGCGGCGCAGTGGGCCCGCGAGAACTTGGAAGCGGGAGCCTTCGAGGCCAGCCCCGTCAGCAGCGTCATCACAAAATTCTGGACGCCTGCAGACCAAGAGGAGAAGGTTTACAAGGCTGAGCTCCCTAGCTGTACGCACATCGCACAGGCCATCGGATACCGCCGAAACGTGATCCCCGAGCTCAGCCAAGCCGCCGGGGCCGAAGATAAGCGTGAGGCGCTGCACGTCCAACCCGATGATGTCACGGGCCGCTTCTTCGCTGCCGGCTCCAAGTCACAGGGCCTGCAGCATATTCCCGGACTGTTTGGCGCTGGAATTGCCTTCCCAGAGCGCGTCGTGGACAAGGCGGGCAACGTCGAGCACGCAGTTGGCTTCTGGAAGTTTATGAGATTTCTAAGAGCGGCAGTGCCCCAGTGGGTGGAATCGTCATAGGTTTGAATGGGTTCGAATTGGGAATATATCATACCATAAGGTGTTGGATGGGTGTTGGTTTGATTCAATATGATCAGAATAGCTAGCTCGAATAGCAGCAAGACAGCGCGCAATTTAATTTCGTCTTATTTTACCACAATGACTGCAGTATTCATCGATATATTTTTCCAGCTGTCAAGTGAAACAGACTATGAATCCCCTGAGTGTGTTGTGTATTTAACAAGGGCGCAATACAGAAATTAGACATCATAGTGTGGCTTTTTACTAGCCCGGCTTTGGCCAATATGAAGAACACTTGGCCCTATTGCAATATTTCACACAGATGTTCACCTTGCAAGTATTCCTACCAACTCTAAATACTTACCATAACAAGATTTGAGCCGCCCAGGACCTAAATGATGCTGTAACCGATTTTAAGCAGAGTCTAGGGTGAAACACGATACAGTTAGCCGATGGGCTATTGGTCTAATGTCTATCCCAGGGGAGATTATCATATGATGAAATATCAAGCTTCAGGGACTTAAAATCACCACCTGTACCAACTCGCTTGAGTCTTTCCGCAAATCTTTCTTCTCTGCCACCACAGTTCTGTTCGTTCCACTTCATATTATGGTTGATTCGGGTGAAACACACTTAAACAGTTGACTTAGAGTTGGAAATCAATATTACTTAGACCAAAAAGAATATACCGGCTGGATGTATTCCTCTGTGCAACCATCAACACCTATACACTCAACTGGGAGCGAGTCGAACAAGGCCGTCTTTGTTAACAAGCGAAATGTTTATTCGATGCAAAGCCTGCCAATACCTGAACCCGACGAAAACGAGGTTCTTGTTAAGGTGTTTTACACAGGCATGAATCCAGCTGACCTAAGACACCCAAAGTACGGAGGTCTCAGAAACACCGTGATTGGGGATGACTTTTACGGGCAGGTCATCGAAAGCCGCTCGCCCAAATTCGACACCGACGACCTTGTCGCAGGGTACACTCCTGTCATCATTCCCCGCCCAGCAAAGTATGGGACGTATCAGAGCTACCTGTGCTGCCCAGACAACATGTGCTACAAGGTTCCCGACAACTTTCCCATGCAAGACGCAGCTGCACTTACCGTTGTGGTCATGACAGCCGCAGACGCGCTCTTCAACCTATTCAAGCTTCCTCTACCGACAGATGCAGAGAAACCACCTTCGGGGTGTAGGATGTGAGTAACCGCTAGGGGAAGCTTGAAGTTTCCCCTGAATTGGTGCACCACACAAGCCAGAACCGTCTTGTTGGAGGCACATTGACGAACCAGATCTGAAGAGGACGGCCTTGACATGCTCCCAACAGCATCCAAAGCATGGACGAGCGGGCCCTTGTTGGCTTCGGAGATTAAAGTTTTGATATCTTGAACTACGGTTCGAGACGAATAATCAAAGCAATGAGTGGCGCCGAGCTTTCGCAGCAGCTCATGCCGCGCTGGGGATGCTGTGACGATGATCATGTCGCGATTGCTGGCGCGGGCGTATTGGACCGCGCACAAACCGACGCTTGTCAAAGCATCCCAAATCAGAAGAGGCCCTCAAACCCTTCGGTCTACCTTTCAAGTTTACCACACAAGCGAGGCCGGGCGATCATTGGAGAGCATGGGGTGCTCTTTGTTGGACAGTCGAAAACTACGAGTATGACGGAACATTTTACCTACCAAAAGTGACAGTGTTCAAAGGCACAGGAGAAGATGCACTAGAAAAGGCACAGGCCATTGCTGATGGCAAAGGGAGATTTGGTAAGATTGTCATTCAACAGATCTTCGAATAGGTCGCCTGTTATAATGTTGTCACCTTATTCGATTTAATTCTTGGAATCTGAAACAAAGTTGTTTTAGGCAAAAGTCAATTTGACATCACAGAGCAACATCCTTATTTTAGCTTTTCCTCCACGTTCACGAAACACGCGCAATTGTGCGTTCTTGCAAGACTAATTTTAATTAACCAGGTGTAAGAATAAAAAAGATCAGTTAGAAGGTTAAAATATAAATTGGTTGGTATCTCGGTATTAAATATCGCCCATCCCTCAAAGCCGACGTTTGGCCACCTTAGAAAACCACACCCTTGGTCTGGTGGACCTTGGCAAGGTTAATGTTCTTGATCATGAAGGTGAAAATGATTGCCAGGGCAACAATGCCTGTTCCGGCAGCAAGCATTCTCGTCTGGGCGTATCCGTAAGCCTGCTGGATCGCCAGTCTGGCCGGGCTTCCGACCTCGTAGCTGAGCTGGGTGGTCAGGTCGTAGACAATCATGTCGAGGTTCTCCAGCTCGGACTCTGGCAGCCACCACGACAAGGCCTTGGGGAAGGTGTTTGTCCAAATCGCGCCGGAGATGGTGTTTCCGATGGCACCACCGGTGGTTCCGACGACGTAGAGCAGAGCGAGAGTGGCAGCGACGTGCTGGTGGTCGACGGCGGCCAAAACGGCAAGCTGCTGGACAATGATGAAGGTGCTTCCGCTGATGGAGATGAACACCTGGCACATGACGAGGAATCCCACGTTCTGGTTAGGCTTGCGGAAGTAGATCATCAGGCCCTGGGTGAAGATGTGCAGAGGGACGGCATAGTAAAGGAGCCACTTGAACCGGCAGGTCTTGTGGATTGCCCAACCCACAATCAGGAGGAGAACGCCAGAGACGACGTTGAAGGTGTTTGAAATGTATCCAGCCTTGGAAATGCTGATGTCGTTGACAACCTGCAAGAAGGAAGTGAAGTAGGAAGCCCAGCAGTAGTACGAGATCTGGTAAACGGCATCCAGGAGACAGGCGCCAGCCACAGTTCGGTTGGTGAGCTGCTCGTACTTGAGGAACGGCACGGGAGCGAAGTAGACCTCGTAGAAGCCGAATGCAACCAGAAGGAAGAACCCAAGCACAATCATGGCAATGATGTAGCCAGTGGCCCACTCCTTGGGTGCAGAAGTGGCCAAGGTGAATGGGAGCAAGAAGATGGTCAGACCGGAGGCGAACAGGAAAACGCCAACAGCTAATACCGAGTCAGAATATTGCTTTAGTTGAGAAAGAGAGATTGCGAAACTCACCGTCAAATTCGACAAAGTAGTGTCGGAAGCTCTCCCAAGCAGTGCGGCCGCTCTTTTCCTTGAGAACGAGACCAGCCCTCTCGGCCTTCTTGAGCTGCGACTTCAACAACAGGTACAGGGGAGAAGCGACAAAGGGCAGAATGATGGCGAAGCAGCCAAATCCCCATCGCCAGCTGATCTTCTCGTAGAAATCCTCAGCGGCCTCGGCACCAGCGAATGCGGTGATCATGTAGGGCGAGGAAGTGAAGGCGTAGGCCAAACCTCGGTTCTTCAGCTTGGTCACATCGGCGGTGATAACGTCGATGCAGTAGGTCATGCCGCCGAAACCGATTTGGTAGAAGACCTGGCGCGAACAAATATTAGTACTCCACTCCCAATGCCCGATTGAATTCTTCTGCAACCTACCTGAGCCGCGCAAAAAGTAGCGAGGTTGTGGCTGACAGCCATCAGAACGAGGCCCAGAGTCGCAAAGACGGTCATGATGAGGAAACCCTCGGCTCGGCCCCACAGATCGAGAATCTTGGCGAGCGGGATGTACATGGCGGCGTTGATCGCATCGGCGACAATGTAGATGACGGTCAGGAGCGAGTGGGACTGGAAGTCGCTAGTGACGAATGGGACCAGGTTGGAGAGGATGGTGGACTGGAAAGCATTGACAAAGTAGAGCAAAAACATGCTGCGGGAACGGTTAGCCAAGCCCAACTCTTGGCGCCATGGAATGATCTGCAGGGTCTTGCAGCCACCTACAGAATGAAGACGCCAATCAGCGACGTTCGGGACCAGGTGAGGGTGACGGCCTCAACGTCCTGGACACCGCGCTGCGCATCCTGGGCGGGGAGCTCGTCGGAGGTTTTTTCATCGTTGGCTGCGGCGACAACCTGCGCGGCCGTCTCCTTGTCGACGGGCGTGATGGTCTCGTTTGCGACAGCGGTCGCGACGTCGTTTGCGGGACGTCGAAGTCTCGGGAATCTTGCCATTGTTGGTGTTTCGCTCGATCTCGATCGGGCTGCGGGCTGCAGGACTGAGTAGGAAAAGGGTGCAGGGCGCTGCTTTACAGATGGTGAGAAAAGACGAGGATGGAATTGGCATGGGAAGTGGTCGCATGGTATATACTAATAGTCCCGGTCGCCAGCGCCTCCAGTCCCGCGCAGCAATGGAGCCCCGCGACACCAACGACTAGCAGCTGAAATCTGATAAGATTAGATCACGCGTTGCGCGCATCCTAGTTCCAGCGAAAAAAGCTGGCTCCTCCCAATGGGAGCGCCGGCTTTTGCCTCTGCTGGCTGCTAGAGTCATGCACCGAGACCAGTCGGGCAACGTGCCCAACGCTACGTGGGGGGTCGTCTCGCCACGATGAACGCCTCCGCTGTACCCAAGCGAGCACGGAACGCCAGTGAGCATCTCGGGAAAGCATGGCGCCCTTGTCCGACGTCGGCTGGCATGCTCCAGTGCTACGTAAACGTCCACCACGCCAAGCCGTTCTCGACTGACCCAGGCGGACGTCCAGTGTTGGTGGCGCGCACGCTATCAACAGCCCACGAGAAAGAAAAAAAATTTCAGGCCCTAGCCTAGGTCCTTGGCCTCGTTGCAGAGAACCACGCCACCAATCCGCCATGCGTAGCGGTATGCTTATCGCGTCTGAGTTCTAAAATACAAGCTTAACTGCCAAGTGCGGGTCGAGCAACAGCCTGATCTTGACCAGAGGTGGGGGGTTGTGTGATTTGATGCTCGGTTTGACAAGGGAGGGATGCATTGCATGTGAAGGAATTTACCGCACGTCCTAGCGTCCCAAGGGAAGGGATGCACCCCCCCGCATTTTCACCGTTGCATTCAAGAAAAGATGGTGGTCTGCGAGCATCACCAAGGCCGGAATACGCGTAGGAGTCCGCGTAGTAGCCCGCGTAATTGAACACATTCAAGACATGCAAACAAATATTCTTCTCGTTGAGAGAAAAACATGCTTCGTGATCTCAAAGTTGTCCATTGACTCAAGACCAGCTAATTCATTAGTGGTCCAGACATCCTGGCTCGTCTCCACTCTGCTGCCCCGGCCGGGGCGCGGAGCTCCGGTGTCCGTCTGGCTGGAGGCTCCGGCCTCCGTCGTTGCATCCGCCACCAACTTTTCCCGACCAACGGGAACTTGGCACCGGTTGAATCAGTCCACAAATGATGCATTCTGTGGTTCTGGCTTGGCACCCTTCATTGCCGCCCCGTTTTCTCCCCACGCAGCCTTTCCATAGTTAATAGTTGAGCTGCCCCAGCGTTGCGAAAGAAAGAGAAAAAATCCTAGGAAAAGTCCGAAAGTCCAAGAGATGCCAAGGAGCCAATGCCAATAAACCCCCCACCCAACCACAAGCCACCGAGGTTTGAGTCAGCCGCGCGGATGGATACGGAGTCAAATTTTCAGCAACCGAGCCCACGAGACAACTGAGTAGGTTCCCGAAAGCGGACGAGCAGGACAAATTGCGTGGGCCAAACATTATCATCCGATAACGCGAGGCGTCCTCAATGCAGAACCCAAATTTCCTCTCCAAGCCAATCTGTCCAATTCCATGAACGCCTCCTTTGATTAGAAATGCCAATCGAACTCGAAGACCCGCCAGCAACCCTCCAACGCAAAACAACATCCATTGTTCTTCAAACCAGGGTCTCTTGGAGTCCAGGAAACTGCGTTTCGTTCCTAAGGCCATGTTGTCACCACAGTTTGGTGGAATCAAGAGTCTAGGTTAGTTGAGGTTGGAAAACTGTTGTGTCGACGGAGGTTTAACCCTTCTGTCGGTACGTTATCGCTGATTGAAGTTGGCTTTTGATGGTGAATTCTACCGAAGCTCGGAACTGGCTTGAAGAGCATCGCATGAGTGCAATAGTGACCGAGACAATATCCTCAACGCCGTGCACAACTCAGTTTCAAGTAGCAGAGATATGTCCATTTGTCCAAGTCTTGAACTAGAGAAGTCAACCCGCTCTTGATTTGAGATGCAGTAACTAGATACAAGCTATACAGGACCGTAGAAGCCCGAAAGGGATTAACGCGGCCTCTCCAGGAGATGATCAGAGTGAGATCATTCCTTGGCTTATTTTCCCATGCCGCGGTCGTCTCCATGCCCCTGCAAGATAATACATAGGTGCAAGCTTTGATAGTTCACAATGTTTTCACAATCATGATGTTGTGACTAGGGTCAAATATGAGCGCTAAAACGTAAAGTTCGCGTCCAAATACGCCATGCACAGTACCCAAAGTCAACCCATTCTCCTAATTTGTAATACGTACAGGTCTCCTTAAAGGGAGCTACATGCATACATAGACTTCAGTCTCGGAGGCACGCAGAACTCAATTCATTAGGCTGCGCCCCAAGCAACGGCAAAGTTGAAGGACTCGTTTGAAATATATTTCAATGAAGCTGATCATATATATGCGCGATCTAGGGTATTTATTGCGCTTGTGAATCTCTTCCGGTGAGACTGATATCTTCAAGGCTCGTAGACTTAATGGACGTGGTGTTGATAATACTTTGAGCACTTGTGAAGTCCATAGTGTCAATACAGCACCGTCAGCTAAGCTTGTCCCAGACCTTTGTTGTCGTAAACTTAATGGATGCTGTTGCCCCAAAGTTACCTGGCTGAACGAAATCAATAATCAATCTGAATGCTCAATTGCTACAACGATATAATTTTTACTTCTCCCACCGTCAACCATGCAGCCACGGAGAAGAAAGTTGGGATTCATCACTGGTTGAATATTAAAGACATACAGATGTATATAGCAATGAAATTGATAGATGATTACTCATTTCATTTTGGAATATTCTATCAAGATGATGAACAGAGAATAAAATAGCTTTATGTTGATTTAATTCCCACTAGCGTTAAGTAGACATAAGCTAGCCCATCAGCTATCAACAGCCAATCAGCCAGCACTCTTCACATTGCCACCGGCATCGAAGGTACACGGAAAAGCATCCTTGGAGGGATAGAAAACTTTCTCAGATTGCACGATTGTCAGGAGTACCCCCAGTTAAGTCGTCTTGAGTGCCACTTACCGAGCAGATGTGGCAAATCAGTACATGGCTTCCCTCTTATGCCTCCTAGCGGGGGATGGTGTGGCTCAGTGCATATATTTCAACCTGGGGCGGTGCATAAGGCAACCAGCCAACTGAGCTACCTAGTTCGCACCCTCACCCAGTTCACCTTCGCCGAATGTACCTTCGCCGAATTCACCTTCGCCGAATCCGTCCATGCCCAATTCATCCATGCCCAATTTATCCTCGCCCAACCTTTTATCATCCTCATACACCTATGCGTCTTGCTCCGTCTAAATCAAAGAAAACTGCCCTCTATCGCCATCTCTTATTTGCGTCAATATTTTCATCGTAGCTCATCTCGCATCATCCCGATGGAAGTCGCCCTCACTTTTGGCAGTCTCGGCGACATTATCGCCGTCTGCCAGATTGCTTTGCAGCTAGCTAGTGCGCTCAGGTGCGGCTACGTAAGCGGGTCCAGCAGCAGCGCAAAGGAGTATCAAGATCTGCGCAAGGACCTGGGTAAATTCGTTCAGGTGCTTATACATGTCAGTTGATTTCCAAACGGCCTCCGCCCTATCATCTAACTTTTACATTGCGGCCAGGTCGTCTCAACATACCAACACCATCAAAATTCTCCAGCTCTCCACGAGCTAGCCTCTACCACGAAATCGGTCGTTGATGACTGCAGTACGCTGATTAAAAAAGCCCTCGACTCACTTTTTTCAAGATATGACGATAGCCTACGATCAGGTGGCTCTGGAAATAAGCTGAAAGATGCCTTCAAGCAGGTCGAGTGGCTCGTGAAAGAGAAGAGCGGGCTTCGGGAGCTGCAGGGCAAACTTCACAGAAATACCGAACTACTTTCTCTCCTTATAACTACGGCCGCGGAGTGAGTTCTTAGGGAGTATCTATTTGGTCTCTATGCATACCTAAAGTCTGATTCATTCTTGCTTTTATTAGTACCTCAGCACGCGCGGATCATGCAACAGTCGTCGCCCGCATGGAAGAGTTTCGCCAAACACTAGAGAGCTACGAACAAACGAATAAGGAATTGCTCGGATACCTAAAAGAACAAGATTTCGTGTCCAGAAAAGAGGCACAGATGCTTTCCAGCATTGACAAGCGACTTGACGAGCAACATCAGTCTCATCAGACGCTCATAGATTCTGTGAGGACAGGGTTTAACAGCATCATTCATTTTCACAGCGTGCTTCTTTGCATCGCCGAGAAAGTCGTAGGCTTGCATGAGATGGTATCTAATTCCATTTATATCCGTTCTCTGGACCCAACAAAAGGTCTAGAAATAATACTTGAGGATGCATTTGGATTTCTCCTCCCAATACCTCTAGAATGGGTGGAAGACTGGAATGTGAGTATTCGGACACCCTCCATCAGTCTTGATGTTTACGCGAATAAAAACCACAGGACTTAAATATGTTACTCGAGATGCGCTTCAAGAAAAAGCGCAAGGGCTATGATATGGTTTTGAAACGGGAATTTTCTCTCGAAGAAAATTTCTCGGGGAAAGATCTCGATCAGACACTACCTCTTACGGTAAGTCTTCGCCGAGGGATGAAGATAAATATGAGCATGGTATTTCACAATGCTGTACTGAAGAGATCATGCCCTCGATGCAATACAGTAACGGACGCGCCTGAGGACACTCCAGTTCATTGGTGAGAAATCACGTTCAGCAAGATGATCGATCGCCTTGTCACTAATACTTAATCTGCAACAGTCAAAATAATGAGTGCGGAATGTGGTTCCGTATGTGCAAGATGCCTCCCCACAAGAACCAAAATGACACCCAAATAGGCGACGAACACGGGCCATCGGAGCATAGCACGAACCCTGATGCAAATACACTTCAGAGCCATTCTACAACGAACAATAAAGAAAGTATCACGGAAGGCTTGAGCTATCCTACGGAGCCGTCTGACTTTCAACGGGTACGATTATTGAGCATTGCCCCTGATGGTTTTCTCTGGGCATGTCCTTTTTACAAGTTTGATCCCATGAAATACTACCGCTGTGACACAAATTACGAGTTCAGAAGGATTGATGATGTGAGAAAGCACATCGGAGGATATATGCACAGGGGATTTTACTATTGTCGCCGCTGCTGGGATACTTTTCGCTCTGTACAGGTGTGGGATGACCACCTGCTCAGTTATTGTTGCGAATCACGGCCACGGCCTGAGCAAGTTCTTCACGATGAGCTTGAGTCAATTCGCCAATTCCCTCCTGGGCTGAACGCTTCAGAGCAGTGGTATTGGATCTGGGATCATCTGTTTAGAGGCCACCAAAAACCAGAGTCTCCCTATAAGTGTCCTTACAAAGCCAAGGAAGACATTACTAGGTTATTCCACCAAGCAGAAACTGAGTTTCGCAACATTTCGCCGCAGTTGTTTACGGCAGCAGAGAATCCCGACTTAACGCGCTTGGACCTGGATGATATTGTTTTTCAAAGGCACAAAATCTGAGCTGAAACAAAGAAAGTCACTTGGCAAAGGAGACAACATTTATTTGATGAAGTCACATCTGGGGCAAGTCACAAAAGGCATTTTTTGGATCAGAAAGTCGCGAACAAATACAAATATAATTTAACGTTAACTGGCTAATGGAGCTAGAAGTGAAGGAGTGACTTGAATGGTATGCCCGTTTTTTCCAAACCCCGACCCCAAAACGGTCGAGATTTTTCCCTTTGCAAAAAACTTGATTAGGTTGTATTCTCTTTGGTCGTTAGAAGAGCGGGGCATTCCACAAAGTGTTCGACGTCAACTTTGTAGAAACCCGTAAGCATCCGTACCACCTCAGTCACCTTTCCTCTCTGCTGAAAAATCCCCATCACCTTTCGTACCTATAAACAACTCAAAACTCCCTCTCCCCCCAAGGTACCCAAAAACACTCGGCAACAGGGTGGAAAACTCAAGCACTCATCTCAATTATTGACAAGAGAAGCAGCAGCTTGCCCTCTTAGTGAGGTCAAGCTAAATTAGTAGTAGGTGGTGTAAGGCTTGATGCACTTGCCGGACTTGGCATCGTAGGTCTTGCCCTTGGGGCAAGCGCAAGACTTGTCAGCCTTGTTGAAGATCTGATCGGCCTTCTTGCAGACGCAGGACTTGCCCTGGTAGGTGGCGTCCTTGCCGCAGTCGTAGACACACTTGCCGTAGCTGACAATCATGTCCTTGGGGCAGGAGCAGGTCTTGCTCTTGGTGTCGTAGAGCTGACCCTCAGTCTTGCAGACGCAGGAGTATCCCTTCATGACAGCGTCCTTGCCGCAGCTGGGGATGCAGGCACCGTACTTGTTGAGCTCCTGTCCCTTGGGGCAGACGCAGGTCTTGGTCTTGGAGTCGTAGATCTGGCCCTTGTTGTCGCAGACGCAGGTCTTGCTCTTGGAGTCGTACTTGGAGCCCTTGCCGCAGATGGGAGTGCAAGCACCGTAGCTGTTCAGGGCCTGACCCTCGGGGCAAGAGCAGGTCTGGGTCTTGGAGTCGTAGATCTGGTCCTTCTTGTCGCAGACACAGGCCTTGGACTTCTCATCGTAGGAAGCACCCTTACCGCAGACAGGAGTGCAGACGTTGTACTTGTTCAGGGCTTGTCCCTTGGGGCAGGCACAGGTCTGGCTCTTGGAGTCGTAGATCTCACCCTTGTTGTTGCAGACGCAAGTCTTGCTCTTCTCATCGTAGGTAGATCCCTTGCCGCAGACGGGAGCGCAAACGTTGTACTTGTTCAGAGCCTGTCCCTTGGGGCAAGCGCAGGTCTGGGTCTTGGAGTCGTAGATCTCACCCTTGTTCTTGCAAACACAGGACTTGGACTTGTCGTCGTAGGTGGCATCCTTGCCGCAAGCAGGAACACAGGTGTCGTACTTGTTCAGGACCTGTCCCTTGGGGCAGGCGCAGGTCTGGGTCTTGGAATCGTACAGCTGGCCCTTCTTGTTGCAGACGCAGGACTTGGACTTATCATCGTAGGTAGCATCCTTGCCACAGGCGGGAACACAGACGTCGTACTTGTTCAGGACTTGGCCCTTGGGGCAAGCGCAGGACTTGGTCTTGGAGTCGTAGATCTGACCCTTCTTGGGGCAAACACAGGACTTGGTCTTGGGGTCGTACTTGGAGCCGCCGCCGCAGATGGGAGCACAGGCGCCGTAGGTGTCGAGAGCCTGGCCCTCGGGGCAAGAGCAGGTCTTGGACTTGGAGTCGTAGACCTGGCCCTTCTTGGTGCAGACGCAAGCCTTGCTCTTGGAGTCGTAGGTAGCATCCTTGCCGCAGCTGGGGACGCAAGAGCCATACTTGAGCTCCTTGCCGGGGGGGCAGGCGCAAGACTTGGTCTTCTCGTAGAAGGTCAGGGCAGAGTTGTGGCAGACACAGGCGCCATACTTGAGGCTGGCATCCTTGCCACAGTCGGGGTAGCCGCCGCGAGCCTCAAGGCCGTTGTCGACCTCGGGGTTGGGCAGGGCAGTGGCAGTGGTGAGGGCCAAAGCCAAGTTCACGATGAAGTGCTTTAGAAGCATGGTGGGCGAGCTGTGCTGCAGACAGTTCTCGGGGTGAAGCGAATGAAGTGTGTAAAAGAAGGAGGCTCTCTCTCTCTTGAAGCCGAGAGTGAGGAGGAGGAGTTGTTGCTGTTGTTGTGATGGTGGTGGATGGGATGAGAAGAAGTTGGATGAGGAGGAAGATGAAGGGATCTTATATAGATGATCAACCTCCTCGCTTCCATCGGCGACGCCAGGGAGTATCTGTTAGCAAACGCATCAACATCGTGAGGCTCGACAATGGACCACGGCAGGGGGGTCCACATCTAGGACGGTGCCTGTCAGCTGGACGGGCCCATCAAACCCCCGGGTCTCGATTTAGAAGCTCGCTTTGAGCATGCAGGACCAGCTCGGTTTGCTCGCAACGGCCAATGGGCCAAGAAATTGAGCGCCACGCTGAGTCTAGCCTGGTTTGCAGCCCAATGGACGTTGTACCCGTGGATGTGAGGGCTGCTGAAGTGAATCAACATGTATGGCGTCCCCATTGCCCTGCTCTGGGCTTGCCTTTGGGGGGAACATTAAAAAAAAGCATGATTAAGCCTCAGGGAGCACAATACGAGCTGCGCTAGACTGCAACGAGGAACCGTTGTCGTTGCTTATTCAAGCCTAGTTCGTAGCCCGGCCCAATCGAGACGAGGCGTGGCAGGGAGGCTAGGGGCGTTTCGCTGTGTTAGTGGGTGGGCACCACTCGGATCTCGGGCGCCTAGAACAGGGGGAGAGTCCAAAGCACAAAGCAAGCAGCCAGAGAGCACTTGTCAGTGCCATGCATGGAGGGGTGGGAGAGCTGAGAGCGCCACCACTTGAGCATTTACGGTGTGGCGCTGACGCTACGAGGGACGGCCGATGGGAGCGGCGGCGCGTAGAGTCGTGCCGACGGGCAGGCTTTGTGCCTAGCTCGGGCGCTTCAAAGAAGCAAAGAGTCCGTTTAAGCGCTTTCTGTTCCTGAGTAAAAAATGACATTATTGAGAAAGCAGACTGGCGTGGGCGGCAACGCTGAGGCAAAACAGACGGTTCAGGAACAAGGAGAAGCGTCAAAACAGAAAAGAGGTTGTCTCGACGTCCGTATGTGTGGGTGGGTGCTTTGTCTCTAGCGAGTTAGGCGGCACCCAGCTCGGATGCGCAGGCGGAGAAAGCGGGGAACTGGTCGGTTTCAAGGTTAACGAGAACAAGCAACAGTTCACAGACAAGTTGGGACAAGTTAGAGTCTGGAAACAAGGTGCTGTGGCCGTATGCATGCTCTGGATGCGATTTCCTTGGCTTGCTGCTCGGATGGCCGGGACCAGGGCGCGACATCCGTCGGGCGATCTCCCGAACTGTGCCCATTCGCAGGCGGTCAGGGCGTTGCTGCCGGGCCCTCAGCTGGACTTGCCAGAGGTTGCCACGTCGGTCCTCGCACTAGCCGTTGCATGCCGACTAGGCCGGGTTGCCATGTCTTGACTGTGTGTCTTGGGTCTTTGATGCTGTGTGTGTGTGTTTTTGTGAAGGATAAGCAGCAAGCCCTTAGGTGATGTGCGTGCAGGGCATGATGCATACTGCACCTGCCACTGGCGCCCTGAAAGCTGACCCAGAAAAAAAAAGGGTCGGAGTGTGCCGGCCAGGTGCCCCCATCAGGCCCCCGGGCCCCCCTGTAGAGTGCTGTACCAAGGCCATAGGGCTCGGTAGTTGGTGGTGCCAAGGCCGGGGGCGGCACCCAGACGACAGGTACAGGCTGAGGAGCTGGCAGGGATGGCAGCTCCAGAATACGAGCTCAGACAGCGTCGCAGATCAACCTCGCCGTCGTCTATTGGTTTTCCCGCCTGGTGCTACACCTCGTTCCAATGCAGGTCGGCGCCGCCCTCATTGGCCACCCGCGCGGGCTCGTGGCTGGGGAAACCCGACTGTGGGTTACGATTGGGCTGACCTAAATTTAGCCTAGAGCAGCAGCACACACACACACAAAAGAAAACAACCCTGAGAGCCAGCTGGCTAAGGTCGGTTGCAGCGCGCCCTCTGCTAATTTCCACCATCCCTCCTTTGTTGTCTGTCTATTTGCGGATACGGCCTCGTTGGGAGCTGATCACTGGCAGTTGTCGTCCTGTCGTGACAGCATCACAATGACACCCGCCGCCTTGACTCGGACACATGCCAACATGCGACTTGGCATGCCACGGCCGCCTTCAGCCGTGTCCTTGTTTTGCTTGCTCTTCTTTCAGCTCAGATCGCCGCGTGCTCCGCCTTCCCGTGCGCGCTACCCGTGCATCCAAAATGCCCAGAACCTGACATGTTGGTGGGTGTACTGACCTGCATCTCCAGGTCCAGGTCCATGTCCATATCCATGTGCATCCATGTATGCGGGAATAGGAATAGGAAATAGACGTGCACCCAACAACAGCAGCCACCCTCAGCTCCTTGCCTCTTCGGAATACCCACTCTCATGCGCACACCGCCGAGCCTTTTTCTCCAGGGATCTTCCCCAGATGTACCGGCCTGAAGGCTGGTCCTGGGCCTGATCTGCACGGCTGCTCGCTCTAGACCTCGTCGATCTAAATCACCATTTACTGCAACTGTTCCGAGCAGCCGATATCCCTCCATCACATCACATCAGGCATCTAGCTCCCCCCCGGCCGATCGCCCATTATCGATTCTTTTAGTCATGGCTGCATTCTTTTTTCTCCGATTCCGAACCGTGCGATTGATTGACACAATGAACAACAACTAGTGATTAGTTTTTGACGTCATGTGGTTTTTTGGTTCTTCTCTTTCACTACACTACTACACACTAGCACCGCCCTTGGTGCCCGCCTCTCCCGTTTATGCAAGTGATATTTTTATTTCATAAAAACGCACACTAGTCCGCTCACGCACAGCTCTTTTTGTGCAAACACGTTCCACCAACACCACCAACAACATCTTCTTGCTTACACTAATGTACCCGAGGCTTTTTGAGGCTTTTCAACTTGCAAATTAGCCTATTGTATGAAGCCATTGGTGAGTGGTGCCCGAAGCTTAGATCATCGGGGACCCATATATGCTTTTTTTTCTTTTTCGGCCTCTTTTTTTTTTCGATTCTAGACTAAAATGCATGTCGACAAAGACTCTATTTTACCCCTGTCCCTGGCGGATGCACCAAACTATTGTTCCGGAGGACCGGGGGCGTGCTATTAAACGTGGCAGATCTTGTCAGCCACGGCTGAATGTACATTATCAGCAGACGTGAGAAGGCGTCCAAGTACTTTGGCTATGCGGGGGTTAGCCAGGGAAATCACGCAGCCTTTGCGCCTCGTCGGGTGTCGGTCATGAAGCGGAACTGCAGGTAGCTCCTCGCGGAAAGAGGAGAAGAGATGTTGGAACATGTCTCCGAGAGAGAGAGACAGGGAACATGGAGTGAGAGAAAAAGAAAAAACGCACGTAAGAAAATAGACTAGGAGAGAAAAAAAAACACCATTTTTTCCGCGCTATACTATGCTACTGAAACACGCTCGTCTAGAAGTAGTCCTCTCAAAAGGGAAGCTTTGACGATTGGATCACGAACGAAAAGTTGAGACAGAGCCATGATCATGATGCTAGTAGCCCTCGGAGACTTGACGGCGAGGCCGGACCATCGGGGGCGGGGGGGGTCTCGCGACAGCCGTCGGTGCTCGGAAGTCCGGCTAGCCAGCCTCCCAATTAACACAAGCAACCGATGCTGTGTCTAAAAATTGAGGCTTAAGCCTCATCGTGTGTTACTGCGCATGCATGACTTCACCTACCTACCGCTCAGGGTGGTGTTGAAAGTCCGTCCGTTCCGCGGCATGGGGCGAGGCTTACCCTAAAGCTGCATAATTACACTAAACCTCCAAGATTCGCCTCCGTGCATTTTCTGTATACGACCTCGGGAAGGAATTGATGATACGCACATATGCTACCCTAAACGAGTGAAGTCATTAAACTTTTGGGTTTTTTTTAACCATTGCATGAACGCATCGTGTTGTCGAAGCAGTAAGAATCGTACGTGTAAATGCGTAAATCTCCAGTTGCAAAGATTAAACACGCGGCAGAGATGCCCGTGGATGGCACAAGAGACATTCCACTGGACGCCAAACCACGAGGGTCATCCGATGAGACAAGATCGAGGACGCCGTAGACACAAAAAACGTGTTGTAACCACATAGCACGGCATGTGTATCCCGACTAGGTGTGGTTGGAGTGCTCTTGGTGCTGACAAAGCGGAAGTCTAAAAAAACCAGACAGTGCTATGCCATAGAATCCTACACTGTACAGAATACGAGCTGTGCCTGGTGTGTGGCACACATATGGGTTGCCATATACCCTCCATCTTGTGACGTGTGAGATTTTGAACGCCTCGCTTGGGAGCCGCAAGTTTTCGGTCATCATCATCATCATCATGGTTCGATCATGGCCCCGAAGTTCCAGTTTTTCAGGGTTTTCAGGTTTCTAGACGTGGCACCTCTTGATGACGGCCATATTGATTCTTCCGTCGGCGTGGCGCCCTTTCCTTCTTGATAGCGCCCAATGACTTGGTTGCGAGGACCAGCCGCGGCGTCTTTTGACTTTGCCGCCGGCTATATGTTCCGCGCAAAAGCAACGAGTTGAAAGTTTTTTTTTTTTTCCTGTTCTACTCTATCAAGTGTTTTTTCGCGGTGTTTGTCGCGACTGAAACCTGTTTCTCTATCGCGGGTTGAGCATCGCTACGCGCACTGAGTGAGTCGTGGCAAGACTAGCTAACTTGCTGCGTCTGTCGCGTATCCAAAGTCCTCGCATATAGGCCGTGCTGAGGTGACAAAATAAACCGTGTACAAAGCGGGTCTCACATTGTGACTCAATACCTGTAAATTTCCGATTGGCTTGTTTGGTCAGCGCACCAGCTTTGACGCGGGTTGACGCGGTTGCGCGAGGGACGCGGTTCGGGCTGCGCTGCAGTGCGTGCACTGACTCAGCACCCTGGCCGTATTCCGCCCATCCAAGACAAAGAGGCCAGAGGCCAGAAGCCAAAGCGCTTGCATTCGTGTCTTAGACATGTGCTTATTTATACTCTCCTTCACCAAGTGTGGCACCAACCAGCCACCTATTGCGTGACAATAAAAACAAGCAAGTTGAAGACGTGTACCCGGATTACTAGATTTTCAGAAGCAAGTGTTTTGACTTTCAGTCGAGCGGTAGTGGCTGGTATCCTAGCTTCTAGTATTCTACTTCTTTTGCCACCTCACTTCGTGCTTTCGTTTCACCACAAACACTTGACTGTGACTCCCCGCTAGCCTGCCACTCTCAAGGACCCGCATTGGCAGTGGGGATAAGCGCAGTATTGGGATTGGTGTCATTGTTTCCAGCTAGAAACCTACATGAGACTGGAGGTCGGCGGGACGTACATGTTGGATTTTCCGTGTACTTGCTCGTCTAGCTCGTGTACCTGGGGCCTCAAGTATGGGAATAGTGGTGTTTTTGAGAGATTAACTGACAGAATTGGTGTCGGCGGACTATTTGACTATTTGATGCCTTCTGTAGACGCCTTGGCAATTCTACCTATCTGGGTGACAGTTGCTTCGCTTATCAACTCACATGCTATTGATTTCTATATCTGATTTGAAATTGCGAGAGTATTTAATTTAATGCAGTTGTGCAAGTTTCCTCTCTGGGATGTCTACGGCACGAGGGTACGTTTCGCGGAGAAAATAAGATACTGAATGCTTTAGAAGTGACTATGTCTAAGAGACAAATTGAAAACAACTTTGAATGGGATGCTGATGGGATGAATAGAATATCGATGCTGTAAATAGTCGTGGAAACGGAGGCGGCGGTTTACTTGGATTCGGTTCTCGGATATCCAAGTGACGAACAAATCCATTATTGTAGTAGGATCCAATGTACGCGAGAACTACTAAGCCGACTGAATTTGCAAGCATGGGAGATCTACTTAGTCTTGGACTCTCCGCTGTCTCTCCTCCGATTTAAGAAGATGCAAAGCTTCGCAATTTGTTCATTTAGTAGCCGTTTATATTAACTGCACTCTGCTGCTCGTATTAAACATAGGGTAGCGACCGGAGGGTTATTACCACATGCAGCTAGGCTGCAACACTAATTGGTGCGTGCTTTCTACCCCACATTCCGATGCAACTGTGTCAACGACAAGGAATACGCATCGAAGGAGCATGGTTGGTGACGGATCTCAATTTTGGGTGCAGCTTCCTAATTTCCGCCGGGCTCCACACTTCATGGCCTTTGGCGGAGAAAATTGGACAACTGAGCCTTCTCCTGATCCACCATTGTCCCAAAGCTCACATTTCCCATGGGGTTTCTGGTGAGATTTGTATTTTTGCGACTCAGTAATGCTCTGTGCATTGGTAAGATGGGTTGCTGTCATTACTGCTAAAAAGAAAGGCGGCAAAAGATTATATTACAACCAGCACAATTTAGCTCCTTGGTCTACCGCCGAGCGCCCAATAACTGGTACTTGGCTAATTTATCCAACAGCCATCAAATGTGGATATCCAACTGAACCATAATTCCATCAACCACTCTGACTTCTTTTTTCTTATTCGGGTTACAAAATTCATAACTCTATTTATTACTAGAAATTGAATAGAAACCTGTGAGAGGTGGGCTAGAATTTCCTCTCCGGGACCTTCAATTTCCAGCATGGCCATTGACAAAGGAAACATCATAAATAGCAGCCTCTCATCTTTAGCACTGGAAGTTACGTGGGAAAGGATGCTCGAAAATATATCTTGAGCATGTAGATGAGCGCTGGAATCTTCAATGCCGAAAGGATAACAGAGGCGATGAATTATGAGCAATGTGGCTAAGCGATAAACGTATGCCTGAGTCGTCATCGCCGACAATTCTTGAGCCGTATAGACTGAACAGAGATCATTTGGGATGACTGGCCTCCATTTTTGGACCCTTTGTCTTACAATTGTATAAGCATCAGCGCAATCTGGGTACCATTTGACGTCGCCGCGCTCCTTTACGGCATAGCTTATCGCACAGAGGTCATACGTATGAGGAGCGGAAAGATGGGCTCGGCAATCACCAAGGATGCCGTCAATATTAGGTGGGCCGATGAGTTGACTGCCAAGCTATCAAATGTGGAGAGTGCTATACCAGTACCCACGATGAAGGCGCCATCCGTGTCGCACATGACCGAGGCCCGCTGGAGGGTTTCTAGACCCTCGGTTCCTCGCCTGATATCGGTTTCGTCGAACCAACCATCAGAGGCCTGGATGCGCCGCATTGCGCCGACAAAGGCAAGGTATCCTTTCAGGTATTTGGGCGGAGTCCGAGACACTATCCAGCCGATGGCGGCTTGGAACTGTGGCATGAAACTGGGCCCAAGGGTGAAGCAGCCATGAGTCAAGGAAAAGTCGTCAAGATTGGCAAGGACGGTGTGTTCCCAGCCCCACAGCCGGGAGAAATCTAGATAAGTAGACCCATAATCTCCACATCTCGTATGACATTCCGCATTCGAAGCTCCGGATTCCGACCCTTCGTTCGGCAGGTCTGCTGGACGAGTGCTAAGTGGGCTGGGTGGTAATGATTTGGTGTCTATTCACGGGTGGATGTTGCCGAGGCTTACGGAGATATCCATGACATTAGGTTAAGAATGGAAGATTGATGAGTGGAACCTGGGGAAGAACTGTGGTGACGTATCTGTGCGTACAGGGATGGGCTTGAAATATCGTTTCCAATTATCATGGGATTCGATTTCTCATAGGCCTCTCGCACTCCCGAGGTATGAGGCAAACTGCTTGAGTACGGGATAACTGAATAGTCTTGGCTGATATTCTATTCATTTCCTATCAATAGAAGAGTTCTTTTCTTGAATCTAGCTTAGAGTGATATATTGGTGTCAACAGTCGGTCAAGAGGTGAATACCCTGTTCCGGAGAATTTGCAGAGGTGGACGTAGAAGAATGCGGGGGAGGGACACGAGGGTTGGGTTCAATGCTGGCTTGGAATAGTCAAGGATTGACTCTTTCCCCGCATCTGGAACTGATTAGCGTCTGGTGTGTGGGTTCGCAGTTTCGACTGCCGAGGTCGCTGAGAGCTTTTGGATGGGACCGAGCACCGAGCCAATAAACATTGTCATCACAAGCCAGCCCTAAGCGAGGTATGTATCTCGCTCAAGGTGACTTGACCGTTTGCTCCAGATGATGGCGTGGTTGATGTGCCGAGCCTGGTGGATTGACCCTATGTATTTCGAGTAGAAATTCTCAGACGACAATGCTGTGCTGTGTTCCAAGCCCAGAGATAATCAGACCACGGAAACAAACATTACACCAAGGTTTACTTGGAAACAGTTGCGAATGGTCTCATTGGAATGTCGGTACCCGCCCTGGCCTCAGACAAGGGCCACACGCCGTTCCGCCCGGACTCCGTGTCCCCACTTTATCGCTCTGCCACCGGCGCTTTATTACCCTTTTGGGTCTAAAATTGATGCTGGTTGTTGCTACCACGCTCAGTGTCTCCACCTCCATTCAAGACCGAATTGGATATTGGTAACCCCTTGGGGTTCGTTGCTAGGCTGCTATCTTAAATATGCCATTGCGTTTCCATCTTCGTCGTGAAAAAGCCGCCTCGGCTGAAAGAATAAGACAGGAAACGAAAAACAGAGTATTTCTAAGGCCTTCGTGACTTGCCTGCTCCCAACCTGGCTCGGCTTGTTTCGTATATTCTTCTCTTTCAGACCAGCTGTACGCAGGTTGGGCTCCATATCTGGCCACCTTGAGTGATAGCCCCATCGCACATCTGCCACCCTCTTCAATATCACATTTCATCTCACACTTACAACCTTGTGCTTTCAAACGATACAACATGCCAGCCGCCAAAGCAGAAACCTCAAATCTGGACAGCCAGGTCATTGTTATTGGTGCGGGTATCTCTGGCATCAATGCTGCCCGCCACTTGCACAAAGCCGGCTTCTCATACAGGGTCCTTGAAAGCCGGGATTCAATCGGCGGTACTTGGGATCTGTTTCGATATCCAGGTATCCGATCGGACTCGGATTTGTACACGTTTGGCTTTCCATGGTATCCATGGAAGCAAAGCAACCCTATCGCAAGCGCAGGGAGCATCCTCTCATACCTCAAGGAAGCAAGCGCCACCTTTGGTCTTGAGAAGAATCTGCAATTGAACACCCAAGTCTCCACTGTGGAGTGGTCCTCTTCAAGCAGCACATGGAAGGTCACGGTGCGAAAGGATTCAGTTGTTGAAACTTACATCACTCGGTTCATTGTATTTTGTACCGGCTACTACGACTATGAAAACCCCCTCGAGGTCGACATCCCCAAACTCGACGCTTTCAAAGGTCGAGTTATTCAGCCACAGTTCTGGCCCGAGGACTATGACTACACGGGTGATCGCATCATCGTAATTGGGAGTGGTGCTACCGCCATTACCCTGGTGCCGGCCATGGCTGAAAAAGCCAAACAAGTAACGATGGTTCAGAGGAGTCCTTCATACGTTGCCAGCTTCAAAAACACCAGCTTGGCCAGCAAGATCCTTCCATATGCAGTTAATCGCATGTGGTGGATTTGGACATCTCGTCTCTTCTACCTTTACTGCCGTCGGTTCCCAAAGAAAGCACGCTCCATGCTCCAGGGCTCTGTGAAGCAGGCGCTCCACGGTAGCGTGCCGATGGATCCCCACTTTGTTCCAAAATATGAACCCTGGGACCAGCGGCTGTGCATGGCTCCTGACGGTGACTTCTTTGAAGCCTTCGCCAGCGGAAAGGCCAACGTATGCACTGGTGTGATCCAGGAGGTCCTCGAAGACGGTATTGTCCTAAAGAGTGGAGAGCGCGTGGACGGAGATACAATCGTCACCGCTACAGGGTTGAAGCTGCAGCTTGGAGGCGGCATTCAGGTCTTGGTCGACGACGCTCCAATAAAGATTCCCTCCAAGACCATGTGGCGTGGCTTTATGCTAGAGGACTTACCAAACGCTTCCTTTGTTCTGGGCTACACCAACGCCTCGTGGACACTGGGGGCTGAGGCTTCTTGCAAGTACACTATCCGCATTCTCTCGCAAATGCGCAACAAGGGTTTCGCATCCGTGACCCCGAGGAAACCTGCTACGGTGAAGGCGCAGCCACTTATGAACCTTAATTCAACTTATGTTCAATCCGCAAAGTCTTCAATCCCCGCCGCTGGCGACTCGGAACCGTGGCTAGGCCGGGAGAGCTATTGGTACGATAGTCTCATGTCCAAGTATGGCACTCTCGACACTGATTTGGAAAAGGTTCGTGGGGTCGCCTTCTAGATTCACACTTGCGGCATGACATAAGAAAAAACACGAGCGGTTTGTTATTGTTCAAGCTTGAGGCATGGTTTAAATTAGTTTCAATTGTTGATATATGTACTGTTATTGAGTAACCAATGATATCTTCCTCCAGAACCAAATAAAGATTCAGTTTAGCGTCGTTGTTGAGGGTACCATCGATCTTCTTTTGGGCTCTGCAGAGTACTCTCGGATTCAGCGTGATGGAATGATTGTCCAGCGGGAAACTATGTATGCCTGGCGTAATCCAAGCAAGGATCAGTGGGCTAGAGTCCTTTATATTTCAGTTACCTCTGGGCCCTGCGTGGTGGGCAACGTTGAGCTCCCGCTCCATTTTGGTGATCTTTTTGGCCTTCAAGAATCATCGAAAACTCAAGCCTAGGTATTTCATTACAACAATAACATCAAGATGCACCCTGAGGATGTTGAATTACATGTTTAATGTGACAAAAGCCGGTACTCATTTCATATGATGTCTTGGTAATCCGCAATGTGATGGTAGAGAATTTGTTCCATAGGTAACCTTATTGAGTTGTTCCGATCAGAATAGGAACTTGAAAAGTCTATATCAGTTTACAATCGCATTCCCTTCTAAGATTCTTCTTGCAGTCCTCGCAACTCGAGCATATTCCAGCTCAGGCTCGTCTACTCCCGAGAATCGCATCTTTACAGCGACATTAATCTCTCCAGAAGGATGACCTAGAATAACCTGTTGCTCCTTGTTGTCTGAGATAATGAGTTCTTCTTCCAAGGCCTCCGCTGCATGTAATGGTAACCTTTTGGAAGGCCAGTCACCATTCTGAGCCTGGCTCAGCCTCCAGGCAACTGTACCTGGAATGCAAAGAGCAGAGGCCAAACACACAGCACCTGTTAGTTGTAGGCTTGGATGAGGCTTTCCCATGCTGTAAGAGGTCACGTAAATATGGGCATCATTCTGCCGTGGTTCATTCCCTTGTGGCCTTGTCGACAATAGGGCAATTTTGGGTGTTCCGCGGGTCTTGGAAGCCTCTTGAATAGACGCTGCCAGCCCGAACCTCACGGCACCTTGTCTTCGGATTCTCTCAATAATTTCAAAACCCTTGTCTGATTTGGGCAAAAGCTGCTGGATATCCTCAGTCAAAGCGGTCGCGTCAACAAGAACGAAGGGATTTGCTGCGTCGACAAGGGATGCTCGAATTAGGCGCTCTCCATATTTAGGCCCAAGGTCAACAGGAAAAAGATCTTCGGGCTTTCCGGTTGGAAGTAATCTTCCTGTCATGCCTCCAGCAGGATCGAGAAAGGCCACATCAATCTGGCTTCCGGTTCCGCTAAAGCCCGCAATACGGAATTTGCCGTTGGGCTGGAAGTAACCATCTTCGTCCACTTCAACAGTTTCGGTGATGAGTCTTCCTAAATTTTCATTGTAAATTCGAACATTGACCTGTGGGAACTTTATTTAGAGGATGCTGATGAAACTTGTGGAGTTGTCCACTTACCTTGGACGCGCCAGGTCTTACATCAACGAAGCCTTCATCGACCGCAAATGGACCAACCCCCGAGGCCATGTTTCCACAGTTTCCACTGAAATCAAGTGAACCTTTCCCCACAGGAACCTGTATGAAAGTGTAATCTACATCAATACCGGGTTTTGTGGACTTGGAAATAACAACAACCTTCGATGTTGTTGATGAGCCACCTCCGATACCGTCCAACTGTCTCATATCGCCATCCACAGATCCCATCAGCCCTAGAATGATTGGAGACCAATCGGAGCGGTCAAGTGGCAGATGCTCTCGCTTAATAAAGAGACCCCGCGATGTGCCAGCTCGCATTAGCACGACAGGAACTATGCATCGGCGAGAAGTTGGTTGTATCGGGATGTGCATGGCGGGCGAAACTAGTACGTCAAGGGAGGGTGTCATCGTAAAATTGTGTCGAAATATTTCTTTGGTCGAGGTAAAATCATCAATCAGCCAACTGGGAGATTTTATTTTTAATTTTATATCACGACGGCAATTATTCCCACCTATCCGTCCACAACTACCAACTGATTGACTGGTTCCGCGGAGAACATGACCTCAAGATTATGGGAAATTTAATCGCGCTTCCAAAGCAGGTTATTCCCGTGTCAAATTGGGAGGGAAAGGACCTGAATACTGATCGTCTTGGTTGTGGATGTTCCGACGGCATCTTGTCTACTTCCGCGGCTGGGACGGATACGGAGACGGAACGGGTAGACACGGGTTACGTCAGCAGTTGCGGGTCCACTTTCATCAATTTCCACGGAACTGTGGAGCATGCTCCCGCGGGAACAAAACAACAGCATCCGTCAAGAGAATGTCGCAATCCACAGGGACGAAGAGAGGGCAGCCCTCAAACGATGCCCCGATGAGATTGAGAAAGAGGCGAGTAGCTTTGGCCTGCAACTTTTGCCGTCAGCGCAAGGTGAGTGCATCCAATTACCCCATCTCCCCCATGGACACGCCGTAACACGATTTCTTCCCCGCTAGATTAAGTGCAATGCACAGAAGCCATGCAATAACTGCCAGACTTATGAAAAAACCTGCATCTTCAGCGATAAACAGCCAATAAGGGTCCCGAACACAACTGTCTCTCGTGACCCATCCCCTGCAACCAGCGCTGATCCGTCAGCCAACCAGCCCCAAGGGAGCGACCCCGAAGTTGGTACACCGACACACATTCTCGCCCGTGGCAATGAAACCAGTCTTAGAAGCCAAAGTTTACCACAAAGAGACACTCGGCCGGATGTAGCTCCTGCAAATACAAATTATTATGGCCCTACTAGTGCGCATTTTGACGACTCGGCTGCTTCCAGCTTCTCGTCCAGGCTTCCACCTCGTCGTTTGGTCCCGCCTGACTTGGTAGAGAAGCTGCTACTAGCTGAAGCAGCGCATCAGCGTGAGTCTATACTTCTTAACTATCTTCTGGCTCCGTCTTTAATGTCGAATTTTACAACGTCACTTGTGTTTGATGGGTGTCTTGAGCTGCCGCATATCTCGCTATACTGTAGTTGGACTTGAAACTAAGATCTCTCTAGGTCAAATGGAAACGATTAATTTTAATGCCGGGAAGCTGGATTTCGACGGCGTTGATCCTGACCTTGGTCTTCATCTACTCTCCCTCCATTGGAACCGTCAGCACCATTCTTTCCTGCTGACGTATCGACCGGCATTTATGCGAGACATGGCCTGCGGAGGGCGTTACTTTTCAAAGTTGCTTCTAAACGCTATCTACTACGGAGCATCCAAATTTAGTCCACGCCTTGATGTAAGGAAAGATCCAGACGATGTCCGAACCGCTGGATGGCAGTACCGACAACGCGTGAAGGAGTTACTTGGTGACGCCCTCGACAAGAGCGAGATCACGACTATTCAGGCGTTGCTCGTTATGACAAACTCTCTTTTCGCATTGGGTGACGAAAGGAGTGCAGCCTGGCTTTATGCTGGCCTTGCCTTCCGTATGATAGTCGACCTTGGACTCCATGTTGATGCTTCGGCCATTCTAGGTCCAGGAGGACGCCGCTTGAACGAGGAAGACCTTGAGATTCGCCGAAGGGTCTTTTGGGGAGCATTTGGTAAGTCCCCGAGGAAAAGTGTTGGTATAAATTAGCATCTAATCCTTTGCAGTTGTGGACAAGATTCAGTCATTGTATCAAGGACGCCCTCCAAGCCTTCAAGACATCGATACGAGGGTTCCTATTGCGTTTCACGACAGATTTGAAGAGCTTGAGTCTTGGACGCCCTTTGCTTTCAGTGATCTTTCAGGAAAATATCGTGCAAGTCCAGCTTATAGTGTCTCAACATTCACGCAGTTATGCAAACTTTGTGTCATAATGAACAAGATCATCAACCGCGTATATGCTGAAAAGCACGCGTGGAGGCCATCTTCAAATTTAACTCAAGATCGCATCGAGTTGCAGCGAGAACTGAAAGCCTGGGGGGAAGCCTTGCCGAATCATCTGTCTTATCATTCAATTACGAGAGATAACGTCCCTCCACCTCATGTCATATCGCTCCAGTATGTTACAGGATCTCTATATCTACCCTTCATATTTCTCCCATGTTCTCTAGGCCTTCTGGGCTAGGCGCTGTTGTTTTGGGATCAGTATTTATTGGGGTGCAATTCTAATCATCTGAATTCAGGGCCACGTATAATGTGCTGTTTATACTTCTCAATAGACCATTCGTTTCTGAAGGAGTGGCCGCCGAGGCATTTTCCATTTGTGCAGCAGCAGCAACGCGTATCAATATGCTCCTTTCGGCTTATGATACCGCATTCTCTGTAAAGCGCGCCCCGTACCTAATGTCATATGCAACATATGTGGCTGCTACAATACACGTCCGAATCGCGGCCCAGCAAAATTCTGGGTCTGACGCACATGTCAATCTAAAAAAATGCCTCGACGTGCTCGAAAAAAATCAAGAAACAAACTGGGCAGTGCGAAAAGCTAGGAAAGTCATCGTTGACCTCGCTGAGCGGATGGGTGTTACTTATTCGTCAGACATGGTGGGTAATAGTGAGGAAATAAATCCGGTGGATGAGCAGAACGAGGTGGACTCTCGGTCAAGAGGAAGACCCGAACTCGCTTCAAATGAGTCTGTATCTGTACAAACAATGGACATGTCTTATCCGGAGTTGGATCTGGATGCTATCATCCATAGCTTTGTGCAGGACCATGGAGATAATAGACACCATAGGGGTGTGGAAAGTGGAGGCCAGAATATTGGTCATGGTGTGCGACGCATCTCTGAAGCGGCGAATGATTCCGAGCACGATATCAGTTATAACTCTCTGAATCTGGGCGCACAAGAGCACTTGGGGTATCAACAGCATATAGAAACGTTTCAGGACGAGGTCACTTACGATATGGCGGAATGTTCCGGGATGGGCTCACTCTCGAACGAGATGATACTTGACGATGCACTTTATGGATTCAGCCGGGGTGGGCTGGATACTTGGTGGGATAACTAATGAATTCTGATACATTAATTTAGACCAATATTATAATCATAGCAGGGGAATTCGGAAGTCCCATATCAATTGCTACCAAGGATAGGGAACGCTTTTGCGATGCTAGCTTTTTACTTCAACATAAATTCTGTATTATAAAATGAGCTTCATGTGTCTTGTTTAATAATCGAACTCAAAACAAAGAAGCCTTTTGCATATCTAAACTACGAGACCAGAAGTTGTTTTTGATCTTCCCTCGAGCATCATCATAAGACCTTGTGATATCTTCTCATAAGCCGTGAATACGATGCCACCACTGAGGACTAGTCGACCAAGCCGCATCGTGCTTCCTTTCCAAAACCCCAGCACTCCAGAATCCATCCAAATGCTCGTGATAGCCTCAAGATTTCCAGCGCCCCTGACACTCTGCGTTCGGCTTTTGATGACGTCAAATGGCTGGCTGGCATATACTGTGATGATTCCAGCAACAGATCCTATGCCGAATGTCGCAATGCTGTTCTGTGGTAAACCTTGAGAATTCCAAGCTTGCTTTATAGTAGTGTAAGAGCCCATGCGCACAGCGGAAGTGGCACATTGTTTCGATGTAGTAGAGACAAGGCCTTTGTACAGATTAGATACCCCCTGCTCTTGTACCAGCAGCCGTGCCGCATGTAAGGCTGATTGATATCGTCTTGCTGAACGAGCGTCATCAATTCTATTTTGAAACAAGATTAGTTGACCAGGAGAGATGCAAATCAATATTTGTCCTTACAATGCCGTTTTAATCCGCTCCGTCGGAGTGACTGCCACCACGCTCTCAACGCAGCCCGCAATCATCCCAGCAAATAGTGCCCTTTCAGTTGTCAGGTGCCCCCTTTCATCGGCGAGAAGTCCTTTGATGGCATCAAAGGACATGAAACGCACAGCAGCTTTGAGAGCGGTTCCCTAATGGTATGTTTTAGTTTTTTAATTCGTGTTATGATTTTATGCCTGACATCTCACCGCAACTAATGTTGAGCAACCAACGTAGAGTCCCGAAAGACCATCCGCTTGGATGATGGACCTCATCATAGAAAATGGGCTGCGTCCTCCGTGTTCGCCTTTGAGCTGCACGCGCGTCTTGGCGAACTCAAAGGGGTACTGGTGTCATTTCGGTAAGCGGCTAAAGGTTGGCATGGTCGTTTCAAATATGCTCTTACAGTAATTGCACCTTCGACTCCGCCAGCTATTGCTCCAGAGAGACATGATATTATTGGTGTAATTTTCTGGTCAAATATTAGCTTGGTGTGGTAGCTGGAGCTGTCAATCAGACTTTGTGTTGCTTCTCCAGGTTTGCCGATGTCGCAACTGGACTGTTTTTGTAATTCATTGTGAACGTCAATTGATGAAAACAAGGGAAGGCCACATGAAGAGGAGAGGTAAAGTTTCAAGTTGCAATAAAATGTTGATCTTCGGTATGATCGAACGGGTCGCAAGGGAATCTTATCTTCAGCGACGGCACTATTTGTGAGCTTTGCTCAATACTTGATGTTTCGAGTTAGAATATTTAATCCACTAAAATTCCTGGTATTAAATTGATAAATGCGAAATTTTAGGACACACAGTTGTATCCCGCTTCCTTGAGTGATATTTCCGCGGATACGACCCGCGGATCAAATCTGAGCTGCGAATGTCTGGGCGAGCGATGCCGTGGATCCACATCCCAGTCCCGCGGAACAGTATTTAGCGCCTCATTTGAATTCACGAACTAAAGTAGACTTGGTCTGGTCTGGCGACAGTTGTCTGGGGCCCCGCATCTTGGCAAGCCCGAAAAAACGAAGGCGGGGGATGATTAGCAAGGAGTCAGGACTCAAATGAGGGGGAAAACCGCAGCAGGCTTGGCTTCCTACCGAGTATAAAGCCAATATATCGTTCTTTCACTTGGGCAACCTTGTCTAGGACACGGCTATTCGAGTGATCTCTCACCCTAGCCTCATCAACGACACATCATTTCCATCTAACCATTGCAAAGTTGTACACCTCAGGAGTCACCATGACTGATAATATCATGGACGACAAGGCCAAGGTGGAAGCACTTGAAAATACAACTGTACCTGCAGTCATTACCCCCAGCGATGTCCAGGCTCGATTCCCGCTGCTTCGCGACCTGAACGATGAGGAAATGAAAGCGCTCAACGCCAAGGTCCTTCGTAAGATTGATTGGAGAATGATGCCCTGCCTCACTCTAATGTTTTTAATGAAGTCAGTAACTACATGAAACCATCCATTGTAACTTATCAGCAGAACCATAACTGACTCGCTCTAAGCTATCTTGATCGAATCAATGTTTCCAATGCAAGGTTGGCTGGCCTCCAGGAGGATCTTCACATGTCAGATACCGTCTGGAATGCTGGAATATCTACATTCTATGTAGGCTATCTCATTGGTCAGCTCCCAGGAAACTTGATCATGGCCAAAACGAACCCAAGATGGTTCCTTCCAACAGTCATGGCTATTTGGAGCATTGGAACGATTTGCATGCCGGCTATGACAAGGTTAGTAAAGTCCACGGTTCATTTTGCGTGGCTGATTTGCTAATTGATGTAGCGGCGCTGGGTTTTGTGTCGTGCGGTTCTTTATTGGTCTAGCCGAAGCACCTTTTTTCCCGGGTATAACGTTAAGTATGTGAGCCTTTTTAACACCACACCCAGTAGCAACTAACATTATGGTAGTGACATCATCATGGTACACAAAGGAGGAAAACCCGATGCGAATGGCGATTTGGCATGCGGGCAATACGGTATCCAACATCATCTCTGGATTCCTGGCCGCTGGAATTCTTACCAATATGGACGAAACCCTCGGTCTTCATTCGTGGCAATGGTTCTTCATCATTGAAGGTGCTGTCTCGATCCTGGTTGCTATTTTGGGTTTCGTTTTTCTTCCTGATTGGCCGCACAACACCCGGTTCCTGAGTGAGGAGGAGCGAGAAATGGCCCAGTATCGCGTCATATGCTCCAATGGAGGCCAAGATGAAACACAAGGCGGTACATGGGATGGGCTAAGAGAGGCAGCCAAGGATCCATTCACGTGGCTGTTCTGCGCCATGCACTTTTCACTGGTTACTGCACAGTCCTTCAAGGACTTTTTACCTTCGGTATGTGACCTGTTATGAGTTCAGCACAGTCTTTCCCCCTCTAACATTGATAATCTGCAGATCATGAAGACATTCAAATTTGATCAACTCACGACTTACCTCGTCCAAGCACCCCCGTACGCCATTGCCTACATGGCTGCTTGCGGCCTCGCGTACTCATCTGGAAAGTTTCAAGAGTCATGCTATCACATCATTGTTCCTATCGTCGTAAGCGCTGGAGGTGCGGCAATGCTCATCAGCACCCTCAACGTTGGAGCTCGCTACTTTGGTCTCATCCTGCTCGTCAGCGGCACCTACTCGGGTCTCAATCTACAGCTTTCGTGGGAAACAACTCTGGTACCGGCTCCGCGCAGCAAAAAGGCCGCGCTGATCGCTATCGCCAACTGCATCAGCCAGGTCAGCCACTGGTTTAGCCCTTATTTCTTCCCGCAAAGCCAGGAGCCATTCTATAGACTGGGTGGAGGCCTGATCCTTGTAGGCTGCTTTATCTGCGTTCTGTCCGCTTGGGCAGTTAAGTGGCGGGCCAAGACTCTCAATCGCAGGCTAGACGAGGCTGAGGGCTGGACTAAGAACAGTGGAAATGAACGTGGATGGAGATACGTTTACTGAGTATTAGAATTGAAGCGAATGGTAGAAAGATGTAAATTGCATGAGGTCGACATGCATCAACATATATTTTTTACCCAGGAAAGACATAGCTAGCTTTTGGAAGTAGATGCTTCAAATGACACAACATTTGTGATCTATGGTAACATCAATCGTGTATATTTTATGAAACATTGGAAGATCTCTTGACTCATCTCTTGACTCATCTCTTGACCATGGTCGATCGGGGAAAGCTACTATGGGGCGAGCAGGAATTGTAGGACGGAACGCATTCTTAGCAACGATAAAATAATTCCATCATCCT
The DNA here is from genome assembly GCA_020975415.1 of Calonectria hawksworthii. Lineage (NCBI taxonomy): Eukaryota > Fungi > Ascomycota > Sordariomycetes > Hypocreales > Nectriaceae > Calonectria > Calonectria hawksworthii. The sequence continues at coordinate 1,837,481 of JAHXZK010000007.1, forward strand.
GTAGTCTCTCATCCCAATAAAACATTAATACCTTTTCGCATGGAACCCACATGGAACCCACATGACTCAAGGAGCTAGCATAGGAATGGGAAGCCTACAGTCTCATTTTGTCAGGCTAGGTAGGTCATCTGATACACTGGCAGCATCATCGTTGTATCACAGAATGCGGTAATATTTAGCTACCCGTTACGCGACAACAAAAATAAACATTTTAAGAAGGTTTATCTATATTACTAGATTTACAGAAGTAAATGTTCCACCTCAATCCCAGTGCCAAGCATGTCCTGCGTTTCAATTACTTCGTGTGCCTCGCAGAGGCGCTTTTTCGGATATGGAAACTAGATCAAGAGAGCCACAACTCCTGCCAGCAGTCCACCAAGAACATTTACTCCATTGGAGGATCCCGCACCAACAATAACACTGGGGCTGGGTGTGGTGTCGGGCTTGGTGCCGTTGCTTCCAGGGGTAGGAGCGGGGATGTAAGTGGAGGCCGATGGAACGTAGACGTTGGACTCTGTGGACTTGGGAGGCTCGGGAGCTGCCGAGCTGGTGGACTTGGGGGGCTCAACGACAGCGCTGGTGGTATACTGGGGTGGCTCCACGACGGAAGTGGTGCTGGCGGGCTCTTCCACGGCTTCGGTGGATGTCTCGACAGTCTCGTCAACCTGGGTGGCAGTCACTCCAATCGTCTCGGTGTTCGTGATAGTGCCGCCGTTGCCGATTTCGTTGCCGCAGACGACGCCGTTAGGACAGCATGCCCATTCCGTATCGGACTCGCCCAGCGAGCAGTAGGTACCGGGTGCGCAAGGAGTAACGCCGTCCGCGCAGCAGGTGTATCCCTGGAGGCGTGCGTCGATTACGTCCTGGCAGGTTGCTCTAGTGAGCTGGCGAGCGAAAATATCGTTGTGCGCGATGGCTCCAGTGGCCGAGAGCGCAACGAGAAAAAGCTTGTTCATCATTGGAAGAGTGGAGAGAATGGTTCTTTGATGAGATGTTGTAACTAAAAATTGGTATTTCAAATCGAGTGGGGAATTGGGGGATGCGAGAGTCAATGGGTGGTGTGGAAGAATGTGACAAATGTACCTTTATACTCCAAAGACCCTGTCCAACTAGGAATTAATCGCATCCCTCGCATCCTCTCGTATTTGTTTCATATACACGACGTGCATTAGCAATCACACATCAAAACGCGCGTATTTTGATCCGGACCTGGATTCAGGTACGGTACCCGAGCCCGATGACGATTTGAAGTGCATGAGACCAATGAGATAAACCGCTTAAGATATCTTGACCAGCCAAGGATCGGTGTGGCTTGTCGCACCATGGCTGCACGTAGTGCGACGAGCTGAAAGATGCCAAGGCCAAATTCCCGGGGGGTCTGGGAATAAGGGGATACCGCGATGATTCATGGCTGGTTCTACGCAGAGACGATTGGAATCGATGCATATCGTTTTATTGGATGCAACCTTATTATGCAGGTAGGTTCTTGGGAGTCAATTTGCTCAAACCTGTCGAAGTTGGCCATGTGTGATGATTTTCGGCTGAGGACTTGGCAATGAAAATCTGGGGCGATCGTAGCCAAATTTGAGCTTATTTGCCTGGCCACCCACCGTGACGGGGGTTGCTATTGGGCGGGGTGCACCAACAGAGTCAGTGCTCATCCTTGGCGATGGTAAAACAATTACGCCGTCTTACACGCTCTCTTGCCGCTTGAATTGGGAGCTCTTATTGCATCGACTCCACAAAGTAACACGGAAATGGGTAACCGAAAGTCTCGTTAGGCCGAGCGAGCTGGGGATGTTGTTGGTAAAGCATGTCTTGAACTCTATTGACCTTTTTTCAACGACATAAAAGCAACTAAATAAGACGCTGGCTGATGGCTAATACCGTATTTGGCATAAATAGACGTGCCACTTGGGATATTTGCAGAAATCACCATTGCGACGGGGTGGATGGATGCTAGATCGTGGATGAAAATGACTCAAGTGGTCGTGCATGAACCTCATCTCCGATTCAGCGCATGGCGGACAAACTAGCCATGTAAGGTACTAACTAAATCAGCGGGAGGCAGCGCCATACCCGCGAAGCCACATGAGCAGCATCCAAAGCGTAGCGGCACTACTTCTTGTTAGGCATCCTCTCAGCATCCTCCCCCACACTGTCAAAGCGCCACTTGTCTCCGCGCAGATGATCTGTCACGCCTGCAATCTCGTCGTTGCACCACACATGGCGACGCGCATCGGTCAGCGCAGGGCCCCAGCGATCCATGGCTTCCTTATCGAATGAGCCGACGAGGAACGAAATGTTGGGGCCCTGGTCGCGGCGCCAGAAGAGGAAGCTGCCGCACGCTGTGCAGAAGCCTCGCGAGATTTCGGGCGACGCGTGATACGTGCTGAGCGTCGATGAGCTATCAAACTTGACGGCTGAAGAGGGCACTCGGTGGAAGCGGGCAAGTAGGGAGCCCGTGTGCTTGCGGCATTGCACGCACTGGCATGTTGTGCACTGGAAAGATAAGCAGCGGGCTCCGGAGCGGGAGACACGGGTTATTGGTGGTGGCGGCATACAGCGTTATCAAAGTCATGGCCTTCTGGAAAGGTGACTGTGTATCGTACAGCCTCGCAAAGGCATCCGCCGGTGACGGAGGTGGGCAGATCTACACCTGTAGTAGCCATGTTTGGAACGGGTGAATTCTTGATGCGGTTTTGATCATGCAACTAAGGGACGGAGATGGAGTCTAGGCGATTTTATTTGGGTAGGAATCGGATTTCCGCTGTTGGTGATTGGGCAGGAAAAGCCGTGGCTATCCCTCTCCAATCACATGGCGGCGCCATCCTGCAGCCAAGACAGTTGGAATCAAGGAAAGGCTTGTTCGCAACGAATAAGTTAATCTGCGTGGAGCAAGTTTGGAAAATGCGCCATGGCTTTGCGGCAATGACGATACATATTTGAGTGGCCCGGTAGCTCTGACGGGCCGCTTTGGGTTGATCGGCGAGTTCAATTTTGATCTGCATCGCGTAAAAGAGGAATAGCTCAAGGCTTTCTTTTCCAATTGTTGGCATGTAACTTGAATTGCCTTGCCTTGGCAAACTTGGCAATGTGGGAGAGTGAAGAAGCGGTAGAAGTGCATGCGTTGGTGACTAGCGTTGCTCATCAATACCCGTGTGATCAGCGAAATCAGTCAACCTTGCCATTTTTGGCAGTTGATTCGAGAGATAAGTTTTTTAAGATCTTCCCTAGACCCATAAGAAAATGGGTATGCCAGCGCACATTAGCTTGGCAACTTAATTGGAATGCCGAATAATGCCTAAATCTACGTTCTACCGGATGTCGCCCCCTCCAGCCTAACAAGGTAAAGACTAGGCAATGTCAAAATTATTACTGAGAAAATGCGACACGAAAAGGTAGTTTGCGAGAGATAAAAAACTGTAAATATTCGTAGAGCGTTACGATTAAAATGACAAATGCGCTATCAACCTAGAAACCAAATATACAGGGTGCCGGTTTGGGTATACAACGAAACAATGAGTCTCAAAGACGCACACCAACATCCACCTAAAATAACACAAATACCAGAAAGCCCAGGCACGCGAAAGCCACCAAAGGTTGTTTCACCAAACTTGAGGCTCCCGAAGGCTCATCGGTTCTGGTAGCCATGGGCGGCAAGGTCACAGGCGTCATCCCGTCGATTCTCGTACTGTAAGGGTCTCGATAGTTTGGCGTTGTGGTGGCGGTTGCGCCTCTGCTCGAGCTGGTGGAACTTGATAGCGTGACTGATGGGACCTCGACCGTCTTGTTTCGCGCGCTCTGCGAGGAGAGAATACTCGAAGGAATTGGTGCAATTGTGAAGCTCTCCTCGGAGCAGATGGAGCTGTAGAAGTCGCTGGGGCCGTAACCGACCCCTCCCAATGAATTTTCGCAATCTGTGCATCTGTTTTTGGGGGAACGGTGTTAGTTGATTACCATAATATTAGTCCAAGCTGTTCCGAAGGGTAACTCACGCTTGCTTCGTCCCCATCCACCCCGACTCGCAGAGACATTCGTAATAGTCCAAGCCAGACTTTTCGTCGCACGAGCGCTCGAGGTTGTCTGAAGCGACGCAAATGGACCCTTTGCCCTTACAATACGCCTCAGCTTCGTCGCTCAGAATCGCAGAGCACAGCGACACGAGCAGAAGCACCACGGCGAACACCCCAAGCCTATGCCGCATGGTTACCATTTTTGCCATTGTCGTGACCATCGCCGCGCGACCAAGTTTGGTTGTCTTCTGCCCGCAATGAAATACAGAAAAGAAAAATTGGCGCACGAGGGCCTTGGTCCGGGACTTGACCAGTCTTGTCTCTGGGGCCAAGCGACGGCTGAAATTAGCCCCGAGGCTTACACTGGCGTGATGGACTCGAGCTGCATCAAAGGGCGCTAAATGGAGTTACAGATGTTCAGCTCAGGTGCCAGGGTTTCATTTTAGCCGGGTCAGGGCACCCAGAGTGCGAGCTTTTCCTCTCAGCATTGGAGCGACGGACCCGCTCGTGCCACTTGGTTGCTTCACTTCATCGCCAAGTGGGCACCGGGAATAGCACACCTTGCCCTATAGGGCCTGGTAATCGGACGAAGATCCCTGCGCTGGCTTTTTTTTATGCTTGTTTCGACGGTTGGGCCTGACGCCCGCCACCCGCTCGTTTTCCTGCTTCCACTTGAACTTCTTTAAGCCACCGGCGCCTCGTCCGCCCCTCGCTTTGTTTCTTGTTAAGTTGGTGCTCTTCTTTTCGCGTTGTGCTTTCATCCCAAGTCGCCATGGTTGAACTAACCACAGGTTACGTTGCGGGTCTCATCGCCGTCTGTGTTGTTATCGGTAAGCATCCAATCTCATACAAGCGTCTTGGCACCCACAAGAGGACTCTCCCCCCACCTAACAAACGTACGTAGCCCAGCTTCTGTTCCCAACCGCCATCACCTACTTCCTCGCTGGCCATCTCGACGACAGAGCAACAGCTGCAACATGGTAAGTAGATGTTGTTGTCGTTTTTGGATAGCACCGGTTTTGGCTCACACGTTGCATACAGGACTGTCGCTGGTCGAGCTTTGCAAAGCTCCTATTGGCCGCTGCTTCTCCAAACGGACTCGAGCAAAAATAGCGGGGTGCGAAGATCCGTCATTTGGATCACGTTGGCCATACCATGTCTTGCGTTGCTGGTTTCTGTGGCCGGTATCCTTACCCCCATGGGCCTATATGAAAGTTTCGAAGTCAGCGACGACTTGACTTCGGCCGGGTTCGAGTATGTTCAGGATTCAAGCGCATTCCTTCTCGGAACTTCTACTCGCACCGACGTTCCCTTTACCAGACAATGTAGTTTCGGCATCTCTCGGGCACCGTGTCCCTACACTGGAGATGTGCTAGATTACTCCTGGAACGGTAGCATGGTATCCGGATCGTATCCTAATGGCCTCAACACCACGGTTCCTCAGATCCTGTACGACATTTACATGAGCGGCACAAAGAATCGCAAGACAACAATTTCGAGCTTCTTCGACATCGAGTGGCGACAACTGACAGTGCAGTATGACATATACTACAACAAGGGAGCCGCGATCACGTCAGGTGTGTATCGCTACCTCGAATCTATGTTGCTCAGGGATGATTACCAAGCTGTCGAGGGCCTTGTTGTCGATGCCAAGAAGGGAGGAGTGGGCTTCAGAAACCATACACTACCTGCTGAACAGCCCAGAGGAGCCACCTGGACCGAAGATCTCCTCTTTTTGGTGCCCGAGGTGGAATGTGTCAATATGAACCTGACGACTGACTTTCAAGTCACCATGGGATCTGATGGCCTTGCAACTGGATTCGATCTTTCGCAGCTGAACATAACGGACCGAGGCGGCTTTGTCAACCTCTCCAAAACGAACCCATTGAACCAATCATACAACATGGAGGAGGACCCCAACATTCCAGACCTCAGAAAGAGGGCGTACAAGGCTGCCTGGTTCACCAACATTCTGAACATGTATTTGATGAACTTGACAGATCTAAATGACGAGGAGCTGGGAACGAAGCGCCAAGAGAGAGTCAACTCGGAGATGGGCCAGCAATTCAAGCTCCCCATTCCGACGTTGTCAACAGATTCGTATCAGGGTGTCCAGTTCAGGACCGAATTTGGGGCTCCAATGGGCATTGACTTGATATCCGATGGAGATTTCATGTTTTCGAATCCTTTCAACGTGACTCACGATGCATATGATGAAGCAAGTAAGTATTTTCCTGTCTGTTGAAACGGTTTCCGAATTGTTGATGCGAACCCGAATCTAGAGGATGTCTGCGAAGGCTGGCAGTACAACGCCAACCGCACCAAATTATTCCGAGACCAGTCGGTAAGCCTGAACAACTCATTTGTCAAGTGCCATCTGGTCCAGGGAGCGCCGAGTAGAACCGACCGGGGCCCAGCAAACATCTTTGAGCACGAGAGCAGGTGGAGCGCCCCCCTGCACATGTGTGCGTCGTCCGTCAGGGCGACTATCAAGACGGTGACATTCTTTCACAACGGCTCAAGGGAGAGCCTAGACAATTTAGTGATAAAGGACATTCAGGACAAGAACTACACAAACAAGGAAGACATGCCTCTATGGGGCGTCGAGAATTGGTCATCCCTTGAGCTGGAAGACATGAACCCCATCTGGGGCCTTGTGGATTCGTCACTAGAGGGTTTCCAAAACGTGTCGACTCTTCGTGCTCAGTCGCTCTACCTGCTCGGAGTCGGGTCGCAACTGGGCAGCCTGGATTCGGGTATCTTGAAGATGAATCTTCCAGGAACGATTGCTCCGCTTACCGCTATGGAGACGATTGGCTGGGGCACCACGTACAGCTATGGCACGAGCGACTATTCAGGCAGAGGGAGCCTGGGTGTGTTGATGAAGTGGAAAGAGCTTTCAAAGTCTGCAGACACGGCGGCAGATATCATCAAGCTGCTCTGGACCGATATCATGTCGTCGGCCGTTGTCGGGTCCAAGGGCATTCTGGGATCCCGCAACATGGAGCCCGACGAGGCTGCCAACATCGGAATCCACGAGACGGTGCGAAGCATCAGGTACAAATGGGGATTCGGCGTTCCCGCCTTCATCGTGGTGCTGCTCATGCTCCTGCTCTGCTTGCTCATCGTCTTCTCCATCTGCTTCCACCAGTCCGACATGGACACGATCCGGCAGCGCATCAACCAAGTATCGCTAGGCCGCGTGCTCACCACTATTTACTTTCCGGACTCGAGCGGCTTCACTATGCGGTCGGATGTCTGGAGCAGGGCCAATGGCGACAAGGTCATGGACATGACAAGAGGCTGCCCCGTCATGGATAGCCCGGGAGGGGAATTGGGTCATGTGCAGTACCAGGACGTGCAGTACATGCCCGATGACGGCAGATTCGCGCAGGGAGATGTCCAGTACCCGCAGGGCGACATCCAGTACGTGCAGCAGGGGGATGGGCAGTATATTCCGGTGCAAGTAGACGACAAGTCGTCACCTGTGGAAAAGCCTAAAGCTTGAGAGGCGCGACAAATAGTATTGCTTTTGTGATTTCAATAATAATACACTTAATCGAATACATTTTTCACTGTATGATACATCCCGACGGGCGCTGTGGATTGGTTGGGTGGGCTGCAGCGAGCCTGTCCACATTGACGACACCATGCAGCATCCAGCATGACATGATTTGGTTTCACGTGTATTTGTGCGAATCATTCGAGGCTGCCTTGCTGCGCCACCGGGCCTAGAATTCTCCAGAATTCGCCACTTTGCATAACTACATGATGCTTTGTCAGGTAGGTGTACAGTAGGTGTTTCAGTATTGCAATTGCTACGTTGAAGAATTGTCGGCACCGATGGTAGCCTCGGCGAGCGTCAACGTCGATGCCAAGGATGGATGGATGGGACATGGGTATGTATGCTCTCTGACAGCCCGGGTCAATTCCGTTACTGCCGGGGACCATCCGTTCCAATTCATTGATTGCAAGGTCAGCATCCTTTGTTTCATTTGTCCGAATGGAACATGGAATCCGGGCGAAATCTGGCAAACCAATTAAGGCAATTGGCATTTCAAGCTCCGGCCCTCCGCGCGAGTGACGTGGCCAGCGTCGCCGCCTTGTACCGCCACAGTTTATGCCTTTTCGTGACTTCGCCCCCGCGCCGCGGAGCCATTATTGGTGGCCTTGCTCCACAGTTCAAGTCTGGCGGACATCACGGGGCTGTGAGCGGCCACAGGTGGCAGGGGGTCCGCAGGAGAGGGTTGCAGAGGCTGACCACCAGCGACTCTTGATTTGCCGACGCTTGCAAATGGCTCGGTATTTGGCTCTGAGCTGCGTGGTATCGCAACTGCTCCTCTACCCGGAGAAACTGGACCGGCGTGCTTGGTACTGTGGTATCGCGTCGTATCTCGTACCCCTTCGTTCTTTTAGCCGCATGCGCTGTTGTGCAAGCCGCACTCAGCGAACCAAAGCGAACCAGTCTGCCTCGTCCGGGCCAAGATACGGCTTACTGGATTGCACTTTGCGAACCCATTTCAAAAATGCAGCATCTTTGGGGAAAAAAATTTCTTTCTTTTTTTCTTCTTCTCCCTCAGGCAAACAACTATTAATTGCTGCTAGCTCTTAAGTTTCAATTCTATATTCCTTCCCGAGGGATCTGCACACACGTTCCCTTGCACTACCTTCATCCGTGGCATCGTTAGCCATCTGTCATTGGCCAATCGCTACTTGTAAGCCTTTTGCTCCAATCAGTAGCACACTGCGGGTTTTTTAACCAGCGACCAGAAAGCGCTTCCGGCCGAATTGAACGTGAAGCCCCACCTTTGATTCATGGCGCCCTATCGAGGCTTTGGCAATACTCGTCGTGTTCAGATCGTGCACGAGGAAAGCACACCAGCCGCCTCCGCAGCAGAGGAACGCAGGTCCTACGTAAGGGACCGTCCTGCAAACGAACAAGCCCGTTTTCTACGGGAAGGAAGGACAGGACCCACGCGTCGGTCTAAAGAACCTTACATCGAGTCATATCCTGAGTCGGATAGTACTCCCCCTCCACCCAATATGCAGTATCAATCAGCGCCATACGTTCCATACAATGGCTATTACCCTCAACAGAGATACCCGACCCAGCCGCATTCATATCCAGTGACTCCCTTGGTTCCACAATATTCAGGGCCCTACTACCCCGGGCCGGCACCCCGATGGGGAGGCTACCCCAATAATATTCCTGCTGTGCCCCGCTACGATGATCTTGCGTACCCTGAGCCAGCATCTCCCGTCTCTCCAGATTTCGGACACAGCGATCCCTTCCGGCCCAGGAGGCCCGGGAGCTCGTCGAGCAATGTGTCGGTGTCCGGAAGCTCGACGGCATCCGTGGAGCAGGAGATGACGAGGCTGAGGCGCCAGCTCAGAAGGATGAAGCAGGAAAACAAAACTGCAAAGCTGAAAGAAGAGATTCAGCGCGACTTGACTCGCCACGTAGACCACGAGGTCAACAGATTAAGGCGAGAATCACACCACGGGCACTCGCGCGGCTCCAACCCGACGCGTCATCACACCGACAACATTGAGCTTGTAAAGAAAAGGCATGGATCACGGCGGGATAAGGACAACATGGTTCGCGAGATTTTGGATGTTGTGGGTGATTACGGATATGAAAGGCGCTATATTTAGATTGATTCTGGTCCGGTCGGGTGGCAAGCACTTGTTTCATTACATTATATCCCCAGAATGCTAAGCACATGTAATTATATATTTCTTATGAATAAATGACTTTACTTCTCTTCATTTAGATCTGATCAAACTCGTAATCTCTTTCCAGCGATAAATTGTTAGTGAGGGTGCTGATGATGAGGGGTACGCTGGTATCACGTGTTGAGTGATGAACAGTTTAGTAAGCAAAAGACAGCCTTGGATTTGAGAAATTGAATAAATGATCTGAATGTGCTTTTCCTGCCTCATTGGTGGATCGCGATCTGCCGAGAGGCCCCGCACTCTATAGATATTGTCAAGGGCTGCGCCATTCCAGCTTTAGGCAGTAGATCAATTAGCATTTTAATGAACCGAACGCTCCAATACTGTGAAAGCCAAGCAAAAGCAATTACGTTTCATATATGCCTGCTAGATTGAGAATGCTAAAAACCCAACTTGAATAAAAGCCCATAATGCCTCGTTGCAACAAATTCCTTTCCGACCAATCCATGATAACCCATTCAGAGATGAAGTTCTGGAGTTTCTCATCTAAATCTAAAGACTATTCCAGTAGCATTTGCGGGACCACTCTTTGTGGTCGCTCGTAACGCGATTTGAGAAACGAACATGAGGGAGGAACTCAAGAGCTACATGTTGGAACATAGCTCGGGTTGTAAGAATACCTCATTTTCGATGTTTCAATATCTTAGGTTCCATGCCTAACATTGCAGAAGGTTACAGGCTGCCGGTTTGTCTAGCACGACACCCTTTACATCTGCCGTTATTCCCAGCGTGAGTGCAGTAATTGCAGTCACTTGGTTCAAGCTCGGCAAAACCGTACAGCATAGCGCACTCGAGATATCATTCGTATCAATCGTTATGCCTTGGTCAAGATTTGTCAGAGCGCCCAGGATCTGTGAGATGCCGTCCGAGCTGGAAGTGACAGCCGCGTTGAAGATGTCGCCGTTTGCCCCGTCGTTTGGATTGCAGAGGGTTTTTAGCTCGCTGAGCTGATTTGCCTCATCGAGCTGGAATCTTATAGTGTCTTGGAGGCTGAGATCCGGGAGAGCCTGAAAACCGTTGTTGACAAACCGGTTGACTGTGGCTACGTCGTCAAAAATGGTGTTGATCAATAGAGTGCCCGTATCAGCACTGAGACACGAAGTTTGTCTCTCATAGAGGGGCAAGGCCTGCACCATAGATGCCAGCGAAAAGATGCACGAGATTTTCATCGTTGCGATGATGGGGTTAGGGAGTAAGTAGGGAGAGGTCGTTCTGATGATTGTTGCTTGGGATAAATTTCTTTAAAATGCCACCAGAATCAGGATCAACTTGTATTTTACGCGCTACTGGGCTTGGTTCGACATGGCTATTCTTATGAACAATTTTACCGACTGCTGAGGCTGAATCCTCTTCCTCTTACTCTGACTTGCAGCGTCCCGCCGTACAGCCACGGACGGCAAATTCCCATGTTGGCAGCAGGTTTTAAGCCCGTGTGATTGGACCTTTTAGTCGCAGTGCTGGTGGGAATTTTGTGTGCACCCAATCAGTGGCCTTTCACCACTTTGGGCCCCCTCAGAGGATCGTAAGTAGTGCTCACACCCACCACGAGGAGACTCTTTTTTTTTAGCCAACGACCGTCAGAGAGGGGGGTTCGTCTTACCACGCTACGTAGCCAGCCCTTTTTTGTGTCGGCAATAACCTATTTCAGCCAGAGGCAGCAAAATATGGCCTAAAATATCTGCAGTGTGTTGCATTGGCTCAATCTAGCTTATTCACGATAACAATAGCTTGCATGCCCTGAAAGTGGAAGTGAAGGTCGTATCAATTTTTACATGAAGGGTAAACAGATCATACAGGGCCACAAGCTCGCCATCTGCAGCAGAGACATTCTTTTGCCTATCCTTATTTTCTGAAACGAATGCATTGCCGGCCATAATCACCTTGATTGGGTGAATGCGTTACGTCGGCTTGGTTTGCCTACAACGAGCATCGTATAGGGTAGGGCAGTATAAAACACAATTATTCATAGATCCTTCCCTCGGTCTTTTATCATCGGTGTTAGTGACTGGGGATCCATTTCTATTCCTGCAAACACATCCGCGCAAATGCGTGTGAAAATGGTGTCGTCATCACCGATGGTCCTTCCCATAACCCAGATTCAAATTGGCTTGCCTGCACGGCAATTTGGTGCTTACCAAAATTCCAGCGACGGGTGATCAAAACAACCATTTTTATGGTCGGAGAGTTGATGTGGCTTAAAAGTGCTAAAAATGCAGTGCTAAATCTGACTTCTTCTACTATCTTATCGCCTGAATGACAGCATGGTGTGGCTTTGAACGGCTAAAATTGCAGTGAAAAAATTTCGACCCGACCGCCCGCAGCAACGGGCTCAATTCAGGCCGCCCAGAGCCTGACAGAGCCATGGAAGCTAGTCACTTTAATGATAGAGCCGTGCAGGTCGTGCAGATTGGCTGGAATTTTCCCCTTGACTAGCCAATTCACCAATCTCTCTTTCCTTAATTTGGAGTTCATTGCCATTTTGAGAAATAAACAAAAAACAAAATGATAAAAAAAAAACAATGTGAGTCAAATAACTGAATGTCGTGATTGAGTATGTGCATGCCATTCGGCTGCAGAAGTAGTTGATGTCGGGCGTGCAGGCGTTGAAACGTGCACGGTGATGAAGGCATCGCGAAATGTTGTCAGTGTCCCCAGCGGCTTTTTGCGGCGATCAATTGCTCCGTCCATTTATTACCAGGACCTTCCGATGGTCATTTCCGGGGCTTCCAGGGTGATGGACGCGAGATTAGTGCCGTCAAATAGAGTTTTGAAACGCCCAGCGTCATGGGCCGCTAAAAATAATCCGCACTGACAGCCCGGGCCTAAATTGCATGAATTTATCGTGGTAAAAACGGGCAAAAAGAAGGGGAGGGAGAGGAGAGTGGAATTTCTTTTCCCTTCCCACACCACGAGCAGTTCACACCCGTCCAACGCAATCAATCGCCATCAGCACCGTGGGCCGTGACCATCATGTCCCCAGTCATCTGCGATCCACCAGACCAAAGTCGTCCCTTCAAATCGGTAAGTCCGCCATCGAGGCGCCACTCATGCCCACTCACTCACAATGCCAATAGCGACCCGACATTGTTGTGCCGCAGCTCCATGTCAGTTTAAAAAACACCGATGTTTTAAGCCCGGGCTATTATTTCCTGGCGCCTTTCAAGAGCTACGTCTCGACGCCCATGCTTTTCGACAATAATGGGGTAAGGATGCATTACAGTGTCTCCACTCAGAGCGCCATGCTGAATTTAACCCACTGTGCTAGGATCTAGTCTGGGTGGGTAGCGATGCATACGCCGGCACTGAGGGACCTGGGCCTCACGTGTACGACTTCCATACCTGCGAATACCAAAATTTGACACACTTATGCCTTTTGCGGGGATTTAATGACCAAGGCCACGTGCGAGGTCAAGGCGTCATTCTTGACTCGCGTTATCAACCGGTGAAACATGTGTCAGCTGGGGGCATCGCCACATCGTGCGACCTCCATGAGTTCACGACTGCTCAGTCTGGAACCACTTCACTCATCACCCAATACCGGCGCCGGCTGTACGACACAAGCCAGCATGCCGAGGGCGGCGGTATGGTTTGGGTGCTTGAGGGTGTCTTCCAGGAGATAGACTTGGAGTCAGGTCGTGTCTTGTTTGAATGGAAATCGTTGGACCATGTGGACCCTTTCGAGAGTCAAGTTTCTCTGACGCAAGGGACTCGCTCGACCCCGTGGGACTATTTTCATCTTAATTCCGTCGAAAGAACGCCTGACGGAAACTATCTCGTTTCAGCGAGACACCTGTCAACCATCTTCAAAGTGTCAGCTAGCGACGGCCGCATCATGTGGCGCTTGGGCGGGAGGACATCAACATTCCGCCAAATCGAGCCTGCATTCCTGTTTCAACACCACGCTAAAATATTGGCAGAAGATGAAAGCACAACCACGCTATCATTATTCGACAATGCCCGCCGTCCAGCCTTTGAACCCGAGCGAGCGTCGGCAGGCATGATTATCCAGCTGGACCACCAATCTAAAACGGCTGAGGTCAAGAAGCGCTATACCGGGCCAGACATAGAGTATACTGCCAAGATTGCTGGGAGCACCCTTGTCCTTCCGAATAAAAATGTTCTTGTCGGGTTTGGCGATGCTGGTTGCTTTACAGAATATACCAGCGATGGGACGCCCAGCTTCAAGGCTTGCATCCGGGATCAGTCACGCGCGACTCTGTACCGCGTCTTCAAAGGTCCATGGGTAGGTGAGCCGATGAATGAGGTCGCCTTGGTCTCATTCTCGCGCACCAACTCATCCTCGACAGCATTCTACGCTAGCTGGAACGGGGCCACTGAAGTGCGGAGATGGCGCGTGTACGGCGCTCTAGATCAGGACGGGCCATTCCAGGAAGTTTCGAACACCCCCAAAAACGGGTTCGAAACGACTATGACGACAGCGAGCCACTACGCTCGGTCGTATGTGGAGGCTCTCTCGGCCGCTGGTAATGTGATTGGAAAATCGGACGTGGTAACAACATACGTGCCATCAGAAGTTGCTAGCAGTCAATGCGACGACCTGTGGTGCGAGGAACCACGACGGTGCACGGCGCCAGATACCGTCGCTACAGGCATGCCTCGTCATCACTCAATGTTGTTGGGCACAATGCGACATAATGAATTTCTTCAAGCCTTTGTTATGAACATACTACTGACTATCGGTCTCATTCTGTTTTTAAAATATGCTCGTCACAGGTCGGGGTTTGCCAGGAGGATACATAGACTTTTATTGTAATTTCATTGTTCAAAAATCACTCTTTGTAAGTATACAGGGTTTCTAAAAAAGGACTGCAATGAATATGGTATCATGTTAATACATTGAAGACGAAGCAAGGATGCTTGAACAATCACAAATGGACACGTTTTTTTTTTTACAGTGCCATGGTCAGATTGTGCTGCCCCAAATCACACAAACTCGCCGAGGACCCTTCAACCTAGCATCATGTTCTTGAACGTAGTGACTCTTGTACGACTAGACTAAGTCGGGGATATTTCGGCCAACGAACAAAAAAAAACGACTCCACCTGCAGTTGCCATGCCTTGCAGGATTTCGTAGGATGGACCAAAGCTCCAGGATATTAAGCGGCGGGGTGGAAGACGCCATCCTCCTCGCGCTTGTTCTGGGCTCCATTGGTGTTCTTCTGGGTATAAATGTACCTGGCGTCGAGCTCCGCGTTTTCGCGCTTATTCTGGATTCCGTTGGTGTTCTTCTGGGTGTAGATATATCGTGCATCTAGCTCAGCATCGCCGCGCTTGTTCTGGACGCCGTTCGTGTTCTTTTGGGTGTAGATGTATCGAGCATCGAGTTCGGCGTCGTCCCGCTTGTTTTGAATCCCATTCGTGTTCTTCTGCGTATAAATGTATCGGGCGTCGAGCTCCTCACGCTTGTTCTGAACTCCGTTGGTGTTCTTCTGGGTGTAGATGTATCGAGCATCGAGCTCAGCTTCCTCTCGCTTGTTCTGGATTCCATTCGTGTTTTTCTGAGTGTAAATGTACCGGGCGTCTAGATCCCCTTCTGTTGCGAGTTTGTCAGTTCTGTTGTTGTAGGGCGAAGGTGATAACGTACCAGCCACCGGGGCCGCCTGGGCGAAAGGAGCCACGGCAAGGGCAATGGCGCAAAGAGTACGGACAAGCATGTTGAATGTAGTTGGGATATTGGAAAATGAATGTGGTAATGAATCACTCAAGTAAAAAATGAGGAAAGGAAAGACTCCGGATTAAAAAAGGTCTGGCAGTGCATGGCCTGGCCTCAGTGCAAGACGTCAGTTCATGCCCCTTACCCATCTGTACCTTACATATCCAGTAGTCTATTTTAGAAGCAGTTACACCTAGACAAATAGGGCATGAATAATTAGGTTTTATTAAAGTCCAGGTAACCCTGTATGGGCATCAGTGCACGACAACATTCCCGGGACAGGTGGTTGCTCTATCAAAAGCAATACTGGACGAAAAAGTGGGCGTTTCGCGTTCGGTTTCGCATTGAACACTTATGAGTGGGCTTCGTCTGTTTTCTGGCCAACTTAGTGGTTTCATCACGAATGAATGGATGAGCCCGTGTTGATCAGCCCGACCTGCTCGCGCTAAGCCTGGGCCCCCTTTTTGTTCGCCTGTTTGTCTCCATCATGAATGTAATATTTCCGAGGGCTCGGCAGGAAAATGAAGTGAGAATAATGTTTAAAATAGGAATACAGATGCGATGCGGCACTATTCTTTGATCATAGTAGCTGATCGGTTTTCTCATATCACAAGTGATGTCTCGCGACGACACTCGCTCCTCACACAAGTGGGTCTGAGGGCTGTGGGGCCGACTTCCGGCACGTAATTCAAAGCGACCAAGCGAGCGAGTGACATCAAGGCTGCTACGGAATGAAATTAATCGTTGGTGGTTCGAGGATAGAGGGCCCCGACGTTGCGAACCTTCGGCAGGCCTTTGAAACCGATAGAAATAGGCAAGAAAAGTGAGAATGGCGCCTAGGTCGCGTGCGATAGCCGGGATTGAAAAAAAGTGGCCGTGCTTTAAATACGACGAGACTTCGCCCAGCAAGGGGAGGCATGAAAAACCCGGCATGTCACGGCCATTGCTTGAGCAAAGCTTGTCATGCCCCCGGCACCCGTGGAATGCGGCTAAGCGACACAATGCGAATGGGCCATCTACACTGTTGCACAGCCAATTGGAGTAGGCATTTGATTCCACAGAGTATGGCAAACTCATCGATATGTTCTAATGAGTAATGAAAGTCGACCATAGCTATGGTCTTGCTGAAAAGGATTCCAAGGTTAGGCCCGTGACCAATAGAAAAGGCCCCGACAAGTGCAGATTGACATCCGGACCCGGGTCTTCAACTTCAGTAGGGTGTAAGTCATGATCTGAATCCACACAATAGTTTAACATAGTAAAATAAACAGGCAATGTATGTCATTTCAATGTGTTGACAATCGTGATATCCCAATAGACTCACGAAGGAAAAAAAGGTGCTCCCTCATCCAGAGAATCAAACCCTGTCCCCACACGATTAGTGGTTTTTGGAAAGGGAAGAAACGGTGGAATGTGAATCCATGCTGGTGATTTAAGTGGTTCGGATAAAAAATACATGCATGCTGCAAGCCAAAAAATAAATTCTTGTGAGTGCTCATCCGGGGAATTGAACCCCGACCCCACGCTTGGAAGGCGTGGATCCTAACCTGAGAAGGTGTTAATAATCTGAGATTTCGTTTGAGACAGCGATGTATCTTACCATTAGACCAAATGAGCTTCTGTTTGCTTATCGGCGGAGTTGTAGCAAAAGTATAAGTGCCCAGTACGTCGGTGTATCCCCGAGGCTCTTGTAGCAGTTTCAATTCCCCAACGATTTCTGGCGCCCACTTGCGCAGTGAATCAACGCCAACTACGACAGGAAAATAGAATCAATATTTTGAGCTGCAATTGATCGATTGGCGCTGTGCCAATTCTCTATAGCTATCAACCTTTGAGAAGATCAATTATCTTTCCTAAGCCTTGCAAATCACCCTCCACCGTCTCCGCCTTTTCCTTGTCAACCCAACCAACTGTGTAGCTACCACCGAAGTCAATCACCCAAGCATCATCGTTTCGGTCAATCAAGACATTCGCTGCCTTGGCATCTCCCCATACAATCCCATGTCGATGTAGAAGTTGAACCGAGGTACGAATCTGAGATGCCCAGCGCTCTCTCAGTTCGGGAGAGCCGGATTCAGCTCGATATTCCAACATTTCAGCTTTGTCAATCCATGGGAAAAGCATCCCAAATAACCCATCTTCATGTTGAACCAGACCATACAGCTGACAAATGTGGGCACCTGGGGACGGAGGAATCCGGGCCTCGATGATTTTCTTATGGACCAAAATCTCTTTGCCCCCCATGCCGTAGGCGCAGGCCTAAATTCTTTGAAGAAGCAGGGAATAGAACTCCCATCTTTCAAAATGATGTTGACCTTCCTTGGTTGGTTGATGAGCCTTCCCTCCGGATTATCATAGCATATATTGATATCGCCGAGGGAGAAGACTCGAGTCCACCGGTCCAACTCATCCACAAAACCGCGGCCCATTTCCATAAAAGGACTGCACAAGTCAAGCTTTGCGCTCACAAGATACGGCTCAAACTTTTTCTCTGTGACCTTCAGATCACAAGAGAATTCTTGAAGAGGCAGATAGTATTGTGACAGGGTTGGCTGCACACTAAGAATGGATTGTTTCGGCGGAGGAACCAGCTGGTGAATCAAGGGCTTGAAACATCCCAAAAGCCATTCAGATGCATCTTCGGCGTAGAACCCATCGATTTCCTCTTCGAAAGATCGAAACAGCTCGAGGCATTTAAAATACTGCTTCAGAGCCTGAGGGGACTTGGTGAATTGAGAAGGATGAATCTCGCAGAGAAACACATGGCCATCGGTCGTTCGAATCTTGAGGTTACATTCGGGCTCAACGTCGTGTACCTCCGACCAAGTAATATCGTAATATTTGGCCTCACCCATGTTGCTTAGATGGAAAGAAAATTGTGCGAAATTGGAAATCAAGTTGCGTGTGGGAGAGCACCGCAACCGCAGAGATAGTAGAGATGGTAGCCAGCGAACAATTATGCAGTGTGCCTTAGGTAGCCTCAGGCCCAAACTACCACCGACACCACAATCAACACCATAACCAATATTAATCCAACCAACCCCAGCAATTCAAGCCATATTAAGCTAAAAAATCTTATTTGATTTATCAGTTAGATTTTGGGGTAGTAATTGATTACCCACACCCTTGCCGCCCATGAGCCACGGTGAAGAACAGCCCAGGTGGGAATATGTAAGCTTGGATGGCTGATTTTGGACCGACTTCTCAGCTTGTGTATACGCTACGCTAGCACAGCAAATCCAACCAAAAATGAGAAGAAATTTTAATCATCCGGGGTGTTTTATTTCACTCTTAAACCCGGCGCACCTTCGAACACATTTCCCGGGCTATTCCAAGCCGATGCTTATGGCAAATCATCATGATTTGCTAGAAGGTGCGGCACTAGAGAGTAAAAGCGAGGCGAAAATTGAGCCGCTACATTAATGCTTGCAGCCCCATCGCAGAAGTGGCATGTGTGGTCGTCTTTGGATGAATTAAGATTGTATGACGCCTTTAGTATCCATTTATTGTTGTGATATCGCTCCTCCGCCAAGGTGCGTGGTGCCCGCTCGTATTATTATGTTGAGGTAGGTGGAAGTTCAGTTGAGCCAGAGTCGGCCCGGGTGTTGATTACCTAGTCGCAACATCAGATCTAACGACAAAGGACCGATGGTCTTAACACTGACACATCTAGATAGCACTTTCATTCCAGTCTATCATTCTGGGTCCATTTTGAGACTTCATCTTCACACAACCTTTTGGCAAAATGAATACGATACTGGTCTGTGATTTATGTGACTTCACAAGTTTAAGGTGCTTTATCTATTACGAATTTGAAGCAGAGATCTCAGAGGGGCGCACGCTTGTAAAGCCCTTGTCTCTCTTGAGTTCATTTGATGTCCCTCCTCCATTTGTTTTAGCGCTCTATTTTATCCTATTACAACAAAACAGGTTTTTGAAAGGGCCTGCTTACGCTTGAAAGAAGACGTACATTTTAGGGGCGAATTACAAAAGTGCACCATTGCTCTTGATATCAAACTTCAAAATAAAACTATGTGTTTTAGTGTAGAGGGTATATAGCGTCCTTCCCCGGAGAGTTACGTCATCGGTTTGAGCTGGTCGACGAGATTTACGCGTCATTTGGGAAGAAGTGTGAAGTCTGCCTTGCCAATAACCCAGACGAGGCTGAGTTGACAAGCTATCTCTAGATGCTACGTGGTGGCGCTACTTTGGCCAATAACACGCCGTCAGTATGCGCCCCCCGCTTCAAAAAGGAAAATCTTGCGGTGAAGAGAGGCCTCTCTCCGGCGACAAGGCATTTGCACAGAAATTTAGCTTGCACACTACAGCATCCTAATTAAGTAGAACGCGAACCCCGCCGCTCGATTATCAACTTTGCATCTAGTTAAAAACCTGCGTCAAAATGCTGCAACGCGACGCCACAGGGACCAGGCAACTATTGGCTGGCGTCCACGCCGAGGGGCACCATTCTGATGATGTTCCCATTTTGACATGGAAGCAGGGCTATGAAAGTTGGAGAAGACAAATATTGAAGGTTATTTACAGGGAAGGCCTCGAAGTTGCTATTTCGGTCGCAACTCCCGAATCTGCCCTCGGGTTGACGTCGTTGTTTCGAAAGCAAGACGCTGATGCCAAAGCACTCATCCTTCGCCACATTAGCCCAGCCAGGGCACGAGCGGCCGAGTCAGCCGGCTCGGCGCACGAGGTCTGGAAGCAAGTAAAGCAGCACGTGGACTGTTGTCCGGTATGCGGGGAACTGAGTGGAAGTTCAGGCAAAGCCCCGGCAAACGTTCTGGGCATGTTTGCGGATGGCTGTCCCTACTGCTATTTACTAGCACAAACTAGTCATGAAGTGTTGGGCGCTGGGTGGTTAAACTCAGCGGAAGCTGGGAGCTCTGTCGAATGGGAGATTGAGAGTGCTATTGTCGCCAGCAAAATTTCGAATGCCAAAGGGGAAGTCATCACATGGTTCTCATTCTATGTTCAGCGGGGTAAGCATTGATCAATTCCCTTCAGTCACACTTTGAACGCACTGATTTGCAAAAGCTCATTGGTGTGCATGCGATGTTTTCTGACCAGATTTGACAGATTCATACACGGGTCCAGAGGCAATGCCAGAGTTTTTCAGCTCAGGTCCCAGCCTTTTTAATCATAAAAAGACTCAATATTGGCTGCAGAGATGCCTCGATGAGCATGCATGCAGCATTTCAGCCCCCAGTTCTGTTCCCAAGCGTTTGATTAATGTGGGGAAACCTGGTACCCCAGTTGTTCTGACAGAGGATCCCAATTCTTCCCTTCAGTATGTGGCGCTGAGCTATTGCTGGGGCCCTGAAAGCGATACACTGAAAACAACACCAGAGAATGTTGAGGAAATGAAGAATGATATAGATGTCTCGGCTTTACCACAAGTAAGTGATAGTAATAAGAGCGTATGAGGGCTCTATTCGTCTAACGGCTAATTGCTTCAATGAATAGACCATCCAAGACGCCATCACTGTCTGTCGGCTGATGGAAATCAGATACCTCTGGGTTGACTCGCTTTGCATAGCTCAAGGAGATGTTGAAGAGTGGCATAGAGAGTCAGGGAAAATGTGCAACATTTACAGTAATGCTCAGTTTGTCATTGCTGCTCACAGCCCGGCAAGCTGTCGCGATGGCTTTCTGTATCGTTGTTCCCATACATGGCAACCTTTCCACACCACATACGGCGGATCCGAAGACAACATGACGGTCTATATTGACCCGCAAAGTTATCCAAGCTGGAAGGGCCAGCTAGGGGATCAAGGACCGGGAGACATGATCACATCAGCGTTATCGAAAAGGGCTTGGGGATTTCAGGAAACTATCATCCCCTGCCGCATCTTGCATTTTATTGGTGCGGATATTGTTTGGGAGTGCAGCGCTGGTGATGTGTCAATGAATGGTGGCAGGTATATATTACCCAAAACATTTGCGAGCCTGGCTATCGACCCAAACTGGGTACCACAAGCGATGGAAGATGAACCGCTATGGTGCAGAGATGACAAACAGCCCCACCACATCCATAACGTTCTGGACAGCCGGTCAAGCATGGCTTTAGGTTGGATCTGGAACAGGATGGTCGAACACTACAGCCCCCGGCAACTGTCGTGTCCGCAAGACAAGTTGGCGGCCATATCAGGCCTCGCTCAACAGGTTCTAAGAATATCCGGCGATAGCCATCTTGATTACGTTGCTGGGCTCTGGCGAAGCCGACTTGTTCAAGATTTGCTGTGGCATGTAGTGGGGCCGGGGCCATCAAGCCGCTCAGCCGAATACATAGCCCCGACTTGGTCATGGGCATCAGTATCAACCGGAGTACGGTATTTTGCTGAGCAGTATCAATTCGGATTTCATGAGGAGGTGAAAGTCTTGGAGGCCCAATGCTCGTCATCACCTTTTGACCCGACCGGGCGTGTTACGACAGGGCACTTGGTTGTTCAAGGCTGTTTGCAAGCTGCCAAGGTTACCCTAAAATACTCAACTTCGTCAATGTACTGTGGTTTCAATGGCCATGCAAAACGTCTCAACAACGATATACATGCAACAGTAGTGGCGGATGCATTTAAATCCGAACTGCTGCTCGACGAGGATGAGATGCTGCGTGTGCATTGTGCGCTGGATAATTGTTATTGTTTAATAGTCGCTGCAAATTTTGACCGCAAGTCGACGAAAGCACGCGTCTGGTTTCTTCTTTTGAGAGAGGCGGCACGCGGTATCGCTAGCTACGCGACATTTGAGAGGATTGGCATTGGTTACTATCACACGACAACATATCGTGGCTTGCATAAGGAGAAGTCTGATATTATAGCTATAAGGTAGCGAGAACCATTAATAAGGAAGGGGATAAGCGCTTATAATTAGATTGCTCTTCTAAAATACGATTCGGTCTGGCTAGTGGTTGATTCCAGTCACAATGAGGTAGCAGAGCCCGACGCGAGTACCTGGTAGCAACCAACCAGAGACACGCTGAAGCTACGGAGTATTGGGTCTGCAGATGCTTGAGGTATGCTAATTGAAGTCGGTAAGCAGGGCAAGCTTTCTGTGGCCTGCAATTCGATAGATATGGGGCAATAGACCCGGGGAATTTGCTCGAGTAGCTCAGTGCAGGCAATAATGTGGTCGCTTCTGCAAGCCACTACTCCGCAGCATCGCGAATTCACTTGGTTGGACCACGACACGACACTTTTGATCTAGCTGCAAAAAAGCGATCTCCGCTCTGAGGCCGCCATGAGGCTGCCCTGTTAAAGTTACCATAAATTCCAGGCCCTCTGGCTTCAACATTGCTTTCCCTCGACATCTCAGACCCAGGCCTGCATACAAACTCGAACCCAATTTCTCCAACCCTAGTTCCTCCCTGGCGCAACAGTAAAAAAATGTCAATCTGTGGCAAATACCAGCTTGTCTCACTCTTGAACTTTGACAAAATGCTAGAAGCGGCAGGTAGGTTATAAAGCTATTAATCTTTAGGGTAGTACATCCTAATTTTATCCCTTTGAGTGTCGTAAGGCTCCACTTAGGTACCAGGCAAGATACATTGCAAATTATAAAGCTCCTAATCAAAAATTAAAAAGAATTAGGATTAGTTTATACAATTTTATTTTACTCTTAATAAATTTATTTATATAAAGTTATATTTTATTCTAATAATAATATTTTGCTGGTCGAATGATGAAGGGGGTGTACCTAAGTGGAGGCTTACGACACTCAAAGGGATATTAGGCTTCGGGGTAGCATAACGAGTGCCAGAGGGTGTACCCAGAATTGAACTTGGTCAAGAGGGTGACTCGTTCGTGGCCAAGATCCACATAATCGGAGATGTAGGTATTGGATACCTTGAAGAAATGGGTAGGCTATAAAACTTGGGTACTTTTGTGGTGATGTGCGCTACGTGTGTTGTAGGCTGCGGACGGCCTTTGGAGTCAGCCCCCACGCTTGAAACCACATAAGACGGTGACTTGATTTATATGGACTTTGTAACGGGAATCATGGACTGTGGCAAAATGGCATGCAGATTAAACGAGGGAAAAATTGAACCCTACCAGCTAGATGATGTGCCATGGTCCCACATCACGACCTTGGAAGGCACAACGCTGGTAACTGTGCGGAAGAGAACTGCGGAGCCAGCTACTGTTACGCGCATTACCTGTACACCCACAGTGACCGGACTCATCGAATGGCATACATACAATGGCGTTACTGCTACCTACGTTTACAAGAGGTTATATGCATACTAGGGAGTGCCGGTGCTTCGACGTCGAATCCCATTTCTGGCGAATAAGCGGTAAAAGAAACATGGCATTTGCAGAAACCTTGTTATTTTTATTAATTAGTTTTTGCGATTGATCAATTTGTCGCGGTTCTATTCAAGCTTGATTCCGTAATTGAGCCAATGAGCCGTGTCATTTGGAAAGCTCCACCTTGCTACTCGTTTCATGTTTCTACTCGGTCCTCGTATCCTTCGAATCCTTCGCGTGGTGCTGAGCCACAAAGAATCCCCACATGGGCTCTGAAACCAAATTGCATCAAATCCGTACCTGCATATGGTACTACTAATCGTTGGTATTATCATGTTGAAATGATATATTGAACACTGTTGGCCCGAAATGGTAAGTAGACTCACAGCGCAGCTCTTCAATTCTGCAATCCCGTCACTGTTTCTAGTACTTCTAGTACCAGCAGGCGCTCAGACACTCTCAGCTGGCTAAGCAGGGATCTGCGGACCGTCGCTCATCTAAAGTGGGCAGATGTTTGACGAGAGAGTCGATCACCTCCGGAGCTCTTCTCCGTGAAGCAGCGATCGGCCGTAATTAAGTTTCTCGTGCAATTCGACTCACATGACGTTCCATCATGAACCAACCGGCTCCAGACCCGACGAGCTGGAGGAATCGAGTAGCCGTCTTGGGGCGCAGCATGACGTAGATTGATCTTGGCGGTTTGAGCCGCGATGCTTCTGAACCGGGAATGGCGGGAAATACGAGACCCATTCTAGCTATTGTGGGTTTAGGCGCACTCATTCTGGCACAGCGCGTAAATCCCCCTTCTTTTTATTGCTGCCGTGGACCAATAGTGAGCTTCATCCCCCTGGGCGGCTAGCTCCAAAACGAAGTGGCCGAAATTAACATCAGCCCTACTGTCCGTCCATCGAGGAAACAATAAATACCCAGCGGGACCTGAACGAACAATTTTGTGCTGCTAATTTCGTCACTCACTTCCATTCCTCTGCACTAAATCACAATGGCGCGCCTGTCTCTCGCTTCCGTCTCTCTGCTCTGCTGGGCGTCGCTCGCTGCGGCCGCCACGTCCACCTCAGCGGCTTCAGGGCCATCCTCGTCGCCATCCGCCACACCCATGTTGAACCAGCTCACGTCGCAGGGCTGCTTCGGATCGCTCTCGGAGACAGCCAAGCTTCAGGAGGGTGTGACATTCTTATCTTCGGGAAGCTGCTGGGAGAAGTGCCAGCAGGATGATTCTTACACCGTCATGATTCTGCACGAAGACAGCTGCTACTGCGCCACCACCTACCCGGCCAAGAGCTCGGTTGTCGACGACTCCAAGTGCAACTACGGCTGCGCCGGCTACGTCAGGGAGGCCTGCGGTGGCAAGAATGCCTACAGCGTCTTCAACACCGGCGAGAAGGTCAAGGTTGACAACGACAAGGACTCGAGCACCTCATCGGCCACTGCGTCTGCTGCTCCCAGCTCGGCCTCCTCCGACTCCTCCGCTTCCACCCCCGGCGCTTCCAAGGCTTCCTCGACGGCTTCGGGAACTGCCGCCGACTCGACCCAATCGACCTCGACCCCTTCTTCCACGGCTGGCGGAGAGAGCAGTGGCTCTATGCAGAAGGCTTCCCTGGTCTCCGTTTTGGCTTGCCTCGGAGTCGCCTTGGTTCTCTAAGAAGTCGCACCTCTCCATTTTGCTAGCAGACATGGCGTTTAGGAGAATTTGCAAGGACCTATAAATTGTTTGCGCTGAGAAATCGAAAGTCGAATGGCGCCAAACATAAACAGCGGGAACATCTTTTAGCACCACACGTGAAACAAGTAGATTTAATAACGTTGGCATTGCATTGTTGATAAGCCATGAAAATAGAACACCGTTTATGGTTCTCGTCTTACATTAAAGTTGTTCTAATCATAAATCATTCCTTCCTCGGTCCATCACATCCGTCTATCGCACAAGCACATTCTTGAACTGCCACGGGTCCTCCTCATCAATATCCTCTGGAAACAAACCAGGACGTCCCTCTAGCGGCGTCCAGTTGGTGTAGTGACCCTCGACCGGCCCCAAGTAGGGCATTTGCACCTGCAGGCACCGCTTATAGTCCATCCCATCGGTGTCGACGATGCCGGCGCACGGGTTCTCCAACGCCCACACCATACCGGAGAGCACAGCAGATGTCACCTGCAGACCAGTTGCGTTTTGGTACGGGGCGATGCGGCGTGTTTCCTCGATTGATAGGCGGGATCCGAACCAGTAGGCATTCTTTTCGTGTCCGTACAGCAGGACACCGAGCTCGTCAATGCCGTCCTCAATCTCGTCCTCGTCAAGCACGTGCTGTGCCGGCTGGGGCGTGCCGCCGTTGCCAAACATCTCATGCAGCGAAAGAATAGCATCGTTGGGTGGGTGGTAGGCGTAGTGACACGTTGGGCGGAAGGCGACGTTTCCGTCCTGGTCGCGCACCGTGAAGAAGTCGGCGATGGAGACTGATTCGGTGTGTGTAACTAGGAAGCCGTATTGCGGGCCAGGTGTCGGGCACCATGAGCGCACACGAGTGATTGCGCCGGGCTGCTCGAGGTAAATGGCGGATTTGCAACCGTCGCCTTTCTGTTGCTTGCCGTTTGAGGGCATCCATTTCTCGTGGGTGCCCCAGCCAAGCTCTGCAGGTTGTAAGCCCTCGGAGATCATGCCTTCGATGGACCAGGTGTTCCAGAAGACACCTAAGGGCTTCGGGCTCTTGGCTCGTTGTGTGTCGCGCTCGGCGACGTGAAGACCTTTCACACCAGTCCTCTGCATAAGCCTGGCCCAGCCCTCGCGGTCGGTGTGGGCGGGCTCTTCAAAGTCTAGGCCAATGTCGTGGGCGAGATTGACGAGCGCTTGCTTCACAAACCAAGACACCATGCCTGGGTTGGCACCGCATGTGGAGACGGCGGTTGTGCCGCCGGGGCTTCTGGCCTTTTCCTTCTGGAGAGTTTCACGTAGAGCATAGTTGGTGCGGTCGGCGTTGTCCATCTCCTTGTTGTAGTAGAATCCGAGCCAGGGCTCAATCACGGTGTCAATGTAGAGCACGTTTAGTTCGCGGCAGAACCTCATGAGATCCACCGATCCGGTGTCAACAGACAGGTTAACACAGAAGCCCTGGCCCTCACCTTCGGTGATCAAGGGCCCCAGCAGGGTCTTGTAGTTGTCAATCGTCACGTATTCCTTGATCTGGCGCACGCCAAACTTTTTTAGGATTTCTGTGCTGGCTGCATCCTCACGGGGGTCGACGACGACCATGCGGCTCGTCTCGAATTTGAAGTGGCGCGCAATCAGCGGTAGAGTTCCCTTGCCAATGGAGCCGAAGCCCAGCATGACAATGGGGCCTTTGATTTCTCCATAGACGGAGAATTTGAGTTGCGTCATCTTCTTCTGCTACTCAAAGGCAAATTTCTGTCTGCAGTGTTGCGTGGGGACTACCCGAGGATGAGTGCTGGTGGGAAGGTAGTATGCTTGGGTCGGGATAATTATGAGAGGCCTAGAGTCGTGCGCGGTTACTTGTATTTAAAAAGAAAAAAAATGGCAAGTGATCATTCAAGACATGCCAAGGAAATTTGCTAAGAATTGAGTCATGACAGCATCTGGAACAACACAGGAGGAGCGTCCTCTCCGGCCTGTGAAACAACCGTAGGTATTTAAACATGTGCCAACGGATCATGGGAAAATGGGAAAATCCGACCATTGCGTGTCTAGCTAGCTGCAATAGGGAATGTGATTTGGCTAATGTTGTGGAAGCGCCACAAGTGCGAAGGCTGGTGCATAAATGCGCTAAGCGGACGCACTATCTCTACGCGGGCCAAACTATTGAAGCACCTCGGTAGCGTTGTCCCAACAAACCGGAACCCCGTCCCAAAAGAGGGGAAGACCCTGAATTTTGAGGTCCCGAGTGTCAGCCCTCGGATTATTATCGTGAGATGACGGGAGGCGGGTATGGCTCTGGGTCCCCTCTAAATGCTGCCGTCAAAGGCTGTAGTGAAAACCTTTGGCCAAACTGCCTTTGCAGCTTTCTTTCTTGAGTCGCGGTCGAGTCAGGGATAGGGGTCGGTAGCCCAGCTGACGCATAAAGTAATGATCGCGAGCGAGCTTGGTCGACCCTAGTTGTAGCGTGGCGCATCGAGTCAGAGTAGCAAAGTCAAACCATTGGGCTGGGACCGGCAACAGCCGATGTGCACTCGTGAAAGACGACTAAGCCGGTCAGGGATGGGAAACAGGGAGGGGCAATAGCAATTGTACATCTGATTACTGCCCTGACCGCCTTCTCTCTTTGCCTTTTTTTCTTTGCCCCTTTTCCGTATTTTCTTTTTTCCTGCCATCCCAACACAAACTAGCCACATAATCACCAGGATTGTTTGCTTCTGCAGCAGGAAAGAGGTTGGGTATTTCGACACGTTGGATTCTGGATGGGGCACGTTGCTTCAAGCGGGACATCAACACTCATCATCTCCATCAATCACACTGGATAGCTCGAGTGCATCTGTGTGCTAACTGAATTCCTTTAGCAAATAATCGTAGACAAAAAATGACATGCAAATTCCCGCCAACATACCAGCCCTATCATTCTATTATCAAATGATTGAATTGCAGCCTGGAACATCTCAATTCATGAAATCCGAATCGCTTGTATCCATCAAGGCTCATACGCCACCCCAAATGCCAAAGCAAATTGGCATTAATGTCTTCGCCCAGCATGGAAACGGGCCGTTGTTTTCTTCGGGCCCTAAAGTTTTGAGCGTTTTCTTTGTCTGAGAAGATTACCAACGTCTCTTGCCTGGTTGTGCCTTTTTTGCCCTGTTCTACCCATTGTGCGAACGGAGATGATGTCATCATCTGAAATTCCTTCAGATGACGTTGGATGGTACATGGCCAAAATGACTTTCAACTTGTTGGGAAGGTCTTGAAATGCGTTTTTCAACCCAACAATCAGGTTGAATCCTTCTGCACACTTCATGGAAGTATCTATTACCTCGTAATCTATGACAAGATAGAGTTGTGTCGTTTTGAGTCCCTTGACCGCACTCTTGAAAAGTTCAATCCATTGCTTGGAACTTGTCGCACGTTGAAATTGGCTGCATTTCCAGGCCATTGACCTTTCGTCGTGAAGACTTTGATCAAGCCGAATCACTTGGAATGTCAGGTACTTTAGAACATCGATGGTGGAGCACATTGAAGCATTTTGACGGGCTTGCGCACCTCTCAGTGCCCATAGCACTGGGGTCCGAGCCTCATTAAGCTGTTGGATAATGCCCGCACAGAAGTCTTCAATGATATGTTGTGAGGAATATGAACCTTGGATGATGGCCAATGCAGAGGCTTGGGATGATGACCATTCTTCCAGCCTTGGAGATAGCCAAAAACTATTGGTGGCAACGTCTGACCTGACTGTGAGTGCCCGCCGTTTCCTAAAAAACAGACGGTATTGAAGACACTTTATTGGATCGTCGAGTGGTAGTTGAGAGGCTCCTGACAGAATATTTGAAAGTTGTAAATCAGATAGTCTTTCGTTGGTGTCAATCATAGCGCTCGATTGGATTGACTGATATGCTGTAGCTGATTAGTCAAGCCCTTGGCAAAACTACATAAACCTCTATAATCTTACAAGCAGTGGTAGTAACTAACTCATTCAAGGTTTTATCCGAGGATTGGACCTTGGAGAGGACCAGGTCAAGCACCGCGACAAGATTATCAATCTTCAAGTGAGCATCCCGGAGCTCTGCTTGAGAGGCTGCAGTGGCTAAATGTTCGATCCTGTGAGAGCAATCCGAAATTTCTTTGAGTAGGTCATCATATTGCAACTCATGAGGTTTAGTTATACTATGAATCGCGCGCATAACCTTAGACTCGGTATAGGAGGTATGAGCTCTCAACAAAAAGTCCAGAATTAATGAGTAAAGCTGTTCCAAGGCATCTTGGATCTGAAACGTCTGGTATAACCTCGATTTTAGTTCTAGGCGTGGCAAGCTCTCGGCAATCTCAGAAAGTGCTTTGGCTAATACCGTAACGGTCCTTTCGTGATTCACGACTCCCTGCAGGTTAATTAGACATGAGACCTGGTCAATGCACACAAATCTATCACACTCACCACAAAAAGCAGCTTCATAGCTCCCCACGCAAGTGACACGTACTCTGGATGATGCTGGACGAGGACATCAAAAATGTTGCTGTAGTGGTGGATCTTTATTGAAAATCTACGCAGCCATTTGCTTGCCTTTGATGTTTCTTCGTGTATTCCATCATATTTTGCCTTTGACTGCATAACAACATCCAACACATCATTTAGACATGTTGGGTTTTTCAATATAATCTGATTGTGCTTATCTTTTGTGGCGAGATTAGTGAATCGTCCTAAAGCGGCTCTGAATGCATTTTCGGCTATCTGGGAAGTTTGCGAAACTATTTGAGTATAATTCCATTAGCATTGTGTTGATTTTATTGCAGTGACTCAATGGAGCTCACCAGTGCCATTAGGCCGATACCAAGAATGCAAGGACAATGAGGAATCCATCAATTTTGACACTGTTCGGTCACAAGCTGTTCGAGAATAAGATTAATTCAAAGGACGGCACGGCCATAATCATCAAGTGACGGGAGAGAATCTTGACAGCGCGAGAATTGATGCAAGAGGGGTTATTTACCACGTAGCGCAATCCGCAGCCTCACCCAGCCTTGCACAGCCTGGTGGCGTATCACAAGTACAGCCCCAAGCTGTTTGCTGCATGTCAGACTGCACGTGTCCCCGTTTTATTGGCCAAACGTTGATGCCTAATTTCCACACGCGTCAAAGTCGGCAGCGCAAATTCAACTCGGGCCTCGATCAACTACCTCGACGCTTCACGTTTGTTTATCTGGCCACTTCATTTCAATCATCTCAGTTTTACTTGACCTGGAGTTACAGAGAAGCCCTAAAGTTACCCCACAGAACAGAATCACGTATCAAACTCCTAGAATTACCGCCTCGTCAAATTGGGTGCCCAGCGCCATGGCTTCAAACTCTGACCAGGACCAGTTCGATCTGACTCACACCGATGTAACGCAGGACCGTCGTGGTGGACAGGAATGGGAGTTTCGGACGCACCATACGATATCGGCAGATCGTACAGCGAAAAGCACATTCGAACATGATGTGGTTCGAGCAGCTATACGCTATGGTGAAGCCTCACAGTTCCCTTTCACTTCTTCCATGGTCAGCGAAAACGAGCTTCATCCTTCGAAGAGACAACGTGTTCAACCTAGCTTGAATCCGCAGTATGGCGCTGTTCCTACAAATGGAGGCTCGGTCCAGTCCACCTTTCAAAGCTATCGCACTGGTTCAGTTCAGAAATATACTATTCCTAACCATGCCTTTCCTATCAATCCTATGGATGTCACTTTTGATCCAGGAGAGACAGAGAACGAAGTAGACGCAGGCGGCTCTTTCTACCCGTACGGGCAACACTCTCCCTATCAGCCAAAGTCAATTCCTACACACGGTCAAGCTTTTCGTCAAAGTCCTGGCCGACAAATAGAAAATAAGTCAAAGCCTGATGTATGGGACCCTGAAACTCAATCTGCCTCTGATAACCTAGCGGGTCCTTATATTGCTGATTCTGTGAATCATTATCTGGAGGCCTCTAGGGCGCAACCGAAAGTTCTGCAACATCAAAACATGCCACTTTTGAGGGCATCTGGCGGGAGCCAAGAAATAAAAGGAGGTGGACTCTCCATGCCATACGATAGGCCTGGTGGGCCTATTAAGGACCCAACATCCCTTAAGAGGGCTGCTGATAACATGGGGCTGGGCACAGAACTTCAACCCTCAACAGAGGACACGAATATCCAACCAGTGTATAGTTTCAACAATATGGAAGTATCTAAGTTACAAAGCGCGAGCTTTCCCAACATTTCTAGGCATACCTACACCCTATCAGATACAAAAGTCGCAAGTGACAGTTCAACGTCTTCTCCACATCGTCCTGAGGACTCTACACAGAGCTCAGGGCCGAGTGGAGGTGACAATTCCATTGTGCCACCGGGCGAATCACGGAGCGAAGCCGGCACGGACTCGTTTGTAGAACGTTTGCTTCGTCGGGTTCAATCCCTCGAGCAAGAGAACAAGGTTTTACGAGATGGGTCATTCAAAAAGCTCAAAAGTCCAACATGGAAGACATTTTACTGTGTTGTGGAAGGAAAGGACAAATACAACATCAAAAATCATGAAAAGCAGCTTGGGAAAGTTTTCTTCCTTCAAGAGCCGTCTTGGGTTGTGTCGGGCGGGAAACCGAGTCTTAGAGGGCATGCACCAATTGCTAATCCTGTCGGATATATCAAACAAAGACCAAATGTGGTTTTTGCTGTATACAACTATTACAGTCCCTATCACCGGAGAAGCGAAGCTATTGAAGCAGCGGAACAAGATGCGGAACTTCCTGTTCCAGAACCCGCATGGCAAACAATCCAAATTACATCTCCCGGCCTAATGGAAGCTACTGCGGCCTTTATTCGCCAGCAATCAGATTTTGAAACTGAATTTCCGCATATGAACGTCACTGCTCCAATGAGTGCGCCATATTTATGGTGGTATCGATATCGAGGAAGAAACGGAATCGAAAGCCCACAGACTCGCCACAAAGAGCTCCTCTTGCTATTGACAAATTGGATTGAGCAAAATTATGCCTCTCTATATGCAAGAGCAGATTCACAAATCTCACGCGGGTTTGTATCATATAGCTCCATAGATTTTCTCTTTCACCCTGGTGACATTGTGGTTTCAAGGACCGGACCGGAGCAGAAGGCGTATGTCATCAGAACGCACCCAAAACGCACTAACCAAAGAATACTACTGGGTTCTCAGTCAACTGACGAGGATGCAGAGGATGACCATGGCAAGGATGATCCGTCCAGATGGAAGGTTGAAGCCTGGTCGTATTCGTACGACGGCACTTTTCACAAGATGCGACATGAAATAAATATTGACCTAGGCATTAGTTCAGCGGAAAGTGAGGTTGCTATCTCCGGTTTGAATATAGTCCCACTGCGCCTTTTGGACAAATCTGTCCATAAAAAACTTGAGATCAGAGGCAAGACCTTTTGGACGATACGGAGGAAGAAACTGGTGTCTTACCAAGAAAGCTGTCGAGACGACTGTTACACGGTAAGTCTTGAAAAGGTACGAGAGATAAAGCCATCTACTAATTGCAACAGCTCCCCCAAAGATACATGGTGGACATCAACACTCATAAAATGCTGCATCCAAAATCGTATACGGATAAAAATGATTACATATCAGATATGCCGAGAAAAACTTTCGACAATGACGAATACCCATCTGAACCTGATATACTACTTTTCCCTAATCAAGTTGTGGGGTTTGATCTTCGCAGCAAAAAGTGGAGTATGTGATGCCACTCGTATTATGATATGTAATTCCTAATGCTGGTGAATTAGGAGATCTGAAAGTTGATTATATTCAAGAAGTCGTTTGGAATAAGACAGCGTTTGATCATCTTGTTTTACCACAGCCCACGAAAGATCTTGTTGAGGCCCTTATAACAAACCAGCTCGCTACGGAAAAGGCCACTGATGTAATCGCCAACAAGGGGAACGGCCTCATAATGCTCTTGCACGGTGGCCCTGGGACCGGAAAGACTTTTACCGCAGAAAGCGTGGCAGAAATGGCAGAGAAGCCACTATACCCTGTGACCTGCGGTGATATCGGAACCAAGCCGGATGATGTAGAGGGGTATCTGGAGTCAGTATTCCACCTGGGAAAACTTTGGGGTTGTGTCGTACTTTTGGACGAAGCTGAAGTGTTCTTGGAACAACGCACCTTGAGTGACCTGCAGCGGAATGCCCTTGTTTCTGTCTTCCTTCGTGTTCTCGAATATTACGATGGGATACTCATTCTGACTTCAAATCGCGTCGGCACATTCGATGAGGCGTTCAAGTCTAGAATCCAGCTTGCGTTGCATTACCAATCCCTCGGGAAGCCTGAACGAAAACAAATCTGGAAGAATTTCTTCGACCGACTCCAAGATTTACGGGAGGAGAAGATTGATTACAGAGACATCGACCGGCATCTTCCTGAAATCTCTGCATTTGAAATGAACGGAAGGCAAATCCGGAATTCTATCACGACTGCGAGGCAATTATCGCAATTCAAGAAGAAGACTCTGGATTACGACCACTTGAAACATGCTATTGAGGTTACTGGAGAATTTGACAAGTACTTGAAGGACTTGAACAATGGGATTACGCATGATGAAATAGCCAGAGAGGAGAGATATCGATTGTAAAGAGGCGAGCCCTCTGACTATTGTAGATAGGTGCCAAATCTGTAAGATTGATATCCTTAAGGAGAAGGAGAGGAGTCTACGTTCCTTTGCCTTATTGTTCTCCAGTCTAGGTTAGGGTTCGTCCCCACTTCTTAGGCACGGGCAAAGCCCGAGCCCATAACATCGATAGTGCAGATATGAACGAGAACATTTCAATGGCAGTATGATTGTTGTAAAAAGTAAATTGTAAAATATACTACATGGAAAACTATACGGGCCTCTATCTTATCTTCCAAGTGATATCCCGATGAAGGGTAAATGAAAAACTACAGTCTCTCGTCTCTCTAGCTTTCCCATGCATAATCTGGCAGCTTATACTTGTCACGGTTCGCGAAACCATTCGCAAACAGCCTTTGAGCGAAGCCCATAATCCCAGACCAAGAAATGAAGGCGAAGATGTGATTTCGAAGCCATAGACCCCACGCGGTCTGTGGCCCCAAAATTGCCGGAAAAAGAGACGGTATCTGTTGCATGTCATCGATAATGGGCCTCATTCTCTCCTCGTAGGCACGGAGCCCCGCCGCGACGTCGCCCTTGTGCTTGCCCACTTCTCCGGCCAAAACGTAAGCACCCGTCATAGCGAGGGTTGTTCCGAGTCCAGTCGGTCCTGGGGCATAGCCAGCATCACCAGCCATGACAAAGCGGCCCTTGTAGAGATTGGGCGTTTTCACCTGCAGAAACTCCGTCGCGTAGAAATCATCCGAGTCCATCATGCCTTTGATGATTTCCGGTGTTTTCCAGCCAACATCCTCAAAGTACTTGGCCACGTACGCTTTGAGCGCATCCTCACCTTTCTTCAGCGCCTCGCGGAATGGAATTGTAGCGCTGTGGTCTCCGCGCGGGCGAATGCCCATGAGGACGCATTTGCTCCCGCCTGAAGGGCCATATCCAAGAGCGACAAAACGACCCCCTGGAACGCTGTATGACTTGCCCAATTTACTTCCGCCGGTGAGCTCCTGTTGTATGGTGAAGTAGGCCACCCAAGAACCGATGCGATGCATGTGGTCTTCAACGCCGCAGCCAAGACCCAGCGCTCGAGTCCTAGACGTTGCTCCATCACAGGCAACGACGAGGTCGTATTTTGTCGTTGGCAACACACCGTTCGCAAACTCAACAGTGACAGGTCCTTCCTTCTCTCCATCTTCCTGCACTGATGCAACTCGCTCCCCGAAAACATATGTGATGTTTTCATTGGTGGCCGTCATGTCAAACAAGATCTGTGACAAGTCACCACGATATATTTCGTATTCGGAGACTAGCGACTGTTGGTCAGGATTCCCGGTAGCTGTGATGATGCCGTACGGGCGACCGTCTTCGCGGACAAAACTGATGCCATCCATGGCCACAGTCTTGGCTCGAACAGCCTCCTCCATGCCAGGCATTTTGCGCATGACAGTGACGCCGGCAGTCCGGATATCCACATTTTGTCCGTTGGCGCGCAGTTCGGGGAATCGCTCAATGACGGTCACTTTGGCTCCCGCTTTGGCGAGCCAGTAGGCCGCTGTTGGGCCGGCG
Source organism: Calonectria hawksworthii (assembly GCA_020975415.1). Lineage (NCBI taxonomy): Eukaryota > Fungi > Ascomycota > Sordariomycetes > Hypocreales > Nectriaceae > Calonectria > Calonectria hawksworthii. The sequence continues at coordinate 1,873,006 of JAHXZK010000007.1, forward strand.
ATGGATGCGCCCACGATGAGAACTTGCAATTTGGACATGATTTTTTGAGTCGTCCTGAGTAAAGAGATGGATGAAGATGAGGAATCATGTCAACGATACTTGGGCAGGGCGCCATGTCCATTTTATAGGTGCGGCTTTGATGCCATCGTTCGCCAGGAGGCGTCAACGGTTGGGTGTTGGCTCGGGTGGCTTTGGTGCTCGGCCGGTGAGCATCTTGTAGACCCGAAGTCTGAGCCAATCAGAAGCCGCCTCGGACATTAGAAAGGTCCGACCACTTTCTCACACGAAGTCCAGGATTGTGCTTTCAATATGCATAAGTTATTAAAATTGCTGCCTGGATATTATTCACCAAATTCACCTTGCTGTTGATGGTCATGCATCAGCTGCTCCCAAAACGCCCAGTCTGCAGCGTCGAGACTGAAATCGCTGCTTGTGTCGGGGTCCGTCCCACTAAACAAGTCACCAACACCCAGCGATGCATCAGATGTCGGCGCTGCATCTGGTTTGGTCGCGTTCTTTTGTTTCCCTTTTTGTCTTGATCGCAGCATTGCAATATAGCTCGGTTCTGGCATCCTGCTGCTTGGTGGGCTCGCATCCCAGGCTTTCAATGTCAGATTCCTGAACGCTGTGTACAGAGCCTGTTGCGACTCCAAAACCTCAGCGTGGTTTTTGTACACCTGTTCCAACTTATCCCAAGCTGCATCGTCTGCAGTGGTCGAGATGATGCTGGATTTCCACAGGGTCGTCAAGAGATAGATTAGGCCGTCCCATGTGCCCCATAAGAAGAAGGACTTCATGTGCCATTGGAATTTGTTCAGTCCCGGGTGGGTACATGTCGCCGTATCAGCGTCGATAATCTTTTGCGAAAGATCGAAAAGTTCCGTTCTCTCTTTATCGGTGGCAGTTTTATTCTTGACCTTTAAGAGCCCAGTGCGGAGGCGCATGGCAATGATGCCTGTTCTCGCCGAGGCCATGGTCAAATAATGAAGAGGGTTGATGACATCGCAGTACCGGATAAATTTCTCTTCCAGTTCATTTTCCGTCGCATTAATTACCGAACCAGCCTCTTCAAAGTCTTTGGCTTGTGGTGGAGATGCACCGTGCGTCCATTTCCCAAGCTTGAGATAACATTTCCCAATGCACAACCGCGCCAAAGGAAACACCATTTGAGTTGCGCCCGTCTTTTCCTCCGGCACCTCAGTCATGCCCGGCCAAATTTGTTCGTCGTCAATGTTGAGGGGCTGCTGCGTATCCCAGTTATCTGGGACGGTACCAATGCTGTTGCCAGACATTTGACTAGCGGTTCCGTCAAGAGGTAACAGTTGATAGAATAGGCGACGCCTCATTTGCACGTCGAATGGCGACAATCCCAATTTCTCTCCATCAAGGTGTATACCCATGCGTTGTGCGATGCGTACAGCCACCCCCGTCAGGATCCAGTATGTTTGCGCATCGTAACAGTAGCGGCTAGATAGGAGTAGAAGCGTGAAGGCTTGCAATACCGACATTTCGGTTGTTTTCAGAAACGATGCCTTTACTAAGGCCTGTCTAGTTGCAAAGTGGTAGCCACGCAACAATGATGTACGCTGTTGGCCAAGCTTTTGAGCACACTCATCTTCGCTCATTGAAAGAACGGCAAAATGGTATACAGCAAACAACAAGCACTCATTTGCTCTTGATATAACCCCAGGCTGTTTTACCACAGCTTCAACCACCTTGGTTATTGATGGGATATGTAAAATCTTGAAGATGGGCTCGACGCGTTCAATATGCGTCCTCCAGAGAAGCATAGAGTGCGTATGGCCCAGTTGTGGACAAGTAGATGTTCTCTCAGAATCCAAAAATGTATCTGTTAATGGATCGAGAATAGTAATTCTCTCTGAGACACTTTGAGAGACTTGGTGCTCCGTCTCCTCATCGGACAAATCGGGTATCTCATCGTCCCCAAGCTCTTGCCAGATGTGGCTGTCGATGTACCTTGACTTTCCATGGCCGGTTAAAAGCCTCCCAGGCGTTGGTTTTCTACTTCCCTGCCACTCCGGTAGTTTCGATTCGGACGGGTTATCTTGAATGGGAGGCGAGCCATCCCCGTCCTGTGGGAACAATCCATGTTGACGCAAAATGCTCTCGTATTGGGCGAGCCTTTTGTTAATTTCGTCGCTGGGTTTCCTTTTTCGCCGCCGCGGTGTAGGCTGCTGATAGATGCACTCAAGCTTGCCCTTTCTGCAGCTAGAACACGTCGGCGCCGTCTTGTCGCATTTTACTTTGCGCTTTGCGCAAGTCTGACAAGTAAATGGCATCACAGGTGAACTGAGATTGGATGAATTCACTCCGGGAGGCGCTGGGGCGATTGGCACTGGTGTCGTCCGCACCTGGGCACCAGGGTTATCCATTGTTGATGCACAAGTCTCATCGCCTTGTTCATTCATTGGTCCGTCATAGTGATGTTGCGAAGCCGAGCTGCTGACGTCCCAGGAGAGGTTGGTTGTCGTGGTCACGAATGGTAGGCGGTCGCAACTGGCAGAATAACAACATCTCAACAAAGCATACCGTGACAATTAAGACTCAACATCAACAAAAAATGCTGTCAATTTCCATGATTTACGATAGACGAACACTAGTAAGCCGTGAAATTTGCTGTGTTGAAATCTAGAAATTTTCTATCAATATATATCCGCGCCTCTCGCCAGTTCAGAGCTTTGCTAATGCAGCAAGAACCGAGTGAACTATTTTTCTGATTTGAATCCCGGTATCTTGTGGAACTCTCCTTGCATGTCCTCCAATACCTTGGCAACTGCCGGCCGGGCACAGATCCTCTCAATCCAAAAAGCCCAGCTCTTCCACTGAGTAGTGTCCAATTCAGGGTAAACACGAGCTTTCAGCATCCTAAAGTAGGGAAGAAACATGATGTCTGCATAGGTCAGCTTGTTCCCCACCAGGTAATCGGTTCCTTGCTTCTCAAGGTGCGCATCAATAACACCGATGACTCGCTTAATCTCGTTTTCATACCGCTCGACCGCAGATGGAAGATACTCGGCATGAAGCTTGGCAAACCACACCCTCTGTCCAAAGTATGGGCCCTGCCCGCTCATTTGAAAGTGTTCCCAACAACGAACCAAGTGCTTTTCTGGGAATGTGGCCCAGGTCAAGGTCGCATTGGTATCATAGACTTCAATGAGATAATCAATGATGGCTCCGGACTAAGAATGGTCAGAAGGGTACATAAGTATGATTTTGCAGCATTTAAACGGTGCGTACCTCGAAAAGAGCAATGTCCTGATTGTTTGGGTCTATCAGGGCTGGGACTCGACCGTTCGGATTCAACGAGACAAACGGCTCTTTTTTCATGTCGGCCATGTCAATGTCTTCGAATTTGTACGGCAGACCCAGCTCTGCGAGGACAAGGATGACCTTCCATGGATTTGGGCTGGGTCCATGGCCATAGATGACAAGAGGCTTCAAATTGGACATGATTGTGGAAACTTAGGTGGCGCGTTGTATGTAGATTGATGGTGAATGCTGGCCTCGAAAATGAGCAAGCAGCAGCCCATCTATATACATTTCTGAATCTCCTACATTTAATTAATTATGCACCAGAATATTTCCTGCATCCTAAATCCACGGGCCCCGACTCCAAGGCTGTCTAGCATCAAACGCGTGCGCGTGTGATCGGCTCCTCGCCCTTCGGACCATCCGAGAGAGTGGGACCTGGTCGGTATGGAGCATCGGACCATGGCCCAATCGGATTCTGCAACGCCTCTCGCTAGTATCCAATTCCTTTCATTTTCAGGATTTGTAAGCATTACTGGCGTCTTTCGCATTCACAGCTCCGTCTCGGAGACCGTGATCATCTCTTATGGACAGTGCAAAAAATCATACAATCTCATCTTCATTTGGAGCTATTCAAATGGGCATCAAATCAACCCAATGGCAGCCACTTCACCTGAGACGCCCGTAAACGAGGACTATCCGGCCGTGAGTGCATGGAGCTGCTTCCACTGTCGCCGAAGAAAGGTTCGGTGTGATAGGCGACAGCCATGTTTTCATTGCCTGCGGGGCGGACTCGACTGCACGTTCCCGAACTCTGGCCGCCCACCAACAAGACGTTGCCATTCAGGTGCACCTGACAATGCCTCAAAAAATGAGCAATCGGAGCTATTGCGCCGCATCAGGCGCCTCGAGGATGTTGTGGCTAATTTGACTTCTCAACTGGAGAGAAACGATTTGAGGACCGGGAGTGGCTCCGCGGGATCACATGCATTCCTCAAAGATGCTAGAAACAAACGAATAATGCGCTGCGTTGACGCAGAGATGCAACGTCATATGAATCGAAGCCATGCGGATGACGATCAGGATGCGCCCGTGCAGGACATCACAAGGGAGCTTGGGAAATTGTTTACGCACCAAACAGACAGCTTGTATGTTGGCAATCGACTTTTAGAATATGTCTATGATGAGGTAGGTTGGCCAAAGAGCACAGATCGTCTTTTTTTCTAATATCGATTGGGTCAGCTCAAATGCATCCGCCAAGGAGTCGAAGATGACCCCGATTATGAGCCCACGGAAATCAGCGAGCAATTCTTTCATGCTCCCTCACCGATCGGCTCTTTTCTGTTAGAACCTACCCTAAATTCGGGGGGGATTCAATCGCTGCAACCGCTCCCGTCCCAAGTCCCCTTCATTTGGCAGACATACGTTGAGAACGTGGATCCATGGATAAAGGTTTTGCATATACCAAGCATCGCACATACTATAAAGGTTTCCAAAGGTAGAAGAGCCAGCTGTAGACAAGCTGTTCTCAAATGCTGGCACAGGCTAAAATATTGCAGGCCGGTTCCACTCCATGATGCCAGGCACGCGCGCAGTCATGTTTGCAGTATGCCTCGCGGCTATTACATCACTGAGCGAGGATGATGTAAGAGATCCCATGTGTAATAATTCAACGTCAGATTTTAACGGACATCTCCAGGTTATGGATAATTTCAACGAGGATAAAACCAAATTACTTTCAAAGTGGACGCTCGGTACGGAGCAGGCATTGTCACAAGCAGGCCTCACTACAACAACAGATCTCAAAGTGGTGCAGGCTTTCATAATATACTTGGAGGTCATAGGTCAGAAGAGTTTGATGAGGCCAATTTGGGTGTTGGGGGGGCTGCTGTACAGAATTGCACTTTCCATGGGTCTTCACCGTGATGCTTCACATTTCCCCAATGTTTCGCCATTCAACGCCGAGATGAGGCGTCGGGTTTGGTGGCACATCTGTTTCAGCGACTCCCGGGCCGGAGACTGCCAACTCTCTCATGCTGGGCTGCCCGACTCCGTCTTTGATACCCAGCATCCAGCACACATCAATGATATTGACATGTGCCCGGACATGACTGAGCCACCAAAGGCTCGCGACGATTTTGCAGATTCAACAGTATGTTCCTTACGTTGCCCCATGTGGCGGTTTTCGCGTCGCATCAAGAAGGAAATGTTTCTCCAACCATCCCAGGATGAAAACATGGAGGCCTACATTGCAAAACGCATGCAAATCATCGATGAGATGAGAGAATTTGGCGTCAGGGAGCTTCAAAAAAGAATGAAGCCTGAGGAGGCCTTGCACAAATTCTCCCACATAGTAATTTCCCTCGAGCTTACGAAGTACGAATTGGCCATTGGCTTTGGCTCGATGACTTCCGCCGGAGCAACGGAAGAGCGGAGAAGAAGATTATTCTTTCTCGCGGCTGCAACTCTCGATCACACCTTCAGGCTAGAGACGCAGCAATCGGCAGAAAGGTGGCGATGGGTCTTGCTTGGCGAGGTTCCCTGGCACGCCATGACTACGACACTGACGTACTTGACCAAGGTCCCGTGGGGCCCGATCTGCGAGAGAGTATGGAGGCTCACCAAGAGGGAGTTTGATCGGATTCCGGGGCCCCAACAAAGCGATCCGTTGAGGCAGCCCTTGCATCAGCTGCTGCTGGGCGTTGGCAAGTATCGCCAACGAGAGATCGAAAGGCTAAGGGCCCAGACCGAAGTGTTGGCGCGCCTCAGCTACGTGGCGAAGCTGGGCCCATGCATGCCAGAGCTAAGCGATCTCACGGCTAGGCGTCTAGGCTTTGAGATCTCCGCAGCCGAGGAGCGGCTGCTGCTGGAGATGAACATTTCTAGCCAGAAAGTCACGGACATCCCAGGCGGCCAACATGAATTCGGGGCTTCCGACAGTTTCACAGCCCATCTAGATTCTGATGCCTGGCTGGTCTCAGGTGTTCCAGACCTGAACACGGATCAAGAAATGCTCTCGCGGTTATTTACGGATTCACTTGTGCAAAGTTATGATGTGCTAGGTGGTGGAAGCGAGTCTTGTGGCGACGGACAGTGCGATGCAACCGTTGACAACATACGACTGGACATGTGGGGGAACCACGAGATGCGTGATGTATTAGGCAGTACCAGTGACAACTGGCTATTTTGAAAACAAGCCATCATCAAGCCTCTTTGCTCATCACGCTTGCTTTTACAAATATTAATGACTTGAAAATATCATCAGCCGCCAATGCCGAGTACATCGTCGCAGGCGATCGGAACATGCCGATTTCCAACCTCCCATGGTGTCATTTCTTTTTCCAAATGCAGGCAGAGAATTCCGAGTCCTTGTCTGTTTTCTCCACAAAATGCAGGTTAGCTGGGTAGTGCTTACACTGCAGCAAGGTGATCTGATTTTGATTCTCGCGCATGTCGCAACGGATTGTCGGCTATGAACCCGATGCCTGTCTCCGAAAATCTCATGCGGGAAGTCCTACCTGCATTTCCTGGGTCACAGGGCTGAACTTTATCAGCCACGCGTCGAGATGGGGGGGTTGGCACTCTCGGGATCATCCGTTTTGCTCAGCTCGGCTTCGTATGAGGGTTACAAAAACAAGTCCCGCCTCAAATAGCTCAGCTGGCTCACATTGTCTTTCCTTGCCGCGCTTAACCAATCGAGGTGGCCTTGTTTTCGTACACACGGGTGAGACGGTGGTGTCCAAGTGATACTATGGATAGACATTTCTCGGAGCGGAAACATCCATGCAACCACACCAACCTTCTCTCTCACCTGAAAAGAAGAAAACACCTTAGGGGGTTCAGGGGCATAAATCCAGATGCTTCCAATAGTATCCTTCACTGTGTGTCATTCGCACACCCAGCTTGTTCGACTTGGGAAGCGATGTGGGTGGTACCGCAGCGCAATAGCAAGTCTGATATAACAGACCAACAAGCAAAAAGGTGGCGTCCCAGAGCGTCTCAAGAGCCGCAAGCTCCGCATACGACAGGAGTCTTGAGCACAGTGGCGCGCAGCCATGTCACAAGATGGTGGGCCAGATCGCCCTTCCCCAGGTCTGCATCCATGCCCGATCTACGCAAACGTGCGGAGACCTTAGACACAACCGGTCAATCGGGCACGTTGCCAGCGAGGTTCCGGCATACGTTGGGGTGGCTGGACTCAGCCCCAGGGGTCAGCCAATGAACAACCGTGGGCATGACTTTTGAGCCAGCACAACCCTGCTGTCAGCGTGGTCACTTGGGCACTATTTCTCCAAACAAAGAAAAATACAAAAATACACAGTACCCGTCAGCGGCCTGTACGAGACCTGATCGGCTCTGTCCAGGTTCTGGGCCAGGGCTGAGACAAGCTTGGGCGATCGAAATCCCCACAACTTGAATTAACGCATCGTGGGGTTTCCCTGCCATGCGAAAGCGGGAAGCCCGTCATGGACTTCCGGACGACCGGCTGCCCGGGCCATCGGCCTTGGTGCAGCTTGTTTCCAGGTTCTTGCATCTGCCCACATTCCCGCTTGTCAGACAAGAATGCACACCTGGCTTGGTCTCTGTCTCAACAAAGGTCAGATTGCTCGACAATAAGCTTCCATCAACACAGCTGCATTCGCGAAGCTATTTCTTGTGGCTTTTGCGTCATGGATTCAATCGCGTCGAGATGCGTCCTACAGAGCCCGGCACAACAAGCAAAGTTGTGTGCCCCCTGCGCGGCTGATCGCCCATTGGCACTATTTTTAAGCATGCAAAGTTTATTGCAATGCAACCCTCCTGAGGGTGCCCAAGCGTAATAATGCGGATTTTATGAATCCAAATAGGGGCTGGTTCAAGTGCAGAGGCCAATTTGGCAATCGGATGTTTCCCCTTCTGGTTTACTTTCGTTTGCAGTTGACTGTAAGTGCATCCGTAACGTTGTCGAAGATGATGGCTGTCACTTAGATAGTCGGGAAACCGGTGAACACATGCACTCTTGACAAACTTATTTTAAAAATATAATTTTTTATTTATTTGTTTGTTTTCAATATTGACTACTAGATACTGCTGCAGGTCTCACTTGGTGGTATGGGTACCAACACATTTCAGTAGATGGTATCCTGCATGATTGGCGAGCCACTTATTTGTAGACGTTGATGGTAATGGGAATGTTGAAATCAATGTCGCCAATGCAAATTTGAAACTAGACGTGTTTGTGAGATTATGAGCTTTTTTAATCATTGCCACTGTAGCTTACCCCATTGTTGTTGTTGCAGCAAATAATGGTCGAAGTGCACGCGGTGGTGTTGGTGCAAACGTTGCCTGCATACCGTCAGCACTCTTTTTTCAAGACTAAAAGAAGCAATTCATGAGCCTACGGCCATCTTCGCCGGCGCTGCAGCAGTACGGAGTGCCACTGGAGCAGGCGTTCGTCTGGGTGTTGTCGCAATTTGTGTTGCCGCCTGCAGCACATTGTCAGCATCTACATTCTCGCGAGCTCACCCCGACTCACCACCACCCATAGATGGGAACAAGTTAGATGGGATATTCCTGATTTCTGGTACTTTGGCGGAGCCTTTGGAGTTCCCAGATTTTCCGGAGCCCCCAGAGCCTCGGGACCCACCTGTACCTGCTCGAGCCTCGATCTCAGTCCCTTCAATGGGAGAGGTCATGGCGCCCTTGAAGGCAGCGAGAACAAAAAGGATAGTGGAAGCGTGCATGATTGCGGCGCAAAGAGAGTTGGTTTTGTGGTGGATGTGTGGGGTGCTAGAGTAGCGAATGGATAGAACAAGCTTGAGCTTTTTGCAAAGTAGCGAAAGACGTTGCAGTAGTGCTTGAGGGTGGCAAAAGAAGAAGACGGCATGAAGAGGAAACGGGACTATTTGAATGGCAGACCTTGTTCCATCGGGCTCACGTATACCGTGCAGAGCCCAAAATTGCATACACTGTATGAACTATTTTGGTGAACAACAAAAACAAAAAAAGAAATAGCTGAAAAACGCCCTCAGGGGCTGAGTCTAATTCACCCTTTCCTTGACCCCAAGATCGTCGTATTTTCCAAGAGGGAGTTGTGCAATTGCAGTTGGCTCCGTCGGAGCATCGGAGCCCTCCCCGATGTCGCCTTGTAGGACTTGCCAACACTTTTTCCCGTTTTGTACCATCGTGATCTCGTATGAACTTGCTGCTTCTCAGCTCTAGAAGCCACAGTCCGGCCTGGACTCTGCTCAACTGCAGGAGGCTGGCCTCGAGCCTGCAAGTCTGGGCGAATCGTGACGAAATAGTGACTCTCCGAAGTTGCCCAGATGCTTACGGCTGCGTCCACGCATTGATGTTGGCGTCAGAAACACCAGAAACAGAGTTCAATAGTCTGGATCTCAACCAAAGAGCTGCATCTGGACCATAATGTGCCAGGCTTATGGCTTCGTCTAGCTCGTTGCCACCTTGGTTCAGCTTCTCCTTTGCAAGTCTGGCGAGGAAAGAGTGTCAAGGCAAGAGCGTCAAGGAAATAGTGTCGAGTACAAGCGCATCAATGGCGAGAAAGAGGTCTCGAGAAAGCTATAAGAAGGCCATCTCCCTCCCCCCAAACTGAACAATTCCTCATCACTCTCAAGACATTCGCTCAGCAACCACAACAACCTCCACAACACAACAAACACACTTCTCTCTTTGAGACCACCAGCTTCTTCTCAACCGCAAACATGCAGGTCACTTCCACCATCGTTTTCTTCCTCGCCGCCGCCTCTGGCGCTCTCGCTGCTCCCCGCGAGGCTCCCCGCCCTCCCCCCGTTCCCCAGAACAACGGCGGCAACTCCCAGTCCATCAGCTGCGGCAACGGCGCCAGCCCCTACTGCTGCAGCGCCACCACTGACCGTGGCGGCAAGACCAGCTACAAGTGCTCCAACATCAAGGACACTTGCAACACCATTGCCGTCTGCTGCAACAACCAGAACAACCAGAACAACCAGGTAGGTGGCACACAGACTTCCGCCCCAGCAGCTGATGCAGCCACAACTGCCCCTCCGTGGTGTCCTACCACGGGGGCAGCACTCCCCCACGAGACGTCAGCATTAACCACCAGCCACAGGGAAACAACAACGGCGGCAATGCCAACCAGGTCTGCAACGCCTTCGGAAACAGCCCGGTCGTCTTCCTCTAATAGGCTTTCGGGCCTACACTCAAGGTCGATGATAGCCGCCTTTTGCGCCTGGTACCTGGTCTCATAGAGCATGCGCTATCCAGTCTTGTCGGCTGAGGGTTGCTGCGGTGGACGGGATATTTGCAAGGTGGGGGTCGATGACGGATGGGGGATGAAGCTGGTTCTCTTCTAATTGGGTAGCTGGGGAATAGTTCGCTTGGGCTATTTCTTCTACACCCGCTCACACTCCTTAGACCTATTTAAAGCAGCTTTAGTCTTGAGAAAATAAAGAAAACAAATTGGGTTGCACTTTTTGGTTCACATTGCATTGTGACAAATCAGATAGTGGGATCATCAATGTCTACAAGTGCTGGGATTTCAAGTATCATCTGATTGTTGATTCTAAAGCTAAATTGGTAAACCGCATACTTGATACGCAAGGCCATATGTTCGTCATCTTCTTCCCAAATAGTGTATAGACTAACGATAGTGGGGCAGGAAGAATGTTATCCGACATGGTCAACTGGTGCTGCAACCGATGCCCACAAGTGACAGTCACGCCGAATATATTTGATCAACATCACATGCTTTTTAAAACGAAGCCCCCAATTTTGAGGACGCGCTGAATGTTGGAAATTTGAATTTCTTACTACATGTGGCTGTGGTTGATGTGTTGTAGTCGCAATGTGTCTGACAGTTGTTGGATTGCGTCATGCGTAATTCGATCACCGCAGGCAACGTAGGTCGTGTCTCATTATGAGTGACAATTATAATACATTGAGTTAATTTAATTTTCTGCACCCAAACTATGTTGGCCAAACATGCACATACTCTCAAGTCCAAGCAAAAAGTGTAAGTTGGTTCATTTGTTGGCGCTGTGCTCTGCTCTAGGGTAGCTACGTCATGTCTCAATGCAGTTTAGCGCAGCAGGGCTGAGGTTGTTCCGCAAATGGTAGGCCGAACTGCAGCCAATCACAGGGTTTGGCGAGGATGAGAAGGAATGTTGACTGTGCCGTTTGAGCCGGGACAGTAACAACGTTTGTGGGGGAGTGGGCGGTGCAGACGCTCGATGGAAGGCCGAGAAGGGATCCAATGGAGATCATCTATTTGGAGATTAATAGACGAGCATCGATAAACTCTGATTAGAATTTACGCGGGAGCGGAGCGCGCAGCGGCAAGGAGGGCCTCCCCGACCGGCAACGTGTCTCTGTTCTTCCGTAATTAAAATTAAACGAGCGTCGCGTAGGTCACGTCAGCATGGGCTGCTACGCGTCTGGTGTCACTGGCTGTTCGAGCGTGGTAGCAGAGTCGGACGGGTTGAGCCTCGAATTTTTGCTCTGCTCTTGACTACTGCACGCCATGCAACGAGTCCAAGTCGAGTTGGATTCTCGTATCGGATCCGAGCAGATGGACCTTGGCAGTGCAGACTTAGCCACGATGCCATAAGATTGAATCTCTCGGCCGACGTGACTCTTGCCCGGGGTGGAGCGATGCAAAGGGGCCGCAAAGGGGGCTAGTGAATCTCACCACGATGCCATGCCGATCTTCCCCACCCAACATCAAAATGGGGAATACCCGGACAGGGATGGGGAGGTTTTCGATGCGGTATGCGAATATGTGATTCAGTTGATGAGAGCCCGGAAGAATAAGTCATCAATGGATTAATCAATGGTGAAATATAGTGAGAAAAAAGTTCATCCCCCGCAATGTTACCCTCGATTGCTGAATATCGCGTCCGCAATGGCTGCAGCAAGCCTCTGTCGTGAGGAATTCGTCTTATTCCCAGGAGGCTTTGTGGGTGATGATCATCAAACTGTGGGGCGCCCTGATCCTACGGGAGCCAATGGCGGACGCGTCTGGCCGGACTGAGTCACCCCGAAGTGGCCTGGCCGAACCCCCGGTGCGACTCTAGCGCAGGCGCTAAGCGTCCAAGCGTTGGCAAAATGCAAAATAACAGGGCCCCGGATATAAAACAACAAAATGGCCGTCTCTTGGCAGCAGAAAGAAAGGACGCCAAGCACTTCGACATCCACCAAAGCTTCGCAACGCTATGCACTGAGCCCGCACGCTCTGCACCACCAACGCAATGGCAGAGAACGTCGCGCCCAAGAAGAGCCTCGAGCTCGACGACCAAGCCAAACTCAGCGAGCACGAGCAGGCTCTCCTTAAGAACCAGCTGGATACGAAGCCCACAGAGGCTGGCTACCTTGCCCTCTTCCGCTATGCTTCCGCCCTCGACCTCGCCATCTACTATGTCTCGATGCTTGCCTCGGCCGTTGGAGGCGTCGGAACCCCCGCCATGATGGTAAGAGCCTTTCCTCCTCCTCGCGCGGGTGCAGCCGTTGCGCGCAACGCAGACTAACTAACCCCGCCAAGATCGCCGTGGGCGCATCAACCCAAACCTTCAGCGAGCAGATCAACAACCCGGCTTCCCACAGCGACTTCACCAACGCTGCTGACAACCGGGCCCTCATCTTCGTCTACATTGGTGTCGGCCAGCTGGTTGCCCTGACCATTGGCACCTTTGGCCTCAACTATGTCGGTGAGAAAGTCACCATCAAGCTTCGAAAGGCGTACCTCGACGCCGTCCTCCGCCAGAACATTGCCTACTTTGACCAGACCGGCGCCGGAGAGGTCGCCACTCGCATCTCCAACGACATGTCGCTTGTGCAGGACGGCATCTCGCAAAAGGTCGGCCTCATCCTCATGGGTGTGGCCGGCTTCATCAGCGCCAACGTCATCGTCTTTGTCAAGAACTGGAGGCTCGCCTTCGTTTTGCTTTGCGTTCCGATCGTGAGCATTCTGGCTGTGGGAATCATTGGTGGCAACATCAAGAAGTTTCTGGGCCAGGCCCACGTCGAGTACGCCAAGAGCGGCTCCTTTGCCCAGCAGGTCATTTCTTCGATCCGCTCCGTCAACGCTTACAACTCCCAGGCTCGCTACACCAAGATTTTTGGTAGCATGCTCGAGTCGCCGGCAAAGGCCGACTTTAAGGGCAAAATGGCTTTGGGAGGCATGATTTCTACGATGATGTTTGTTATGAATGCAGGATACGGCCTTGGTGTGAGTATTCGGACGATGCAGTTGGAATTGTAGGAGGTGAAATGCTGATATAAAATTCTTAATAAAGCTCTGGCAGGCCGATAAATTCTTGCAGCGCGGATACGCGTCTCTGGGAGACACCGTTACCGTTTTGTTCGCTGGTGGTATAGCTGGAACCGCACTTGGTTCATCTGCTCACTTTATCGCCGCTATTGTGCAAGCCGGCGCAGCTTCCAGCCGCATCTTCGCAACTATTGACAGAGAGTCAGCCGTTGATCCCCTTTCTGAAGACGGAAAGAAGCCAGAGGAGACTACTGGCGCAATCGAATTCAAGGACGTCAAGTTTGTTTATCCCTCTCGACAGGAAAAGATTGTGTTGGACGGATTCGATCTCTCTATCCCAGCCGGCAAGACTGTTGCCATTGTAGGACCCTCGGGATCCGGAAAATCGACAATCTTCTCTCTTATCGAAAAGTTGTACCCTGTTTTGCGAGGAAGCGTTACCCTCGATGGTTGTCCCCTCGACGAACTCAACACTCGATGGCTTCGTGCTCAAATCGGCGTGGTCTCCCAGGACAACTTTTTGTTCAACACCACCGTCTTCGACAACATTGCCTATGGACTTGGTTCCAAACTGAAGGAGGTAAGGCAGAGAAATTTTCGACCAAGAACTCGTCAATACTAACTCTAAACAGTTCAGCGAGGCAGAGGTTACAAAGCTTGTGGAGCAGGCTGCCAAGACTGCTAACGCACAGGCATTCATTGAGGAATTGCCCGAGGGCTACCAAACCAAGGTTGGAGAAAGGGGCTTGCGTCTTTCTGGTGGACAGAAGCAGCGAGTCGCCATTGCCCGCGCCATTGTATCGGACCCCAAGATCCTTCTTCTCGACGAGGCCACCGCGGCCCTCGACACCAAGAGCGAGCGCCTCGTTCAGGATGCTCTCTACTCCGCCGCCAAGGGACGAACCACCATCGTCATCGCCCACCGTCTCTCGACCGTCCAGAACGCCGATGTCATTGTTGTCATGGAAAACGGCCGAATCACTGAGCAGGGAACGCACTCTGAACTGATCGCTGCCGAATCCACGTATGCTTCGCTTGTCCGCGCCCAGAAGCTCCGACAGCAAGTTGAGGGAGAGGAAACTGAAACCGAGGAGGTCGCCCTTGCAACCCAGTACACCAACGTCAGCAACGCCGAGAAGTCCACCACTGGCCCCAAGGCTGCCGAGGCTGCCAAGAAGGCCGATTCGAACTCACTCTTCCAGCTTGCCAAGCTCGTGTGGCAGCTCAACTCGCAGGAACACTACTACATTTTCCTGGGTATCCTCACTAGTCTGATTGCTGGTGCGGGTTTCCCCGTCATTGGTATCTTCTTTGGAAACGGGATCATCTCTCTCACGGATTCGAGCCTCAGCACGGGCGGACACTCGATTAGCTTCTGGAGTCTGATGCTTCTGATGCTTGGCCTGGTCCTGTTTTTCGCCTTTGGAACCCAGAGTTTCTGCTTCGCCGTCGCCGGGTCCGCTCTCGGCAAGCGAGCACGCAGCCGCGCCTTTGCCACCATCATGAGCCAGGACATGGCCTTTTTCGACCGCGAAGAGAACTCTTCTGGCGCTCTTACCGCCTTCTTATCTGTTGAGGCGACTAAGCTCACGGGTATCTCGGGCAACAACCTGGGTGCCATCCTCAACTCCATCATCACAGTGGTCTCTGCCGTTGCCATCAGCTGCTCCTTCGGTTGGAAGCTTGGTCTCGTGGCCACGGCCACAACACCCATTCTGATCGGCTGCGGCTTCGCTCGCCACATTACGCTCGCCAAGACGGAGCAGCGTATGAAGGCTGCCACAGACGCGGCTGCCTTGGTTTCCGAGGCCGTCACGGCCATCCGCACCGTCGCCACATTGACCATGGAATCCACCATCAACCGACAGTACGCCGAGCGCATCAACCTCGACTACAGCAAGTCGATCTACAACGACTTTGTGTCGGCCATCACCTTCGCTCTCACCCAGTCGCTCATCATCCTCGTCAATGGTCTCCTCTTCTGGTACGGTGGTTCCAAGCTCATCGGTTCGGGCGAGTACAATGTGCAGCAGTTCTTCATCTGCTACATGACTATTGCCTTTGGCTCGCAGGCCGCGGGTTCCATCTTTGGTCAGGCCGGCGAGATTGAGGGTGCCAAGAGCGCTGCTGGGTGGTTTAAGCGTCTCATCGAGAGCAAGCCCACCATCAACGGTGACGAGGCCGTGGGCGAGAAGCCCCACGACGTCCAGGGCGACATTGACTTGCAGCACGCCAGCTTTGCGTACCCCACTGCGGCTGACAGAAGGGTCCTCAAGGACGTCGACCTCGGTGTCAAGCAGGGCCAGTTCATTGCCCTGGTGGGCGGCAGCGGTAGCGGCAAGAGCACAGTCCTCAACCTCATTGAGCGATTCTACGACCCGACCGAGGGAACTGTCCTCGCTGATATGCGCGACATTCGCACGCTCAACTTGAGCCACTACAGGTCCGAGATGGCGCTCGTCGAGCAGGAGGCTCCCATGATTGGCGGCACAATTCGGGAGTGCCTCATCTCTGACGACGAGACTGTGCAGGATAGCGCTCTTGAGGAGGCTTGCAAGTCGGCCAACATTCTTGACTTTGTGGTAAGTGTCTGCTCCAACCTAACTTGCAAACTTGAAACTAACGGCATCCTTTAGGTCTCATTACCGGACGGTTTCAACACTCTCACTGGAGCAGGCGGCAACCGTCTCTCTGGAGGCCAGAAGCAGCGCCTGGTTATTGCCAAGGCACTCCTTCGCAACCCCAAGATTCTGTAAGTCTTTACCACTCTCATCTTTCCAATCTCTGTAAACTAACATTTGAAAGCCTTCTCGACGAAGCCACATCCGCTCTCGACTCCGAGTCCGAAAGACTAGTCCAGCGCGCGCTCGAGTCGGCATCAGAAGGAAGGACAACGATTGCGGTGGCGCACAGATTAAGTTCCATTTCGCACGCAGACAGGATATTTGTTTTCGACCACGGCCGCATCATCGAGCACGGCAACCACGACGAGCTCATGGCCAACAGGTCACGGTACTATGAGTTGGTTTCATTACAGCAGCTTGGCCAGTAAACGGAGGCCCATTGTTTTTTGTTCTTGCTTTATTTTACTTTTTCCATTCTTTTCTTTCCCATTTTTAATGCATGGTCTTTTTAATAGCATCATCACCATTGCTCTTGTACTTTGTCATGAGCGTAGAAAAAGTCTGTTTTTAGAACTGTGTATTTTTACTAGCATAGCATACCATTCATTCTAGCAACACAAGAAGGGCATTTGCATTTTTCTGGTAGATTTCTCGGCCGCGCATGTCTTTAACTGGTCTTGTCGCTAACGGTCTAATCCGGGGTTAAACAGTAAATCGACAGGATCGCACGAGTTGAAACGGATTCAACGGCTGATCCTCTTGTGACTCGCGGACACGGGATTAATTGGCAGGATGAAGAGACGGCCCACTCCAGCGTCCAAGCACGCGATGGTCTGTCGTCCGTTCTCAGGGTCCTTCTGGAATTAAGCTAGTTCCCCTGCGCACCTGGGCCCATGCTTAAATTGGGCGTCCGGGCTAATCTTGCCGAGAGGACGTGACAGGCGCCAGGTCTGTTGTTGGGCTTGGCGGCCGGTAGATGCGCCACTCGATGTTGACGCCGCCACAGTTTGTTCGACCTCGCGCACCCATCCGGCCCCTCCACCAGCATTTCCCCATCGACTCGTAGATCAGGTCGATGATGTCCTGGTTGCCGATGACGCTGGGGCGGCCGTTCAGCGTCTCCGCCCCGAATGCGCAGCTACCAAAGTGCACCAGCTGCCGCTCAGTCCAGAAGGTCCATGTTTCGGGCTTCATAATCTTGAGCGCGAGTGTCTGGCAGTCGTATGCGGCGGGGGATATGCCCGACGTCTCCTTAATGATGGTCGAGTTCCCGCATCGCTTCTGTTTGAACTGGATGTTTGTGGCATTTGCAAGAGCCAAAAAGATTGCAATGACAAGAAAAGCAAATGATCGCATTATAAGGTATTTAATATTGTAAATTGAATGAATTTGTCAAATAAATGTGGTGGAGGTGATATTTGCATCAGTCTTCCGTCTAGGGTAGGGCCAGATTTATATGCTTCATCAAAAACATGCAAGCTGCAAGTCTGTCTTGCCAATAACCAATGTTTTACACATCTTAAAAATACAAACGAGTTTAATATTAAATTTGTTGAGACAGATTACCTGTTCAATACACGCTTGATTGGACCCGTCAATCTTTGCAACCTTGACGTACCGTCTGCTTGTTTGCGCGCCCGCTCCTTGGACACCCAAATATCCCATCCAATCCTGTCGACTGGCCCTTCGAATGCCGCCTTGAGCAGCAAACCATCCGCATCGAGCTGCGAAGGATCCCACTGTGGCTTCTCCTTCTGCTGGACCAAGTGACGGAGCTGCAAGTTCATGTCTGTGCTGAGCTCTGGGCACCAGACGCTGATCTCCTGGCGGAGATCCAGTTCGCACACAAAGCTGATGCAGCTGTGCACGCTCCATTGCAGATCGGGATCCATGATTTCAGTGCCAAAGAGGCCGAGGTTATAGACATTTGGCACCCCTGAATGGAGCGTTAGACGCTGTATCTTGTTGTTGCGCTCGTGAAGGTAGCGGAAGAGATGCTCCGCTGAGGAGACAGTGAGGCGCGGCTTGGGCGCGGGCGGATCCCCGTTGAGCGGGAACCACAACTCGAGGGTGCGGAGGCTGGGGAAGGTGGCAATAATGTCCAGCTGTGTGTATGGCCATTCTGCTGCAAACGGGTCTCGTTCCATGTCAATGGCTAGGTGCTCGAGACGAGGTAGGCCTTTGCTTAGGTAGTCGAGGTGGCGGGCTGTGTCTGAACCATCTACGTGGTACTCGTGGTGTATTTTCAGGTGCCGCAGCGTGTCACTAAATCGGGTGATTGTCTCTGGCTTGTTGTCGATTTCCTCCCAATCGTCCAGGCTTATCAGCTCCAGCGGCGACCCCATTTCATTCAAGAACTCTGCTATCTTGACCAAGCCCGTGGGACTCATGACGACCTCTTTGACGTTGGTCAACTTGGGGCCGATAAAGGGCCAAGCCTCAAAGTACATTCCGTTCAAGCGGACCAGCCGCGACCAGTCGAACGTGTCGGCCCAGTATTGCCACTCATCGACGCTGGGAGTATACCCCTGGCACCACTGCTTTCCCGCCTTGCCCCAGGGATAGTAGGAGACGCCAAGCTCCTCCAAGGCTTGGGGTCGCTCGCCGTCAGCCAGGCCCAGGCCGTGGTACGGACCTGGAGCGTAACTCGGGCCGTCTCCATTGCATCCCCCGCGGGGATACCACACGTCAACATGGGGGATGCGTGTAAGATTGGGGCACGAGAGGAGCACCTGCTTGACCAGGCGCATCGTCTCTTGGCAGATGTATTCCTCGTCGAAGGATATCTTGAGAGACATGGAGTACAGGTTCTGGTTCCCCACGAGGCTGAGGAGCAAGACGCGCGCCTGCGTGTGAGACTCGATGCTCTTGTTGCAAAAGATGGACGTGTATAAACGACAGGCTGCCGGCAGGGCTGCTAGGATGGATTCCGGGATGGGCACAAGCGTCGATCCGGAGCGGTATCCCCACCCCGGCCAGTATCCAGCGTGCCACTCCAGCCGTCGCAGCCCTGTCATGGCGGGAACCATGGCCGCCAGCTGGGCCAGGATCTTTCCGCTCTCCTTTGTGGCCTTGTCATATCTGCTGCCGCTCACACGGAGCGTGTGAATTGCCGCGACCTGGTCAAGACGGCTGATGAGGCGCAGATGGTCGAGGACGTGCTTGGGCTTGTCCAAGTTGATGTGCACGTGGCTGTGGTGCACGTAGCGCGCCACCCGGTACAGCGACGAGCTCACCAGCGCCACAGTCAGCATGTCCCCAGGGCGCTCAGCGTGTAAATGTGTGAGGATTTGCTGCACCACGGGGTCGGGCAGCTTCGCCATGTATGGTCCCGCGCTTTCGGTAGATTTGTCTGCCAGCACTGCATCCCGCGCGGTGACGTCCTTGTGCCGACCAAACAAGCGACGAGAGAAGCGACGTTTTGGAACCATTACGGGCGATGGTTAGAGATGCGACACACAAGGCGAGACATGGGAACGTGGTGGGGTGGTGGGCTTTTTAAATTCATCAAGTAAATTTAGAGGGGCGTGCAGGGGCTAAGCCGCTAGCACACGGGCCACTTCAGGCGCTGTAAGTGCCTGCCTGGGCCTTGTTTATTATCTGTACAACCAACATTTACAGTACACGCACGACCAGTAGGTGCAAAAAATCCAACACAACGCCTAGGACACCAAACGCTCAGTTAGCGCAACTCCCTTGGCCACTTAGCTCGTGGCTTAGGCCGCGGATGTCGTCGTAGTCTTAACCGCAGTCGGTGTTCCCCATCGAGTCCCCGGGGACATGCTCATCTCGGCGAAGACGCGGTAGGCATCTGGGTTGAGGATCGCAGCGGGCGTGTCGTTCTTTGCCTGGGCGACACCCTGAATGAAGCCTGTGGCCGTGTCTTGGTCTACATGGCGATGAGTTAGAATCCGTTCCTGGCTCTCTTTGGCTCTCTTTGGCTGCATTTTGCTTGGACTTACACTTGTTACCTGTGGTGAGTCGCCCTGTGACGTGCATCATTTCGTGCAGCAGGGTTCCCGCAAGGGAATTATATCTTCCGACGTAGGCGTACTTGTCTCCCGCGGCCACTACTGTCGAGTATCCCAGGTCCAGGGTGGCCGACACGGGGATCGGAGCTGTAGGCGGATCGGTGGTGGGCCGCGTGAAGTCGCCCGGGCATAGGATAATGCCCACCAAGTCCTGAAAGCCACCCTGGCCATCGTGCTTCTGCGCAGTAAACGTTCTGCCGGCATATCTGTTGTCCTTGCCAACCTCGGTACATGGCTTTGGGGCTCCGGCTATTTGGTTGTCAGCTCATTCTGGTCTTGTAGGAAGGGGATGCACTCAACGTACGCCCCGTGGTGCTGAGAGCAACGTAGTCGATTTGGTCGCCGTCGGGGATCTCGGCGTGCCAGATTTTCACTGGACCTCCTGCACGAAGCCGTTAGCACCGCGTCTGTAACTGTGTTAAGCGTATTGCCTACCAATGTTGTTGGGGATTGGTGTCTCAACCATCCCGCCGGCTTCGCAGAACAGATACGCAGTGACGTCTTGGTTGGCGGAAGTTGCCAAAGTTCCCTGGAATGCTGCCTTGATGTTCGTATACATGGCTGCGCGACATTCAAGGTTAGCAAAACGACCAAATTCGATCAAGAATATAAACCTGTCGACTCACATTTGACGCTGCTCAGGGTGTTCTGGCCAGAGCTTGTCAATCCGATGCGGTTCCTGAAGCCTACACCCCACATGAACTTGGCATTGCCTCCAGCAATCTTTTCAGCATCGGTGTACGAGCTGAACTGCGCCTTTGTGGGAACGAGATCGATCTGCGCCTGAGCCTGGTCAATCAGCTCCAGGGAATTGGCCCAGACCTCATCAATCGTCTTGCCCTGAAAGTACCAGTTGTCGCAGCCAACCCTTGTCCAGGTGACGGCTCCGAGGCCCTGGCCAATGGCAAGGAACCAAGGTAGCACCCGTTGCGTTGTGATATGCATTGTGAGCAAAGAATAAGAACAACAACAGCAAGAAAGACAGTGTTGTCAAAGCAAAATGAACGAACGTGAGGGCGGCGTAAACTGTTGACTGCCGTGGGCGAAAGACGCCTATTTGGGCCAAAGTCATACTTATAGGAACACTGGCTGCCGGTCCCAAAGCCCGGTCCCGCGCGCTCATGTCCGTCCTGATGCCGGACGCCTCATTTCGCATCGGCCAAATGCCGCACCATGTGGTACAGCCAAAAAAAAGGATTATTACCGCCATGTGTCGTGCATATTCAGGGCATCAACACGAGCGTCGGAGCAGCGCGTGTGTCCTGCCAAGTGGGGCCTTTATTGGCGCGATGGAGGTGAAACGGCGCTGCACAGTTGATCTTTTGGGGGCCACTGCCTCCACAGGGCTGAGGCCCAAGCCCTGTACGGCATTCCCTCAGTGCGTTTCAGGTGCTAAGATGGCCAGCTCACGGTCCACAAAGCGTGACCTTATGCTGCTGCGCCCGTGATGCGATTGGCCCGAGCGACAAAATAGAAAGCCCGAGGATCTACTGCAAGGGCATACTGCAAGCGTGCTGCAGGGACCTTCAGCTGAAGATGGATTCTCTCATCCGTCAAGCTCACTAGCGCAAGCCAGCCTCGAAGGATCTCTAGGTGGCTTATTGCTAGTCGGTTTCTGAGCTTCTGGCTTCGATTCTAGGCTCCGCTCATGCCCTTTTAGCGGCTTCGCAACTATTTCGCTCATTTCATTCCCGAGCACATTAAGGCACTGTCTAGGGATCGCCGGGTGGGATACACTAGAGATGTGGAACATTGCTGCCCGGCCCTTTAGTCGTGCGAGCATGGATGCCCTCGTCTCGCCAGTATCGTGCCCTGAGGCCGTCACCGGACTTGCGGAGCGGGAGTCAAAGCTGTGCGAGTGAGCGAGCTAGCATTTCCGTGCTCATCTACACGCAGAGCGGTAGGAATATAAGGTGAGCGGCATCATTCTCTTGCACCCTCTTGTCCAGTAGCAGTGACCCTCGCTTTTTCGCCCACACTCTTTTTAAAACACAGTCGTTTACCTTTGGGTATCCATAACCTTCACCATGAGGTTCGGAGCCTCCACCTTGCTCCTCTTGAGCACATTCCTGCCAGCTGCTTTGGCAACTTCTGCCAACCACAAGCCCACCTATCAGCCACCGCACTACATTGGCTTCTGCGGCCACCAGCTCATGACAAAGGATCAGACTTGCTGTACCACACCGCACGGTCACAAGAATATTTGCGGCCCTGGTATGTTAGCTATTTACCTGTTGTCTTTCTATGCTGATCGTGTAATTTTTACTAGGAAAAACATGCTGTAAGTTACCAGTACACAAACACAAGCATTGGCATTGCCTCTTGAATTATTCATGATTGAGAAGAACATCCTTTATTCTCTTTCATCCTAAGGGCCATTTACTAGAGTGTGGACTCAAGTGCTGACTTATCTCAGGCTTCTATGGCTGCTGCCCTCATGGAACCACATGCAGAAAGGACGGCGCATGTGTCCCAGTGGTCAAGCACACCACCACCAAAAAGACTACGACTAAAACGACTACTAGTACCAGCAAAGTAGCCTCGCATTCATCCACTGCCCGAGGCGGAGGCTATTATCCTCCACCCGCCTCTACCACAAAGAGAAGCTCACTTTCACATTCTTCCACAAGCAGAGGGGTTTCACACCCAACGACCACCACAAGTAAAGGATCTGTCTCTACCACTAAGAAGACCGGATCTGGCTCCCCCTCCTCTTCTACAAAGGGACCATCTTCATCTCTGCATTCCTCCTCCAAAGGAGGATCCCATTCGTCTTCTTCTACAGGAAAGGCATCATCTTCAACTTCTGTTAAGGGAGGCTCATCCTCATCTTCTACAAACAAAGTCTCCTCCCTGCACACTTCCACGACCAAAGGCTCTTCATCCTCTTCTTCCTCGCTTGGTGGATCTCTCCCACCTTCTTCGACTGTCAGAGGCTCATCTTCCTCCGTGACTGGGGTTTCGTCTCTGCCTGCTTCTACGGGAGCAGGATCGCTGCCGCCCTCTTCTGTTGGAGCTGGATCGTCTTCAACTGGAACCAGTAACGCTGCTTCATCTGGGCCATCTTCCACAAATGGAGGTTCGCTTCCAGCTTCTTCTGCCGAAACAGCCCAAGGAACCACCCAAACCTCCGCTTCTGGAACTGGAGGGTCCCTTCCCTCCTCATCTGTTGACGGTGGATCGTCCTCACCGACAAGCACGAACGGAGGCTCATTGCCACCTTCTTCCGTGGATGGAGCTTCGTCTTTGCCTGCTTCCACAGCTGTGGGATCGTCTTCTCCCTCTTCTACGAATGGAGCCTCGTCTCTAACTGGTTCCACGGAAGCGGGATCATTGCCCCCTTCGTCTACTAATGGAGATTCATCCTCGCCTTCTTCCACAGGAGGAGGATCGTTGCCCCCTTCTTCGACCAATGGAGACTCATCGGCTTCCTCAGCTACTGGGGCATCATCTATGGTTTCTTCTACTGAAGTGGTATCATCTTCACCCTCTTCGACGGAGTCTGGATCATCGCCGTCTTCTGTCAATGATGACACATCATCTCCTTCCGCCACAGGAACTGTATCCACGCCTGCTTCTACTGGAGCCGAATCTTCCACCGGCACAAGTGGAGACTCGCCCTCGCCTTCTTCAACTAATGGGGACTCCTCGCCCTCTTCAACGGGAACAGATGTAGTCTCGTCTGCTACGAGCGATGCTACATTCCCACAATCTTCCACAACCGAGGGCTCTTCAGCCTCCACGGTC
This sequence comes from Calonectria hawksworthii, assembly GCA_020975415.1. Taxonomy (NCBI): domain Eukaryota; kingdom Fungi; phylum Ascomycota; class Sordariomycetes; order Hypocreales; family Nectriaceae; genus Calonectria; species Calonectria hawksworthii. Next base: position 1,896,921 of record JAHXZK010000007.1, read on the forward strand.
GTGGACTCAACCCAGTCCTCTACAAATGGAGGATCAACCCCACCCTCTTCTACAGCAACAGAATCATCAGTGGTCTCTTCTGTTGATACTATCTCCAATTCCGCCACCGAAGCCTCATCGTCTCCTACTTCTACGGGGACGGACTCATCTCCACCTTCTTCAACAGGGGTCAAATCATCGTTGGCTTCTTCCGTAACTGGAAGCTCTTCCTCGCCTTCCAGCACTGGCGGCGAATCTCTTCCACCTTCTTCAACAAATGAAGCCTCCTCTACAACGGCCTCTACGGCAGATGTATCTGCTTCATCCTCGTCTACAGATGGAGGCATTCTTCCGCCTGTATCGCAGTCGACTACTACGACGCAAGGAACCGATGCCACAACTACCTCTCTTTCATCAACATCAACAGATGCTGGCGCAACCTTGTCAATTCCTTCAACTTCGACAGATACCGGCGCAACACTACCCTCGCCCTCAGTGTCGACGGATTCTGCTGGCGCAAGCCCTTCATCCCCGGCGTCATCGACTACGACAGATACTGCCGCCACTTTTGTCCCACCAGCTGGAATAACTACAACCACGGCAGCTTCCAGAACTACAGACGGGCCCTTGGTTACCTATACAACTTGGCCAGATGTGACTCTTATCCCAGTGCCTTCCGAGGTTTCTGAGCCCGAGGATAATGACGACAATCCTACCATCCCTTGTCGGACTTGGTTCTTCTTTGTAAGCTTTCGTAAGAGGCAATGATATGGTTGTACTAATATCTGGCTCGCAGATTTGCATCTCCTGGGATGGTGGCCCAATTATCGGTGGCTGGATTTTTACACTCCCGCCAGGAATCTACCCAGTGTAAGAGACCTTTTCCCTTGCAGTGGAACCTTACTGACCATAGTTCGAATGGATAGTGGACCGCCACCCGGAATCAAGCTCCCGCCTGGGATCGAGATTGAGGGTACTCTTCCGCCATGGCCCAAGATCACGTAAGTCAACACTCTAGAAGCTGTTTAATTTGGTAAGAGAGTGCAAGAGCTGATTTCATATGTAGAATTGGAAACAACCACATTCCCACCTACTCATCAGAGCCCACTTCGTGTGAGACCAAGTCGGCTACGATTCACATGACAACAACATCGTACGGAGTGTCGACTTCCGGAACTGTGACAACCACCACGACAAGTCGAGTCCTGTCTACCAGTCAAGTGGTCCTTGGATGTGATGTGGAAGATGAGTCCTCTACCACCACTGTGACATCGGGAACCAGTACCAGCTCTGCAGATGTTGTCACAATGATGTTGGACGCCGATGATCCCGCTCCTACGGCTGTTCTTGAAACCACTGGCGCTTTTGCCGCCTCGGTATACAACGACATTGACGCCTTTTGGTCAGGTAAGTTCTTTAGACCCTTTCCCTCCTAGATGTATTGTGATGAGGTGCTTCCCGTCGGATTATGGACAAATGTCACATCTGATAATATGGAGCCTATGCCCACATCATTACAAGACAACCGTGTTGACTCTGCTTTTCAAAACAGACATGGATGCCCCGGAACCTACTACTATGGTTACGAGTACGAGAACTTTGTCTGATACTTCATCCGAGTCGTCCTCCGATTCCACTTCCGACCCATTCTCCCTACCGACTTTTCCTCCGTTGACCTCCTCCTCCTCCGCTCCGCCTCTACCAACACTCCCACAAGTGACCACGGCGCCGGCGACAACACTGCCTATTGTAACGCCTGATGGTAGCTCGTGCGCCTCGACAGTGACTACCTCCGTTTGCATGATTCCAAACCAGCCTTGTGAATCCAGCCTTTCTTGTGCCAGCTGGGAGGCCACCTCGACGAGCACATCTACAACCAGCACTACTGCAGCGGCTCCGGCTTCAACCAACTCCTGGACGATCGCTATTGTAAGTTGCTGTCCGCTCTCAAAGCTGTCCACGAAGCTAGTCGGCTAATTTGAGTTTTCTTCACAGTACCCCGACGATTGTGATGCCACGAGAACCAAATACGTAAGTTCTAGGCCTCCCTCTCGCCAGAGAGTCCCATAGTGTCAATGGCCAATCACTAACGGCGCTTCTTCGCATCAGTATTCTCTGCAGGGCTATGGCGAACAAGGACCAGACGAAAAATGCATTAAACTAAAGGACGGCTCACTGCCGCTGACCTCTGGCTCCGGCACCTCGTGCAAGTTCTTCACCAACGGAGGCTCCGACTCGGCCGACTGTGGCACCGCCGACTTTGATGCTGTGGGGTCCTTTGTCATCAGGAACGGCTTCTGCACAATCTACACTGATGAGGGATGTGCCAGCCAGAGCGGGTTTGTGGTGTCGGGCGTGGATTCTGACGCCATGCCAGGTTGCACGAACATGCAGCCCAAGTTTGGGCTTCCGACTAATTGGCGAGCAATGAGGTGTTTTGCTAAGCCGCCACGAAGCTAGATATCGGGTGGTGAGGGATATGTTGGAGGATTTGTTTTGAATTATAAGTTAATTGAATGAAAAATAATTTGACCTATTCTCATACTTAAGCTGAACTATTTAGTGAATTCTTCGTCTGGACGTGAAATGGTATTTATACCTCAAGCCTCGCATAAGGTGGGGAAAAAGCCCCAGTCCTGATCCAAGTCCATCGCCAATGCATTTGACCATGCCGGGTCACTGAAATTGAAACCAGAGTCGTCTTGTCCCAGGCCTGCATCTGCCATATTGAATAGCCCCGAGTATTCGAATGAATGAGATCCCATCTCAATTTGCATGTTGGTCCCCCCTGGAGTAGGAATAGCGGGTTCACCTGTTAGAACTGTTTGCCCCTGACTCAATTGAGTCGTTGTCTGGGGGTACACCGATGCAGGTTCTTGAATTTGTGGGCTGCGACGACGCACCACAATCCCAAAGAAGGGAATGTAAATCTTTTCTGGCTCCACCTGCGGTCCATCAGCTGCAGAGGGACCCCCGTGTGATCCCATAAGTCTATCAAGGGCATCGGAGCACTGTGAAGATATTTTACATCCTTCCTTGTTCAAGGTTTGCCGGAAAATATCTCTTGTAGCCACGAGAAGGTCCATGTCATCTCTAGATGTCGATAGAGTAGGCATGTGCCCTAATTCATCCCGCCCAATAATGAGAATTACAGCGGCCATAAAGGCAAGAAACGCAGTCGTCTTGCATTCAAAGACGCAGAAACCTCCAACGACTGTGCGAAGAATAAGGAACCTCTTTAGAATCTGTCGAGAAGCTTCTATGCAAGCAAGCTTGCTGATGACAGAAGCGGTAGCCTTTATCAAAGACTTTGCCATAAACGGCAGGTGAAGATGAGTTTTGACATAGAAGAAGTAATATTGCTGTAGCACCTTCTCCTTGAGTTCAGTCCCTAGCGTTACGTCTTTGGGGATATCCCACCAGTCCTGTGGAAGCAAAGCTGCGGCTGCGTCAAGCTGCTCATCTAAGCTCAGCGTCTCAGCGACCGAAGGGGGACCGGGCATCATGTTCCTCTCGGTAATTTTGCCTGCGACAATGACACACTGAAGGACTGACTGAGCTTGCGGGGTCTTGTCTTTAATCGCATTCGAGATGTAATAGCTGTCACTGCATCCATGCGGAACCCCTAGTAGCAAACTGGTGAAGCGGTCGCCGTGAAAGACGGCCCACCAAATGTTATTCGCGAGCACATGGGTGGCGTCGGTGCGATACAAGCCCTGGTCACTAAGTTAGCGGGCTTAGATTGGGAGGCGAGACAAAACGAACCATGAGCTGCGCAATTGCTATGCCCCGTCGCCAAACCAACCATGATCGGCGGGGCTGGCCAATTTCAGTAAGTGACTTTGCCACCAAGACAAGGCACTGCATGCCATCGAGGCTAGAAACATAGTCAAAATCTGATATGACAAGGCTCTCGACCAAGTAGTATAATTGATGGGATTGATTGGAGCTGCGTGCGTAAGCAGCGGCGAGGGTGCCAAGGAGCGCGGGGCTGTTGCATGTGTAGGTGCGGGCCGCGAATGAGGCAGGATCTTCAACAGGTTCTCTTATGTTCATGTGAGTCTTAAAGCGGAAGCTGTCCCACCAGGATGCATTGCCTGTTAGTGTGGAGAGGATTGAATCATAGCTTGGGAGGGCTGAGCGCAAGGCTTTACATACGCCCTCGGCCTTTTGCTGGGAAAATCGCGAGAGATTGGACGATGCCAAACTGTGGTTGTCTTGTAAACTCGACAAATGGCTTGACGACTTTTCAGTCCCAGCCGACCAGCGCTGGAAAATCAGTACGGATACATAATGCCAATGAGCGTTGGATGCCATACTCACCTCGCTGTCTGCAATGACCGACACCAACGGAACTCGATTGCTTTGTTCGTTTAGAACAATATCGGAATCTGAGGCATCATCTAAAACTGTTGAACTGAATGGAGTTAGCCTAAACTTCTTCGAGAAGGATCCAAGTCATACGGCGTAGGATTATGGAATGGCTCCCACGGGTTAGGGGAGCCTTGGCTAATTGCCTCGGTGCCCGAGTTAGCAGTGAACGGATCTTGTTGCTGATCAACACATCGACTGCCACGGGCGGAACAAGGAGTGCACACGAGAGCGTTGCGGGCGAATGTGCAACGGATCTTGCGGCGGCGACCTGCGAAACTGTAAGACAAGGCTTCGTCCGTCGCTGAGGGTCAGGTTGCGCGTACACTCGGCGCAGCTGTGCGTCCCCTTCCGCATCTGCTTCCGGCCCCTCGGCGGACCAATATCATTCATAGCGGGGCTATCCTTTTCCATTTCGTGATTTGGCTGAACTCGTCCGATGGATGCGGGTGAGATGACCTAGTTCCGTTGTGAAGGATCACTTTCGTCCGTCCGTGTCACGTGATTCTACTCTCGGACGGACCCTGGTCCGCTGCCTCGTCCGTCCGTCACCACCCACATTGTGGATGGCACAGCCAACATTCACCTTCACGATGCGTCATCATGTATCAGTCTCCACGAACGTCCGTAAATATAAAAAATAATCATGTTCCTCCGTAATTGTATCAATCTCATCAACACAGCAACAATTCTCAAGAACCATCTTCACTCAATTGACACCCACACCCCACAACACTACTTTTACCACCACCACCACCACCACCATACACCATGACTTACACTTGGCTCGTTACTGGAACCACCTCCGGCGTTGGAGAGGCTTTGGTTCGCCAGATTCTTTCTCGTGGCGACAAGGTCATTGCTTCCGGCCGCAAGGTCGAAGAACGACTTGGTCCTCGCATCGATAGATCTGACAACCTCGCCTTTCTTGAGCTAGACGTCACTTGGGACCAAGCTAAAATCAACAATGCGATGCAAGAGGCATGGAACAAATTTGGATCCGTTGATATCTTGATCAACAATGCTGGCTGCACCGCCTTCAAGAGCGCTGAAGAAGCTGAGTAAGTCGAACACTTCCGCCCCCACACATTCAAGATAGGGTCTAACATGGTCACCAGCGACGCCTACGTTGACAAGATCTTCCAAGTTAATCTATTTGGCCAGATGCGTGTGACTCGCGCTATCTTTCCCCTTTTCCGCGCCCAGGGTCATGGCTCCGTTGGATTTATCTCATCCAGCTCGGCTTGGGCAACAGTGCCCTTCATGTCGCACTACGGATCTTCCAAGGCTGCCTTGAGCGCCTACGTCGAGGCTCTGCACAAGGAGAGCGCTCCTCTGGGCATCAAGTGTGTCGCCATCGAGTGTGGTGGAATGCCGACCATGCTCGGACAGCCGCGCGAAGAGGGAGCCCAGGCTTTTGTGCAGCCGGCTTTCGATGGATACCTGCCTCTTTTTGGTGAGCTGGTACAGTGCTTCACACAGGGTGGCATGGATGCCATGCCTGGAGATGTGAGCAAGGTCGCATCCGCCATCGTGGACATTTTGAAGAGAGAGGGCGTGGCCAAGGGACGGCCATGGTCAGTCCATGTCCCATTGGGCTCGGATGGTTGGGGACAAGCTACCCAGAAATGCAACGAGTATCTTCAAGTGGCCAATGATTGGAAAGAAGTCAGCTTCGGTACTAACCGGGATGGAGTTGATGTGAACGCTGCGAACGTGATCCGCAAGTTCACAACTATTATTGAGAAGGAATAGATTAGTTTCTGTCAGCTTTCCTAGTTAGACTATCTTAATAGAGGTTGTATGTCAGTCGTTTAAAATTAAATTATCAACCTCGTGAAAATGCTTCGGAGAAGAGTTGCCGTACCAAGAGATGATCTGCGTGTGACCTGAGCGTGACCTGAGCTGGGGCCTACTAGCTCGGACGAAGATGGCATGTTATAAGATGCGGACTAATGGCGCCGTTTCTTTGGTATCCATTTTGGATAGCTAGCGACCGATAAATATCCCAATTCAGGGGCCATCGGTCAATTCGGAACTCGGATAAATACCACACGGTCAGATGGCTGGCCATCTGCTATGGGGCGTTGCAACCCCACGTGAAACATGCGCCAACATTTTTCCACCTCCTAAACAATTGAAGCAGGGGTTCCGAGGACTTGGCTTGGAAGGTGCGGAGCCAATAGCTGCCCCAAGTAGATTAATACGGATCGTTTAGGTTTGCGGTAAACCAAGCAGAAGACAATTGGGCTGAAGAGGGTGTACATGACAATATGCATAAATAGAGACTTAACGCGCGTCGGTCTGGATTCCGGGATCCAGGCACACACAATCCAGCCCAACTTTAGTGTTTCTCTGTTTCACTCGTTAAAAAAAATATGCGACCCTCATCACTTCTTGCCACAGTTGTGGCCTGCGCCTGCACCGTCTCTGGAACCCTCACATGGTCGCTGGAGAAGGCGTCCAACCCGACCGCTGACCAGTCCGATGCGTACACCCGGATTGAGTCGGTGATGCGCCTCGCCGTCGCCCGATACGAGCGATACACCAGGGCCAACAAGACCATCCGCGTCTACTATGCGCCCGGCGTGCCCACCGCCGAGGCCAACTACAACGGCGATCTGCGCTTCGGCTCCAACCGCGCCTACATGACGGAGCGCACGGCGATGCACGAGATCTCGCACACTCTCGGCATCGGCCAGACAACCGCCTTCAACGAGAAGTGCGCAGCCAACAACTGGCCCACCGCGACACCGCTGCTCCAGTCCTGGGACGGCTCAAGCGCGCGCATCAACTGCGGCGGAGGACACATTTGGCCTTACGGCCTCAACTACGAGACGGAGTGGAGCGAGACGAATGCGAATCGCCACGTGCAGCTGATTAATGCCATGCTGGCTGATGGAATGTAACGGGGACGTGCTAGAATATTTTGCGACAATGAAATTTAATGATTGATGCTGTGTTAATGGGAGCCTCGTTATGAGAGTAGATGTGAATGAATGGATGGTGGCTGAATGACGTCACTGTATGGTAATCGATAACCCCCCCCCCCCCCCCCCCCCCGTGACAAAAGAAACGAAACAGAACTTAACAAACTCCAAATCATATCCTCCGCATCACCCATGACCGAAAACATGTCTCTGAACCCGTTATCATCCCTTCGCGTGTCAAAGCATCAGATCCCAGCCCACGCTCTCCTGCCCAATTGCAGCATCCAGAATAAACCTTTGCTCATCTATCATTCTGCCTTCCAGCGCCCCGTCTCAGCATCAAAGATTGAATCACACCTAACTTCTGTCGGTGCTGTGACACCGCAATGGCGCTACACAATGTACAGCACGACGCACTTCCACAGCACGACGCACGAGGTGCTGTGCATCAGCCACGGCCGCGCCCGTCTGTGTTTTGGCGGCGAGGATAACGAAGGGCGCGTTGAACCCGTGGTGGAAGAAGGCGATGTAATTGTCGTGCCGGCGGGAGTCGGACACCGGCTCATAGAAGACTTGGATGGTGGTTTCGAGATGGTAGGGAGCTATCCTCCAGGCCATAGCTGGGACATGTGCTATGGCAACGCTGGTGAAGAAGAAAAGGTTGAAGGAATAGAGAAATTGAGTTGGTTGCCCTTGGATCCTCTGTACGGAGAAAAGGGGCCAGTAAAGGATGTCTAGATGTCTAAGTATTCTCAAATACCGCAGGACCTATCCAATTTTGGCTTTTGAAAAGTGCATGCTCTGAGAAATTGCCGACTGTAAGATCCACTGGGAGGAAGCCGTATGAATCTAGAAAACTCAAATGCGAATCGCATACTGCTGGGGGTGGGTTGGAAAGTAGTATTTAGAGTCTTGGCATACGCGAAACAACACACCAATACTCTCCATTTGCTCATTCAAGATACTCGCATGCTCCGGCGTGAACTTCTGGAATGGATCCATGTATATAAGTTCGCGAAGGTGAGGAAACGAGCCCGCTTCGGCGACCAGTTCCATGGTATTCTCAAAGAATGCCGGGGCATATCCGTCAATGACTACAATTTGAATCGAAGGTGGTAGGAGGTCAGCAAGTGAAGAAGTCGTGGGGTCGGGGTCCCCGTTGTCGCGGGGCTCGGCCTGGAGTCGGTGGAAGTTGCTGACACACCCTGCATCCAAAAAGACCGTTTCCAAAACTTTAAACATCTTCAACGAGGTTATCATGGCGATTGGATCGTCTCTATCCCAATTCCGGACACATTGAACCTCCAGATGCCGCAGAGTAGCCCTGCAGGCGAGGAGGTCAGAGACAACGTGTTGCGAATAGGAGAAATGATCCGAGTGCAACAAGAGTATTCCAGTGCGGGGCTGGATGTTGAATATAAAAGTCTCCAGTTTGGGACACTGCGCAGCAAGCACACGCAGGCCCCCCTGGTAGAGAAAGCAGTTCCTTAGCTCGAGCCGTCTCACGTTGTTGAGATTCAACTCGCACTTGTTGAAGGGGAAAGACTCAAGCAGCAGACTTTATAGATTGGGCATCTGGTCAATCAAGCACGCAAACCTGCCTATCCCTGAATCTTTGAAACTATTATGCAAGTCAAAGGCAATATTCCACCACTTCAAATGCACTCCTTTCACCAAAGGGAGGTTCTTTTCTGATGAGGCGAAGAAAGCGCCGTATTCGACGAACATGTAAGCCTCCAAATGCAAGTATTCAATGCTAGGCAGCTTGTGCAGAACCATTTGAAACAACTGGCTGGTGGCTGAATCTCTCGCTGTCCGAATACGAACCGACCTCACATCCTGCCGGAATCGTCTCAGACCCGATGTTGGGGTATCACTTTGAAGCACCCAATCCACCAGCGACCAATCCTCCTCCGGCAGCGGATGAGATTCACTGCGGAGAAACCTGGAATCAACAACAAGACGGCGAACTACCGCAGCCAGATCGGGATTGGTTATGATGGTGCGCAGGTACTGGCAAATTGGTCGTACATGCCGAGTGGCAGAGACAAAGTCGTGGTAGAGGATCGGGTTGGCAATGCGGTGCAGCTTGCGACAGGTTTTGCTGAGATTGGCCAGGGCTAATTTATCCGAATCTTCTCGAATTAGGTACGGTTGTACCCTTATGTAATGTTCTGGTGGCAGAGAGAGGGTGCAGTGTTGGCAAAAGTTGGCGCAGATGGCCTGAACCAGCTCAGTTGGGAGACTCAGAAGAGTCAGAAGTGAAGTAGACGTCATTTTTCCGTCATCGATAAAGACTTCTTGATCTTTTGATCTTTTGTTGATGCATGAATGCTCATGGGATGGAAATAAAGATGGAAAAGAGATGGGAATAGCTCAGTCGGTGTGAGGTGCAGGAAGGAAGAAACTGCCCGCCCGCGTACCGCAGGTTTCGCCTCGTCTGGATGCAAGAAGCGTCACGTGGTAGCAATTCGCGTGTTTCTGTGTAACCATGGTGTTTTCTTTTGCCTAAAATTATCACTGTGTGCATTTTCAATCAAAGCTTCATTTTTTGTCCCCGTCTTGTCTTGCATATCATGATATGCCAACCTAAACGTTTTCTGACGTTCGAACATATCCGTAATGGACATTTCTTGTCTCCCTTCGCATTACATGTACACCGCGATGTCATGGTTCAGGCCTTTAGTGCTCGCCTGGTCTATCCTGAAGGTACACCGCGCCACTTACGTCGCATCATGTGAATGTCAGGCCACAAACACATCAGGAGAGCTCGATATCGGCGATACAAAACTCCGCACTTCCCCGCTCGAACAGCAGTGGGAAGACATTCAAAGCTCATCGTCGGCTGTTCGCGTGAAGTATCTTTAATGCCATCAAGAAATGGAGAGTGCCGATAGATTAGCAATGAGCAAGGGCTTTCTTGCCCTGAACGGGACGTAAGTGCTCTTATCCCATCGACCAAGTGCTGATTTAACATCTTCGTAAGACTACTCTCTTCGGGGGATTTTTCAGATGTCACAGTTACTTGTGGAGAAAAGACCTGGGACCTCCATCGAGCGATCATTTGTCCAAAGTCGAGTTATTTTAGGAAAGCTTTTGAAGGTGATTTCAAAGTAGGTGCTTTCACTTGCCTTATCAATACAGAGAGTGATGTACGAAACGTATTCAATAAAACACTCGATGATCGAATATTGACAATAAAATCATGAAGGAAACAGCGACCAGATCGCTAGACTTAAAGGAAACAGATCCGGATCTTTTTGCCCACGTTGTGACCTATTTATACACTGCAGGTGAGTCTCCAACCTACACCAAATATCGGCCTTGCGATTAATGTAAAATGCCAAGATTGCGATTGGAGTAGCCTAACTCAGGGCACGTCCAATCCTTTCATCGCTAGCACCCAGCTTTGCATCGTCGCAGACTACTTTGGCATGGACGTAATGATTCGTGACATCTGCACGTACTTGAGAGAGTGCTATAAGCCTGTGGCAATATCTGTCCAAATAGATTCCCACGGATTTTGGTCTGGACGCTCACCACGATCAATCCATGAGCTGCGAGAGGGGTTTGCCGAAAGTTATATCGAAGGAGCAGATCTGGCATTCAACGACGATACTCCAGGTTTGGACCCTCTTCGCAACGCATTTTTGCAGTTTTTTGCGGATACTGCATTCTGCGTCCTAAGAGATCAGGCTTTCATGAAAGCCTTGCGTGCATCTGAGGCATTTTCGCTCTCTGTATTCGACTATCTCTTTGCGAAAGACTCAAAATTCCTTGGGTTGATTCCTGGTGCCAATATTATGCTTCCCAACAGTTGCAATGATTGTAATAGTAACAGGGCCTATCCTTACGCTGCCACTTGGGTTTTCGATCCTCAAATACGTGGCCGCTGTCAGAAATGCCAGGAATCGCACATACAGACGCAAGGAACCAGCTAACATTCAGAATCATGAGATTCTCTCGAACAACAGCAATTGAAGTACTGAAGCGTGGATCGGATGCAAAATCAGGTACATTCTCTTGTAGAATATTTGTATTGTATCTGTAGACTCGAGGTGGCCAGTTCGGCAACTTTGGAATTAAATTCTTTTTTGCTCTAATCAAACCACATTATGGCTTAGTTTCTCTTATGGAAAAAGAGAACTCGTTTGATGTGGTTTGGACAGGACATATGAATTGAGGTTCACCGATAAGGATCGATCAGACAATCTTTTTATCCAATTCATCAGTCTTGTTGGTTGTTGGTTGTTCGTCTTGGCTCAAGTGGGTCATCGTGAAACGACCACCTACGCAACCCAGCGGGCGCGTAGCGCTCATCCAATCAGGTAGGAGAGCGCATCAGGGCTGCCAACCAACAGGCTACAGCCGTCGTCCGCACTTCCCCTCCCAGCCTGATTCTTTTCTTTCCACTTCTGCGTTCTCCAGCATCTTCTCTCTCCTGGATGCTCGTTGGCCCAAAGAAATAGGCTCCTTCAAAGTTTTTACCATGATTGATCCAGTTGAAAACACGTCAGAGGCTCCATCGCCGAGGAAAATTACCCTATGCTCGCCAAAACTGATTGGGAAGTGCACTGCGAATGCACCGGAGGCCCCATCGGCATCAATGCAATGCACCTCGAAAGAGAGTCAGGAACAATGCGACGAATTCATACCGAATCTCTTCGTTGATAAGCACCGAACCCACGGAAGATTTGTCCGTAAGCCGGTTAGAAGGCGCGGCAGGCCTGTCAGGTATCTCTGCCTTGATTTATTTCAGAATTTCTGATTTCTGACTTCTTGTGCCCATATGAAGCCAAAGCCCAGTCTCATCGCGGCCAGCAAAAGGGGGGCTCAGAGCGCGATTCAAAGAGAAGCCTGAAAGAACTACACCTCTTGACCTAAGCCCCCCGCTTCCTGGAAGCAATCAAGGAAAGAACAGTAAGCTAAACCTATAGTATTCTACTGAAAAATCTTATTTATTGATGTGCCTAGTCATTCATCATCTTTCTTGCAGCTCTCTGATTATTGGAAAATGGACTCGAGTCAAACAGAACGACAGGGACCTCAAAATCTTTTACTCTCCTGATAAGTGCACTATGACTTACTCCATCACCAACGATTCGGTGGAATACAAGATTGAATATCCATTCTCGCACATCAAGACAATTTTCCTCGAGAACAATGATGGTGTTTCCGATAAACCTGGTGGCATTCTCATTGAGCTAAGCCTTCCCCCAAGATTCTTCATGGACGCATCGCCAACCTGCCATGGCTTCTTCCAGTGCGGAGACTTCACTGAAGATCTCCAAGGCAGTCGTTATTTGATTCATCACCTGGGCGGCGACCTCAAGGTCCTGAACGGCCAGTTGGCCAAGCTGGTAGCACTTGGATCTTTTATGAACCGGCACAGCACAAGTATGTGCTCCATGCCAACATTCGCTTCTTCAAGTTATACGCCTAGTTCAACTCCGAGGTATCCCTTGAATCTGCAACAAGGCGACTATGCAGGACCGGGCATACCGAGGCATAATGAATCTGAGAATGATAGTCAGGCCTCATATTTATTGGCAAAAGGTATCGCTCCTAAAGGCGTCTGTTCATATGCTAATAAGCTATGCGATGAAATCTTTGGGAACCTCCAGAACCAAATTGATAAAGATAATTGGGGACGGATCGCAAACCAGCTTCCGGACATCATAAAAGCCTTTGCCATCAAGATTGGCCACGATGGTTCCTCACAAGCGAGCCGCCATGTGATGTTCTTCATCTACGAAAATCACAAGTGAGTGTAACTGCATTTCAATCTTGTAACTAGGCTGATTGAGTGCCGCAGAGAAATTTGGAGTCGACTGAAGGCCTTGTTTCTGCGCCATGGCAAGAAGCACCCAGCCGATGGATCCACACAAAGTTCAAACAGCATGCCTCTTGATGAAAAAATAAATATGTGGGACGCGCCGTTGGATAAAATATCTAATGTGGAATTTGTATCAGATGACATTTGGGACTCACCATTTTTCTCAAGGCAAGCTGATTTGTTCTACTATGAAGCAGAAGAGAGCTATGGTAAGGAAAGCGAAATCACGACCCAGATTGCGTTGCCGGCTTACCTAAAGCTCATCCGGGATAGTGCTGCATATGAATGGCTGATTACTATTTTGAGAAGAGACCTTTCAATGCATATGAGCGAGAAACTAGATCTTGTCATGATGAAGGACATTCGTCGCAGAGTTTTGGAGGAGCTACCTACACGAAAGATCAGCCGGTCACAAGCACCCCCCAGGCATCAGATTACATTCGAATGTAATATTCCTTTTGATTGGGCACAAAAAGGACAAATCGGGGACCAAACAGTCATGACATGCCTTGAACGGGAGGCACTAGTCACAACAGTGGAGGACTACGTCAAGCATACATGGCCTCAAAACGGTTTGGCCGTGCTGGGTGTTCTACAGAAGCTCATGGATGGCCCTAGTTTGAGGAGCGAGGGTAAGCAATTGTGTAAATTACATGTCAGATTTATGCTAATAGAACGCTCGCAGAGATTTTATCTGACGGAACTCTTCTTTTCGCATCAACGTCAAAACATATTTCTGTTGCGGTGGATGGGACAGCTTTTACTCTTGCAGAGTGTGGTGAGCAGCTAGCCTGGCTTGCCAGTGCTCTCTCCTCTTCCCAGCCGAACGACGTCTCTCACACCATGCCGTTCATTGAAAAGGTACATGGTCAAGCTCCGGAATTTGTCAACGCGTCGGAAACTATTCCTATGTTCGCTTTGAAATCAACCTCTGCCAAGGCACCTCTCGGGATGTCCGCTGGTACCCCTTTTGGAGAGACTTCAACGTCTAAATACACGTCATTTCGCATATCTACTATGCCTTACGCGCCCGACAAGGAATATAATTTTGAAAATTCCTGGAAAAGGCTTTTTGGAAGGATTCAAGATTCTCCCGCGTTTGTATACGGCTACCCTACCATTCGACGACCGGAACCCTGTTCCGGGCTTGAGTTTACTTTCAAGACGCTTCGCCGTGTAGCCTGTTTGCGCTCAGCTATTCACGCTACACAAATACACTGCTCTGAGCCCTCAAAGATCGATGTCCAGTTAGTTGATCGAGTCGACGATATTTTCTATTGGCACAAGGTTCAGGGTACCGGATCATCGTTCCCTTGTGTCACACACAATTGCAGCGATGAATCTATTCATAACATTACTGAATCCACCCTAGTGAATGGCCGCCACGTTTTATGCGAAGGTGTGAATCCGCTAGTGGAGGGCAGTAATGGTAAAGAAATCCCGTCATCTTTTCTCGACAATAACATCATATCAATTGCAGCTACTGCATCCTCAACCAGTGAAGATTTAGACCCAGATCTGCTCTCAATATCCAGTGCTTCAGAAAGAACCGCAGGCTTGAGGGCAGAGGGTCTTGGGTTTCAGATATTTGCGAGAGTGTTCAGGCGACTTGTCATGCAGTATGGTGAGGAAGCAAGCGAAGACAACGGTGCACCAACTCAAAACAATGCAGGCCCTTCGGAAGTAACCAATAGTAATGCAAACTACTCTTCGGCAACTCCCGGGTCCTCGAGATCGTCTCAAACTATGAAGCGCAAACGAGAAAACAACGATGAGGATGAGGGTGATCGACGGGGCCCGAAGCGTACTAAAATCCCAGAATCTAGCCTCCAAGGAAGGTCAAAATATTTGGCATGCCCTTTCTGGAAGCTGGATTCGAAAAAGTATTGGGAATGCTTCCCAAAGAAGATTGATACTATTGGCCACATGAAGCAACATTTGACCAGGCAACATACTCCCAAGTTCTATTGCCAGACATGCTACGCCACATTTTCGGATTACCGCATCTACGATAAACACGCTCTGGAACGATCTTGTACCAGGGGCTCATCAGCAAAGATGGAAGGCATAAATCATGATCAGAAATTAGAGCTATCTTTCAGGTTTAGAGGCTCTATCGAAGACCAGTGGTACAGGGTTTGGTCCATCTTGTTCCCCGACCATCCGCAGCCTGTTTCAATTTATGTTGAGTCGTCTCTCTCGGAACACTTTTGTAGGGTGCGGGAATTCAGCCAGGCTGAAGGCTTAGCTATCTTACGCGACGAGCTCAGGAACTCTGGATGTGTTCCTAGGCCCGATGTTACTGACGAGATCCTGAATACGACATTACGGAGAGCTATGAACACGATGTTTGAGATATTCTCCACCAGCTTGCTAACCGCGGGGATTGGAACTCGTGACTCTGAGGCTTTAACCCCAAGTGACGTTGGTCAGTCATCTACTCAAGGGAATCTATCGGGGTCTGTTGCCGACAATGGGGCTACGACAAGATCTTCAGCTTCGTCTAGCACATCTAGAATGCACCGCGTTGATTTTTCTGTCGCAGGAACTATCCACCAACCACCATTGGGACAGGATCAAAGTGGTGGAGATTTGCTGAATGTGTTCGCACAACGGAATTCAGTACAAGCCAGCAGAATCGATGGGGCTGCCACTACTTTTATTCCGGCCCAGGGAATTGCTTCGGGACAACAATCTACTGAAAACGAAGCTACCATGGAAATTCCAAGAGAAGATGTTAGGAATGGAATAAGAGCCTTATCGTCTTCTATTGGTGGCTTAAATTCCGTGTATCCTTTTGAAGGAAGCATGTCCAACCAAGTTCCTGCTTCGTACGAACCTCTCTCACAAACAGCTGATGCTCAAATACAAGCAGATTTTGAAAGGTTTCTTAATGAGATATCCATAAATACCTCGGCAGGAGATATTTCTGATCTGCCTTTCACCTAGGCTCCTGAATAGACCAAAGCCCCTCCAACATTGAATACAAAAAGTCAAAATGCTACTGACTTTTTTGCTCCACATATTTGCATCACACAGTGATGCAAAGAAATATGCCGGGGTCAATTGCAGCCAGTGGAGTTGGGATAGTATCTTTAACTTTATCGACTGGATCTCGAACACAGCGTGATATTTCTTCTGTTACGGGGACTTGGAGGAAAAGGCTCGAGCTGCAAGTGAGTTGGGTATCCATGCACCCAGCCACCCGTCGAGCTGCCCAAGCAACTTGTCGCGGAAACGGGTTGAATTGGCCGAAGCGTCTTGGCACGATCCACAGTTTCAGGGGAACTGTGGAGCTGGCATCGTAGCCTTGGATCTGCGATCTTGTTAATCAGCCTTTGACATCGCGACTTTTTTCACCTTGAACTCTACAAAGACGTACGCATCACAAGCGATGGGGAAATCTTTTTTCAAACAATACCGATATTTATTTCAGACCAACATGTATAATAACAGGTGATTTAAGGAAATATTTTGCCAAGAAATAGCGGCAAATGCCCAAATGAAATGGGCGGGTCGTGTGATCAAGATGCACTACCAACCAACAACAACACAGACCCCCAACTTTTTAGTCTTAAATTTAAGCTCATCCGGGCCTCCGTTCTTGTACTCAGCATTTTCCTCACCGGTTTACTCTCTTTTACCCTTTGGTATTGATCGTCTGCAACCCCCCACACGCTCCTTGCTTATTTACTGGTTCCACACGCTCTTTCACCGGCATGCCATCCTCAACCATCACGTCGCTTCTCCTCCCGTTCGGCTCGTTTGGCGGGAGCGAGGCCGACTATTCGGCAGCCATCATTAGCGCCGATGCCACTGCTACGGCCTATGCCATCCATTGTCCCGGCGTATGTGGTCCCAATAATGTCACCGTCACTCTCGGCCCTTGGGCCGACAAGACATTGGCCCCGGGCGCTACAGAGACTGGCGAATTTGGCATGGAACTTCACGTTACCTACAAAGGTTCCACAGAAGCAATGACTTTCCGCTGTGACATGAGCCGGACCGTCGCAGAAAAGTGCACCACTACCTATGTCGGCGACAGCAACGACGGCACCGTCATCGAGACCGTGACCAGCTCCAGAGCGCTTTACCGGTGGGGGCTTGACACCATGGAGTGGTCTCCCGTCACCATCACAGGTGGACAGGAATTGCTTTCTGCCACGCAAGCAGCATCAAACAAAGCTAGTGCAACCGGCGACGCATCCGACAACACTCAAGCTGCCTCTGCTGATGCAACTGCGACCGGTTCAAGCACTACGCCTAGTGCTGTCAAGGACTCTGGTGCATCCTCTTCCATTTCTCGTGTCTTTGTTCCATTGTTGGTAGCGGGTGTTGCCATAAGCAGTATGCTGTTGTGAGCAATACACTGCTGGTGTTTTTATTCTTGATAAAATAGGCTTAAATGTATTATTAAACCCTATTTATATGCTACCTCTATAGCTTAGTTCCTGGTTGGGCTTAGTTCCTGGTTGGGCCTGTCGCTTGTTTTCTCAAGCTAGGCTTGAGTAGACCCACCTGAAGCCCCATAGAGCCATCTGGGACCTCAAAACTACTCCAATACAGGGAACACCAATTACATATGCCCCTTGATATTATTACTTCATTATTGACCAACCAAAGCAATCCTCGGTGTTATTATCCTCCGTCACTGAACTATTTTATCTCTTGCCAAATTGATTGCTCTGAAGAAATATCACTGGATCCTTGTAAGTACCGCCGAGCATGTCCCATACTGCAAAGTATTGGGCAAAATTATAATTAACATTCTTATGGTGTACAGTATGAAACTGAGCACGATCGTCATCTGAAGAGGCACAGTCAGCAGGCTTTTCTTAAGACATCAAGTAGTTGGAGTGCACCATACGCAGCAAACACGTCCAGATATTGTTCAGTACAAATACAGCTATTACTGCAATATCTGACATTGGCCAGATGAAACTGTAAGCATATATTGGTATGCTCATAATCCAGGCTTCCAGAGGATCGAATGCATATGCTGAAAATGGGGTAGGAATGACGTAGCTGCATACAAAGCAGGTTAGCATTGTAATGGCAGATGATGAGAAGCATTCCCTCACAAATGGTGTTTCTTGTGTGCGATTCGAAATAGAAAAGGACTATGAAACATTCGATGCATCCAGTAGACACAGAAATCATTGAACAGCACGAACAAAGGGTACTGTGCTACTTCATACCACCAACTTGCAGTACCAAATTTGTAAACTCTTGCAAGCCCATTCATCTGAGCTACAAGAATTGGCACAGTCAACAAGCCACCCAAGAAAAGGGTAAGTAAGGAAGCTTTGATTTCGGATGCAATTTGGTTTCGATGAAACTTGGGGCTTTTCTTGTGCGACGCGTCGAAGTTCAAGTGGTAGCAGACCGTTCCGAAGAAGAGAAAGAAGAGGGAGCCGACAATCCTGAAGTATTTGTGATTAGAAAAACACTCAGAGTCGATGAGGCATTTACAAACCAAATCAAGAAAAAGACGCTGATGCACTGGCGCACAATGCTCGATGCTTCCCATAGTTGCGTATTTCTCGCCAGTGTACACACGTCCTGTTTCCACATGAACTTGTGGCTGGGTACCGACAGGCCGTGCGTGACTTTTCTTGAAGACAGACAATAAGAGGCCTGCAGAGCGTTGCGGAAACGCTGATACAGAGAATCCAGGACAAGGTGATCCAGGTAATCCAAAACCAAATCCATTTTTCTAGCGTTGCATGCGTGATAATACGACTATCAGCTGTGCATGCAAAGGGATTTTTGAAGTGATCCGAATCGTGGCCTTCAAATCAGATCATGGACAATTATGTAACACCGAAAGGGTGCAAGGCAAGACAAGAAGCGCCACTGCTGAATCTCCCCAGAATTTTCAAAGGAGCGGTGTACTGAGACATCGCCAACTTGAACGCAAATACTCCCGAGATGGCTTGCGTGACGTTTTATTGTCTCAACTGAATCAGGGGACTAAGATACACTAGCCCAGTAAGGATCAATAGTCACAATAGCCACCAAACGATGTCGATCAACTCCTCCACGCATCGTATTTTCTTCTCGGAGCCAAATCAAGGACGAATTGACTCTGATCAGCTTCATTCCTACGCAGCCTGGTCCACATTATTGTGACACTTGGGGCTTTGGGCATCAAAATATTTCTCCCGTACAGCACCAGGATCCTCCCGTGGGCACGGCACATGACACGCGGGGGACGTATACCATGATGACATGCTGGCCCTTCCCCAACTGTGTCCACGGCAAATACTGTGCTGCAATGTCTACCAATTATGTCAGGACAGCACTTGGAAGCCCCGAACTAGCCATTGTATTAAAAAGTTCCGCACCTGGAGTATTCCGAGTCATGCTTGTTCCTAATCCGCAAACCAGCTCTTGACCGATTGTATCGCCGACCGACAAGGTATTCCCACCATTCTGGTTGAGACAAAAACGGTTGGTAAGACCATCGATCCCCGCAGTAAGTCCTCACTCGCATAGTCATCACACCAACAGTGAAAATTTCTCCATGCAAGCGAGGTTTGTCTCAGTAGGTGGAGCCAGTGCATGAAAAACCTAGCGTGTGACGTCGCATGGCCAGCTAACACCGTCTCCGACTAATGCACCACTTCAGCCGCAGGTCCACTTAGAATACCTCTTCTCGACAGCATGTGCAACTAGTCACATGCTGGCTTTTGAATGATGTGAATTTGAGAGGAAGAGCATTCAAGTTCATAAAAAATTGCCCTTTCCCATCCCTTGAACACACCAGGCCAATATTGAATCCTAGGTCACAAATCCAAGATGTATGAGCAACGTGTAACCGGGTGGGGAGGTGTCCTCTTGAACGAACTTGTCAGTTTTTGGCTTATCGTCAGCTGTCCTCTTGTCGACTTGTTTTATTGGATCTCTTATCAGCATTTTGATGCCTCTCTGTGGTCTGCGGCTAAATCTTTGGGATCCGAAGGACCCTGGTATTTCTTTTCTTCTCGCCTGCCTCTTACCACAACATACTCAAATTCAGTTTACTTTCTCTGGGTTGCCTTCCAGGCCGCTCTATACATTGGTTTGCCTGGTCCTCTCCACCACGCTCCACGTACGCCTGGTGGCAGAAGACTGCCGTACAAGCTGAACGGCCTCAATGCCTGGGCTTGCACCATCATCATCGCCACTTCTATGGCATACTTCAAGCTCCTTGACCCGGTGTTCATTGCAGAAAACTGGGGCGATATGCTCGGTACTGCCAATGTCTACAGCTTTATTCTAATCTCCATCTTCGCCGTTAAAGCTCGCACCCGACCTGATGACGCCGGAGATACATTGTTGACTGGTAAAATTGAACCAAATGCTGCATTGGGCTCGCCCACTAATAGACACGATTAGGTCACTTCTTATACGATATTTTCAACGGAGGAGAGCTTCATCCACGAACCGGGAAAATGTTTGACTGGAAACATTTCAATGCCAGTAGAACTGGAGGCATCTTGGCATGGACATTAATGTAAGTTAGATAACTTGTTTTGCGGCTTCTCTTCATGGAAGCACAATTTTCCATTGCCATCGGGGCCAGACCTAGAACGGGAGTGTTGATTTTGCTCACAGCGATCTCTCTTTTGCCGCTTTGCAATACCAAAAAGTTGGCATCATCAGCAACTCTATGGTGCTTGCCGTCGTCTTCCGAATAATTATTGTGGTCGAATACTTTTACGTTGAAGACATGTAAGTCTGCTTCAATCTGTATTTTTAGCCGTGGGCATGTCATCGAACAAAAGCATTCCTGACTTTGCAGATTAGATTCTTCGAAACGCTCGATGGCGCTCATGAGCGATTCTCTTTTTACAGCATCTATGGCTTCGCGGCTATGATGCCACAGCTTTGGACGCTGCAAACTCAGTACCTAGCGATTCACCCGGTTAATCTCTCTTCCCCAGCTATTCTGGGTGCGACAATATTATTCGCACTAGGGTGGTCATTGAATCATTATGCCAATGACCAAAAGAATCTCTCGCGACGAACAGAAGGAGATTGTGTCATATGGGGGCGAGAAGCACGTTGTCTCGCAGCAAAATATACAACAGCCGATGGCAAAACCCATCGTACAGTTTTGTTGTGCTCGGGTAAGTTTCCCCCCCTCCTTCGGTTTCAGATTTACGCATCAGCGTCTTCGTTCTTCGTTACTAATCGTGCGTACAAGGCTGGTGGGGAGTCGTGCGCCACGCCAATTATGTTGGAAGTATGTTGTACACATGGGCCTCTTGCCTCATTTGTGGGACTAATCACATTTTCCCATATGCCGAGGCCATCATGATGACTTGTATGGTGATCCATCGCTGCTTCCGTGATGAGGCGAGGTGCAAGGCAAAGTACGGCGAGACCTGGGACGAATATTGCCGCATCGTGAGGTGGAGAATGATTCCTTGGCTGTATTAAGTCGCTTAGATGTTATGGTGGCTATTAGAGCCGCAAATCTTCATAGAGAACGTTTGCGATCAGGCCGATGGCTGCATCTGTCTTCAGACTTCACGACGGCCAGACCAACGGTTGAATCATGCAATAAAAGGCAGAGGCGCCCGTTGACTTGGTGTTCTCTGTTCCTGTGCGTAAATGGATAAATGAAGCAATCATAATCTTTACAGCATCATGTCCGACCCGCATCCCTTAAAGTAAAGGCAGGTGGGAATTAATGACGGCAGCGCTGTGAGGCAAGCCCAGTGCATCTTTTGTCGAACGATACTTGAGTTGGGCGAATAAGGGTGAGACTAAGACCAGGATCACTTCAGCTCAGCTTCGGTACCCTTCATTCAATCGTGGTCGCACTATCCAACATACCAGTCCGGCCTCAACCCCTACAAGCTAATTCCTTCCAGCCTTTACCGCCTCTTTAATGATGATTCTTTTTCTTGACTCAACAGAAAGCTGTATAAGTTGTGACGTAAGTGGCTGCATCATTGCGGACCGAATGCAAACCCCCCAGATTGCTAGAGCGATGAATACCCAACATACCAGGGATTCACAAAAGGGGTAGGCGTCCTCCACAGGGGCCTGGGATTTTTAGACAGGCCTAGCACATGGGACCACAGGGCCCATGAATTTGCGATGCCATAGCCTCGGTTGCTGGCGCCAGACTCGACAACCTCGCCAAATCTAGCGTGCCACTGAGCGATGGTCTGCAGCACCGTTCGCTGATGAACGCTGCCACGCGAAGATAGTTTCAACGCACCAACAAACCCGACAATTTGGGTTAAACGGGTTTCATTTTACGCAACCGGGCCAGGATGAGCATGACTCCACAAGGTAGCTCGAGCCTACTGCGCTACTAGCCTAAGACAACAGCGACTCAGAAAAGACATTTAGTAAGTGGGGCAGCTATCATATCATTTCTCACATCTAGATTCTCCAATTTGCCAACAAAGAGCATTCCGACGCATACGTATCCAATCTTGCTCGTGTCCTTCTTCTTTTCGTCGATCGACCTTTCCCACTTGTCATACAATTTGTTTTGTCATTGACAAATTCTTTCGCACGTCTCTGGGAATGATGGAGCCCGAGCGTGGTTCGGCTAACAGCCAGCCATGCCACCACCAAGACGAGTCTGGTGGCGTGGATTGCCCAAGTTCGACCAAGGCATATTCTCACGATAACTATCCCAATGACGTTCACCAAGGGCCATCTTACGCCAACCCTAGCGCCATGAAGCTGCCATGCGCTGAGCCCGTTGAAATCAAAGTGAGATCACTCTCAGTGTCTCTCGATGTTTCGCGCCCGTTGTCCGACCCTAAAACGTACCAGGGTATTCTAGCGGCTGGGTTCAAAGCGTTGAAGACGCCATCCACTACCAAAGTACTCCTACAGTCCATAGCGGCAGACATGCAGCCTGGAACACTCACTGCCATTATTGGAGAAAGCAGCTCTGGGAAAACGACGCTTCTGAATACGATGGCAGAAAGGGTAGCCGGTCCTAAATGGAGACAGGATGGATCAGTGATTTTTAACGGGCAAGAAGGGATTCATCACACGAGATACGCCTATGTCATGCAGCAAGATACTCTCCTGGCGAGCTTAACAGTGAGGGAGACTTTCCGCTACTCAGCTGAGCTGGGGCTTGCTTCTTCCACATCAGCCCAAGAAAGAATTGAAATGGTAGAAGAAATAATACGTGTTCTTGGTCTGAAGGCTTGCGCAGACACTAAAATCGGTGGCTACAGGTTTGGGGGGTGCTCTGGAGGCGAAAAGAGGCGCGTGAGCCTTGGGATCCAGCTCCTGGCAAACCCATCGGTTTTGTTCCTTGACGAACCTACCACAGGTCTGGACGCGACGACTGCTTTCCAAATTATTCGTCTTCTCCGAGACTTGGCCATGAAAGGAAGAACCGTGATTATAACAATACACCAACCTCGTGTTGAGCTCTGGAACTTGCTAGACAATCTTTTGGTCCTCTCTCGCGGTTCTCTGCTGTATTCTGGTCCCACAAAGGACTGTATTTCCTGGTTCGGCGACCAAGGCTTCCCATTGCCTCCCTTCGTCAACCCAGCCGAACACATCATCGAGATTGCGGCAGTGGATACACGCACGCCTGAAGCAGAAGAGAAGAGCACCGCTCGTGTTGAAGCTCTAAAAGAGGCGTGGCAACAAGAAAGCGCTGTTCGCTTTAGCCCGTCGCCATCCTCCCATCACTCACAACACCACGAGCGAGGCATGACGACAAGGAATCATTCAAGCTTTCTCTGTCAATTGAGCGTATTGACCAGCCGCACGTTCAAGATTACTTATCGCGATCCCCTGGGCATGCTTACTCTGATCACCGAGGCAGTTCTTATGGGCATTATAACGGGCTATCTTTTTCTCAATCTGGACCGTGACCAGGCTGGGATTCGATCCCGACAAGGTTGTTTCTTTATCGCAGCATGCCTGCAGGGGTTCTTGGTTGTTATTATCGAAGTTTATCGCATGACAATAGACATTCGAACATTCGATCGCGAATCCTCAGACAGCCGCATCCATCCATTGGCGTTTATCCTGTCGCGGCGACTTGCGCGCACTCTCACTGAAGACATTCCAGCTCCCTTCCTCTTCTCGACTTTGGTTTATTTCATGGCAAACCTTGATCGCACGGTCGGCAAGTTTTTCGTCTTCTTTGGAATAAGCCTTCTCAATCACTACATCGCCGTTACATGCGCCATGACCTGTGTGGTTGCCATCAGAAACTTTGCTGGCGCAAGCTTGCTGGCGAACTTGGTCTTTTGCTTGCAAACCATTGCATGCGGCATGTTTATACAAGTGGATGCGATACCGGTGTATGTAAGATGGACAAAATGGATCACGTATGCTGTGAGTTATTTGCGCATCTCATTAACAACCTCTCGCGCTAATACAGCATAGTTCTATAGCTTCAGTGCATACACTGAAAATGAATTCCATAACAGCTTCTACGACTGCCCAGAAGCGGGTGGTCAATCGAACCCCAACTGTAGCCAATACACCGGACGTTTTATCCTGGAGTCTTTGGGGTTTCCGCCAAACTGGACCATCCGCCCAATCATTGTTCTTGTATCCTTTGTCATCTTTTTCTTGACTCTCTCGGCTATTGGCCTTCATTTCTTCAAAATGGGCATAGTCATGGCACATTTTCAAGCACCTGAAAGTAGATTTCCTTCTCGCAATGACGGCGCGGCACAACCCAACACCCGGGTACAGAGTATTGATGTTGAGCTCCATGACTTCGCACTGGTTCTGAACAAAGCAAGAATATTACAGAAGGGCTTGCCAATCAAGACAGTGCTGCATCCCATAAATGCGGGCTTTCAAGCTGGTGCTCTCAATGTCATCATGGGCCCTTCGGGAAGCGGAAAGTCATCGCTCCTCAATGCGATAGCGTTGCGCCTGCGCAGCCCATTTGGTGCGAATTACCGCCGCTCCGGAAAGCTGACATTTAATGGGACTGGACCATCTGAATCGGTGCTCCGAGCAGCTTGTGCCTATGTGTGCCAGGATGACGATGCTCTCTCCCCTTACCTAACAGTACGCGAGACGTTGCGATTTGCTGCAGGCCTTCGGCTTCCACGCACCATGAGCAAAGACGAAAAGATTCGTCGGTCCGAAGATGTATTGATGAAAATGGGATTAAAGGGCTGTGCTGACAGCCTCATCGGTAACGACAGAATCAAGGGTATCTCTGGTGGAGAGAAACGCCGCGTTTCGATCGCAGTTCAGCTGCTCACTGAACCCAATATCCTGTTGCTCGACGAGCCGACCTCTGGCCTTGATACTTTTACAGCCAGCTCAGTCATGGAGGCACTACAAAGGCTGGCTGAAGAAGGTCGTACAATTATTTTGTCGATACACCAAGCCCGTTCGTCCTTGTTCAATACATTCCAAAATGTCTTACTCCTTGCACATGGTGGATTTCCAGTTTATTATGGCTCTACAACGGACATGCTGGGCTATTTCCTCGACAACGGCTATAGCTGCCCACAACACACAAATCCTGCAGACTTTGCATTGGACATGGTTTCAGTCGATGGACAACAAGAAGAAGCCACCAATGCTAGTCTCGAACGTGTTCACAAGCTAGTTATGGGCTGGAGAGACTGTGGCCTAGCACACATGGAGAAATTGCAAGCGCGCGAATCGAGAGTTCCGACCACTTCTGAGCTGATTGGAGTGTCTGAGGTGGCACCAGGGAAGACACAAGATACACAACAAGGTTCCGGCTCTCACATTTCTTGGAACAGGTTCCGTAAGCAATCACCACGCCAGTCAGAAAATACGAGCACTCCTCGCCCGGAAGCTATTGGTTCATTTCCGCATAGGGGCGCTTCCTTCCGCACGGCACTTCCCTTGCTCCTCCGTCGATCTATCATCAATATACGACGACAACCCCTGATTGCACTAGCACGAACAATGCAAGTCATTGGGTTTTCGATTATTATCACGCTGTTCTTTGCGCCATTGCGTCATGATTATTACTCGGTCCAAAGTCGAATGGGCTTCATACAACAGCTTGGGACGTTCTACATTATTGGCATGCTTCAGAATGTTGCTGTATATCCAGCAGAACGGGATGCGTTCTATAAGGAGAATGATGACAACGCATGCGGAGTAACCACGTTCCTGGCGTCCTATTCCATTCTTGAGATCCCCTTTGAAATACTTTCCAGCTTCCTATTTTCCATGCTTGCGATTGTCGCAATTGGCTTACCCCACACGGCTACAATGTTTTTCGTCTGTGCATTGGCTTGCTTTAGTCTCGTGTCATGCGGCGAGAGCATCGGCATCATTTTCAATACCATCTTTGACCACACGGGCTTCGCCGTCAATCTCATGGGCATCTTTTTCTCCATTGCGAACGTCATGGCCGGAGTTTTATCCATAGATATGCCGAAGCTGCTAACAGCCATGAATTACCTTTCACCCATTCGATATGCGACCAGAAGCGTTGCTTGGCTTTTGTTAAGCGACGTAACATTCACTTGTACCAAGGCCCAGCAGCTTCCCAATGGAAATTGCCCCATTGAAACAGGCACTGATGTGCTGCAGCTCTACAAGTTTGATGAGAGACCAAAGATGAATTTAGTGGCAATGGTTTTGTGCTTTGTGTCTTACCGAATTATAGCTTGGATCATTCTCAAGATAGCGAGGATGAACAAAGCCTAGCGCCACTTCATTGGTAATAATCCTGAAGGATTGTGATTGCATCAAACCAGATTTCAAATCTGGTTATTAACGTATTTGTAATGCTTCTTAAATAGGCAGGCAAAACTCAAATTTTGCGACTTTGAAAACGCGATCCATCTTGTTTTACAATTATGGGCCAGACCTTTGTATCGTAAAATATAGTAAGCAGTGGGCTTGACTTACTATTCCCTCTGCCCCCCTTAAGATTAAAACTACTATCATGGTTTATTTCCTTACCCAGTGACAATTTCCCTACCCAGTGACAATTTCTTTAGACATGTGTCTGCGGCGGCACCATTTGCAGTGTAATTAAAAATGTATATTTAATAACGTTATCTCATTACTCATCTGGTTTGTTGAAACAAATTCCAGCTCTAGGCCGGATTCACTGTTACAGGACCGCCGGCATCCAGAAAATACTTTATCTAATTTTATGAAGAGTTGCACACGGACGTACTATTCGTACATGCGGTTTCTGGACAGTAACCGTGGTTACATGCGTACGAGCAAAGTCCCAAATAACCATCGCTTTCTCCCTCTAGGGGGCATCCCGTCGTGTTCGTCTCTGGAAGTGGTGTAATGTCGTCCTCGCTGCCATAGCTGGTACATGTGCAGGGTCCTGGAGGGCAGTAGCCGTATCCGCAGCAGAACTTGCAGAGGCCGAGGTAGTTCTGTGTCTCGCCGCTGGCCACGGTGCCCTCTACGCAGACGCCTGTTGAGGTTGCTGCAGCAGATGAGCTTGTCGTGCTATTCATCTCGATTAGTAACTTCTACTAGAAATGAGTCAAGTTTCAAAACCTACCTGCGGGTTACTGTGGCCAAGGTTGTGGTGGGGGTGATTGATGCGGTGGTTATCACGCTGGACGTAGTACTGTCAAACCTGTTAGAAACTTCCACGCCGTGATGCACAAAGGCTCCAAGTCAAATTCGTACCCTGCTGATGCGCCACTGGAATCCGTGGACGATTCGTGGCTCGATGCCCTCATATTCTTTGAACCAACCACACCTCCAACAACGCCGGCAATGATGGCAGCAATAGCCAGGGCGATTCCAACAGCAATCCACATGGTCTTGCGTCGCACCGTGGCAACTGGCTTCTGTTGGATCGGTGGTAGCGGCTTGTCGTATCCTGTAGCTGGCGTCATGGGCGTCATCGGGGACACCGCCTCAGGATAGTATACCGGCGCAAGGTACTTTGCTGTGTCGTCGACGCGGTTCGAGTGATCGACATACTTCTCGTTCTGCCAGGCGCCGGCGTTGTCTGCGGTCAAGACCTCGGGGAGATTCTCGTCGTCGGCCCTCTCGGGTCGCTGGGGCGGAACCACCGGTGGCGCATTGAGCCAGTCATCCCTTGTGTGGTTCTGGTGAGCTGGGTAGTAGTACGTTAGACTGTAGTCCATCGAGGCGGCTCGCTGTTCGTGTTTGCGTTGCACCTACAATCCATTTTGAGTAGAGTCCTGAAAGCCCAGCAAGAAGATGACTTGGCCCGCAATCGTAAACGCGACAAATAGTAGATCTCGAAAGGATGCAAGAACGGAGGATTCTCTGCGACGACGTTTGCGTCCCGTTATTATACAGATACAAGGTGCCATTCCATCCGGAGTCCCACAGTGGGGTTGGGGGCAGGGACAGGACGGGGACCTGGATGGGATTCGGATCCGTGCCCTAGCCCCCAAGCCGTGGCACTTGCAGATTTCTCCGTCAATTAAGGCCGAAAGTTCCCCCAGGATTTTGTTCCTGGCGCCTGCTAAGATGACTGATGCTTCCGCAGTTTCTCAGTTGCAGCACTCCGTCGACGCGAACCAAGGCCTCTTGACAGCAACTCAAGCTGGTTCAGCCGTTTGGCCCGGCATACCGCCAGAGAAATGCCGTCGCAGGTACAAAATTTGCGACCGCGCTAAGTGGAAAGCCGCTGCTGTCATCATCGGCACCTGTGCTGCTTTGCCGCTGTCGCACCTCATCCCCAGCGCTGACATTCCCGCACACCTCGCTAAGCTATTCCTAATGGGTGTACTTATACGCTCTAAAGAGGGAAAGTATCTGCACGGGCACAGGCCCTGGCTGAATCAATGCCCGTAGGATGGCGGAGCAACCTGATTCAGCCAGCTTTTTTCGTCCCTATCGTAGGGCTTAGCCATTGAGGGACCCTTGCCCTCATCAGAAGGATCTGGCTAACAGTGAACGCGAGCGAGCTGACAGGGCCCTGGGCCAATTGGATGAGCACGCTCCGGCTGCTAAGACCACCCACCGACATGGATCAGAGCCGTGAGGTGCCCTGCGCTAGTGGAGAAGTAAGTTTGAGGCCCCGGTCCAGCATCCGAGTTTGGGCTGGCTATGGGGCGAGCTGAGGCGAAATGGGCAAGCCTCCAAGCGACGTTGCAGGTTTTTCTACGTCCTGCCACAAAGAATACGATGGGAGATGCAGCCGACACAAAGAGGAAAAGCGAAGCCTTTTTTTGTTTTGTTTTTGCAGCCGCCTACCGCTTGGCCCCTAGCGCACTCGCTAAGCACCAAGCCACAATTCGCTCGGATCTATCCGCTCTCCACCGGTAAAAGCAATTTAATTACTGGCCTGACTTGTTGGGGGTGGACCAACTGGAAGAACGTGTTTACGCAGGGACCCGGACCCGCGTAAGCTGACTGAGAACTAAACCGATTGACTTGTCGCCATGACGAATCATGGTCACTTCCACGCGACAGCAGGGGACATTCTTGATGAAAAAGACTAGTTTTTTATTTGATATAAGCGCGCTATTATGGTGCAAGCCTCGTTTTCCGCGTAACCGGGACTTCGGAGAAAAAGGGACACTGACCAGCTTAATGTGATGTATCCTTGATGACAGGGACGGAAACAAGATTGAGGTGTAGCATGCAGCCCATGCCGTTGAAGTCAGCGCAAGGTGAAGTTCAGAGCCCGAGATTCGTTCCCATTATCTCCGAAAGAAAATGAGGTAATCATAGACCAAAGTTCTTCCAACGCTCGCGGAGTTTAATATCACTTCCGGATGTAAAAGCATCGGTCTCGAGACAACAGGTTGCCCATCTCTAATCTCAGTGTATCACAGCATTCTCCAGCCGGGCCGTTCATCCGGTTAAATATTTCTATCCACTTCAAGACGCTCCTGTCGGTATCCATTAACCTTAATAGGCAGCAGAGAGTCGAAATCAGAGTCGAGTTGTTCCACCACGTGTTTCCCCTGGCGAGCAGTAGATCATGCCATCCTTCTTCTCCACTTCAATTCATCCTGCAGCAAAATGCTCCTTGGATCAACAGATTTTCAATCGCTTCTTCCTACAGCGGGACCGATGATGAACCTAACATGAGACGCGTCTCAAACTGCAAAGGCGCGTCGCTTGGTAGCCTCGGTCATGGGTCCCAAGGAATCTGTGCCACAGTTTTGCGGGGGTCGATTAAGTTTACCTCCTTGGCTTCCGCCATGATGTTCGCGTTAGAGAAAATGTGGACAATTTACGGCCACGGAACCTAACATCCCGAGCCTGGCATCGCTTGGCGAGATTCTCCACGATGGAACGCCTCCACGCGTTTAAACCGCCCATGGCGCGAATCGTTCTGTCTTCATACCTCTCATTCTAGGTCTGATGGAGATTTACACAGAAGCTCGTAATTAGAGCAACCAAGAGCAAGGAGAAGGAGCCGGGCCCGACACAAGCGAAAAGGCCATGATGCGTGGTGTTGAGTGCGGGGAATTAGCCAGGAAAAGGGAATCAACGCGGTTTAACGTCTCCGACTGCAGTCTATCTTTCATATGCTGAAGAGCATTTATGTAAACTAGCTACCAATAATGGTCTATGGAATAGGATAGAATTGCTTATGCTCGGTATAGGCGCACCAATTGCCGGGACGATTTGTACCTCTGGTGGAGCCAATGAAGCTGACAAATCATGCGCGATCGATCCACTCCTGGATGCAATCAACTTGGACAAAAATATAGTTTCTCTTTGGTCCTATCGCAGGATTGAATCAATGAAGAATAAATTATATATTATCTAAAAATTAAAAATAAAAAAGCCGTTCATCATTTTACGCAAAAGGAAAAATGCCTTCGCGATTGACCCGTTTAGTTTGTCCATTTTGGCGTAGCCTGACTCTTCCGCCCTCAATTCATGTGCAAGGTTGGTATAAGATAAGAATATTCTAATACGCCAGCGACACGAAATGTCAAATTTTCAATTCCAGAGAAAATTTAGTCAAGTCCAAACAATGATTCTTCAAAACCAAGCGCATATGCCGCATCTAGAGGTCTAATTGAAGGTTGGTAGCGGTGAACACATCTGGTGTAGGGTAACATTGATCGGCCAAGGGCCGGCCAACATGCAGCCCGATAACAGTCACCCGGCGGCCAACCAAGGCCAAGCTCTAAGACGAGCACCCACCCTGGCATCTGGCAGAACTAAGCCATTTTGATGGCCAATCTAGTCGGTCCTCCACGTTATCTCTGGTCCGGGGATCAAGACTGCGTTGCCATGATGGGGAATATGTGGGTCGTTCGACGTAGCATCTGTGGCAACCATTATCACACCCCTTCCGAGTCATTCGATGGGAGCTCTATGGCGGAGGCGCGTATAAAGAAGGTTGCCAGTGGCCGCAATTGACATGGTATGCAACTCACTCGCATCGCATCTCTCGTGCCATTCCGACCACAGCCATGACTGCGACGTTGAAGGCCGTGCGCGACTTTGCCAAAATCAAGGATGAGGACGATGGACGCCCCGTGAACCGCTGGATGAGCCCGGATATCCTGCCGGTGCTTCCAAAGAACAGAAATTTCGGGGCCAAGGACTACGCAAGTTACTGGTGAGAATCTCTAGCAAAAAAAAACAACATCTTCAATTGGTTCTGTGCTCACTGGAGAAATCACAGGGCCTCTGGTGCCGTGTCTGCGGGTTTCTGGTCCATGGGAAGCTCAAGCATTGCCAATGGACTAACTGCAGGAGAAGCTATCGGAGCCATCCTGATTGGCTCCGTGGTTTGCTCAATCGTCGCATATACCTGCGGTGAACCTGGCGTCAAGTACCACTTAGGCTTCCCCATCATGAGCCGCGCCACCTTTGGAATGTACGGCAGCTACTTCGTCGTCGTGATTAAATGCTTCACAAACTTTCTCTAGTTAGTTTGGCCGATGGAAAACTCCTACACGTTGTATCGCTAACCAAAACTAGCTGTGGAATTCAGTCATATTGGGGTGGGCTGAGTGTGAGCGTTATTTTGGGAGCCATCTTCCCATCATTCCACCACATGAAAAATACTCTACCCGAAAGGTAAGAAGATTGGACTCGGAAATAATTGATCCAAGCTAATCGATCAGTGCCAATATCACAACGCCGAATTTGATAGGTGTGGTCTTGTTCATGATTGTGTTTTATGGTGTGCTGGCCATTCCTGCACATAAATTGAACACATTTTTCAGAGTATCGTTTTTCGCGGCAATTATTACAATTGTTGGAATGTTTATCTGGGCCATGATTGCAAACCACGGACCTGGAAACCTTGTCTCCCCCAGCAAGAGTCTTTCCACTGGGTGCGTCTCATAACGCCGTCAGCTTGTTACAAGGCTAATTTGTTTCCAGAGAGAGCGCGTTTGTCATGATCCAAGCTGTTTGCATGTTGACTGGAAGTTTTACTGGAGCCAGTATTCGACACTCGGATTGGTCCCGCTACGCGAAAACCCGCAACGCACCTCAGATTGGTATCTGGGTGGTGTGCCCTCTCGCCCTGACAATCACTGCCATGTTTGGGGTTTTTGTCACTAGTGCCGCAAGAGAGATGTACGGAAGCATCATTTGGCAGCCAATCTCACTGCTTCTCCATATCCAACAGGTCGACTATTCCAGCGGAACCCGAGCTGGAACATTTTTTGGAGGTGTCGGCTGGTTCCTCAGTCAATTGGCTGTAAGAAGACTTATCACCAACATAAATGGCGAATAGCTGCTGATGACGAATTACAGGTCAATGTTTCACTGAACTCAGTTGCCGCAGGAATGGATCTGACCTCTGTTGCTCCCAAATACCTTGATGCGCGACGTGGTGGCTATCTCCTTGCAACAGTGGGATTTGCTGTGTGCCCATGGAACTACGTCAACTCGGCCTCCACATTCACTACTGTACTCAGCTCATTCGGTCTGTTCATTTCACCCCTGATCGGAATGTATATTGCCGATTTCTGGGTTGTTCGAAGGCAAAACTGGAATGTCCCACACCTTTACATTGGCACCAAGGAGTCGGTGTACTGGTACAGCGGAGGATATAACTGGAGAGCATTCATTGTTTGGATATTCATGATCTGGCCTTCATTGCGTGAGTATTATCCCTGCATTTTCTTTTGAACTGTTACTCATTTTAAGCTAGCTGGGTTTGCTTCCGCAATTAGTGGAAAGGACTATGGGTTGGCTTGGAAGCGAATCTTCCAAATCACTTTCTTTGTTGGTAAGTTTTCTCGCATCCAGTGAACTTGACGGATATAAATATCTGACCACAATAGGCATGTGTGGTGGCTTCGTCCTTTACACCTTGCTCGCCTTCATTTTCCCGATTCGAGATGCGAGAGTTCATGTAGAATACGATTATTCACAAGAGGCACAGCATGTACTACATGCACAGGAAGTTTTGGATGATACCGAGTCTGCGAAAGGCGACATGAAGGATGTTGGGGATGGATACATTATCTCTAGCAAGTCATCGACTTGATGGGGTAGTTGTACAGTTATCGTTCTATATTCCTAATAAGCCACTATGCTAATAAGTATGCACTGTCAGTTAATATTTGATGCACGAGATCTCAATGGTGATTTTTGGTCCTTTACGCCCGCTTGGTATTCGAAGCACGCGCGCACACACAGATCAGTGGACATTCTTAGCGGAGTCTGTTAAGCTAGCCTCCATTTTTTGGGCCCTGGCCGACGTATCTGACCACTCCACATCATGTTGGCCGACGGCCAAAAGTTGGCCGCTGAATCCACTTGAGCCCCACAGAGTGAACCACAGTCCCACCACTGGTGATAACGAGTGACAGAGAACAAGTACTGTAGTTATTTCCTTTTTACCGGGATTGAAGAAGTCTTGAACGAGTTCTGGATTTTCCTTCCCTCAATATAGTCCGAGATGAAACCAAGACACCCTGGAGAGATAGGGAATGCATATGACAGGCTATTCCGGGCTGGGAATAGACTCACTCTCAGCTCCTTGGCTAGTCACGTGATGCAAATCCGGGGCCAGGGAGTGAGATAGGATGCGCCATCGGCTAACTGGACGTTGCGGCTAGTTGCTTGGTTCTGAGCTGATACCGGGCTCCTTCTTATCCGACGCTGATTACAGCCCGACTAATCACTAATGACTTTTACTTTTACTACGCCAAAGGGGCACTCCCACGACGGCAATCTAATTGCGCGTCTTAATTTTTTTTTTTTTTTTTGATCAGCGTAGCAGCTGCCACAATCGTTTCAATCATCCCTCGTTGCTGATGCAAGATGTTGCCAAATGGAGGCCGTCAATACAAATCGCGCAAAGCACGACCGTGTGACATTTGCCGTGGCAAAAAGGTGGCATGCCGCATGGAAAATGGCCCGCCATGCCAATTGTGCATCGAGAAACAAGCGTCATGCACGTTTGTGCAGGCTCCGGGAAAGAGAAAGCGACCGGGAACCGATATAGCGAACTCTGTCCCTCGCGAAATCGGCCCAGACCAGACTGAGAACGATGGGCTCCTCGAGACAATGAATACCCCAGAGTGGCTGGCTGATGTAATGCCATCATTGGCTTCCGATGGTGAACGCGCAACACCATACGATGGACTTCAGCCACGGCCCAGAAGGCCCAGAACATCAAACTCGGATGTGATTATCAGCCAGCCTCCCATGTATCACAGCCAATCGTTTGCTGTTGGGACGCCTCCTGAGCAGGATTATGTTAGCCCCAGGACCGACTCACAAGCCAGCCAGATACATCCACCTTCACTTGGTTCGGGGTTCTCTTCGCACAGTTACAGAAACATTGACGGCCATCGCGCTCAAATCTACGATGCGGGCTCATTAGAGGCCATGCCAGGCGTTTCCTATAGGACGGTCGGATACACCGGTGATTTGGATCTCTACGTACTCAGCTACCGATCCTATGATGATAATGATGAATCCTCGGTCCAATATCGAGGACTTAGGTATCGTAGAATGCTCCCAGATCCACTTCTTTCAACCCTGGATACACCTGCACCGATACAAGATGGGCCCCAGATACCGGTTCCACCTCAAGTCTTTACTGTTCTCAACGATGAGTTATCAGCGCAGACAGGGCCACGACTGGAGAGAGAGGTTATCCAAAAAGCCAAATCAGATCTCGAGAACCTAATTAGTCCTAGGCTGGGCTACCGTCTGGCGCTGCTATACGCGCGCTTCGTGCACCCGAGCTTTCCAATACTTGCTTCTCGTCAATTTCCAAGCAAGCCCAGCCGTGTATTTTCGATGCCCCCTTCCCTCCTGGCAGCCATTTGTGCGACAGCAATACCGTTCATCATTTATGACGACATTTTATCAGTTCAGCTGCCCGACTTCCCTTCGGAACATGACTTGTTCCGATTGGCATGGACCCTCATCACGGAAGAACTCCACGCACCCCATCTGAGCACCATCCAAACATGCTTGCTACTACTGCAGAGGCACGACAATAACAGATACGTCCCGAGCACACCATTCAAACCCGCCCTCATCAGCATCACGGTCTCTCTATGCCACTGCCTTGGTCTACACAGGGATTCATCACGATGGACAATGCTTCCTCGATGGGAGCGCCAGTTACGAAAGCGTATCTGGTGGGCAACATGGGCCATGGAAAAATGGACAAGTTTGGGCGAATCCATCCCTTCGATATTGAAAGACGACGACTTTGACGTAGAACTTCTTACAAGCGACGATATGGACGATCCCATTCCCCAAGTTCTAGATTCGCCAGAACATTCTAATCACTTTCCACATCTTATATCCCTCACCATCATATTGAGTGAGGTGATGAATACGTTCTTCACGGTTCGGGGATCGTCTCGAACTACGACAAACCTTGAGCTGTCTCTCGAATCGGCGAAACCCCTTCGCGTGAAACTGAAACAATGGCATGATTCGCTCCCACCCGACATCAAATCCCAAATACTATCTTTGGTCGGAGACGGTCCAAGGCGTTCCAACCTCTCATCTTGCAGCCTGAATCCCAGTGGATCATTTTATTTGTCGTATTTGACAGTTCAGATGACTCTACTACGGGCTCTGTTGCGACCGGTGAGCAGCTTGGCGTCCTTCTCGGAAAGCACCCGAGCCACGAACGACTCTGATGAAGATGGTACCACCGGCCTTCCAATGAGTGCTGAGCAGAAGCAAGCGGTAAAAGCTGTCGTAAAAGGAGCCATGACTTGCGTCAAGGATGTTGTGCGATTTGCGGAAAATCTGACAGGATCCGAATGGGATTCCTTTTGGCATGGTTGTATGTATCCCAGGCACTAAAATGCCAGAAAACCGCAGATTTTATTGATGACTAGCATGCTGATTCCATTCACAGGGTCAAGAACAAACATGGCCATAGTTGGTGGTGTTATGTTGAACCTTCTCGTAATTTTGCGCCCTCCAGTTTGGCGTTCTCAGACATCTACATCCCCGGGCGGCCAAGCCGACCAAAGGCAACACGCAATTAATAGACAACATGAGGTCAACACAAAGTCTTTTCTTGATCTCCATGACGACTACAGAACGCTGCTGGACCACTTGACAAGGTGGCGATGGATGCTGAAAATTTCTTCTCGCGGGGCTGGAGGCCAAAAAGGGTTGATGAATCTGAGTTTATTGAGAATGGATGCTCTACTATCAGAGTTAAGCAACGTGTCGCCGATAGAGATGGCGGAAGATGAATTGTAGACTAATGGAGTTTAATGCGCAGCCAGCTATTTAGCCATGATTACTTCAAATAGAAGATACTTCCTTGAGGTCCAAGATGACCTAAGCCGACACAGTAGGCTCTACACAGTAACTCAAACAGTCAGGCAATAATACCCTATAGCCTCTTAAACAGCAGGTATCTCAGCGGAGATAACCTTCTGGAAAAAGGTTGAAAATGACCACCAGTACAAAATGCCAAGACCAACCTAGCCTCTTTCCCCTACAATCACCGTTGAACAAGCTGCCCGGACCGATCGTCAGTAATCACAGCAGCCATCCAGTCTCACATCCCTATTCAGGCCTCGCTCACACACCCACCGCGCACATACACCCTGCGCCTCCAACCACGATTCCAACACAATGGTCGCTACCGGTCCCTTCTATTTCGAGAAGGTGAGCGTACAGGGGCTCAATACCCCCGCAGCCCAAGACTATGCCACCGAATTCAAAGAGGTTGACCGCCTTATTCAACCCACAAGGGGGCTCTACAACTTTGCCCGAGGAAGCCTGGGTCACTTGCCCTCGCACACAACACCAGGGTCACGCAACCTCCAGGACAAGGACCCCCCCCAATGCCAATGGGCACCTTAATATACGGGTCTAGCCTAGATCATCACCGGATTTGCAAAACGAAACCAAGAACGAGATAAACTGCGAGAACGAGCAAAAACGAGAACGAGAGGAGAAGCAAGAACAAGACAAGTAGCGAAAACGCGAAAGGGTGTGGGCACGACTAGAAGACTAGACGGAGACAAATAGCGAAAACGAGAAGCGGAGTGTAATGAGAGAACCGACAAAATATATAAGAACAAGATAATTTCCAGCACCGGTCTCTAAAATCTTACATTATCAACCTTATTTGACACACATCTAAGAAACAACATGCATTTCATCAACATTGCTCTTTTTACCACCCTCATTGGGCTATCGGCCGCCTCTCCCCTCAATGGCGATGGCTTAGCTCCAAGACAGTCTGTCACAATCCAATGTGGCGGAGTAAGTAATTCAATGTCCCAAAGGGAATATTATTTTAATTCATTTAGGGTACTTATGCTTGCGACACGGGGATTTGTTGTTGCCAGACATCAAATGTCCATGAAGGGACTTGCGCTTCTTGGACCTCATGCCGAACATTTCCAGGCAGTGGCAGTTTCTGTGTCAGGGCTTAACTCTATCATGTTGGGGGCTGGGGATGCTTCGTAATGACCGAGTCCCCAATTGGCTAGCTACGTTGTCTAACTCGTTGGCCAAGGCCCCAAACTTCGGGACCCATTGCAAAACCGAGCAAAATCACCTCCCCTCGGTATCAGTATATTGGTCTTGACAAATCAAAACGAAGGACCCGAATTTATCATTCTTACGGAACTATCTCTGGAATTCCGATAATCAAGGCTGTTTCCCGATTTATTACTGAAAAGGAAACAATCGGCAACATTTACGATATTTATATCACTAAGAGTTGATGCTACTATGGCATGGCTCAGCTTTCAATACAACTGTATTACCTTCACTTGTCATTCGACATCGTAGTCTGCTCAAATTTGGGATGCACATATCCTAGCCTCTTGTCAATAAAATCACCATTGCCTGGCAATCTGCTCAAACTCCAAAGACCATTCCGTTCTGGGAAGGCTGGCCACAGACATGAGCTCAACCCCCCAACTCGTAGTGCTTGCTTCAGACCCCTTGCCATTTTGTTTGCATCTTGATGTGACCGAAATCGAATATGTCGGAATATTGATGGCTTATTATTTGAGCCAATTTTACAGAATCTGCATGTGACGTTGATTGATTGGACTTCCCAGTTGGGAACCTCCGGACGGGAAACTTTGCCGCTGGACAGTCCGATACCAAAGTCTCTTCACCAGAGCCATTGCTCACGGTGCAAATTAGTCTTATTACTTCTCAGTAGCGTCGATAATGGTGCTGTACGAAGTGTACCTTGGCAGTATTGAAGTCCAAGGGGCAGGAAAAAAGCAGAGGCCCGAGAAAAGGCAAAACAGGTCCTGTCTGTGGAATCAAATTGCACAAGACTCCGCTACCTTACACGTCGTCCTAATGGGGTAATTGATCTATCTTATTAGCTTTGTGCCATCTGCCGATCTTGATCCCCGTTGAAGCTCACCTCCGAACGCGAATCATACCCATGGTCTAACTTCGGATTCGGGTGTTAAGTTTCGGGACTGATGGAGGCACCCGTAGCACTAGTTCCACGAACCAAGCCTCCCGGAGCGTACCAGACAGCCGTGCGGCCGACAAGAAATGGCCGATTCCGATGAATCTAGAACATGAGAATTCTCCGTGCGCAAGACCTTGCCTATATATCGGACAGATTGGGTTTTGTGTCGAATTAGAGTTGAGCAGGAGCCACCCCCGCTATATTAAAGCATTGGCCATCTATACTGCTCAGCCTGAATGCGTTTAATTTGCTGATTTTATCTTATTAACTAATGATTACCAAGATTGCATCTACTGATTTCAAACAACACGAACTTTCAAATGATACGCGTTCAAAATGGCTGCCGTGCCGCAACAAGGTCTTCCTCTTGTCTCTTTCTGTCCTTTTCAACCTTGTTATACATAGTTCATGAATAGGAGAATGACAATTTGCTGCATGGGCCGTCAGAATCAGAAATCCTATTAGCCTCGATATGGGCAACTGTTGTCGCCGCAGAGTGCCCCTCGAGAAACTCAGTCAAGAAGCCCTTTCCCATAAATGAAACTATATAAGAGATAGCAAACCACGTCGCTCAAGCCAAGAAATTCGAGGCCTCCCGCTGCTTGAATAATGCGAATAGCCCCCAAGACATGGGATTTAGCCATTTTCTTATCCCGAATCATGATCTGCAATGACGAATAAGTCAGCTTCTCACGTGGCCTCCAAGTAGTATGAATGACAAATTAGACATACGTCATCAAAGGCCAGAACCAAGGCCCACGTGACAGCCTTGCGGCTCGAGATTACATTGCCAGCTGAAATAGCTTCCCGAAGATCATACACGCACTTTAACTTGTACCGAATGGCAAGCTCTTCGTACTCGTCGTAATGACCAATCATGGATAGCCCACGGCATGCTGCAAGTAAGAAGCTATTGAGAATATCTCTATCGGTTGAACCAAATAGTATCCAGTTGTCTCTCACATAAAAATCGTTCTCGCCGATGTATGTCATGATCGGACAATGAAGTTGCATATTTGGAACAATAGTTTGCACATCTACGTCGGTTAGCAATTGGTACATCAATATTGGATCACTTGACACTGCGTGAGGAATTGGATAGGCCGAGAAACTGACAATGATTGAACATGAAATGCTCTCTGTTAGTTAGTGAGCGGAGAAAGCTCGCCAAGGGCTCATGCTCGAAGGCACCGGAAATATTTCTTGGGAATGAGAAGGTCGGCTCCAATCGAATCCTTGAAGATTGCTCCTGGTATTCAGTATTCAGGGCCGAACCCGGCGGATGGTCCAATGGTTGTGACGGAATTGTTTTGACGTGTTCGCTTGTATCGTTTCGTTGGGCGACATTCGTCTTTCGAAGTCTCTTGGCCCGAGCATGGGCTACCCGAGCGGCGTGAGAATGGGCTTTGCGTTTCAGTGTTGCCAACCCCTTTTGGGCCGGATGATTCATCGTGATGAATTCCACCATTTTACTTGAGCTTTCAGTGTTTCCCAGGATGATTTCCCCGAAACTATTGGCTACGTTTCGTACCATCGACCGCTTTCTCACTGGGACAACATGGAATAAGGAGGCAAGGCTACATTTGTCAGCGACTTTAGTTTATTAAGTAAGCGAAAAACAACTTCGCCCCTCATTTTAAAGATGCTCCTACTCTATGAAGGCTAGCGCTCGACTTAGCGCGTGACCGATCTCACAAATGATACGCGATCTCATCTCCAATTTCCCCATAAACGGCCTCAAAAGCCGCCACGACATCGTGAGGCAACGGACCTTGCTCAATCACATCCAAATTGGAGTCTAACTGCTTTGGGCTGGATGTGCCCACAATGATCGAGTCCTCGTTTTCGCGACTAAGAATGCTGTGGTATGCCGTCCATCGCAGTGCCGCAGCGTGGCCGCTAATTCCATGCCGGGCCGCCACTTCGAGCGCCTTGTCGGCAGCAGCTATGACCGATGGCTTCACGTACGCTTGTGCGTATCTGTCTCCTGCAGGGGTCTTGGGAGAAACACATTAATGGTTAGTTTGAAGCATAATTGCAGGAGCTACTAAGGCATGTGCTCACCGATTTGTCATATCGACCGCCAACCTTGGCGTTTTTGTAATTGCCAGCGAAAAAGCCGGCCGCAGCGGGACTGAATGCATAAAAAGCAATTCCATTTTTGCGCAGGACGGGAAAAAGCTCCTTTTCACCACCTCGCACAATAGGATTGTACTGGCCTTGGTAAACACTTGGCTTGACAAGGTTTTGCTGCTCGCAAATGTCGATGAACTTCTGAACCTCTTCGGCCGTGTAGTTTGACAAGCCCCAACGCTTGATCTTGCCTTCCTTATGGGCTTGGTCCATGGCTTCGCATGCCTCTTGAAATGGCGTCTCCCGATCTGGCACATGCAAGTACTCAATGTTAATCTGTTTGACCTTCAAGGCCTCGAGTGAGATATCAATTTCCTCTAAAACCTTTTCTTTGGAATGAGCTCCCGGTATCCATGACATGACTTTAGTGTCAATGGTGCATCGGTCACCAGCAGAAACAGCTCCAAGTCTGGGCTCGGAGGTGCCGGCCGCATGAGGCGAGTACATGCGGGAAGTGTCAATTTGATGATATCCTCGCTTGGCAAAGGTGTTGATGAAATCGTTTACCTCCTCAGGAGTACTGAAGCGAGCCATAGAATCCACGGACGTATCTCCGACCTGTAAGTAGTTAGCATGTCCGCTTTGATCTTGTTCAAAACTATGGATCGACGTTGGGGGGAAAAAAGGAAGACTTACATTGGCGGCCCCTAGGACTAGGTTAAGAGGCGACTTTCCAGTGGTTGCCATTGTGTTCTGATGGTTTGTTGAAATCTGAGTGTGTAAAATTGGAAATTCAGGAAAGTAGTAGAGAGCAATGTTGAGGATGTAGTTCATATCTTTCTTGTACATTTGCTTTGGCATTCTGATCTTTTAATACCTAGATTGATGTCTATGCGTACATGGAGAAAAGACCACTTTGCTTTCTCAGCAGGTGTTGCTCCTACCCATTTGGGAAACTGCAAATGTTGAACGCACATTACATTAGCACTCCCTCGTGGATGATTCTATTCACTGCCCCGTGAAGAGTATGTTAGTCCATGTCTCATTTAGTGCCATTGTTAAGCAAACCAGCGGATGTGCAATTGCTCGTTTGGGTAAGTGCAAAAAGGCGCTAGACCCGCTGTCCGATAATCGCTATGATCAACGCTTAGAAATGCTCCTGCCCTTTTCAGTAAGCGTGTGAACGGACGAACACAACGGTCGCAATCACGCAAACCATGCGTTATCGAGACAGTGGCATGATGCGTGTGTAAATTGTGTCTAACTGGTGGAATCAGACACGGCGTTGTGTGCTGTAGGCGCCCGTTGTGCTGAGACATCAAATGGTTTCTTCTCAGCGCTGCCAGGTAGGCACTTCGCTAGTGAGCCGCCTCACCAGCCACAGCGAATCCCTTTCTCTAGTACCGTCGCAGCTATCACTGATAAACGGCTTTCAAATCACCTCGCAACTTTTTTTTGCAACTTTTTACGGCCTTCTTACAAGTCGGTTCAATTAAAGACGAAAGGGTTGATCGAAACTTTTACACAAGGTTTTCTTGGCGGCGCCGGATGTACCGGGATGCGCTCCAGCAGTGGGAAAGCTCCATCTATCGTGGCCTCAACATTCAACATTGCTCATCATCACATTACGCTATTAAAGTAACTAGACCTAAATGGATCAGTTTCCAGCATCCAGCTACTGATTACAATGCCAGATCGGTATAAACATCATTGTTCTATAGCTTTCTCCTGTACCCGAAGAATGTGTCAAACATGCGCTGCTTTTGACCTGCAGTAAACTCGCTCGTGCTGTGGGAAAGGTTAGCATTTATCCAGAAATTTGGGGGTCGAGCCATTGCAGGGTAGCTTATTCAAGCCACACAAAAATGAGATGGAGACAAACCAGTTATCGGCGGTGTAACCCATGAAGTTGTGAATGGGATCCACG
This sequence comes from Calonectria hawksworthii, assembly GCA_020975415.1. NCBI lineage: Eukaryota > Fungi > Ascomycota > Sordariomycetes > Hypocreales > Nectriaceae > Calonectria > Calonectria hawksworthii. Next base: position 1,939,817 of record JAHXZK010000007.1, read on the forward strand.
CCCGGTTGGTTGGGGCAGCTATCCGAACCAATGGGACATCCAAAAATCTGAGTGAGCTGCGCAGGCGTGTCGGCGACGTTGTCACCAGGCTCCGAACAGCCGCCGGAGAAGGTGTGGTTCAAGCCGAACCAGTGCCCAGCCTCATGAACCGTGAGATGACCCAAGTTCCATTCCTCGAACGCGCCTTGCTCAGCTGTGAATCCGGGCATCGTCATTGCGCTGAGCTGGCACGAGTCCAGGCCAAACGTGAGGTTATCGCCGGGAGCAATGACGGTGGGCCAGTTGCAGTATCCAGTGGCACCAGGAGAGTACTTGCTGAAGAAGTAAATGTTCAGGGCATCGTAACCGCCCTTGCGCGTGCTGGAGAAGTACTTGTTTGACTCCTCCTCGTAGTGCACCCATCCCTTGTCTCCTCCTTCGTTGATGAGGAAATTGTGGCCCGTGATGTTGTCGACGACGCGCTCAGTCGAGTTGAGCACGAGGTTGATGTCGTACTTGGCGAACGAGTCGTGCAAGACCTTCCACTGGGCTTCAACAATTGCGTCTGTAATGAGATTCTCGTCCTCCGGGGTGCTGGCGATGTGGAAATTGACGTCCACGGTGATGTTGCTGGGGAGGTCCTGGCGACGGCTTGGTTTGTGAGCGGTCAGATCACGGACCGCTACACCTTCGTCGGGAACTAGACATCCGACTCCACGGGGCGCCTGTCCCGCGTTGGCGACAGCGCCGGCGAAGCCCAACAAGGCCAAATTGAACATCATTTTTGCAGAGTCGTTTTACAACAGAATGGCACGTTTTTTCAACATTCAATAAAAGCGGTGCGACCAGCGTTGTACTTGTAGTGGTGTCGTATTTAGCCAAAGAACCCTGCTCGTATTGCCAAGGTTTCTAATTTAATCTCAGAATACGAGTAGCTAAAACCTGACCCCTGGTCCTAGCCATCGGCCCTTGCTTCGCCGTATCAAAGATAGGAAGGTCTTAACTAATGACTATGCGCATGCCCTTTTTGTCGTTGATTGGCGAGTCGGACCCAGAACTTGGTCAAAGATCGACCAAAATGAAAGATATGCTCGGACGTCGCTCCCGCTTTCGCTCCTGAACCGTTGAGAAGTACGAATTCTAATGCTTTTTTTTTTCTTCACGCGATAAGCAGGGACAACACTCCAAGAAAATCGGTTCGCATGGCAATTGAAGATCAGTCTGCAACGCTGTCGAATACTGAAAAGATAATAACTGTCTTTCACCTCTTTTTCTTATCTTAGCTGTAATAGTCCTACTCAAAAGTGCAGTCAGGTCGAGAGATTGGTTCATTTTATATTTTTTTCTCGAATTAAAAACCGGCTTCTAGTCAACTAGCCGAAATTCTGAATCAGACTGATGAATGAAACTTGACACGTTCTACGAGGTTTGGCGGCCAGGCCACACGTATGGCAGAACGACAAGCGGGCCACAGCCCGCCTCTATCGTACGAAAAGACCTTCCAGCGAAATAGAAGAAGCGAACAAGGAAATGGTGAGTTTTACAGTAAATAAATTTGCACCTTCAATGAGGTCATAGTCTCAATTTAGACAGGGTGAGTGAGATGGTGAGTACGCGCATGCTTGCCTCTGTCATGAGGATTGAGCCCATTATTTCTTACAATTGGTGTGCAGCAGCCAAACTGAATGGAAATTATTAGTTAGATTAAAGAGATGCTAAAGTTCTACGCCTTGGTGTATAGTGATTGAGCATGAATTGAAGACTACCTAGAATCTTTAGAAAGGTGAAGCCAATGGAGATCTGACGCTTTGATCATCAGGCCAGATAGCCAATGCACCATCATATTCGAGTCAATAGCACTGGAAGGTGTATTATTGATTTTGGCAATTGATCATTGCATATAATCCAAGTATTCTTTTTCTCTTGGAGCATACAATTGAATCCACTTGTAGTCTCGGAGCAGCAACATTTTACATCAGAGCCGGACTCGTATCAGCTTCCATATTGTTAGTTGTAATGTGAAAATCCATGTTGGTTCCTTACTCTCGTGTTGTTTTGTTGTAGTTTGTATCATAATAAACAAACTTGTTTGGATGGACTTGGTAGTTTGAAGTGTATTGCTTTATTTTGATGTCCTAGTATGTCTCTTTCTCGGCCCGTCGCATGATTCAGGAAAGGTCAGTTGCTTTTCAAAGCTATTTCAGAAGCGTGCCTGACTATGTCGGCGATATCTAAGACGCATTCAGATTTGCCGACACGTCCTAGCTGTAATTGGCTCCTCAAAAACGCCCAGGGCTGTTAAAGTTTGACCTGCACCTCCAAGCATGAACTGCGCCAAACCTCAGATGTGAGATGGAATTTCTAGCCTGTAGTATTTATGACGAAAAATAAACCACCAAACGCCAGACATATCTCAAACACGATGGGTTTGTGGTCATCCGTAGAAGAGGCGGATGTGAGACCCAGCTCGCCGCCTTCTACGAGTATTCTAAAGGAGCCTACAGATAAGCTTAACTACCCGCTTTAAACTTATCTGTCTCTTAGGTTACTGGCCATGTTTTGAACCTAAATTTGATCGGAATGGTTTCGCACTAGAGCCGATGCAGCATGAACCTGGGTTGGATCACTTATTTCTTTCATCCAGCTAACCTACCATCAGTTTTTTGTGAGACTAATCAAAAGGAGTGCTCGGCATATTCAAGAGTTTATGACAAATGCGTCTTTATTCCGCGCGTTTTTTAAGATAGGGCTGAGATGAATCGCCGAACGGCGGTCGGGATTGGAATGAGCTACCGCATTCCTTAGCATCTCCCTATTTTCAGCCATCGGAATGTGTCGATCAGTTTCGAATGCTCGGAAGCTTTACCAGCCACAATTGCTTCATATGAGATCATTGAAAGCTATAAAGTAATGCTCTTTGGCGCTGGGTATCAATCTTTATCTCATCACCAATCCATCCCTTCACAGTAAACAGTACAACTACATCCTGACAGCTCGACCATCTCGGCCATTCATCTTTTACTCCTCATATCTAATTATCTAATTACACGATGAAGTTCCAACCTCCTGTTGTTGCCTTCTTTCTCGCCGGCGCAATAGCGAACCCAATTCCAGAGCCACAACTCGTCGCCCCAGTGGCAGTCGCACCACCACCAGCCGTCACAGCGCCAGATGGAGAGCTTCAGTCGGAACCGTTGGAACCCGTGCCAGAGCCAGAGGTCACAGGCCCAGACGGGAAGGTGCAGTCGCAGTCGTTCGAAATTGTACCACCACCAGCAATTACCGGACCAGATGGGCTGTTGCAGCCACAGATAGTCAACTTTCTTCCCCCTCAGCCCACGGATGGTGATGGACCGTTCTACGTTGGAGCGGCTGGGGACCCTGATGGCATTCCGCTCATTGATCCCGAATTAGTTTATCAGATTGCGGCTGCAGAAGGGCCTGGGTCCATCGCTGTGCCCGACGTCATTTTGCCCACAGACTTGGATGGAGCTTTTCCCACGGCCTTTGCAGTTGCTGCGCCCACGGCCTTGGAAGCCATTTTACCCACGGCTGTGCCCTTGGCTGTGCCCTTGGCCGCGGGGCCGCCGGGTGTTTCAAACCCTCCGCCCCAGGACGAAGAAGAAGAGGAAGAAGAAGAAGAAGAAGAAGAAGACTGCCCGGTAATATATGAAGCAAATGATATGCTGAGTGCTGGGCTAACAATAAATGACCGCATAGGTAAACTCGCAGTGGACGGATTGTGGCTCGGCGTGCCCAGGGCGATGCTTCATGTGGCCTCCGAGCTTTTGCACCAGCCAATGTGTTCCCGGCTGCCATTGCCAATCAGGCTACGTCCTTAACGCAGTGAGTTTATCCATGGAAGATGAAAAGACCTATTATTCTAATACCAATTCACTCTAGAACGGAGACTGCGTAACCCAATTCGGATGCATCATCAGCCTCTTTACTGGTGGTGGTGGTGGTGGCGGTAGCTTCCCCAGTCTTGGTAGCTTCCCGAACCTTTTTGGTGGAGCGTCCTAGATGGTGGCATATCTTCCGTCATATATTTCCATCTTGTCAACAAACTGGTTATTGGGCAGGAACCAAACCGAGATATAAGCGCAATGGGCCTATTAAGTAGCTCCTAATGCTGTCAGTCGACATATTTCCTTATCATAATAGTAATTTAGATTGATTGATAATGATTACAACTATTTATGAATCATTGTAAAACTTTCCGCGTCTTACTTTAGCTCGGAGTGTTCGGTGCATCAAATACGTGAGTCAGGGATTGTAGATGGAGTACAGGGTAACTTTAGTATTTCCGACATGAACGCTCAACAACTACTCAACGTGTCCATCGGGATTGGTATCTAAACAGAAAGTGCGTGAAATCTTTTATTCGAGAGATTTATGGGTGTTGGATTCATATAAGTAGGGACTAATGTAAAAGTTTGGGAGAAAACATGTGTTTCATCGACGTTAATAGAGCCAAGCCTGTCAAACCTGTGCTCCCACCAACAAGCTCGCATTTTTTTCTCACAAGATCCTGGATTGTTTTAAAACCCAATTATTTCTACTTCCGACTACAGATAATTATTTTCCCAAAAACTACATACCCATCTCATTGTACTCTACTGGGCTTCTAAAGGTGTTGTGCTGATGCGCTAAGCGCTATGTGGATTTAACGGTTCGTCGGGGACTATGACGGCCCCGAAAACTGCCCCCATTGATTTAATTACCGTCGCTGGTGATACCATCACCCCTATCACAAGATGGCAGACCGAGAACGAGATGGAGTGCACAGGCCTTGATTAAAAACAAAAATAAAGACCGGGAATGGTTTCCTGATTAGCGTTGTCCCCGCTGTCGCGTGCGGTGCTCGCCTGTGCGGTTCACGTTCGCGACCCTTGTAGATCAGCACCCACAGGATGCAGAAGATTAGGGAAGTCGATTGGAAAGCCTGAATAAAGCCTCAGGCGGGATGATAAACAGAGCAACCCCTCGGGGGCTGAGTCCCACGCGGTCGGGATGGAGGGCACGCTAGGCCACTTCTAGTGTGAGTGGTGCTACCAAGAGAAGATCCGGTAGATCATGAAGTGGGTTGATTTTCCGTCAAATCACTCTTGATCAACGGGTCTGTTCTATTTAAAGATGATAGTGGTGCAAGACAGGGAGGATGATTGAATCTGCCGGGACGACCGGACGAGCCCGATCTAGCAGTGACGAAGAGTCTGACACGCTAAGGGCGAGGGGTCTAGGATTTAAACTGGAGATGATAGTGAGATTCGGTTAGTCAGGTTCTGCGTTGGGATCTGATGAGGATTCTTTTTGGTCGGGAGAGATGGCCGGGAGCTTTGATTGCGGGGAGACGTTCCTCAATCGAGCGCTCTGTGTTCAGTAGTCTATGCATAACCTAAGTGTAAACCATGCGTTTTTTGTTTATTGCGGGGCATGGACTGCGTTGATTGGTTGCTGGCACAAAAATAGCTATGGACGAGACCGAAACCGAGACCGAAGAAGGCTGAATGAAGCCGCAGCAACGTCTCAGATTGTGTGGCATTAAAAATACACGCTACAAGAAAGACAGAAACCAGCCTTTTATTTAATATTCATCGAGTGCGCTATCTAAATTGTTTTGCTCATCAGTCTTCTGTCCAACATTCTCTTTCCTTCAGTTCACTCTTGGAGGCGGCTCATTTTACTTGTCATTTCTCCACTCGACCCGCTGCGTCAAAGCGCCCACTACTTAAGATGATGAAGGGTATTTTCACAACTCGGTATAAATTTGCCATCCACATGGTGCAGGTGGCATTGGTCTTTACGGTCCTGATACTTTCGGTCGTGCGCATGTTCAATCGGCCGAAAAATGCGCCTAGAAGTCGAGCGGGTACAATGTCACTGGGAATGGTATGGAGCTGCACCACTCGGCATTCTGTCTATCGCTAATATCCTACTAGGCTGCCAAATCCCTGGTCATTCTAGCATACGAAATTCTATCATCACATGTCAAAGCTTTCAAGAAATGGGCTAGCCTCAAAGCATACCTCATTCTCAACGGATTAGAAGTCGTCTTTTGGGGCGCCGTGGTGTTCCTGATGATCCAGGCAAACATTAAATTTTGTTCCGGCATTAGTTGCACGCTGAGCTGGGTCATCGTTCCGATGGCGATCATTATGAAGTAAGTGCACGCGCCAAGCTGTATGATGGCACAAGAACTAACATTGGCTAGTATGTTGGCATCCTACATGACCATGGTCTCATGGATCGAGTACCGCGACTTCAAGGAGGGTGGAGGACACCAAGCTTCCAAGCACAGTAAATCATACTCTACCGATTCGATCGACTTGGAATCATCGCCCCGAATGAGCCAGCGAGCGGCAAGCTACGCCATGAATAATCATCAAAGCTCCCCCAGGACACCTCAGCCTCAACCGCAACAATGGGTTCGCACCAAGGATGGAATTCAAGTGGAAAACAGACCGTCCGGGTCCCGAGTCAATTCAGGATCAGGATCCCGCTCAGGCTCCCGCACGCATTCAGAATCTAGAAGTCATAGACACAACAACCCCGCTAGATACCAAGGCTCCCGCCACAGCGGCAGCCACTCAAGGCAACACAGCCATTCACGACAAAACAACCACGGAAGACAACACAGCCATGGTAGACATCATAGCCACGGTAGACACCACAGCCATAGCAGACAACAAAACCACAGCAGACAGCAAAACTACAGCCCTCAACCGAGTTACCAAGCTCAACCCAGTTACCCAATCCAGACTGCCCCGCCGGTTTATGATTACACCAGCAACGGGTATGGATATGGGGCTGGGTATCAAACATCTCCTTACAACCAAGGATACAATTATGGACACCCAAGTCAATAATCACAAAATTTTCCTACTGTTATTATTATTTTGTAATTGATCAATGGAATTAGGATGAATAGCGATTTTATTATGTACAGCAGAATAGATGGATGAATACATTAAATTTAGGACCTTCAATCCCTTTAGTCTCAACTCATTACTCGCGAAAAACTCCCCGCTTTCTTCGGATATATAGCTCTTGTGCCTCCGAGGACACACCCACGTAGACACTCTCTTTGTTTGTCTCTTTCATCGCAGAAGCCAACTGTCCATCGCTCAGGTTGCTTGCCATCACAAGCCAGCCTTCGGTTTCAGGGGCGCGGAGCTGGGATACTGCAGACCATGCGTTGCCAAGCATGGTAGTGGGGCTCGAGAAAGCGAACATTACTGCAGAAACCATGACGAGAACAAAATGGCAACCGACGACGGCTACAAATACGCAGAAGTATTTTGTTCCGGTCGGTCTAATGACGATTACGCGCGTCGAGATGTCTGCTGTTGCGGTATTGTCGAACTGATAAAATTGATCGTAGTACGACATGCTGAAGAGTGTTGTAATGAATGACTGAATTGCGAGGGCCGGATTGCCAGTTTCAGTCATTATGTCGCGGAATATGTCAGAGTGAAAACCTGCAGTGTAATCAAGACTTGCTGGTTGGCAGTACTTGCAAAGGTAAACAGAGTGATTTGCCGCGAGTGAATCGGATGCGAAGGCAGCTGAGTGTAAAATAGCCGGGGTCCCATAATTCTCAAGAGCAACCGAATTGTTTGCCAACATGGGGTTATTAAGGGAAAATATTCCTCTTTGCTCTGGTGTATAGGCCATGTCCGTCACTCCTAGTTGTTTTCTGATATCGAAAGTATTGAATGAAGCGTTTTGGCTTATCCAGCCTGCAGTAGCCTCGCTATCCACAGGCGCGGGACGCGAAGCTGAAATGTCTTTGTCCATGACACGATTGCTGCTCATGCAAAATGTCATTTTGATGGCGACATTTGAATCGTTATTCTCCAGCGAGACCCACTCATCTTCCGCGTTAGTCTTGGTCACTGGAAACTTACCGCCGGCTTTGTTGATCGAGTCCCATTCCGCCGACGAACCAGTCGAATTGATCAATAGGAAGGCGAGGCTCTTGACCGCAGTATCGATGGGTGATTGGATTCCCAGGTCATCCTCTGACTGTCCGATGCTGCACAGAGCCAATGGCCAATCCAAGCTATACGAAGAAGTAGTATCCTGGGATCCCTGAAGGGCCCAAGTGCAACTGAATGGTATTCCGAGGGTTGAAGAACGCAGCGGCCAAAAGTCAGGATTTGTTTCATCTGTGCGTACCCAACCTGTGATTGAGGGTTGCTTGTACAATGCCTTGACCTTGATGCGGGAGACCTCTGGCTTTACGCATGCAACGCGTGTGTCCATTAAAGTCGCCATCCCATTATATGATGCAAGGTTATTGCGAGCGTCCGTGTCATTAATAGGTAGAAATGCTCTGATGGATAGCCCTGTATCCCGCATCCCACTTTTGGTATCCGCAGGTTGGGCATACTCAGCAAATGCGGGGTGTGATGCCGGTCGGACACGATCATAAGCGAGGTTGTCGAGTTGTCGAGCAGATAAATCCTGCGAAATGCTGTACGGGACACTCGACAGTACCTGTGGAATAACGATGCTGCCAAGTCCAACATCTGACAACAGAGCTGTGGAGCTAAGTTGCAGCACAAAGCTTGTAACGGTCAGAAATACAACCAGCAGGCCCAGAGCAGCACCCCTCGTGGATAATTGTGTGGGTAGATGTCGCAATAGGCCCCATGGTCCTGCATTTGAGAAGCGCATGAGAGACACTGCAGCAGCGTGTGGTAGACGGACCTGGAACCAATTCAACATGAGGGCTGCTATCATTGATGTTGCTAACATAGCCTGGGCAGAGGCGACGATGCGCAGGACGAGAGTGGAAATGGTGATGGATCGAGTCAGCCATCCGGTGGACACGATATGGGTCCAGGTTGGGTTCCCATCGTCGCTCGCCCATAGGAAGGAGACAAAAGCAACGCAACACAGCAAAATACCAGTGCCCAGAATGAGCGTGAGGCTCGCGTACCACCCGAATCGCCGGCTCAGGGGGATGTTGTGCTGGTGTGGGAGCCCAGGCGACGATGGCACGCTGCTGAGAATGACGGAATCGAAGGCATACTTGTGTTTCCGATCCATCAGGACAGACATTTTCGGCGCAGCGCTGGGAGAACAAACCACGGCACGGAGGAGGGGAGGGGATGCCCAACGTCGAGCAAGGGTGGTTGGACCACGCGCTTCCTTTTAAGCTGGCCACCCCTCGGAAAGACGCTGGCCAAACCACGAGATTATTTGTTGCATGGCAACACGGGGAAGTCGAGACTATTGCGCGCGAACCGGTTCGTCTCGTTTTAGCTGGTCACTAACCGGTTAGATAGCCGATAGCTGCAGAGACTACCAATAAACGCGCGACGTTATCGCCGACCGAGCTCAGCTGAAGCCACACCGGGGCTTAGCGCTGCGACGGCCGATTCTCCGATCTCGAGTTTAGGGTCTAGCTTAGCGCCAGGAACACGCGATCAGCACGTTTAGCTTGTATAGTTCGATTGCGCCAATTATTGTTCTGAAATGACCAACAGTTTGTCGGAAGCTAACCACGTAAGTGGAGTTGTGCCGAGGGAGAAACCGCGATTGAATGGCGACCTGCAGACATTTAATCTCCACGAGTAGTGCAATCGTGATGTTTGGAAATTCTTGTCTGGTAGGCTGCACAATCAATTTGAATTAAAATGTTTATCCAATCTATGTCTTGTAAATGTTGTGGCATCGCCTGGCAGTGGCACGATCAAACAAGTACGAAATGACCCGGAGTGAATGCGCATGGTAGGAACTAGATGAGCTTTTGAGTTGTAAAAGGTAATTGAATCTCGCATTGCTGGAGAGTCTTTGTGAATTCACTTGGTGGTGGGAGAGAGCTGGCGCTGATATTTATGCTCTGGCCCTGCAGCAGCATCAAGCCTTGGCAGGCCTTCGAGCCGAAATGACAAATTAATTGTCTTGCCTGACTATCGAAAGAGCTGAGCTTAGTTACAGTTTGGTAGCCTGTTGTGAAATCACCACTGGTGGACCTATCAAGGAAATATTACTGAGAAGCTCAATGCCGAGACTAACTCAAACATATTCTCTCGTTGCGAAGGCCGGATGTGAATATTGGACTCTTTATGAACCCATTGTCAGGGGAAACAGGAAAAAGTCGCTCTCACATATCTAATTCATTCACAATCATGCAAACATGGTCAATTGTCGTAAAGGAATGTATTTGGTTAGATTTAAGGATTAACTCTCATAGGCCACCAATTCCAACCCATCATCCATCGTTTGCTCATCACATATAACACTATTCGCACTTCCAATTCACCTCAAGCTGGGACCCTGACAATGAATACCATATGTTGAATAATGTATCCAGGTGCTAGATTCCACTTTGAGATGTTTAACAGCTCGTTTGGCGTTTGAAAGCGCTAAGAAAGCGCAACGAGAACAGCCTGGAGAGTCGTAATGGCGGTGGTGATAGAACCAGTGGCCAGAGACCCAATGGCAGAGAGGAGGCCGGTAACAACAGCCGGGTTGACTGTGGTTCCGCTGAGGACCAAACCAATCACAGCGTTAACAACACCAACGAGGGTGCCAACAAGGCTGGTAAGGAGAGCAACGGTGCTAGTAATAGTGCCGTTGGCGATGCCTTCAAGGGTATCGAGGACACCGTTAATGGCGGCGACGGCATCGTCGATAACGCCGCGGGCCTCAATGGCTCGGGCCTTGTTCTGGACTTCGTCGCTGCGGGCTGCGAGGACTGGAGCGTTGACACCGCTCAGGCCGAAAGGAACAGCCCTCTTCTCAATGGAATCGACATCTCGCTGGTGAGGAATGTTGGCCTCAGCGCGGGCGACCTGGACATTGTCTGCAGCAGGAGCAGCAAAGACACTGCCGACGGCGGCGGCGAGAAAGACAAAGGCAGTAGCGAACTTCATTTTGGTTGAAAAAGTTGAAGGTAGTCGAAAGACTGGGAGGCAAAAAAGATTGCAGAAGAGGGTTTGGAAGTGTTGGTTGTTGTGGAGGCTTGAGTGCTTGTGTGAGTGAGTGAAGAATCCAGATTGAAGGGGGGATTTCCTCGACTTATATAGAAGAATCCGTCGCAATGTCGTTATCTCTCACGATACTTCAGACCGAGATCGGATCGGTCCTTCACCTCGACCATGTTGCTCGTTGAGCCTATCACAGCCCGAACATGCTCTCGGAAAAGGTCATGAGGCACACCACCTCGGTGGGAACGGAAAAGAAGCTCCAGCCTACCACCGAGAGTTTGCCATTAACGGAATAAGCCGACGGTGATCTCATCTGCCTAACTAAAGCAACAGCTGTATGCGTGACGACTCAACTATCCCAATGCTGAGGAGGGGACATCGTGAGCCACCCGATGAGGAATAGTAACAAGCAAAATGTGATCTGTAACACGGCTCGATCCATATCACAGAGAAGTATGCATGGTCTATGCAGAAGCCACATTCGTAACCAGGCTTGATAATTACTAAACATCCCTTGCCCGAGGCAGTCCAGCTGATTGAATCGACTTTACTTTTTATGCTCATTTTTGCTTAGTTTGGCTACCCCCAACTTGTCGTATTCGTCATAATTGATCATTAAAAGTCATCTTTCTTTCAAGTAATAAAAAGGTGCATAATGCACATTTACAAGTCCATATATCCAACTTAGGCAATTCTGTAATGGGCTAGGCTCTTGGCTGGAGCCATGATCGCCACGCAGCTGCCTGACGTGAACCGCGGGGGCCTTTACTGCTCACCGGATGCCCCAAAAAAGCCAACCTAACAGTGCTCTAGCGCGGATCCGCGCATGAGGTGGGGGGCTGCTTACTGTACTGATTTGCGAGACCTATCACAAGAGAGGCAGTTGGTCTCAAATCCAGCCTCGTGCAGAGAGCAGGAGAGACACACATACTTATCAAATCCACATCAGACCAATAAAAGCGACCGTCTCGCCAAGTATTATAAATGAAAACAAGAATGCACACAGCCGCTCCGCTTTGGTACTAGTCCGTCACCTATCACATTCCGGGGGTGCACTTGTGGCAACCAACAGCATATTTGGGGAGCCAATGATGCTTACCCCGCGAGCATGAGGTAGGTTCGGAAGGGTATGAGAGTAGTCGCCTAGACGCCGCGAGCATACTCAGTTCAGGTTCGCATAATTTCTGCCAGATGATCGGCAGGAGTGTTACACGATCGATCAGAGTAAATCTGGGAGATCTGATATTGGTGCACGATGCTTTACACGTCGAATTTCTGGAATTGGGTGGTGACTTCCTACGGGTGGCGCTTCTCCTCATGACCCGCCAAATCGAAAGCACATGTCGTACATGAGGCTACTAAAGCGCGTCACCATTTAGCACGGCCTTGCAAGGAACGGGGATTGAGAGAATTTTCCCATTGGCATACTAAGCAGCGATCAGTGACCGTTTGCACGTTAGTCGAAGGAAGCCAACGGCTAGCGACTAGGTTCGCACCGCCCTCGGGTGCGGGCGCGAGTTCGGAGGGATAGCTCCCCCACACTTTAGTAGCTTCGTTTTTTCTTTCTCTTCCATCAGATAAATGTGTAAGTTTACCTCAGCTGCGGCTACAACGGGCGCATCTTGTCTGAGGCGGCGGCCGACAAGCTTTGGTGGCAAGCGAGTGGCGGAGCAGTGTGGAGAGCGGTTCCGCTGCCAAGCTTTAGGGCGAGGAATAATCGCGAAAGTGCGAAGAAGGGATGGCAAATTTAGGGCCAATCCAGTCTCGGGAACCAATGATTGGTGACATGGAGAGATCACGATTTGAAAAAGCGAAAAGAGGTAACGCACTGAGAATGGCATTGGCTCGTGACGCGTTGTCACCAAAAAGCCATAACGCAGTCACTTACGCTTTCAGACGTGGCGCCGGTGTTCCAGTAAGCTAAGCGGAAAACTATTGAATTGCTGCGCGCTAGCGCCTGTCTCATCACAGGGCAGGCGGGCCTCAACCGCCGACGGCCAATCGGACTCAACGAGCGCTGCATGTTTCACATCTTGCTCACGGTTCGCCGTGCCCGTTCACTGTGTCGTGCCGTCCCGCGTGCTTCAATGGCGGCGGAGGCTAGGAATGGGGGACAGCATGGGGAAGATCCGGGGTGAATAGGCGTTTTTGCCATATGCGACTATCTTAGTTCGCGGGCGAGCCCAAGCCAGGCTTGTTTACTATTGCCTTTCCGCCTAGAATTGGCCACGGAACCATCAATATAGGCTCTGTATTCGCATACTAGGTCCCAGCGGTTTGTATTTTAGGCTTTCGAGGGAACGCTTGATTCAAGGAGAGCCAATAACGCTGCATTCCATTACTGCGGCCACATTCCGTGACGGCCCGCCGCCCAGCTCTGTGGCGTCTCCGACTCCCCGCCGTGCGCCTCTTCGAGTTGAAAGTGCAGCATTGCAAATTTCAGCTCCGCACGTCATGCAGCATCAGGAATTCGTAATTGGCTGGATATATGCTCCTGCTCGGGTGCCTGCGCGATAATACTACACCGCTCCTTTTCTTCTTCTTCCGAAACTAGGCCATTTAGAGAGCCGGGTCGCCCAATATAGATGGCTTTTTGGTGTGTAGCACCCTGTCACATCACGGCCAAGGCAAAATTCCGACTGCTAGGCACTGCAGCAACACCTCGAATACTTGTTCTGCGTGCATCCAGCCTGAGACCTGCATGTATACATGCGTGCCCCCTTTTTTTTTTGGGAGCCGAGGTGCGGATTGGGCCGCCAGACATGAGTTGGACTCAGAACCATGCACAAGTGGAAGACAAAACGGCGATAACCGAGCGAAGAAACTTGCTTTCAGTCTTACGAGATACTCCAAGACTGGTCTCAGAACTCTTCGCAGGCCTGGATCTACCTCCATGTATTGTCGCCGGTCCTTCTGGGCGTCCGAGCTGAGTCGCATTGCTTCGGCTTTCATACAGGTCCCCACTTCTGTCAAAAATGATAGAATCTAGGCACATCGATATGCAATACGCTTATTGGTAGACGGATATTTTCGCGTATCTCTGGGCATATGACAGATCGAGCTGAGTGCTCTGCCTGACCCCAAGTGGAATAATACCCCTGTAGAAAATTTGCCACCACAGCCTAACTGTGCCATGCAGCGATTGATCGGTATCACACTCGGTAGCCGCGCTCCCATTATGGTTAGTTACTAGGACAAATGGATTGTCGCGCTGCTGTTGTGGTGATATTTAGCTGCCTGGGTTAGCTTTCACCACACGGTACGTTAACCACTTTAGGATAGCTAGGCTGCGCGCTTTGAGGGCTAATATCTGTCCGCTGCCAAGCAACTGCATTATTCTGCAGCCAGCCAGATTCAAAACTGGGGCGGGATAACTTTTCCTGGGCGACTTATTAACGCTACTGTTAAAGTCTCATGCTACAACCTTGTTTTCTGTCCAATGTAGCAAATTTACGTGTCATGATGATAATCAGCAGCTTCAGCCGTCCGGTGAATAAACTTCATGGGTCTTTTGGAATCTAGAAACACTTTTTTTTTTCAGCTGCTCTAGAAATTAGCACAGGGTTTTACCACTGTCGTCGGCCAACTCTAAACCCCTCTTTGAGAGAACAGACCCACGAAGCTTTCAGCATGCTGCTGCTTACATTCATCGAAACCCTTGAACCCTGTCTAGATAAGAATTGAGCAGAGGATGCTATTAGTGGCTGAAAAGCGATAATAGACGTCTTAAGCGCCGAGTTGCTAGGTCCGTCTTACTGAGACACTTCTTCCACTTGCGATATTGATACAGCTGCATGCACTGCAGGTTTCACTGAGACCCGGGTTCTGGACCAAATATTCTGCCTTGGCAGTTCACTATTGGTTCGTGTTTTCACGTGTGCATAGAGGAACGGCCAGGTGACCCCCTCGTCACTGCCGCACCGGCAAGCTGCTTGTATAGATATCAAATCTCCAATAATGGCAAGCAAATGATGGAGACTAGTAGCGGAGGTTAGAATGCCACCATTGCTAGTGCATGTTACATGATTGTGCAATTCGTCATAGACTTTTATCTTAAAGATGATATTATTACTCTCATCAAGGAACTAACGAGCTGTCACAAGGATGTATGAACGCCCAAGATCACGCAAGCGTGTCCTAGCGTTGCAAACTATCATCACGGGATCACATGAGACACCACAGAGTTGACATCACCCGATGCGGAAAAAAGGCACATGGGCCTAGACTTTCAGTGGTGGTAACACAGACAACCCGGAAAAAAGATGTATTCAGGGTAATCCCGTCCAGTTACTCGTCGCGCGGAAGACTCGCGCTGAAGTGTAAATAGCGTCGGTCATTAAATCAGCGATTGGAAGCTTGGCGGGATTTTGTGGGGGTCCAGGAAGTGTCCGAGTGGTGCTGTGCAACCAGTCTCACCTCGACTGGGCGTGAGAAAATGGTGCACTTTTCCCTCGTCGGGGCGATTGCGATTTGCCGGTGCTATTGTGGCTTCGGGCTTTTGCTTGTCGGTCAATTCTGAAATGGGCCGTTTCGTATCCGTCGCGTCAGCTGCGTCAGACTCCAAATAGCCGCCGTCCTTGTGTGCGTTGATGTCCGTGTCCAGTGCGATGAGCACTGTAGAGGTCGATGCAACCCGTGTCAGACGCGGGCGCGATGTCTTGTTTACTGGTAATCCTTCTTCACAGCCACCCCCAGGGGGGCCATCTGCAATGAAAGAGAGGTTGTCAAAAAATTCCCTTGTCGGAGGCCGACAAGGAGCAGGTCAGCGAGTAGTTCGCATCCAGCAATATTCCTCTCTCGGCTTGAGCCTCACAGAGCAGAAAATCACCCTTGCACTTGGATGAGGAGAAAAAAGAGAAGTGCCAATGAAGATGGGAAATGCTCATATTTATACTCGTTCAAGTCCATCTCCGATCATCTAGGCAGCGATCCAAAAGAGTTGAGATCGAGGGAGTCATTCAGCTCAACAAGGTCAGCCGCCTCTAGGCATCACCAGGCAGAAGCCCAGCCGCAACAACAATGGCGTTTCCTTTCAGTGGGTCGGTGGAATTATTTGTAAATGACCAATAAAATTTTTCTTTGTTTTGAAAATTTCCGATCATCCAAATTGTTGGAAAGCTTGAGACATCTCCAAGAAGGCTGACTAAGCAAAGACACGGTGCCTACCCGGGAACCATGTTGACAAGAAAATTAAATCCATCAAACCACTCCGGCGGAAAGGATCTTGGCATAGAGTTCTCAAAATATCCATTGGTACAGGTAATGTTAAAACTCTAACATAAAATATAACTGAGAAAAAATCGTAAATATTGAGGCAAAGGATGAGGCTCAAATTTAGGTTCGTTGAGACAAAGATCAGCGCATGTTCCAACTTCGCCAAGCAATTAGAGGGTCATCATTAATGTATTCTTTGTTACCTATGCAAAATAGATGAACAAAATTCATTGGCCCTAGTCGCCTAAACTATCCCACACTGTGATATTGCACGAGAGGATCAAGCTTACGCACTGCCTGAGTGAATGCAGTCAAACGTGTTCCAATAGGCAGCCCGGAATGATAAATACCCGAAGCGAATTCACCTTGCATCTCTTTAAAATTGAGTTCTTACTATGGCTGGTCCGTGCTCCCGGGATTACTTTAAATTTTATCCAGCGGCCTGGAGTGTTGTTCAGAGAGAAATATGACTAAGACCTCTCGGGTGTCGCGATTCTCGGGCTCCGAGAGCCCAACCATAGGCGAGATGATCAGCGCCAACATCCGAACATGGACCAAACGGCACTTTCCCCTCTTTTTTCCTAGTTGAGATAGACAAAGCTCCTCGGGCTTCGCCAATCTCGGATATCCGAGAAGACCATCATGGGAAGTATTAAATAAGAGGTTGCAACCACAGCTAGGACCGTCTGTAACAAACAATCCAACGTCTTTCATCTCTTTCTCGAGAACTACCTTACCAACTTAAACTAGAATCTAAGATTCAAGAAATCTAAACCAAAATGGCTCACAACGCTTCCACCGGGGGCGTTCCTGTCATCATTGTTGGCCGAGGCGAGCATGTGTTGAAGAGCGTCGCGACTGCAATCAAACCGGAATACGATGGTACGCACACATGTTCCCTATTTCCAATTGTCCACTATTTAAAGACTGCTTTATTTCTTTCTTCTTGCCTTTTCCTTCTTTTCAACTTGCTAATATACCAAAAGCCGTGCACACCTGCTTTGATGCTGCCAACGGTGTTAATGAGATCCCGCAACTCCTTGCGGGCTCCCAAGATGTTCTGCCATCATCCAATATCGGTTCAAACATTACCCGTGGGCCTGGCGAGCAACACCCTTTCCCAAAGGCTATCCTTGTTGGAGGGGGCCTTTCACAGGAAGAATACGATCAGATTGTGAACGCAGTCAAGGAGAAGACAGGCCAGGAGGCACCAGGAGGCGTGCACTGGTTGAAGGCGACACGAGAGATGTACCCAAGCGACCTCCCTCCTGGAGAGCCGCCAATTCAGCTCATCGTGGAGGTTGCAAAGAAAATGTTGAGCACAATTACCTAGATGTAACTGTAAACTGCTGGCGCCAATGAGTACCGCAAGAATATGCTTGCAAAGACTCTGACCTTTCGGCCGAGCCAGCATCGCAAGTCTCTGATCACTATACATATAACTATTCGTATTCAATGAGAATATAGTATACAGAAACTATGACGTGTTGTTTGTCTCTATGAGGGGGTTCGGGCTGGTGGTCAACTTCCGCACTGTATTTCTCATGGTGCTTCATTGGCTATTTATATTTGTGGGGGACTCTGTCCTACTCCCCGTGCTAATCATTTGAAATAAAGTAAGTCTAATATACTAAGACTTTCCTTTCAATGGTAATACCGGCCATTCGTAATCTCTGTCGAAGCACGTTACGAAGCTCCATTCCCCAGACCCGACAGTGTGCTTCTTGTTTTCGCTTCCCTCTGGAACCCAGACTTCCGCCATAGTCCCTTGCGGAACGGACACTTCTAACAAGATCTTTCCCTTCTTGCCTTCTAATGGCGATGTCTTCCAGGAGCATTTTATCTCTCCATATGGAGTCAGGTGAGATGCGGACGCGTTTGAGAGGTCTGCTCCGATAACAGGCGCCACCCGGAACTTCTTCCAGCCAGGTTCCGCGAGCTGTAAGCCGGCGATTCTCTCAAACAAAAATTTTGCAACTGCCCCAAAGGCATAGTGATTAAAGGATGTCATCTCCCCAGGGTTGACGGAACCATCAGGCAGCATGCTATCCCATCTCTCCCACACAGTTGTCGCACCCATCGTGACGGGGTACAACCATGAAGGACACTCCTTCTCCAGGAGCATTGCGTATGCAACTTGTGCATTGCCGGTTTGAGCAAGAGCTTCGCAAATATAAGGGGTTCCAGCAAATCCCGTGCCTATCTTGAAGCCATTCTTTCTGACTAATTCTACTAACCTGATAGATGCGTGGGACTTTTGAGCTGGCGACAAGATGTCAAGACAAATTCCCAGTGCATACGCTGTTTGGGAGTCTGAAACCATCCGACCACTTGGCGTGACATATTCACTGTGGAACTGGTCTCTTGTCGCTTTCGCATCGCGCAGGAAGCATTCTCTATCTTCCTTTTTTCCAAGGACACCAGCGATTTTAGCCATTAAATCCAAGCTGTGGATGAGAAACATGTTGGCAACCATTTTGGAATCCGTCGCCGATTTCCATGGAGCATCTGGTGGTGCAGCTGGATCAAGCCAGTCCTAATATGGCGACGAACGTTCATTAGCAGTTGAAACTTTAATTAGTTCGGTCTGTGTACTTACCCCAAGTTGAAAAACGGTTGGATCCCACAAGTGCGTCATACCAGCTTGGGTGGCCCTAGGAATGACCTTCATCCACGTCACCATGCTATTGTACTGCTGTGCTAAAATCGACTCATCTCCGGTCTCCATATATAACGCCCAAGGCGCTAGGATGGTGACATCATGCCAGATAGCGCAGGGTATCCTTCGACACCAGACTGGATCAGGCAGCGTTGCGTTGGGGCTCACCATTGGAGGAACTCCACCAAGTATACGCTGATCATGCTCGACGTCAATGAGCCAATTCTTGAGAAACCCATAACAGTCATAAAGCAAGCAGGCTGTTGGTGCGAACAAAGCCAGATCTCCGGACCAACCCAGCCTTTCATCGCGCTGGGGGCAGTCCGTTGGCACAGAGAAAAAGTTGCCCCTCATGCTCCAGACAATATTCTTGTACAGCTGATTGACAAGCGGGTTGGAGCACGAAAAGTTTCCAGCCGGCTTCATGTCGCTATGACAAACGACAGCTTCAACGGAGTCGAGATCCAGCTCGCCAATCCAGCCGTCTATTTCTGCATACCTGAACCCATGGAAGGTAAATCTCGGCTCGTAGGTTTCGCCTTGTTCATCGCCACGCAATGTGTATTGATCTGTTGCTTTGCAGATTCGGAGAGGTCGAGTCCCTAGTTCACCCGACTCCAAGACCTCTGCGTGCCTAATCGTGATTGTGTGATTTCGTGGGCCTTTAATCTGCTTCAAGCGGAGATAGCCGACGAGATTCTGGCCGAAATCGACAATTAGTTTGCCCGAAAGCGAAATCAACTTTGTTACGGGTCTTAGTGTATCCACTCTTCGCACGGGTTCCCCGTAGCCCGCCACCAAATTTGTCGATTCGGGGAGTTGAGGGAGTACAAGGGCCTGTTTCCAAACGCTAGAATCAGAGTTCATGGAGCTTGAAGACCATAAAGGGATCTCTTTCGTGGCGTCATATTTCTCTCCATCATAGATTTCGGCAAGTCTGATTGGTCCCTCCGCAACTTTCCAAGTACCGTCGGATAGTATCATGGTAGATTCGCCGCTTTGGTGCACAATTTCCAGTTGTGCCAGAAGAGCGACCCGAGAACCCCAAATATTTCTATGACCTCCTTCAAAACCAATTCTTCCAGAAAACCATCCTTCAGCTATGCGAGCGGCAATACAGTTGGGGCCTTCATGAAGCGCATCTGTCACATCATAGGTTTGGTATTGGAGTTGACCATCGTAACAGGTCCACCCTGGGGCGAGAAACTGGTCTCCGATGCGCTGCCCATTAATTTCCGCTTCATAAACTCCTTGAGCCGAAGTGTAAAGTCGAGCTTGTTTGATTGGCCCCCGCAAAGCGAAATCCTTGCGGAAGAGGAGCTCTGGATTCGGAAAGGACGCATCAATATCCCAAGGCGCAGCTATGCGTTCGCAGTGCCAATCTGATCTATTGAGGAGCCCTGTTTCAAGATAACATGGCTGACTCCAGGGCGTCTCCTGTTTCTGATCGTCCCAAATTTTCACCCTGATGTGGATCTTTTGGCGCGATCCTAAAAGATTTGTAAAAGGCCATGGTACAAGGACCGAGGCGGATGAAGTGCGTTCAATGACCGAAGTAGTCTGTTGCGGCTCATCGAAATCGTAAGTCGTCAACTCCAATTTGTAGCCATGCTGCTCAAAAGTAGAGCCTGGGCTCAAAATCTTCCATGAGATTCTGGGCGCAGCATCCTGAATTCCAAGCGTGTTAGGATGATGGTAATGCTCAAATTGGACATCAATCACAGACGCCATTTTAGGAGAGATGCGCCTTGCGTGGTACTATGCGCAAGCCTAGAGGATCAGAATCGGGATTGCGAGCTAAATGTGAGAATTTGGTGAGAACAAACTGAGCCGTTCTTCGCGACTTTGCTGCATTAATACCAGTCTGCTGCGGTCATCCGATTAAATGAGTGGAGAAAGTGGAGCTCCGCGGAGAATTGGACGATGCTATTCCCAGAGCTCTGCAGAGATGTGAGGTGGATCCAAGACGAAGGAGAATTACATCAATGCTTTGTAGCCACAATTCTTCCATGCACCAGTGTCTAAGATATAAAAAAGATTGACCTATATGATAAATTGAGCCTTACCGGAGACGCCTTTCTTTTCTTTGGAACACTTTTGGTTAATCTATAGATCTGACCTCTCTACTTCAACTCACTGATCACAATGGCAGCCGAGGCAAACATGTTTTTGGCTGGCGACCTCACCGCCCTCTCATCCCAGGAGCCCAATGGGGATGTTTTGGACTTGAAACAACTTCCACTTCCGAAGGAATTCTCTTGGGGTACTGCCACAGCGGCATACCAAGTTGAGGGCGCCGCATCCCAAGATGGTAAAGGCGAGTCTATCTGGGACGTTTACACACATCTTGAGCCGTCACGTACCAACGGCGAGAATGCAGACGTCGCATGCGACCATTATAACAAATTCCGAGACGACATCGAGCTTATGGCATCTCTCGGCGTCGACGTTTACCGATTCTCAATCTCTTGGTCCCGGTTGATTCCGCTTGGAGGCCGCAATGATCCAGTCAATGAGAAAGGAATCGCATTTTACAACAATCTCATCAATTTTCTGTTGGAAAAGAAGATTGAACCCGTGGTCACATTGTATCACTGGGATGTTCCGCAAGCCTTATACGAGAGGTATGGGGCTTTTCTGGATACAAAAGAATTCAGGTCGGATTTCGAACATTATTCGAGGCTCTGTTTCTCTCGATTCGGCGATCGCGTCAAGAAATGGGTCACGTTTAATGAACCCTACATCATCTCAATCTTTGCTCACCACAATGGTGTTCTAGCTCCTGGGCGTTGCGCTGAAACCGGAGCCGATACCAAGAATGAGCCGTGGCTAGTCGGGCACACCATCATTCTTTCGCACGCTTCAGTCGTCCAGTTGTACGAAAAGGAGTTCCAGCCTCTTCATGGCGGCTCTATCTCAATAGTGCTCAACGGTCATTACTATGAGCCGTACGATGCAACCAACCCCGCTGACATCGATGCCGCACAACGAAGACTCGAATTTTACATCGGGTGGTTTGGAGACCCCATATTTCTGGGAAAGGACTATCCGGCTTGCATGAGAAGTTATCTGGGAAACCGACTGCCAGAATTCACAGAGGATGAGAGACGTCTTCTCCAAGATACCGCGGCGATAAATGCATTCTACGGCATGAATCATTACTCCACGAAGTATGCTCGTGCTATTTTAGAACCTCCAGCTGATGATGACTGGACCGGTAACATCGCCGAATCATCCATCAACAGCGAAGGGATAGAGGTCGGTCCAGTTTCTGGAGTGCAATGGCTTAGGCTTGCACCGCAAGGCTTTAGAAAACTTCTAAATTGGGTGTGGGGTAGATACCACCTCCCAATAATCGTCACCGAGAACGGTTGCCCTTGTCCTGGAGAGTCTGATGTTGCCACGGCGAAAGACGATAAATTCCGCCAGCGATACTTTAGGTTGTACCTTGATGCAATTTCTCGCGCCATTTACGATGATGGAGTTCAGGTAAATGGCTACTATGCTTGGTCGTTTATGGACAATTTCGGTATGAACATCATTCCCCAGCCGGCGCCCAAGACAATATGTACAAATTACTGACTGCCTCGTTCTAGAATGGTCTGCTGGATATGGCCCCAGATTCGGTATTGTTCATGTAGACTTCAAAACTCTGGAAAGGACCCCCAAAGATTCGGCGTATTATCTTAAGGAGACTATGAATGCACGAAGAGGCTTGACAGAATAAAGAGTGAACATTATGGATAGAACTCACATTGAATATATTTAATCTGTTGCTTCATCATTATGAACCAATTTCAACAACTATTTAGCAGTACCAATTCACCCATCGTGCAAGCACCACCAAGTAAAAGAACCATGTTTTGCTTTGATATACTAGAATACTTCGTGAGATGCTCCAAATTTGCGCCACCGTCGGTCATCAATAAGCCGAGGTTCTCTTCTTTGGGCCGACTTGCGATATGTTGGAAAGCAATGCCCCGAAAGAAATTGAGCGAGACCCCATCCTCCGGTTCCTTATCCTCGTGTTCATCCGAAACCTTTGCCGAGCTACGCGCTTGTTATGCGACTTACGAGCTATGCGCGGATTAATCCGAGAATCCTTGTACATGGAGCATGGGGTCCGGTGCGGGGATCAATTGTGCCATGGCGCGGAATAGTTTGGAGCCAATCTTAGTGCGAAACTGCTCCGCGGCGATTTAATCCTCTATTCGGAGTGGAGAACTACGCACCATAAGTTAGCTCATCGCGGAACCTCGCCACATTTTCTCCCGAGGCCCACGTATGGAGGGATGCGCTTCGGCTGGAACCGAGGTGCGTGACCAAACCTCAATACGGGCTGTGACTTCAGCTCACCCGTGCGGGGGAACTAGCCATCCATAAAGAAATAATGCAGATCTAATGTAACGAGAGCTCTTCATTGGTGCAGGGCTGTGAGAAACTACAATTGCATGGCAATTACTTGCGATTACCTCACAGGTTAGGGCAGCAATGTATACCATGACGCTGCAAGTAGTAAAGTTAATGAGTCTTTGTAAATTAACGGGAGATTGTGTATAACACACCGGCCATAATGCTTCATTGGCAAAATTCCAGGAGAAATGTTTGTTGTCTTTGCCGCTGTTAATGACGAGTAGTCAACACATGCATCCGCTCCATTACCTCCAGGTGTAGGGTTACGCAAATTTGTGGGGTCATCTTCCATATTCTCCGCTAACACACTCAGCACAGCAAGTTCCGAAGACTTGGGGTAGGCAAGAGGTTGGTCTCTCATTCCCAGGATAACATATGACTGTGGTACATGAGGTCCAACTTATGCTGGCGTGTAACGTCAACAGCAAGTTCAGACTAGCCTTATTGCGCAACTATTCTACCAACTACCAAAGGTGGAGTGGCGCACAAGGCACTATATAGTGCTGTGACAATAGACAATCATGATAACCTCGTTTAAGCTAGGCTGTACCGTGCTTATGAAACTTTTTGGTTGTAAAACACATTGTTTTAGATCTGGAAAATGGGACAGTAGGTATTATTTGTCAATGGCTACTGAAAATACAACTACAAAATATACTATCATTCCACCACCAACAGTACGACAAAAAGGGCAGTTGAAATTTCTCCGCGGGGCAAAGAAAGGACGAAAAGTCTTTGAGGTTCACTACCGTACTCAATACTCATTCTTCTGTTGGTTGACAAGTCGCTGAGTCGCAGTCTCCGTTTTGTGGAAACGCCAGGGCTTGATTTTCCGCTCGAACAGTTCATCTAATTCAGCGGGGGAACGCCTAGAAACATTCAGTACCACATCCTTGTCACGCAAGATAAATTTACTTACCCCTTTGTCTCAGGAATCAGAAGCCACATTCCGATGACGAAGGGAACGCCAACGCCCGCATAAAACCAGGCGGTCTTGAACCCCCAGTTCCATTCATGTGCATTTACCATTTTCGGAGTGAGAACATTCATTACGACCCCAATGACGCAAGTGGTAGCTGCGGCAAAGCCCGCAGTATACGGTCGAAGACGCTGGGACGAAATCTCGCCGATGTAACCCCAGCCAGCTGCACCATTGGCGGTCATGCCAATATCTACAATTTTTGATCAGTAGCTGGGGCTTCAGACTTTCACAATTACTTACTCCAAAAACAAGCAAACAAAACAAATAGATAATCGGATGCCTTGACATGTTTTGTTACACCGAGAATTCCAATTGCCACGCATGAGAACAACTCCAATGTTGTTGCACAGCAGGCCATCCACCGTCTCCCAATGCGGTCAGCGGTGAATATTATGATGATGATAGTCGCAACGTTGATTGCCGACGTGATGCATTTGACTGTGAATGGTTTAGACACACCCGCCTGCTGGAAAAAGTATGTGCCAAAAGTAGAAAATAACGTCAGGCCAAGGAATTGCTGTGACAGGTTTGTCCACAGAGAAACAATAGTACGTAGCCCATTCACGCCCTGGAAGATAGCATACCACTTTTCGCGCTTCTGTTCTATGGCAACGGCTTGTTCATGTTCGTACGCAAGGATCAAGACTTGCAATTGTTGCTCAATGTTGTAGCCTTCGACGCCGTAGCTCAGCTTTCGCAGCTCATTTCTAGCCTGATCGTATTTGCCTCGCCCCACACACCAAGCCGGCGATTCGGGGAGAAAGATGTAGATGAGGAGCATCAGTCCAATCTGAGCCCATTGCGTGTAAATCGGAACCAGCCAATGAAGCTCATGGGTTTGGTTGAGGGTGTTTAGCGCGACGTGAGCACAGAATACACCCAGTGTCCACCAGAAGCTGTACAGCATCAACAGGCCTCCTCGAATTCGAACTGGAGCGATCTCGGAAATGTATATCGGCAGCGTTGATTGGAGACAGCCGACTCCGATACCAGCGAGAAGCTTTCCAATCAACCAAACCGGCCACGACCTCGCCAGGCTCTCGGTCATGACACTCATGGCAAGAATGAACCAGTAAGTGTACATGGCAACCTTTCTGCCAAATCGATTCGAGATAAAGGACAGAGATGTCATGCCGATAATTTGGCCGATGGACATGATTGAGCTCCAGCCCATGAGGATTGACGAATCATGGTAAAGTTGCCCTTCGTCATCGGTCTTGGTTGCGAATTCGTTGATGAATCCCTTGTTCGCGATTATGCTTGCATTGATTCTGGCCATGTTAGTTTCGAAGGCCTGGACGAACCTGACTCCGCTAACTCACCCAATCTGATATCCATCCGTGGCAGCACTGAAGGCAGCGAAGAAACAAACAAGAGTGGCAATTTTGAATGTCTTCACCGTTTCCCACAGCGGCAAGGTTTCGTAGCCTGAAGTGGCTTGACCCTTTGTGGCTGCATCGAGTGCAACGTCGCTTGATTTGAGGTCCGGTTCGACAGATTCCTCGGCATGATGAGTCAATGTCGCTGGCATTGCTTCTTTTTCCTGAGAGCGGGCCATCATGAAATGCACAATGTACGAACATTCAATGGTGGTCGACCACAAACTCGGTTCTCATCATCAATTTATAGAGATAGCAAACCACAAGCTTCGAGAATGAATCAGTCCAAGCGATGAGAGTCCAGATCACTCTTGACATGGGTGCTAGCCGCTAGGCAAATTTCGTGACCATCTCTCCGCGGATCATAACCCTTGCTTCTAACCCCAACAGCCATTATTGGCATCTCATCTGCATGGGCTCATCACCCCACACCGTACCCCGCACGTTCAATCGCAAAAGTCCACCTTGGAAGTCTTGGTCTGCTGATCTGCGGAAAGGAGGCAATTTTGCGGGGACGAACCGAGCCACGGTCAACGGGGCCAACTGGTACGCTTATTTAGGCTACGGTGATCTATACGAACGCGCCAATTCTAGCGCGACCAGTTGGGGCGAACATGCCCGGAAGTGCCAGATTCCATGTCAGCTCAATCTTTCTCACTTGTAACATGCACCGACCAAACATATTGTTGAACGCTATTTGTATGCCACCTCTGTGGCCTGGTTCCTGGAACACCCGGTTGAGCCTATCGCTTGTTTTTTTTTTTTTAACTAGAAGTAAAGTAACATGCACAGTGACCACTTCATATCATCATTACTTGGTATTCTTTACTCCAATCTACGATTTCATTGCCATTTGAAGGTAGATATGAAAGCGTATGTAGAATTTATATCTAAATACTCATATCATCTCAAAAGATTTAATCAAGTACCGTTTGCTGGTTGATTGTACGTCTCTCCATCAATAACCGTAGTCAACGTTCCAGTTGCATTAAAGATGTTGGTCATGACATCGATCTCAAGATGAAACCCATTCGCGCTTGTCTTCTTTGTGGCGTTGACAATGCCACTCTGTACAATGTCAGAATACCAATCAACCTGCTGGTTCCATGGATTAACGGCAGACGGTGTAAATGTCACGTTTTCAGTTCCATCTAGGACGTGCTTTCCGTCATCCGAGTAGTTAGTGTAAACAACCGACACCGTCTCCCCGCCAGATGATGTCCCCAGGTAACCCATCTGTGCTTTGCCAGAAACCTTCCCAAGAAGCGTGTAGTTTCCATGCTGCAAACGGTATTGAGAAGGAAATGAAGTTCCTGGTGGGAAGGGCATCGCCCAGGGAATTTCACTGCTAACCTGGAACACGGGTGCTGGCTTCGTTGCTTTTCGACTGTTCAGATGCGCAAGCATGAGGCGATATTCCCGGCCGCCCTGAGCAGTCGACTTTGGGCACTTGAGCGGATTATCTCCGCCACACGAAGGCGATACAACCAAGGCCTGCCAGAATGTGATGCGCGTACCGTCAAGGGAAAATGCTGGGTCAGCGCGGCCGTTCCAGTTCGGATCGTTGATGCTGCCATCGCTCTCATCCCCAGCGGCGTTGACGCGCTGCCCGTAATAGTCGCCGCGATCCCCATACCTATCGATCATAATTGGTTGAAAGAAGCGTCTAGGCCCGTTGTTCCTAGTAGAGGATGCCACAGCGACCGTAACAAGATCAATCAACGGCGGAATTTCTCGCATTCCTGACATCCACATTTGTCGATTAGAGCCCCGGGTATCCATTGTAACGAACCAATTGTTGTCTACAGAGAAACTGATGGGATCGGCATATTCTGGATGGCTGGTGATTCGCCGAACTTTTCCGGTGACCAAATGCACTGCAAAGAGATCGATATTGTTTGCTTCGCGAGGAGATCCCAAGTAGATAATTTCGTCGCCAGCTCCCGAAAATCCACGCAACTCACCAACAGAGATAGCCTCGTCATCAAGTCGTAGGTTAGATCCATCAGCCATGATATACGATCGGTTCTTCCCATCAACCAGGATATTTACATCCACCAGGTCGTATCGAGGGGCCAGAGGCTCACCGACAGTGGGCTTGCCGTTGAATTCCAGCCGGCCAAAGTAGGTAAATTGCCCGCCGGTGTCCGTAAAGGAGCTCCAGCCCATGTGCTCGTCATCGGGATGTAGACGAAGTTCCCTGGGGCTTCCACCTCGTCCACTTCCGTCCGCCTTCACATTCCAGTGGATTGGATAAATGTGCGTTCGGTTTGGAATACAGGAATCACTTTCAAGTAGCTCCCCATCGCAGTGGAGAATATTATGGCCCCATAGCGCTTTGTCTCCGCTGCGGAAAACGTGCGGGTAGTCGCGCTGAGGATCAAGAGAAATGGCGTTAGCAGCCGGAACGCCGCAACTAAGACACTTCCAAGGGTCACCATTGCTGAAGTTCTTTCCATCTGTCTTAACAAGAATAAGCTGTTCACCAGTGTATATGCTGGCAGGATCCGGTTCAGCCGGCGCACCAACAAACTCGACATTGACAATAACATGATTGCCGTCTGGAGTGAAGTCGCCAGCCTGAAACTCGCCGACTGCTTGACCAATGCATCCTGTCTTGTGAGGATTTGCGACCGCATTACACGAACCCTCACTGGAGCTCTCGATAGCTGGAGGCAGCGGAAGCTCAACGACTTGGATGGATTCAGGTTTCGGCGGGTCTGGTAAGGCCGCAGCAACCAAACTCAGAACCCCCAAGAATGAAGGTGAACAAAGAAGTTTGAGAAGCATCTTGCAAATATTGCTGGGGCTTGTATAGATGGCCTTTTCAAAGATACAACCATCTAAAATGTCTTTGAAAACCCGCATGCCTCTTATATAATAAAATGGTCGCCATGAGCTGCAGCTCCCACTGATCTCCTTTAGGAACGGGGCATCAAGAAAACGCATAAGTGCCCATTTTGGTCCATTGTTTGATACCTTCATTAGACCCATTTCCGAGTGAAAAATCTCAGGTAAGCTGAGCTACAGGAATAAAAAAATAGACACCTCTCCCAATGTAGTTGCGGGGAAACCAAGCCAAGGTCTAGCGCCTAGGCATGGACAGGGATGCTGACAGCCACGCGGAGGAGGATAAAAGCCGTGTGGAGTCGCTGACAGAGCTGAACAATTCTCCACGGGGAATAATTCATCATCTGACTTGCCATCAAATCACGATGCCACCTCATCTGCGATCCTCGGTCGCGCTCCGCGCCTGCGATGCTTGCAAGAGACGAAAAGTCAAGTGCGATTCCGCGGAGCCTTGCTCCAACTGTCGCATTGCTCAGCTAGAATGCCAATTCACCATTCGCCCGAAAAAGCGAGGACGCAGGTTCAATCACACAAACCCTCATGGCCAAGTGCTAGACCTGGGACAAAGTTTCTCTGAGATCCAGAGTCTTCACCCACAGCTTCATTCTAGTGCGGTGTCTGCGCATTCTCAAGATTCTCAACTACCCCACTTCGCTGATCAGGACCCAGGAGAGGAGCCAGACCTTTCCTGGGACCTCCCCGCTCCGACTGTTGCCAGCTCAAATGGATCACTCCCCACTTACAATGGCAACGAGGCTGCACAAGTGGTCTGGGAGACTCTGCTACGATTTATTTCCGAAAATGTACCATTTCAATCAGCAATCAACATCACAAACTGCTGTATCGATTTGTTCATGCAATACACTTTCCCGACCGCTCCTATAGTCCATGAGCCTACCCTTCGAAAGGCTGCCACTGTGTTTTTCCCAAATCCCTCACCAGTCTCTCCTTTTATCGCTGATAGAGAGGATGATATTGTCAAAGAGAAGCGGGCCTTTGCGCTAATCACAGCTGTTTGCGCGTCTGTGTCCTCGGTTATGCCAAAGTCTTTACTACCTTACGGACACCAAGTTGCTGTTCCGTTTCTTCGCGCGTCCCGGGATATGTTGAAAAGCTATGATGAATATGATCTGGAGCACCCAGATTCTTCATCATTGACTATCAGAGACCTGCATTACACCGCCTTGCAACATATTACGGGTAGAAGGGGTGCAGCCTTTCATGTCATGGGCGAAGCCACACTTTTGGCGCGGACTCTGCAGCTGTATGATGAACAGGCAGTCATGCGAAACGATCCTGTAGAGTCCCAGCTCCTTCGCTCCAGTTTTTGGCACCTTTACCTTTCCGACCAAGCATCCGTCTGCTTGAGTACTCGCCCATCCTTGCTTCATGAGTCATTCTTGGATGGCAAGCTCACCATTCTCCATAATGGAGAGATATTTACTTCGCTTATGGATATAACGAATCCCTGGTATGAAAAGGCTTTTGAGGAGCGTCTTCGAACGGGTGCTCACCTACTTGCACAAGTCTGGTCGTCCGCCGCCTGCCTCGTGATAAACTTGCGGGCTTACAAAATATCTGAAGACAGCAGTGGTTCTCGTTCAAAAACACTAACTGACACGTACGTCGATTTCGTTGGCATCATTGATAGTCTTCCGAGCTGGTTGCAAGTCAACAACTTGATATCTGATCCTCAAGATGAGGACCATGTCCGTTCGCAGAAGAAGGCCTTTTGGGTTCAGAGGTGCAGCCTAACAATGGCATTTCACTGTTTACGACTAGTCATTTTCCAACAGGCTATCGAAATGGGCTTGACAAATATTCTGGGAGTAAGAAACCAACCCATATTCGTGTCTCTAAAAAAGGTCGAGATAATCCAGGACTTCCTGCATACCATGGAAGATATTCCATTCATTTACCACCAGGTCAAGGGCGAGCCCAGCGTAAGTTCCCATTTACCACAACTGAGTGCTCCATTAACCGTACAATAGGTTGAGAGAATTCGTTGGGTTGGCACCATACTTCTTGAGATGGTTCAAAATGTCCAGGAAGATGGGATAAAAGTGCGCGTGGACTCATATCTTGCCAGATTATTAGACCTGCTATCGAAGCTTAATTCCAAGGCATCAGAAGAACTAAGTCGTTAGTTGGAGTCATCAATGTGAGGTGGAATCGGGGCAGAGTAGGCAGCATGAGCACATCGCGACCGACATCCAGGCCTATACACCAATATCACCCACATTAGGGGGTCTTTTTTTCAAAAAGGCATTTTTATTTGACCCTACTTATGGTTCGCGATTACCAACTTGTACCCAATGTAAACTTAGGGTAGAATGCAAGCTAGAACTCCAGAAACCAAAATGAGGAGATATCTTGCTGAAGTCGGGTGGTTCAGCTCAAGGGCAGCCGCCGCCACTTCTCTTGCAGCACAGCTTCTTAGTGCCCATCACGCACTTCTTTCCGTCACCGCAGTAATCAACGTCGCAAGTGGTCCAACCGACTTCGCACTCGCCATCACAAAATGGAGCAGTGCCCGACCACTTGCACCCAGACGGTGCAGGATAGCCGCATCGGGCGCTCACTTTATCGCCACCTGTATTGTTCGTATCCTCAGGTTAGCAAAAGTCCATGGGCCTTTTGTTTAGAATTTAAGCGTACGGGCAAGAATGGCAGGGTTTGCGGCGGCAATAGCCCCGTAAGCAAGGAGAATGACTGAAGAGACGAGCATTGTGGTATTGAGGGGTTGAAACGAAGCAGTATCTCTGAATTTCGAATGTTGAGAGTGTAGATTATGATGAGTGTTAAGAAAGTTCGTCTTCTGCGAGGATAAAGCGGTTATTAAATAGAAGGGATGTTGCCTCAGGGAAGAATTAGCCACCCAGACATCATGGTCCAAGGAGATGCCAAGCTACAGTTGCCATTACATCCCCCAAACAGTCAATTGTCTCCATGCCTCGGCTCCTTGCCGGGTGAATTGAGGTTCTGGCTGACTTTGAGTCATGGAAATGGCATAACATTGGTCTTGAAAGAAAAGTGTAAAACATCTGAGCTTACACTGCCCATGTGTTCGTGAAAAGAGGCTGAGAGATATCGGGCCGCTTTGAACTCTATTGCCATAATACTGGCAATGTCTCGCCACAACCCCACCACCCCACACTTCCTTCAAATGATATTCACTATTGCTTTAAACATATTGCTGCAGCGGTTGGGTCGGGCACCAATAGAATCCTTAGCGCCACGTTTGATTCTTCTCCTCGCCTCGGGTCGTCGGCCTTTAGTCCGAAGCATCCGCATTCCTATCATTCAGCTCATAAACAGCACGAGTTTGAATCACTAGATCATGAGTCTTTTTTTGCCTACCTAGCGTTGGTGGGAACTCACTTCGCTACAGCGCCAGTCATTGAATTATACTCGAGTATTTATTCGCCATGAGCAAAGAGCCGCACTCACTAGCTCGGCCGAGGAACCTAAAAGACTGCTCTCTGACAAAATGCGAATTCTTTTCCGAACAACTATTTAGCTTCAGTGGTGTCTAAGAATAAAAAGATCTATCATAATTCTTCTGTAGCCGATGGATAAACGTCCAGAAGGAGGAGTGAGACCTGAGACCTGCTGGAAACTTATAGCCGAGATAAGACAACCTTGACCATGTGGCTTCCTCAGTTCGATCACATTCCAATACCTCAATCATAAAAAAACAAATGAGAATCAAATTTACGTTATTGTAAAAGCCTTCCTTTTCGAGGTGATAATTTACACTTCAACTGTGAGAAATTAGCTTGGCGCCCTGACCTTGACATCATTACCAGTCTCCAAGTAGTGGCCAGTATCATGACGCCCCATCTGACACACATGCATGCAGCTTTCGGCCCTACTCCATTCCACCCTCGAATTTAGTGATCTTATTCAAGCATTTGATCACCGCCTCCGCGTCTAGAAGGAGGCCGAGCGTACCTCTTGCCAGTTTCAACATCACGGATCACATATAGCATACGGCTGTATGGGCGCCCAAGAATATAACAAGAGCTGTGGAACGCCTACCGACGATACCCTTCGTAGTGACGGGCCAAACTAAACCCTTATGAGGATATGGTCTGTACACTGACATATATGGATAAAGGCTTTGCCTGGGCGATAGGAGTGGGTACCGCCATGTGCACCATGTGTACATATATCATCCCATTCCTCCCATTTTTGCTTTCAAACCCCTGACACCCTCCCTATCTTAGAGAGGTAGCATTCTCTTGAATTAAAAGAAGATTACCGCCCAAACTTTTTCTTTACCTGTTATATCGCCTAAGTTCCGGTGGACCAAGTAATCCCGCCACCTATCCCGTAATCAAGCCTCCCAGATAACACTAACCACGCTCCGGCCGTTCTTGGCAGCTCGACTCACCCAGGAATCATGTAAGCAACCAACGCTCTCACCCTAAGCTTATAAATCGCCACAATACTTCTATCTCCCAACAAGCACAGGATCGATAGCTCAGTGGTAGAGGTTAGTCACAGTCCTTGACTCATACGTACAACCAACAGTTCAGTGCTAACGACCAACAAATACAGCGAGAGACCGCAGTTCTCTAGGCCGCGTGTTCAATCCACGCTCGATCCTTTCTTTTTGCGCACTTTACGACTTATTGTGTTGATTAACTGCTGGGTAGTTGGACAATGGCTGGCGGTCCCTTGCCCGAGGGAGTAAAGCCCATGTGTGCACAGTACGTCTTTTTTCTCTCTTTTTTTTTCCCTTATCCGCATGCTTCAATCTGCGCCTTACGAGCCAGGTAGACGACTCGAATATTGCAACTTCCGAAATTAAATTATCAAGATAAAATGGGCTGTCGCAAGAAATGCAGTCATAAAACGTAAGCTCAAATGGTCTCTCCTTGTGGAGGCCCCGAGGCTCCGCCACAAATGGCACCAGCCACCCAGCTCACTCGCCACAAAGAAACAGCTGATTGGTGCGTCACCAGCCTCACTTGCCACCTGTGGCACATGTTTGGTTGGATGGCCCAATGCCAGATCTATGTCTCACAGCGCTTGGAGTATCTTTTTCGGCCTGGTAGCGGATATTTTTGTTGTCAAACCTTTCCACAGTGATGATTTATTACATAATCTATCCTTGTGGCAGCTAAAACCAACGGCGCAACACGCCTCGTGTGCAAGGCGAGACATGGGCATGGATGGTCATCTTAGCGCGATGAGACGAGGTGTGAACATTCGCCAGATTCCTTAACCCCAGCCTGCTGTCTACGTCGGAAAAATGCAACACTCTCCCGATTACTCTAAATAGCTAAAATTCCAATTTACATGCTTATTTTTAGTCTAAACCGGCAACCCACAGAGACAACCGGGCTATCCAGAAAGCCAGCAACTGGTGCTCAAAATTAGTCTTAGTTTTGTGAACATTTCCACACTAGCCAAAAGAAAAATGAGCTTGAATTTGATGCCAATATTATGAATATTTATTCTTCTAAATATTATCTGCAGTCGTTTATACCTCGACTGATCGCCAAGTATGGCATGGCTCTATGTTGTCCCGATATTATATCTAAACGCCCATCTATGCATATTTCCTCGGCGGAATGAACCAATTATTACATCATTATGTGGTCCAACCGAATTGTCGTCATGAAAGTGTCGTAAATGCTATCCTTTTACAGACCGCAGAACTTCTTGTCAACGCGGACAACGCTGGTGTCGATGCGGCCGAGCTGAGCAGCCTTGCCGCCAGTGAGAGCATCCATGGCGGTCTTGCCAACGTTGAGACCCTTAGCAGCGTGGTCGATGGCCAGGACGTAGATGGTGTTGCTTCCGTAGGTGGCCTTGTAGCAGAGGCCGCAGTTGGCAGAGTTCCACCCGGCAATGGACTCGGCACCGCCGACGTAGGGGAAGCGGGGGATATCACCCTGCTTCTTCCAGTTGGGGTACTTGGTCATGAGGCCGTTGGCGCCGTCAGAGCAGGAGACGACGGTGAGGGATCGGCTGGCATCATCGTAGCCAGTGTCGTAGGAGACTGGAATGGGAGTTAGCTGTGATCGTGGATTGTCTGCTGCTGAAGAGGGTCTCTTACCAGTGATGGCCGAGGCGGCGGTGGCAAGGGTGAAGATGGAGAGAAGGTTGGAGAACTGCATGTTTGCGGTGTTGGTTGGTTTGGATTAAGAATTAAAAGATGGAGGCGAAGTTGAGTGTTGAAAGGCTTGTTGGAATGCTTGAGACTGTTGGAGATGTGAGTGATGAGGAGAGCTGATTGAGGGGAGCCTTGGTTGGCTTTATATGCCTACATCGTGATGTTGATGAGACGTTACAATGCCATTCGCTTGTCCAAGGCCCGTGTCTCTGCCATCCGAGCTCATGGTCACGTTCCACCTTCATGGCATGAGATGCGATGGTTACTTCCCCAGCCCTGAACCGAAAGTTGGGCGTGCACAAACCACAGCAACTGACGTTGGCCCACTTTGAAGCTATTTCCGATTGGCCAATGCGTTGCGGTCCAGCCGAATTAGTCCAAGTCTCATTTTAGTCTGTCCGTATTCCATTTGAGAGGCTCTAGGGCTGTGGGGACTTCTCGTATTGCCCATGCGCGCGCGGGCCAAAAATAGCACCTCCCGGCCTTCCCGGGATCAACAAGTGCCGGCCAAAAATGCGGTCGGCAGAGTTGCAAAGGTCCGAAGCATTCCAGAACCATTTGGACCTGGCCAAAGACCACTTTTACAGCCCTAAGGCTACAATGACATCAGTATCTGGATCACGGGAGCTCGTATATTGTCTCTATCCACGGGTTTAGCGGGTGGAACAGGTGGGTCTGGTCTGTTTGTCTCGTCCAGCTGCGAAACCGAGGTTAGGTTTCCCATCCAAAGATAGATTGAGCAGAAAAGACTCATCAACTTCAGCCAGAACTCGGCAGCCAGCACCAGTAAAAGTAATGAAGAACAAAAATACCAATTATAACAACAGTTCATCTGCCCTGACAAAGGCATAAAGTAATTTCTCGTCAGTAGGTCAAACGGTGGAGACCTACCCTACACAAAGTTATCATCAAAGATCACTAGTTCGAGGACAGAAAAACAACTTTTTTCAAGCTTGTTTTTTCTTTTGATGGGTGTGTAAATACCAAATCTGACAAAAATTAAAGATTTTGGCATTCTCTCTTTGCGTTTTGCATGTCTGTGTGTAGAGTTTACCGTTATTTAAACATGCATGATGGGCACTCATGCATAATTTACACAATTTGCACCTGCGCCGTGCGTTAAGGTATCGGCGAAAATGAGAATCTGCAAATCATGTGGCGTGATGCAGATCAGCGCTAGTTTGCTGTGGGTCATACAGAGTTAAGGAAATAGACGTTATAAGATTGAGCATCTCGAACGATTACGTCGTAGTCTTGCGGAGCCAAGGACGCCAAATATAACCCAGGCATTGTTTACCTTGTGGCACTTATTTTGTTTATTTAATCTATAAAATTGTAATAATATATGAGAAGAGACCTTTCTGATCTTCAAGATGGCTTCCGTCGATGGCAGGGTTTTAGTAACCGAGATCGACGATGGCCGAGACTAGAGAAGGATGAAGGATAAAAGAATGACGATACGAAGAGAAACCAATGCCGAGTGGGTATCAAGTACAATGCTCCCAGTCCAAGGCTATGCCACCCATGATTTTAAGAAGTGTTTTATGCCCACTTGCCCAAAAGCGCCATGATGGCAGTGCCCAGATACAGAGAAATGAGCATAAATGCCAAGCGCTTCTTATCGTTGGTACGCTGTGGGTTAAAGAGGAAGTCACGGGCGAGCATCTCAACAAAACCTGTGTAGATGAGGATACCAGCTGAGATAGAATCGAGGATTCCTGAGACAACATTCGCAGTGTAGGATCCGCTGTTGTAGGTTGTTCGCAGTCCCAAGCCGATAGCGATGGCGATTGGGGTTGTGAGGCCATAGGCCAAGCAAAGTGCCCAAGGCATCCACCGAAGGTTGCGAGGAAATGGAATTACGCTCAAACGCGCGCCAATACCCAGACCCTCAAAGGATTGATGAAAGACGAGGACTGGGTAAAGCGTCTTGAACTCATCGCCGACAACACCCAGGTTAAGACCGATAATAACACTGTGGAACAGGACACCAAACTCGAGGATAAGAAAGGCAGCAATCTGCGACCTGAAGCTGGAAGCCGCCTGCTCGGGGTCGTTCTCTAGGTTTTTTAACTCCTCAATGTCGTCGAATGAGGCAACGTCGCTTTTTCTCTTCTCAACGCTTCCATGGCTAGGAGCGTGTTCATCGCCGGCCGCCCCTGTCGTGATGGTGTTTTCAACGTTGACATGGGTCTCGGCGCCGTACTTGACAGTGACGTAGTAATCGGCCAGGAAGTCCAAGAGGAAAATAAGCATGGCCGAGGTGAGGGCGAGCGCGGGGGGCCAGGAGTAGCTAGCCCAGCCTCCCGTCATGCCCACGCAACTGGCCGAGCCGATTTCTCCATAGGCGGGATCAAGCAAGTGGATAAAGGCCGTGGCGATGATGACACCGGCGCCGAAGTAGCGGGCAAAGAGGTACACATAGAGAGGGATTCGCAGCTTTCGAACCCGGGTGGCGATGACGGGAAAAAAGGTCACGGCGGTGGACACAATCAGAATGACAAACAGGGCCGAGATTCGGGCGCCAAGGTGGCCGTTGTAGTCGTTGCTCCCGGCGTTGAGGTAGCAGATGACATCGCGGGGGTCGGCCGTGTCGAGGTCGACCGACTGGGGATTGAACGAGTCAGCCATTTTTGAATGGGAATAAAGTTGCCAGTGCCGAATTTTCACTTCTAAGCAAGCATACTTTACAGAGAGGGCTTATATTCAACCAGCCATCAAGAACCATTGTAGCCTCCTGCCCAACCTGGTGGCCAAACAACTGGGCCCATTGTGTCGTCCATCTGCCGACGTTCCGAGATGCCGGTTTTCCGACTTGTTCGAACTGTTCGACTTTTTCATGTTAACTTAGGAAGAAGGAAAAGCGAAAGTGCTCGCAGGAAAGCCAAAAGACCAACGCTGTGGGGGAAAGTCGCCATTTTAACCATCAAGGTGTTCGCAGGCCCACACACACTAGGCTGAGACGCAGCACCGGCAAGCCAATTCCGCGCTTGCTGCATATCGATCGGCAAAAAGTTGCCGGGACACGTTCAAATTGCTCAGTATTGGCTGTTATTCGTCCCCAGGTCATGACAGGAATACGCCTGCTTCATCGGGGTGCGGAATCATTGCATGTGAAGTGGTCTTTCTGATTTATAAATTAGTGGGGTGTGCGGCTGAAACCCCCGAAACATGACATGTATTAGTGGGTTGATAAAGTTACTCGATGCAAGATGCTGACGAACACCCCAGTCTGCGTTGGTGCGTGTCGTACACATGACGCATGCCAATGCGCTAGATCTACGCAGCCGGCGATTTGGTTCTTGGCGGTGCCCCAAGCTTCGCTGGTATCAAGTGAATATTTAAGAAAATAACCATCGTCTTTGAAATTAGAAAGATTTGATTCGTCTTTTCGTAAGATGTTGGCATTGGTGGCCTGCCTATCCGCCCAATCTCCACTCACACCCAGATCTAGCTTGCTCGTTCGCTTGCACAGCATCTAAAATCACAAGCAATTCTTCAAGTAGGCACTGCATTTAGGGTTGATCTGTTGATGTATACGAATATGCACCTGTAGCAAACTCGTCTGTCGGTCGCTCACAGAAGAGAGCTAGCTGAGAGATCAATGGGCTGGCCCTGTCCGAAGCCGTATGCAAAATCGTCTAGGCCGCCTGTGCCTGATCGTTGCAAAGCAAATTTTCTGTGCTTGTTCACAATTAATGAATTCGCTTCGCGGGTCTTCCTCAGCATCGTCTCGGTCGTGATGGCAGATGTCTGCGGTAGTTGTAATCGCTCCCTTCTTTGTAGCTAAGATGACTGCGTGGGTGGTGGCTGTGTTGAACACAGCCGTCGAAGATGTAACTCTTCGTGCTAGTGCATTTGCAATTGTTCCCTCGACTCCAATAGCAGAGCAGGCGACGGCGTGTTCCTTTGAACCATTGCAATATTTATTGGCGTAACCAAAACCTGGATGATTTTTGACGATCAACCTCGAGTAAGAACCTGTTTATCAACCATGGTTGTGGGATTTGTACGCCAACTCACTTCGGTTGTGCTGGTGTATATTTTTGTATTCGTAGCGGTAGTAATGACGGGAGCGACGGTGACAGTGGTGGCTTCGGCAGTGATTTTCGTCAACGTTTTTGTAACGGTGACAGTTCTGGCTATCCATCAGCAGTGTGGGGCTGTTTTTGGTACATGGGAACCGGCGTAATGATGGTCCCT
The DNA here is from genome assembly GCA_020975415.1 of Calonectria hawksworthii. Classification (NCBI taxonomy): domain Eukaryota; kingdom Fungi; phylum Ascomycota; class Sordariomycetes; order Hypocreales; family Nectriaceae; genus Calonectria; species Calonectria hawksworthii. Next base: position 1,978,566 of record JAHXZK010000007.1, read on the forward strand.
AAAAGAGATCCGGTTTTGCTTATGGGGAATGAATGAGCTGTTACCCGAGGTTAGCATCTGCTAGGAAAGATCAGAGAGGGCATTTCCTTGAGGCATTTCCGCACTCTATGCAAGGATACGCCCGTTCAAACACCGGAGGCAATGCACTGGGGAGTAGTGCCAAGACACAAGTGAATGCGATTGAACTCCTCAACTTTTTTCTTTTCGTAGAAATGACCGACGGGCTGTTGTCTTGTCCATGGCTACTATTTGGGTTCAATTATGTCCGGCTTACTCCTCCCACCTGTCTTTTCTCATAAGTTGCAGCCATGAGTCGCGTTGATATCAGTGGCGCACCTTTATTTGGCTACAGCTTGCCGTTTGTGGAACCGGCTTCCCAGCATTTAGTTGTCAGCGTTCTCGAGAATGAGCTACACACTGATGAGACTTATCAAGCCTAGTCACAGGCGAATCTCGCTTGTAAATAGGGAAGAGGACTTTTTCCTCCTCAACTCAGGCTGTCTGATGCGAAAACAAGGGAGAAAAGCCAGAAGTGAAGGATTTGACCCTGTGGACCTTGATGAAGAAGATATGCTAGTACAAAATCGTATTGAATCTTGATTTTATACAAGGTGAAGGAATGGGATGTGATAAGGTTTAAATACACCAAAAATGTCTGTACAGGACCGTGCTCAATACCCTGAATCCTCATGCTTAATATTTACATCTAGGAATGCATGGTAATCATCACACGCTTAGCTCATAGCGCACCATAAGATCCATTGGCTATTGAGCCAATGGAAGTTATCACCTAGCTGGGGTTATTAATCCTTCCTGCACCATAGTCCTGGTTGTGGATATGGATCCAACAACAGCTTTAATTGCCATCTGGCTAAATGTTAGTCGTTTGTTGCACTCAAAGATGCCATGCTTACCTCGCTCATGAATTTTGTCAACTCTCCATGTTCTGGAGTGTCTTGAATGACGGACGGGAAGTCCCACTCAAACGTGTACGTAAGTATCAAGTCGGTGTCGGCTACTGTCGGATAATAAGACATAATATTCGTCGTCACTGAGCCTTCGGCCTGTTCAAATCGTATCTGTGGGTCGTGAGCTAGGTTGTATGGTCTCATCAACTGGGGCCACTTACCCAAAGGTCTCCGTGAGTGGTGATTGTTTCACGCATCGGTCTTTGACCCCATTTCCCAAGGTCGACGGTGCACTCGCGTTCTATAATGCCTTCCTTGTCATCGAGGATTTTGCATTCACCCAGGATGGGGGCAAACTGGCGTGGATTGCGCGATTTCATCTTTAGCGCCCGCCAAAGCTGGTCGCGTGTGAGGACCAGAGTGTCTTCAGGGCCATTGACGGGTTTGGACCCGGTGCCGTAGACTCTAACCATGTTTTATATGATAGATGGTTCCTGGCTCTGGCAGACGGTGAGCTGTATTGATATCAATGACAAAGGTCGAAATACGAATATTCTGCCTCCCCAAACCAAAGGAACTTGAGCACTTGACCGTTCCTATGTATACTTGACCATTAGCCTCTATCTAGCGTCGATTCGGTGGACATGGTTACGGCCGCCCAGAACTGGTCGGGACCGGAGGAACGGACATGCAACTCGGTAATCGTGTTTTGTACTAAAAGTGCTGCTTCTTGACTCAGGTGCGATTACAGGGTCCGACCACGCAACCAATGAAAAAAAGCCTCTTCCGCGTACAGCTGTGTGTTTGACCCGCCTTCTCTTCATCGCATCACGACTTCAAGTGGGACATGACTGCAATGGAAGAGGTGCAGTTCAGCTCTACGCAACCTGCCGTGGGGCCATCCGCTAAATCCCCGCTAGTTGCTCCCCTGAAACCATTTTTCCAAGCCTACCCACTTAGTTTCAAGACTGTGTAATTGGCGGTGACAGGCACAAACAGACCTCATCGTGATATGTTATGCTCGGAACGAACCTTTGTTCCAGTTTTGGGAGATGGTTCATCATAAATACACATTTATTCTCTAAGCTCTTCTTCCCTTGATATTTTCTTTTTTTTCCTTTCTCAGTAACTCATCCGTTTTGCTAACCCTGTTCTAGAAACGCACAAGACTTGGTGGTGACGCTAGTCACGGTGGCGTCTTTCATCCCGTCCATTTTCAGCCACAACTGGACACGGATCTTGCTTTTTTCTGCAGGGAAGGATATTCCATTGGCCCTCTCGATGCGTCCTGCATCTGCCGACATGATCCTTCACTCATGACAACCTAGGTTTCATGATGTTTCTCATCCGATCCAATTGGCACTTAGACTAACACCTCATTGTCGGCTCATCATCGGAATTTCAATGAACCAGCGCGCGCATCACCGCCAGAATGGGTGGGTATGAGATAAAGTCGAGAACCCAAAGTGGCCATGGGTGTGCCACGCACTTTAGCGTTCAGCCGGGACAACAGCCACCTTCAGCTTCGACGTTGGTATTGGTCTTGGCGCAAAATCCCATTCGAATTTATCCCCACTCATGAGGTCATCGGGTTGATAAAGAAACCCGAGAGAATGGGGCCGACAATTGTCGGGACACGCAGTCCCATCATTGAATCACGGGGCCTTTGGATTGCAATCCAGAACGTGTCGATATCTCGATGTAGTGTTACTTTGTCAAAAACTCAATATTAGCCTAAAGATATTCCAAATAACTTAAAGGTTTCAATTTCAAGGATGTGAGTTGCTCTTTTCTGATATCTCCAGGAAGCCGTAGTTGTTCACTAATCCCTAGAATTACCTCGAGACGCACCCCGAATTGAGCACAATGAAACTTGATACTTGGCCAAGTTTCAGGTTAAACAACCTTTAAGAGGAGTACAACCTGGATGAAGACAGCACTTAGCGTAGTTATCGCTCGATTGCTGATCAAAACGAGTTCGCATTTCCTTAAGACTCATTGAGTTGCTTTCTGTGTGCACTTGAAAATTTCCGGGAGACCTGAGCAGGAAAGACGCCTTTATTCGTCACGCAAGAGAACTGGGTGAATGCATCTAGTATTAAATTTGCGTGTCACTTCACAGAAACAATGCAGACTTTTTTTTTTCAAGATGGTCAAAATGAATGGTGATCAGTTATTTAGATGGTGTACCTAAAGTGAACATCGTAGTCGCCAAGCTGGGGATTAGGCTCAATTGGTGTGCCGGCCTGTTCAGCAGCCAGGATTTTGGCGGCTCGCTTACGATTCACTAATGTAAACCCAGCCATGAGACCCATCACGATAAAAAATGCGAAGGCTGCGAGACCCAACGCAATGGACAGCCCGGGAATGTATCGAGGGGACGTGTCAGTCGTAAAAATCTGACCGACGGCAACGCCAGCTGTATTTCCCAAGCAAAGCGTGAACCCGACCATGGTTGCTCGCTTGTAGTGTCGCGCGACGTTGTCTTGCAGCCACATCAGCGATAACCCAGTGGTTGGGTAGATTCCAAGGGCAGCGACTGTAAAGAGTTAGTCATAACTTATCATATTATGCGGAACTGAGTTGCCCTACTGAAGCATGCAAAAAACCGGACTTTGAGGTTGTCAACGCTGATGAGAATGGCGTAACCGATGATCAAACAGAGCAGACATCCAGCGATATAAGGTCCTCTAACTCCGTGTCTGTCCGAGAAATATGCGATGATCAAAAAGAAGATCAAGGCACAAATGTAAATGGGAACAGTGACAAGGTTGGCGTGGACGGACTTGTATCCGAGGCCGCTCACGATGGCAGGCATGAAAGTCGTCAAGCCATACAGCGAAATGTCGACGGAGAACTGGTAGGCGAAGAAGGCGTACCATTTCGGGTCAAGGAACGCCTGAAAGCAATCGTTCCAAGAAAACTCGTCTTCATGACCCCAAGAAGGGTCAGAATCGTATCGAGCCTGCATCATCTGCTTCTCCTCTGCAGTGAGAAACCATGCATCAATTGGTGACTTTGGGCAGACGGCCCAGAAGCACGGCACCACAAGGACCGTCATGGCGCCTTCAATAGCAAAGAGCCATCTCCATCCTGAATAATCGCCCGTACGAATTTGGGTGAGGCCGAATGCAAGAATTCCACCAAAGGCGCTAGAAAAGGCGCTAAAGGCGAAGATCAGTGAGGACCGTTTTCCTCGCTCCGACTTCTTGTATACCCAGCCGATGTAGACATTGATGCAGGGAATTAAACCGGCCTCGAACAAACCAATCAAGAGTCGGCAAGCGTAGAGACCTTTCCAATCCTGTACAAAGCCTGAAAAAAAAAATTAGAGACAATACTGTGGATTCGAATCGCGATCACGAACTCATTCCTAGGGTTGCCATCGCCCAGCAAAAAGCCGAGATAGACATCAAGTACTTGGGACCAATGACTTTTAGCAGGATTGCAGCAGGTCCTTCAAGAGGGACATAAGTCGCAAACCTATAACACATTAGCCAATAGAATCTCAATCTACGAATGTGTTCGCCTCACAGCAGGGTTGTGGCTGTGCCGAATTGGTTCCCGACAAGACCAATCTCCGCCGGCAAGCCTGCGACATTGGCATTACCCAAGTTGCTGCGATCCAAATTGGACATCATGTACAGAACTCCCATGGCAGTGACGACATAGATCTGCATCAGGTGTCAGCTTGGGCACATGGCCGGATACAATTGCCATATTCACATCAAACTTCCTCATCATGCGCCTCTCCTTGACCGGATCAATGTAATTTCCGACTGCTCCATTTTCGTAATCCTGTGGCAGCGAATCATTTGGAACGGAGTCGACCTTTTTGGTCGGGGGGAGATCTTCGGGTGCGACTGCAGCCATCTCGATTAGGTGGGAGGAGCTCCAACAGTGGTGCTCCAAAGGATTGGCTTAAACTGAGGCAATTGACAAAGCGAAAAAAAGCACACAGAAGGGTTAATGCAAGGTGACACGGAGCTGGGAAGCTGAAATTATTACATTGTCGAGCTACATCAATTGCTGCTAGCTACTGGTACACCGACAGACAGAATACTTGCCAGAATGGGCATGCTATCTACTGATAAGTCGCCCAGGATTGATGAGTACCATGCGATATAGGACATACAAGGTACTTATCATGATCCCAGGAGATAGCAGTGTCGCATACCTCCACAAGCGAGGTTCGATAAGGCGATTGATTTACGGCCACGGCTTATCGCATATCAAAATGGTGCTCCGTCGGCATTTCAGCCGGGCTCGGCACATAGCCGACCGGGTAGAAATCCCGAAGACCTTAAGTGGAGGCGTCCATGGCCAGCAACGATGGAATGGGGAGAACCATACATTATCTCCAAGGACCCCTGTTAACCGAGAAAGATTAACAATACATAGCATGTCAATGCACTCACATTCTCAATAGTGCAAGGTTAATTAATTCACTTATACGAAAAATAATGGCGACGGCTGCAGCACCGGGTATTCGCATTGCCATTGACAGGGGCGGCACCTTCACGGACGCATGGGCATGGCTTCCAGACACACAGAAAGAGCTGGTGATCAAGGTGCTCTCACAATGCCCAGATGAATACGACGATGCCCCAACGGAGTGTATTCGGCAAATCCTGGAAATTGCCAACCATGAGAAGATTCCTAGAGGAACGCCTTTGGATCTTGGCTCCGTCGAGTTCATCCGCATGGGAACGACAGTGGCCACAAACGCACTGCTGGAGCGCAAGGGCGAGCGCGCTGCCTTGGTCATTACCAAGGGCTTCCGGGATATTTTAGAGATTGGCAACCAAGCCCGACCCCACATTTTCGATCTGTCGGTGCGCCGCATGGCCAAGCTGTACGAGACCGTGGTTGAAGTTGATGAGCGCGTCACAATCGAGGGCTTCGCAGAGGACCCGGAGCCAACGCCCATAGATGTCAAATCCGACGCTAGCTTAACCACCGGTTTGGCGGGTGAGGTGGTGCGCGTCATCAAGACACCGGATTACGAACAGGTCCGCAAAGACCTTTCCGAGCTATGGGAGAAGGGATACCGAAGCTTGGCCGTGGCCATGATGCACTCATACACATTTCAGGAACACGAGCTCGGCGTCGCAAAGGTAGCGCGAGAGCTTGGATTTAGAGTTGCAGTGTCTTCAGATCTACAAAAGATGGCTAAGATTGTGCCCCGAAGCCAGTCCGCCGTTGTCGATGCATATCTATCGCCAATCACCGACGCATATCTTGAAAACTTTAGAAAGGGCTTCAAAGGCCAACTTCGAGATAAAAATGCGCATAAGTTATTCCTCAACCAATCCGATGGTGGTCTGACGGCGTTTGATAACTTTACTGGCCTCCGAGGAGTTCTGAGCGGACCTGCCGGTGGAGTAATTGGTCTTTCCAAGACATGCTACGACAACAAAGATGCAAAACCTGTGCTGGGTTTCGATAGTAGGTCTTGAATCCTTTGGTACATTGCATCATATTGAGGCATCTGATGACTAACTGGGTGTTAGTGGGAGGCACTAGTACCGATGTCGCGCGTTATGCAGGGTCTCTGGAGCACATATTTGAGAATACTATTGCGGAAGTGACTATTCAGACACCCCAGTTAGATATCAACACTGTAGCTGCTGGAGGTGGCTCCATCCTAACCTGGGAAAATGGTCTATTCAAGGTTGGCCCTGGAAGCGCTGGCGCTAACCCTGGGCCTGCGTGCTATGGCCGAGGAGGTCCTCTCACAGTCACAGACGCCAATTACTTCCTTGGAAGAATCATCCCAGACCTCTTCCCCAGGCCTTTGGATCTCGATATCGTCAAGAGTAAATTTGCCGAAATTACAGCAGCCATCAACAGCAGTAAGGAAGGCAGTGTGGAGTTCACGGCTGAAGAGGTTGCCATGGGTTTCCTCTCTGTTGCAAACACCACCATGACTAGGCCAATCAGGACGCTGAGCGAGGGACGTGGATTCGAGACAGCTGCTCACAACCTTGGGTGCTTTGGCGGTGCTGGTGGTCAACATGCCGTTGCTGTTGCTCGGGACCTTGGCATCCAGCATGTTATTATTCCTCGCTATTCAAGTATTCTCTCAGCGTACGGAATGGCTCTTGCCGACGTTGTTGTTGAAAACCAAGAGCCTGAGTCGCTTACATTCTCAGAAGATGCTGTCGAGAGGCTTCAGGAGCGATTCGAGAGATTGTTTGCCAAGGGCTGTGAAGGACTATTCTCGCAGGGTTTCAAGGAGGATCAAATCAGGCACGAGCGTTTCTTGAACATGAGATATCAAGGAAGCGATACTGCTTTGATGATTCAGCACTCCGGTCCCATTTCTGACTTTGGAAAGGCGTTTTCTGATCGCCACCAACAAGAGTTTGGCTTCACTCAGCCTCGTGGTATTATTGTGGATGACGTTCGAGTGCGCAGC